>CM030172.1:50984615-51052115 GCA_017639675.1 Aplochiton taeniatus
TTTCAATGCTTGGGCCTTGTGGTTGAACTGTATTAAGAACCAGCACACGGGTTTGGCTAGATAAGACTGACATGACTCACTGAGTCATCGTAAGGAACGCCATGTTATTTTGCTGTATGTTTCCTATTGGAAAATTCCTCAACTGATGTTTTTCTTTCTTTTTTTTTTATCAAATGGAATGAAAAACGTGGCAAGGAATGGATTCAATTTAACTTTGCCACTAGTTTGGATCCCTGCTTTTAGCACTGTGGTGGGGGCTCAGAAACAATGCCTTTTATTCCACCTTGCGTCCATTTCTTGGTCTGATGTGAAGGAGGGGGAAGGGATGTAGAGTACTGATGTTCAAAAATGAACAAAAAACTCTTTTCAAACGAATCTTTTTAGTATCCAAATCGAGTCAAATGAATCAAACTTTGACTGACTCATTGAATACTGCCTGCTGCCGTGCTTAACAAACCTAGTCAATGCTTTCGTATCAGAGTGGGGAGCTGTGTATTTTATGGACTCTACATCTACTTAAGCCTGGAAGGCCAATCTCCACAGACTCTGTGGATCTCTTACTGATACAAGTGCAGGGACAGTGGTTGACCTTGCCAAGACCCCCTGGCTTGTTTTTAAACTCATCATCTATTGATGGAACTATCAGGGAAGGACGCTATCTATAACCAAAGTCGGTCTAGTTTGCTGACATTTTGTATCACGTTTCGAAGCGGAGGTTGGGAAGAGGATGAGAAGTTCTAGTTTTCACAGGGGTAATAGGTTTGCTTTGAACGTAAAACAATGAATTTGCGTGTGGTCGCCACATAGATCCCTACTACACGCTTTTGCCTTTACACAGGCTTCTTTACTCTGACAAGTTCCCTTAAAAAGAATAATCGTTGTTTTTTTCCATTTTACCAGTAGTCTAAGTGCAAAAGAAGGCAAAACAGGGCCCACAATACTACACTCCTGGCCATTCAGTAGCTTTGGCTCACCAATCAATTCTATTTTACAGTAAGTTTCTAAGTGTATGAGAAAGAAAACAAACAAGAAACAGAATGCTACACCCATTGAGATAGAACACTAGAGGCAGCACCATAGAGATAGACCACTAGAGGCAGCACCATAGAGATAGAACACTAGAGGCAGCACCATTGAGATAGAACACTAGAGGCAGCACCATAGAGATAGAACACTAGAGGCAGCACCATTGAGATAGAACACTACAGGCAGCACCATTGAGATAGAACACTAGAGGCAGCACCATAGAGATAGAACACTAGAGGCAGCACCATAGAGATAGAACACTAGAGGCAGCACCATAGAGATAGAACACTAGAGGCAGCACCATTGAGATAGAACACTAGAGGCAGCACCATAGAGATAGAACACTAGAGGCAGCACCATAGAGATAGAACACTAGAGGCAGCACCATAGAGATAGAACACAGTGTTCTAACTTTACGGGCGACACCTTTGGGCTTTTCTCAGATAGCACTGTTGCATCACACGTCGCGTCACTAGTGTTCCATCTCCATGGCTACACCCCTGTCGGACCTGTAGCTGCAGGAAGGGAATGTTGAAGAAGCGGTGGAGGTATTTGAGGCCAAAGCCGTTCTTCATGGAACACTCGGCGTAGTGGATGTAGGACGAGCCCGGAGGTCTGCCAATGAACAGAAGAAGAAGAAGAAACGTTAAAACTAGGTATTCTTTTCCCCTTTACTGGAGCACATTAGGCCAATTGAACTAGGTTAGCAACAGTAAGACCGCCATTAGCAGACAACAAAAAAGTGGATATTGCGGTGACTATGTAATACTCAATTTTTTTTTTTTACCTGTTGAGGTTTGCGATGAACTCTTTGGTGTCGTCGGGCAGAATAACCCGGTGTTCTCCCATGTCCCTCTGGTTTCCTAGGACACACACAGGCACGTGGGTGGGCACCTTGGGCAGCTCTCGCAGAATGTAGTTAAACGTCCTGAAAACACAACCGCAGCAGCACAGCGGTTAGAAGAAGAAAAAAACTATACGGTGAGAACTGGTCTTGGTTGAGACATGAGAAGAGCCCCCCAAACTCCCAAATAGAGGGTGGTCTGACACTTTGGAGGCCTGCTTAAATTTCGGCCACTTCAGTGCTGTTTTCATAGCGTTTAGGTCGTGTCCAATCGAACACTTTCGCAAACCGCAAAATAAATCTGTATTTTTTTTATATATTACGAAATAAGCAATAGAATAAGAGGGACATTTAAAAAATGTTGGTTTAGCAGTAGATGGTCCACTAGATTACATATACCTCAACTTGGGACATAGTGAAAACAGGCTAAGCAGGCACTTTTGAAATTAAAAAATGGATTTTCTACAGCATGCCGATTTGGTTTTATCTTGATTCTACCTTGTAGAGTTTTACACCAACAACCCCTTTCACACTTCAACCACAATCAGACTTATTTATCTTCAATGTAGTTTCACCATAGATAAAATATCTTACGTCAATTTTTTTGGTTTGTTTGTTTGTTTGTTCTGGGGATGTGCTGAAAGGGTTATGGTTTCTGACACTGTGGTTGCATGGCTTGTCTTACAGTGGAGTCCAGGCTAGAGACACACACTGACTGACTGACTGACTGACTGACTGACTGACTGACTGACTGACTGACTGACTGACTGACTGACTGACTGACTGACTGACTGACTGACTGACTGACTGACTGACTGACTGACTGACTGAAGATGTAACACAAAGCCTTGGTGTCTCGCTGTCCAACAAAGTGATCCAACAAAGTGACTCACATTACTGTCCAGCGCTAGGGAAAGAGGGGGGGAAGAAAAACAGAAACACACACACACACACACGCACGCACGCACACGCACGCACACACACGCACACACACGCACGCACGCGCACGCACGCACACACACACACACACACACACACACACACACACACACACACACACACACACACACACACACACACAGATACTGTGGGAGACAGAGAGGAGCTGAAGAAACACAGGGCGAGAAAGATAAAGAGACAGAAAGAGAGAGAGAGAGCGAGAGGGAGAGAGAGAGGGAGGCAGAGAGAGAGAGAGAGACAGAGAGAGGGAGAGAGACCGAGGGAGAGAGACAGAGAGGAGCTGAAGAAACACAGGGCGAGAAAGATAGAGACAGAGAGAGAGAGAGAGAGAGGCAGAGAGAGACCGAGGGAGAGACAGAGAGGAGCTGAAGAAACACAGGGCGAGAAAGATAAAGAGACAGAGAGAGAGAGAGAGAGAGAGAGAGAGAGAGAGAGAGAGAGAGAGAGAGAGAGAGAGACTTACCATTGTTTTGTGATGTCAAACATCATGATGACGCCATTACAGTTCTTGTAGACATCCAGGAACTCAGCGTCCAGAGCCATCTCTCCCTCAGCCTGACTCAGAACAAATGAGAACAGTTAAATGATTGTTGTAATTCCGTCGGTTCAAAAGTAGAAGGACTCTACCGTATATTTGTTGAATCTACTTGGTAACTACATTACGTGGATATCTGAGTAAAGCAAATGGAGATATGAATCAGCATTTGAGTGTGCAGCCATTTTGCAAGGGGCAGTCTGAGATGGAGGTTAAAGAAATGGCCGCGGCCGTTGAGAACAACATGGCGCTTACCTCCTCGGGTTCATTTTCCAGTTTCAGATTTTCTCCTCGCTTTTTGCCTTTCCCTCCAGTGGACGGGAAAGAAGAAGGGCAATACAAATTAGTCAGGCACAATTAGCCATTCAATTCATGGAGAGGCACTTGGCCTGGGTGCTCTAACTCACTGTCTCAAGAAGCAGCAAGAGCAAAGAAAAAAAAAACAAATCAGGCCTCGAGTACAACACAGGAATCTGGTGTGTTTGCATCTTTCTCTATTCAACTTGAAGTCACCGTGTATAATTGATGGACTTGACATCTTCTCTTAAGAAGCTATAAAAGAGACTTCACATGAATGAAATTCTGCTATATTTACACTACAGTCAACTATTGGTCCCGGAGTTGCGAAAATGTTGCTAAAAATAGCTGTCACTTAAAAATAAACATGCAAATCAGGAGAAGGCCATTTTGAAAGAAGAAAAAAAAATCAGATGACTCGATGTATTGAAATAATTGTCCTTTGTCGTGATTTGAAGATAGCGCCAGTCTTCACACAGTCTAGTTTTCCAAACATACATTGGATGACTTTTGACATCATCCAACCTGAAATAATGACAATCAATCACTTGTGCTATCGTGTGGAGTCAATCATGTCACTCAAAAAGTTGTGTTTATTTTACAGAAACTCACACACAGCTAAGGTCAAATTGACTTCCCCATATATGGCATATCTATATTTCCCATCTAGAGCCAAACAGATTCTGGGATATAATGCTATGTTACTGTATTCGGATTGTCTCAAAACAGTCCAGTACTTTTGGACCAGTTAAAGGATTGAGAGAGACAATTAGGAAAAGCTACATATACAAGAAAAGTCATAATTTTAAATAATTCCATTTAAATAATAAACAATTTATGTATCAATTTAAGGATGAACTTTTCTTGTTCTTCCTATGTCTAAAAGAAGACATTATAATAGATATGAAATTACGTCTCTTAGAAATGGACCCACCTATTTTCCAACACACTTAATATCCTAGATTCTATCTAATCTAAAACAGATTCAGTTTTTGGCCTCCACTACGAAAGCACAGTAATTAGCAGAAAAGACGAGGTCTACACACACACACACACACACATACATGATGTCTAGACACACAACCACAGGAAGCATACCACAGCCTAGAGCTGGCTCTCACCTACACCTTCTGCGAGAGACTGCTTTTGACCTAAAAGAGCAGTGATTAAGTGGTGAAAACACTGATGGCAACCACAGGCTACTAATATTACATGTAAGTAATACAAATGTATATAACCCATTATATGTAACTTAATAAATCAAGGTCAGCCTGATTCTGATCATAAATTGTTTGCGGGTGGGTTTGCTGGTACAATAGCTAGATGCTGTACCATGACCAAATGAAACATCAAAGTGAGATAGAAGAAGTGTAAAATTTTGATTTATTAAAAAAAAAAAAGTGTAACTTAGCTTGTGTCACATTCTCTATGTTTGATCAATTGGATTAAACTGACAATGTATTTTTTGATTAGGCACTAGTGCATAGCTTTTAGTAACACCCACTGCTCACCTTTGTCAACAACGTCCCACACTTCTACTTTGACAATGTCGTCTGTCGCTGAAAAATAGGGGGGGGGGGGGGAATTAAACAATTACAGGAAGCTCATACTTAGATAACATAGTTTAGATATGGAATCTCAAGATGCATGCTCTATAAATGTGCACATACAAATGTAAATATAGCAATACTTAAATATAACAGTTATATCCATGTGTATACAATTGTGTGTGTGTGTGTGTGTGTGTGTTTGAGACCCCAATAAAGAGAGAGTAAACCCCTAGCACGCTATTCGACACCTACTATATATTCCCAGACATGTTCATTCTTGACAGGTTGTTCCTCTTACTTTTGTAGTTCCAGTGTATGCTGGTGACCTGGATCTCCTGAGTAGGGATGTATTCCTCCAGGAACTTCTTGCCCTGGAGACGATGCCACAGGGCACTCTTGCCAGTGTTCCGGTCCCCACGGATTACTATCTTCACTACCAGGGAACAAGGTCGGGGGGAGAAAAATTATAATAATACGAAAAAATTATAATAATACGAAAAAATTAGCGGAGTTAAAAATATATCCACTGTGTTTTTCTGCATGGTTTAAATTGAACAGAGCACACAGGAAGAATTAACTAACAGTGCTAACAAAGGCATGCAATTTGGCATTCTAATATATAATATATCTGTGCATTATTGAGTTTCTAGCATGGGCAGCACAGTATTGTCTATAAGGGACTAGGGATGTCCAGATCCAATACCAAGTATCGGCATCGGGCCCAATATCAAACAATTTTAGAGTATTGGTTGGCATTATATTGGCTATATTAAGTGGCGAATAATCCAGGATATTAAAGGAAAGATGTACTGCAGGGAAATGTTTGTTAATGCTGTTAATCAATTGTCAAACAATCTACATTTAATTGGTTTTACTAACTTGTAGAACACACTGTGCGGCTGTGTATAGGACAATCCAAATATCAGGTCAGTACTCGGTATCGGCAGATACTGAATATGAAAGTATCGGATCGGAGGGCAACAAACCTGGATCGGGACATCCCTAAGTCGTATACAACCGGTATATAACTATTGATACAATTATTTCCTGCCTTTGCAACTCATAATAAAAACAAGCATCATTAAGGGGATAGCGGCTGTTCGAATTACAGGGGAGACAAAATCTGATAAGAGCAAATATTTCAAAATGAGCTTTATCATCCCATTGGTGGTGCAAAACAATTAAAGTTCTACTTTGCTGTCACAGCCAACATTAATTAGTCAGTTGATTTATTTTATAGAACATTCTTTTTCTTCACCATCCTCTATAGTACAGCGTGGCCTCTAATGCAATATTGTTTTGATTCCATTATAATTCAACAGGTAAAGAAATATGTCGTTACAACAGCGAGTTAGTTGTTATTGACATGGGAGAGGAAACCAACCCCTTGGGGCTCAAGGCTGGCGGAGGGAAAACAGGCCTGAGTGTGTAGGTAGAGGGTTAGGTGTCTATCATCAATATTTCATCTCTCTGTGTGTCTAGTCTGGCCACCACAATGCTCTAATAGAGCTCCATGTGTCCATGTGGGCGCGGGTTGTGTTAAGGGAGGCTACAGTTCTTATGGTAGTGATAAACCTATGAGCTGTCGAGTCAATATTGAGCCTTTAGAAAGATTGAATCAACATAAAGATTTCTTCCTGAAATAGTTGAGCTAGAAGTCACTGGTGCACGTAAGAAAATCGATGGTTAGTCTGTCTTCTGTGGAACTAGGAGGGTTTTTGTCCTTGGGTTTTTAGAAAGGCACTCTTTAAAATTCAATTTGAATTCATTACAGGCTTGCTAGTTCATTACCTAGTTTATGTAAAGTTAAACCCAACCAAAGTAAACCAGAAACTACCTGACAAAACAGAACCAATCCTGGGCCAACCCTTCCAGTTTGCTAACATAATAGCCCCGGTCTTTCACTGCATTACACCCATCAAACGCATTCTTGATCAGATACTGCCATGGGAATTCAGAAGATTCAATACTTAACTTTAACTAACTTAGAAGAACGTAACCAGAGTCGAGTGTTGAGAGTTTCAGAGAGTGGATTTTATGAGCATTCTAATAAAGCCGAGTTGGTTCTGCCATTTTTAAATGATTTGTGATCACATGGCATCATACTTTAAAGCACAGAGCAGCATCAGCAGGTAGACTTACTGTTATACTGCACCCCCTTGGCAAACCTCCGCTGCAGGCTCTGGTTCATAGACTGAAGCCCTGCCGGGATGTTCCGATCTCTCAGCTGACCCCCCTCGGTGCCCACCAGCTTCTTCAGAACAGAAAACATCTTGGAAGTCCTTTGTTTCCTTCTTAAGTTTGATTGATTACAAAAAAATAAATAAGATGGTGTTTAGTGTAAAGTCTCGGGTCGGGTTTCCAAAAACGATATGTCTTTTAATTTGACAGCCGAACCGCAGTCATTGTTTACGCTTTGAAAGTCTCCTTCAGCTTGCTGTTTATACTGATATGGTCTGATGTGGATTTTTATGGTGTTATTCCCAATACATCTAGGTCTTGATCACTGAAGAGGTGGGCAGAAGGGGCTACTGCTCTCCCTCTCATTGTTGTCCAAAGATGTAAACGCCGCAACTATAATCTGTAAAGAGAACAAAGCACCACATTAGCCATTTTTTGTCATGCATTTATTAGGAACATTAGATGGCATCTGTGTGGTAATGGTAACGTATTTGGAACATAGGTTTTCTACATAGATATCTCCTAGATGGTGATCCATTTGATTTTTCATTGCACAAGGATATGTTTTAGAAGAGATTCAAGCCATGGTCGGTTGCCTTTAAGCAGATATACAATACTGAATTTTAGGCAAACTGGGAAATGCTGTGCCCTTTGTAAAATGCCCACTCTGAACTAGGCGAAACTCTAGGTATAGCGTGATTGACGGGCATTAAAATAATTATGTCCCATCTGCAACCTATGCTAGTTTATAAAATCAGTCATTACAAAGCCACACAGCCACGTACTAGCAATTCAATGACTAATTTAAAACATTAATCAATCAATTAGCTGCATATGTAGTTATGTTGGCTATCCAGCTCTTGTCATAGCTGGATGGATGCACACAATTAAAAATCTAATGTTAGGTAACATTAAGACCTGTCCAGTGTCACGATAACGTTAGACAGCCAGTCAACAGACACAGACACGTACTACTAGTTTTACTGTAATTTAAATTAGCTAATCTTTAGATAGCAGAGAAGTCTGTCTATAAACAAGTGCAATTTGCATGCGCGTTTGGGGCAATGGTAGAGAATAAACAACCAGCTACGGTAAGGCTCACTCTCCAATCTCACATTAGCAGCGAGTGATTGTAGCTGGCTAGCCGGTAGGAACGGTACGGCACATGAAAGCTAGTATCTAGGACTAGGGCTATAGGCTAGCTAGCAACGTTGCTTTGGTGGCTATTACAAGAAGACAGCGAGACATACTCCAATGAAAAATAAGCGTTATATCAAACGGCTACTTACATGATATTTCATATATTGCCTGTCACTGGACTGGCAATTTCCCAGAGCCATAAATAAAGTGCCATCACCACAAGCCAGATAACAGCAGCATCTCGAGTAGTGATGTCCAAAAATGAACAAACGACTCTTTCTAAATGAATCTTTTCTAAGACTCCGATATGAATCGAGCTTTTCGGCTTGTGCACATAAGCAAAGCAAGGTGCGTGGGATGTGGGTCCCAATTTGAAGGAGAAAACCAATATACGATGTTAGGACAACACATTCAACAAAACAAGGCTGACAATACATAATGTCCCGTCACCAGGGACCAAATTCCCGCAAAAAAAAAGATTGATATCATCATAAATCCTAAGAATAGGGTTAGACACAATTAATAAATAGTATTTATTAAGTACAACTTTGCTAAGAAGCAGTTATTGTAGACTGTCTCACACCTCACCCTAGAACTGTCCGGTATTAAATAAATAGACTACTGTAACCTACTTGTTTTAATGAAAGAGTAGTGTAAATAAATTGGAATGATCACACATTAATTCCTAAGATCATTTGCATTTAACTTACAGGCTAAAATACGTATTCAAAGCTAATAAGTACATGATTCAAGTATTTGCTCAACACTTTGTAGTAGACTAGTGCAGGACCTCAAAGCGCTGCTAGAGCTTCGATTCATTTACATTAACATCGAATGAATCGATTCTTTAAAAGAATTGAACAGCACCCTCAGGCATTCTCGAGGCTGTGATAGGGTGACGTCGCTCACTACAGTGTTCAGTCGTGGCCTTACAGTTAACCGAAATGTTTGAGTCTTGGTAATGTCTCCCTCTAGTGGCGTTGGATAATGTCTCATCGCTGTGTATGAGTATATTTTGACTTTAAAACTTGCACAATATAGGCCTATATTGTTAACTAAAACCTAACTGACATAACCAATATGCCATTGAGTTCAGTCTCCCAGGCATATAGATGATATAGGCCCTACCCACTACACTATCTGCCAACATTGAGTTTCTTCAAATTCAGTTTTTTTTTTTTTAAATGTCAGGCAGATGTGTGCACATATGTGTACAGAACGGATACTCTTCTGCGTTGTTGGTTTTTCATATCTTTCATACAAACAAACAATCGGCAGTCACCTCAGCAGCCATGTTATGCACACAGCAGCTACAAAATTATTAATGAGCTAACTATCCAGCGGAACGCTAGAAATCTGACAAAAAGTAACATTGGTCCTAGATGCATTGTAACTAGCATCCTCAGCCCCGTAAGGCTTAAGGGAGCAATCACATCGTATCCTACTTACTATAATACTTCGACCAATGCTAAATACTTCAGAATTTCTCAGTTAAGTACCATTATTTAGAAATTAGAAAAACGTATTACACATGATTAAGAACTACACAAGTATACTAATAATTGGAATAAATAATGGTAAAATTGCAATTTGTCCATAATTTCTGGCACGTGTTGGTAAATAAATTGTGAAACTGGAATTGTATATTTCCAAAATAAGAGCATTCTTTATTTTAACAGTAGAAAGCGCCCCTTTACAGAACTAAGGCAGATTCAACTTACAGGAAAGTGCTAGAAACAGAATGCTCACTATTGTGGTAGTTGGCTCTAATTGACCTTTATCAACGTTTCCTCAATTAATACAACAGGAACACAAACATTCTCTTGTTAGTTCCACTTTTTCCAGCCAACATGGGGATATGGGGATAACAAGACTCATCCCGTCCGGCTTGGCTGAATCCAAAACAATGTTTTGATTGCACAAAACTGCTATGACAAAAGTTTAGCATTTAGAAGCAAAGACCACATCAGGGAGGTATAAATGTTTAGTGTGTTTTGTTCCCCTTCCTTGGGGATTCAGCAAGGTTGGTTGGGCCATGGCTTCTCATTGCTAGTCTGTCTGTGCTCTTCACTCGAACTTGATTCCCTGTGCCAGGGGCAGGTCCTTGCTGTAGTTGATGGTGCTGGGGAGAAACAAAGATGGTTCTACAACGTTGTCTTTTTTAAAAGTGTTATAATTACACACCCACACAAAAAAAAGCTTTATCGGTTAATCAGTTATCAGTCAAAAAGCTGGAAGAGCATGAAAAATAATAAAGAGATTTAACGTTACTTTGACAAAGACAAGAGTAAATGCAAGAGTATTCAACATTACGGGGCCCTTAGTAATATTCAAATTAGGTTATTCATTTATATTTATGAATGACTAGTTGCAATGAGGGGGCCCACATGCTTCCATCAGGATAACTTGGAGCCACTTCGTTTCGCTCACTGGGTAGGAGAATGAAGGTCTTTCAAAAACAGAAGGGCTATCTCTCAGCTAGCTGTGGAAGGCAGCAATAGCATGTGATTTTGACAAGAAGATGCTTTACTTACCACGTTGATCTTCGCATGTACTGCTTCCAAGAGTCGCTCCCAGACTCCCGGCCACCTCCTGTGTGCTTCTCGCCGCCTATAGAATAAGAATCACCTTTATTGATACGTAAAATAATGTACAAGTGCAATATAATTACTAAGCATTTTACCCTGTGAGCAAGAGCATTGCAAACAGTTGCGACATGCAGACTAACAGGACATGGCCTATGAGCAGGTCAACACACAAGGAACAACATCAACAGCACAGCAAATGACAAACAGACAATATTTTCATATCACCACGTTTGACTACAACTATTCAAAACAATCGAAGAAAGGGCCAACCGATCTGCACATAACCACGGACGGTTAAAGGAGAGCTATGATTAAAACAAGCAAACAATAACTTATCAGCTAGAGTAATAAAGATTCCATGCCACATACCAAACGCTCCTCCGATCTCGGCTCCGCTGGTTGGAATGTTGACATTGACAATGCCACAGTCTGATCCTTTGGGTCTGGGCAGAGAACAACATAATACATAGTAACCAGAAACAGGGCTTGGCATAGTGATCTATGAACTCCTCTTTTGCAGACAGACAGCTATATCGAAACTGGTTTAATTTTCCCCGACAAGAAATCTCATTTATAAAAATTTTTTGGAGTGTAATTATGAGCATACTCAAAAAACGAAAAGATAAAAACATGCATTTTTCAAAATAAAACCAGTCCAAGAATACTCCTTGTATAAACACACAGTAGGTTCCAATTTAAAGCTCCATCCTTTACGTAACTAACAAAAATAAACACATTAACAGGATCAATGAATGACCGTGTCCATTTCAATTCAATCTGTGTGTTCCTCTCAATGCTGGTTCTCACCCCAGCCAGCGGAACACCCGGCCCATGTCTTTGGTGAAGATGCTGCTGGACAGTCCCTGCTTCACCTCATTGTTCCAGGCAAAGGCCTCTTCCTCCGTCTGCACTACCGAAACGCCAGAGTTAGCATGTCGCAAAGTCCATGAGTCCCAACAGTGTAAACGGACCACTAACATTCAGCGTTTCATATTTTACCAACAATATTGTGTGAGAGAATTAGGCAAGTACGTACAATCTTAACAGTACTGGATAGTATGTAACAGAAAAGTATGGAGAAAATAATAATGTTTACCTTAAACTTGAGAACGTAGAGGATGGGTACAAAAGTCTCAGTGTGGACAATGGGAGCGTCATGAGCCAACCCTGTGATGATGGTGGGCTCCACATAGTTACCGGGGCGATCCATCACCTAGCAACCCAAAAAGGCCACAGTTGACTTAAAACAGCACAAATTTCATTATTAGCCCTGTCCCCAATTTCATTATCGAGGTGCTGTTATGGAGCAGAAAAAGATATGGTGAGAGTATCAAAAGGGCCGATTGAAACTTACAGTATTAAGAGTTTTTAGAAGTTGTCATTAGGGGTCAAAATAAGATAATATTTTTCATATACAGTGCTGTGCAAAAGTTTTAGGCCGGTTTGAAAGGATGCTTTCAAAAACCAAAGTGTAATAGTTTGTTTTTATCAATTAACTAAATGCAAAGTGAATGAACAATCTAAATCAAATCAATATTTGCTGTGACCACTTTTTGCCAGCATTTTGTCCCACATCTGCCTAATACTTTTGCACAGTACTGTAGATTATGTTATGACATAACAATTTGTAAGCATAGTTAGCGTCCAAGTTCTACTCATTCCCCAAAACAACAGGTCATTTTAATGGCTAGAAAAGAATAAGTCTCAAAAACATGAGGGTGATCTGAAGAAACTGATTTTGTGGTGATCGCACACAGCCCTTAGGTCAAAATAAGGACGAAAGAACAGGAGTCAACAGTGGTATGTGTGCTAGCACCTCTTTTGCTGATCTCATCCATATCCTCCCTGTGTGGTAATCCAGTGTGTTCGAGCAGGTAACCTAACCTACAACACTGAAACCCCGTCCCATCACGGCAGAGATAATTAGCGGCGACTTGAAGAGAGGTTTTTACCTTTCCTCCACACACCACGGTGCCTCCCTGCTGCTTTGCCTGCTCGATGGCGGCCAGGTATTGGTCCACGGCCTGCTTGGTGTGGAGAGGGCCGTAAAGGGTGCTGGCTGTTGGAACAGAGAGAGTGTGTGTGAGTGTGTGAATAACCAATCCAGCCTAGCCTTGTAGACCCCCCCCCACACGCACTTTTACACAGACTCCTCCCACTGTTTGTTTATAAAGTACTCTGACTCCAAATGAATAATCCAACAATATCTTATCCCCCATTTGACACAAGATGTAAGAAGAAATAGCCAATAAAATACAGAATGATCAAAATGTACGACAGGTGGCAGCTATTGTAATCTGTGAACCACATTAATGTGCAATAAAACCAATCAAGTCTACAATGGAAACTTGTGCGTTCAGCCTAAACAACTTGTTACAGTCTACAATTATATTTCACAGGTGTGTTTAACCTAAACTCTAACACACATTGCATTCCAAACAATAAAATGCGTACTATTATATGACAAACATCATTGCAACAATGAACTGTGTACTACCATGGGACAGCATATAATTGAAGACTTAAATAGAGCTTATGGGCCTAGTATAAAACAATAGAGCTTATGGGCCTAGTATAAAACAATAGAGCTTATGGGCCTAGTATAAAACACTAGAGCTTATGGGCCTAGTATAAAACACTAGAGCTTATGGGCCTAGTATAAAACACTAGAGCTTATGGGCCTAGTATAAAACACTAGAGCTTATGGGCCTAGTATAAAACACTAGAGCTTATGGGCCTAGTATAAAACAATAGAGCTTATGGGCCTAGTATAAAGCAATAGAGCTTATGGGCCTAGTATAAAACAATAGAGCTTATGGGCCTAGTATAAAACAATAGAGCTCCAGCAGTTCACACAGTCACAGCGTTCCACTGTCAAACCAAAAAACCGCCATATTGGCAGGAAAGCTAGCCATAATAGCCAGTTGTGGTGAATACGGCGGACAGCTGTTGTGCGCCGGGGTGCCAGAACAAACGTGGACGAGTAAAAGTGAGAGCATTTCATGGTATTCCTAAAGATCCTGAAAGAAGAGAAAAATGGATTACTGCCATAAAACGCACGAAGGAGAACGTAGCGACGGGATGTAGAAAGTAACGGATTCCGCTTGTGTAGTACTACTAGTAGCCACTCCACGTTAGGTAACGTTACAGAATAAAATGTTTCCTAACGTTGATATCTTTTGATTTGTATCAATATGTTGCACTTTTACAAACAGCCTTTATTACGGTTACTGTTACTGACGATTTTATTATACAAAAAGCAAGTTTGAACCATGAATTACTGCATGGATTTTGTGGGGCTAATAAAAGCTAAGTTACTCAAAAGAAAAAAAATTAATTATTTAATATATATATATATATATATATATATATATATATATATATATATATATATATATATATATAGACACACACACACACAGCTCAAAAAAATTGAAGGAACACTTTGAAACCACATCAGATCTCAATGGGGGAAAAAAAGTATGCTGGATATCTATACTGATATGGACTGGGTAATGAGTGAGGAACGAAAGGATGCCACATCGTTTGATGGAAATGAAAACGATCAACCTACAGAGGGCTGAATTCAAAGACACCCCGAAAATCAAAGTGAAAAAATGATGCGGCAGGCTAGTCCATTTTGCTGAAATTCCATTGCAGCAACTCAAAATGGTACTCAGTACTGTGTATTGCCCCCACGTGCTTGTATGCATGCCTGGCAATGTCGGGGCATGTTCCTAGTGAGACGACGGATGGTGTCCTGGGGTATCTCCTCCCAGATCTGGAACAGGGCATCACTGAGCTCCTAGACAGTCTGAGGTGCAACCTGGCGGCGTCGGATGGACCGAAACATGTCCCAGAGGTGTTCTATTGGATTTAGGTCAGGCGAGCGTGGGGGCCAGTCAATGGTATCAATTCCTTCATCCTCCAGGAACTGCCTGCATACTTTCGCCACATGAGGCCGGGCATTGTCGTGCACCAGGAGGAACCCAGGGCCCACTGCACCAGCGTAGGGGCTGACAATGGGTCCAAGGATTTCATCCCGATACCTAATGGCAGTCAGGGTGCCGTTGTCTAGCCTGTAGAGGTCTGTGCGTCCCTCCATGGATATGCCTCCCCAGACCATCACGGACCCACCACCAAACCGGTCATGCTGAACGATGTTACAGGCAGCGTAACGTTCTCCACAGCTTCTCCAGACTCTTTCACGTCTGTCACATGCTCAGAGTGAACCTGCCCTCATCTGTGAAAAGCACAGGGTGCCAGTGGCGGACCTGCCAAATCTAGTGTTCTATGGCAAATGCCAATCGAGCTCCACGGTGCCGGGCAGTGAGCACAGGGCCCACTAGAGGACGTCGGGCCCTCAGGCCACCCTCATGATGTCTGTTTCTGATTGTTTGGTCAGAGACATTCACACCAGTGGCCTGCAGGCGGTCATTTTGTAGGGCTCATCCTGTTCCTCCATGCACAAAGGAGCAGATACCGGTCCTGCTGATGGGTTAAGGACCTTCTACGGCCCTGTCCAGCTCTCCTAGAGTAACTGCCGGTCTCCTGGAATCTCCTCCATACTCTTGAGACTGTGCTGGGAGACACAGCAAACCTTCTGGCAATGGCACGTATTGATGTGCCATCCTGGAGGAGTTGGACTGCCTGGGCAGCCTCTGTGGGGTCCAGGTATCGCCTCATGCTACCAGTAGTGACACTGACCCTAGCCAAATGCAAAACTAGTGAAAAACAGTCAGAAAAGATGAGGTGGGAAACAATTTCAGTGGCCTCTACCTGGAAAACCATTCGTGTTTTGGGGGTCATCTCATTGTTGCCCCTCTAGTGCACCTGTTGTCAATTTCATTAACACCAAAGCAGCTGAAACTGATTAACAACCCCCTCTGCTACTTAACTGACCAGATCAATAGCCCAGAAGATTAATTGACTTCATGCAATACTCTGATTAAAAAGTGTTCCTTTAATTTTTTTGAGCAGTGTATATAATATAACAACAACTCCAGGGGCATTATAAGGGTCACTAATGTTTAATCTAAAAAAAAATTCAACATATCGTTCAATATTTTTAGGATTAAAGTGGGCGGCGTACTCGGACAGCTGGATATTCACGCTGGCGCCATTCATTTTCGTCTGTTTTTTACTGCCACAATGGCGGCATAAACAAAAAGAGTCACGTGACGTCCGGAGCTCTATAGGCTGCATTATGACAGCATAGGAGGAAACCGACTTACGGTCCCAGGGGTCTCCAATGCGGACCTGCTTGTAGGCCTTGGCCACCCTCTCCACCACCACATCATGGACACTCTCATGCAGCATCTGAAAAGCACACGGCATTAACCAGCTGTACGCAGCGGCTACGAAGCTGTACCTTATGCTAAACCCCTTGCCAATTACAACTGCCTGACATATCAGTAATGATCATTTTGGAGAGGAGTGATCAAAGATACTAGTCAAATTAGTGGGAAGTACAATTTACTTAATGGAGATTCAATTACCAATCAGAAACATTACCTATAGGTCTTTATAACATCCCCAAAATTCTTTTAGATAAACAATGTTCAGCCTTCACCTTGAGAATCAGTGTTTTTGAAAATAGTTTAGTTAGTATCCTCAATAACTATTCACACTAAAGCTTATCCATAGGTTGACTCATTGAAAATGGTTTGTGGTAAAAGTTCTCTGTTTCAACACCCTATTCCACCCTCCCCCTTTCATGCTGCAGAAAGTGCCCTGTTATGAAGATTATTTAAAAAAGATCGTAGGTCTACCAGTCTCCTGGTGGTGGTGCACCGCTGGCCGGCTGTCCCCACAGAGGCAAACACCGCAGACGGCACCACCAGGCTCAGATCTGCATCCTCAAACACTGGAGACACACACAGATCACACACTACAGTATACTGTGGAATAGAATTAAATACTGGACATACACACGCAGATGATTTAATGCATTATACTGAGAAACATCCATAAGTACTAAGAAAAAACTATAAGAAACAACTTAAAATTGTCGTTGATTATCACAGAAATACATCTCAGAAACCAGCCTAGTATTGGCTTATACATTCCTCGATAGGTCATGAACTTACCGATGATTGCATTGTTCCCACCAAGTTCCAGCAGCTGGCGGCCTGGGAAGAGATAGTGTGTTTGATTGTTCAAAACGAGATTTTCCCAAAGTCAACAGGCGCAGCATTACAGGGGTGACGTTGTAGCAAGCCATGGCGTCGAGTCACTCACCGAACCGTTCCTGCACCGTCATGGCCACCATCTTGCCAACGTGGGTGCTTCCCGTGAAGGACACCAGGTCGACACGCTCATCCTTGGACATCGCCGTGCTGCAGGGAGTCCATGAAGGATGAGGGCAGAATTACAGGATGAACAGAAAAACATAATTTTATAGAACTGTAGGGGGAAAAAAACAACCTATAATATTCGTAACGAAGTGACTCAAAACTTGTTTTGGTGTGCGTTAAGGAAATAGATACATTAGCATCATAAAGTAATAAAGGCTTGGGCCCGAGACATGTTGAAGTAATGATATTTTATTTATTTATTTTATTTTATTTTAAGTGAGGTGTGAGGTTTTGGAAAGGCAGTGAACTGGACTCACCCGATGTCAGCGCCTCCACATGTCAAGGAGCAGATGGCTCCAGGCAGGTTATTGTGCTCCAGCACCTCAGCTACGATTCTTGTAACGCACACACATCAAACAGACGTTAGAGGATTTCACCGAAAAAAAAACTAAAACACCTGTTGTATACATAGACGTAATCATTTCCACACGGGAACTGCCAATACAGAAGAATTATGAAGTGGGAATAAAGTCGATTAAACCCCAAAATGATACATTGATAGTTGTGTTTCTTTAATCTATGGAGGCCATTTTGAGTCTCTCTTAAGGCACTTGTACGTGTAGTAGAACGAGTACGTACTTGGTTACAGCTACACTGGTAAGGGGAGTTGTGGGGGCTCCTTTCCTTAAGAAGGGAAAAACAAGCCAACAGGTCAGACATGGGCTTTGAACATGTGCCTCTGCTGTGCTTTACGCTGACAAAAAGTTACCACTTTAATTATCAACATCAGCCATAATGGTCTGTATTTACAGCCTGGTCTCCAGGGTCAACTACAACTCAACTAAACCAGGTAGTGATCAAATTCATTCGCAACATCATGATGTAGACATGTTGAACTGGACATTTTGTTTTAAGTTAAAACATCACACTACATCAAGAGTTCAGCAGAACTAAGTTTGGTGATACCCTACGCTCACTGTTCACAAATGAAAGTGGTAGCAGTCTTTGCAGCGAACACAGACGGCCTGTAACGGCGGACCCGTCTCGTAAGGCCGACCCTTACCAAGACGTCAAACCTCACCAGAGACAGACGTTGCCGCAGATCAGAGCGATGGCGTTGTTCCAGCCATAGACGGCCACAGGGAAGTTGAAGGCGGTGATGATGCCGACTAAACCCACTGGGTTCCACTGCTCCAACAGAGCATGCCCGGGTCCTGTAGGATAAGACAACGACAGAGCTTAGAACTGTTCTGCCAACCCAAGGACATCCACGGCGCCAACACTAGCCTCCATTAGTGCGAGGAGAGTAGTTGGTACAGTGGACCAGAATGAAAAAAAAAAGCCCTAAAATGCTTCAAGCAATTCTAACATTACAATGACAACATGTACTACTATGTCACCATATTTCAGATTAAACTAAATATAATATTGAGCAAGTAATGTCACAATGTTTCTATTTGTCAAAACTTGCATTGTCTCCATACAGTGTATTGCAAAACAGTAAAACAATATAAAACATCCACAAATATAAAACAAAATGTCTGACGACATACTTTCTGATGGGAGAATAGGCCCGCCAATCATTCGGGAGAGTCCCACAGCGTAGTCACAGACGTCAACGTACTCCTGCACCTCTCCGACTCCCTCAACATAGATCTTACCCATCTCCAGAGACACCTGAACAAAGAAGGGAACTCAGGATGAGTACATAATTAACCCCGTATTTAAATACAATACATGTTACATTGTAACAAAAGAAAAATTGTTTAATTATTATATTTACTATTATAATTATTTATTTATTTTAATTTTTTTTCAATAAAAGTGGGGATGTGCGTAAAATTGGATCATCCTTACCAAGCTGCCAAGAACTTTGATCTTTTTCCTCAGCGCATCGCCTATCTGTCTGACGATTTCACCTCTTTTGGGAGCTGGGATCTAGAGGAGAGAGGAACACACAATTCTGTTAACCTAGAGAGGTAGATCCATAATTTCCAATCCAACCATTTTCTAAGGAAGCACAAAGATATCAAGGGTTTGGACTTTGTCACTGTCACATATCCAACACTTTAAAGTGTTGCCTCTCACACCCCCTACGTTAGATTTGTTTGTCAAATGGTCTAACTGGCAAGCAGCTTTAGCTGAAGCAAATACGTAGAGAAGGTGCTAATCCAGGAATGGCGACCTTGCCCCTGTAGAGAAGCTTCCTAGGGGTTAGAACATTGCCAATTTGAGTCTGTAGATCGGTAAATACATTTTGTTCAGAGCAGTCAACTTAACAGTTACTAGAGAAGTGCTGAACAGTAGCTGATGTTAACATAACCCTACAACCTTTGGAAATGTGCCTTTGATGGGCCTCGATGACCCTTGCCTTAAAGTGCTGCATTACATTGCCTGTGTATGGCTGATCTGGCTAGCAATTTGGACTCCTAAACTAGTCCCTACTATATAAAATGATAACACATTTATAAAAAAGAAAAAAGAAAGCTTGTATTATTTTTCATTGTAGCATTTTAAAGCATGGCCATAGCATGTTTTTGATTTATTATTATTATGCCACTACATACATTAATAAACTCCAATCAGTTGTCATACTTACATCAGCCCACACCTTCCACGCTTCTTTTGATTTTTGGACTGTTTCTTCATATTCTGCCATTGTTGCCTTTAAAAACAAACAAAAGCATAAGACTGTTAACGTTTGACAAAAGGGTCTATTTTTTATGTTAACTACAGATCACATAATACGAAAAAAATTATAATGTATGTCTTTTAACTTTATAGATAACATGTAGCATTTAGCTTTAACCTGTATGAAAAACAGGGAAAAAAATTGACAATTAAACCAGTAACTAAAAAAAGTAGCAACACTCAACAGAATTGATGCCATAGTCACACATCTGTATTATTAGTGTAAAGGACTCCATTGGACATTACCTGCCGTACTCTGGCGATGGGCTCATTGTTGGCTGGGCAGTATGAGGTGATGACCTTGAGTGGAAAACAGAAGTTGAAACACAATATTAACCAGACAGTTGGCACATAACAACGAGTACCAAGGTCAGTTTACAGTCTACTTTAGGCCCATCATAGTCATTTGAGCCTAGAGGGGCGGTGAGGCAACAATTCATTACAGCAACTTCATATACACAATAACTGAACTTAGCTACTATTGTCTTGTTTGTAAAACCAATCCAAACTATTGAAGTATACATGCATTAGGTTAAAGAATGATCATGCAATTAATGCTACAGGGAAATTGAAAATGGCAAATGAGGGAGAATCACCAAATTAGATCAATTTATAAATTGAAGTAAATCAGATTTTGAAAAGTCTTGAGCCAGTAGGGGTCACTGAATCACTATCTACTTCAAGTACTTGTAAAATGAACAGATGACGGAACATTCCTGCAGAACTACTTTCACAAGCACACTTCCATACGGTCCTTTTAAGTTAATTCAGTAAATATTTGGCGCATAAGACGTACCGAGACTTGGACCTAGAATAACAGCATTGCATCTGAAATGAATCCTTGTTGAACGTCAAGTGCAATTTGGCGTGTGTAAAACGGGCTAGGTGGCTGTACTTGCTCGTAATATTAACGTTAGCTTGCTGAAGGGACAAAATGAAAACAACTGAACAGCATAACTAAGCTTTTGGCAAGTTAGCCAACTATCGTTGCTTTCTTGCGTAGCGAGCTCCATGACAGTGTAACGTTAACTATTGTAAATTTGAATTAACACATGCCAGTGTGGGCCTATAGAGAATGGGTTTGCAGCCATTCCCTGCAAACGCTAGACTTATATTTAGAAACTTCACAGACTACATAATCTCCTTGCTAGCCTCACCTCTCCTTTGCCTCCCCAAGTCCCATTGTAAACGCCATCGTTCTCTTCGTTGAGTCCCAATTCTTTCAACCATGCATATTTTGGTTCGTTGATCAGGAGTGTAGACATGGCTGCAGATCGCTGACAGTGGATCGACAGAAGTTTCTTTCGGAGGGCCCAGTGTCGTACAACGGTGAAAGTGAGGCAGCGCTGCATGGTTGGATATGGGGGGGCAATAAACGGCGTACATGTGCGCCACGCAAGTAGCAGTCGTTCCACGTGACACTTAAGAAAGTTGATTGGTCGGCGTGCGGCACAACCCCATAGAAACTTGAGAGTGCCCTTCCTGGTCACTGAAGTTCAGATATGCCATGCATGCTCATCCATAGACATGTCTATGTGCTCATCTATGCATTATCCAACCTACAACATGCGAGTTAAAGATGGACAGCCTAAACAAATACACATATATTGATATAGTCCTTTGTCTGATTTTGCTAAACATATAAAAGCTAATAATAATTGAATATTTGAAGATAAGAATAGACTCTTAGACACAAGGCATTCTGTGAGTGAATGTAAGCCAATGCTACTTAAAATACACAAACAATGTAAGACATTTACAGTCACGTAAAAAAGGTACCAAATTTCAGGTGTTGTGCTGGTAATTTACTAAATATCTCCGCCAATAATGTCGACAGACTGTTTGATGCTACATTTCAAAATGATACCATTCACTGTCTTGGAGTTCTTTATTAGTGCTGTTTGTAATACTATGTTATTCATATCCTAATTAAAATAGCTGCTGACTGTGGCCCTGTCAAACATTTTGGTCTGATGATGTTTCACCAAACTTTTCACATGATTTGGCTGGTCTCAGTGAGCATCTTTGTCGGCCTTAAAGAAAAAAAGAAAGACTAAGTATCTTTAGCTATGCAAACTACAAACGAATGTTACATGAATTGTATAGTATACAACTTACAACTTCAGACTTCTTGTTTTTCCTTTGTTTTACCAGTCTCCAAAGTCTGCTGAGGCAGCGACATATCTTCCAGTTTTTAGGCTTTGCGAATGGGAAGCGGGTTTTAACCTCGAACTTATGAACTTGCTCGGGCAGATCGGATGAAGACTTTGGCTCCCGCATAAGGGTGGGTGGAACATTGGTCTCCTGGGAGACACTGGGGGAATCCTCAGTGTCCGTGATGTCCTGAAGACTCTTTGATGTCTCGTTGCCCACAGCCTCAACCTCAAGAAGGTGGCTAAGAAGAGCCTTTGTCTCCTCAACGCCCTGGAGCAAGTTCAAGGAAGTACTTCCCTCTTGGTTGGGCAGAGCATCTGTCCCCTGGAGCAGGCTGGGCGAGGCCTTCAAATGGCTTAACAGAGGTGAAGGAGAGCTGGCCTCAACAGCCTCCATCTCTATCACACCCAGAGAAAGAAATACAATTTCCACTTCCTCCTTTAGGCTTGATGAAGCCTTTGCTGCTCGGCGGACATTATCAGCCTGGAGAAGGCTGGGTGTATTCTCTACCTCCAGGATCTTCTGAACCTCCACCTCTGTAGGCTGAACCTCTTTGATGCCTATACAACAGGATGCAGCTTCCACTTCTTGTGTTTCAGCCTTGACTTCCAGGATCAGGCAGGTTTCCGACTGGGTCTCTCTCTCTACCTTAAGGCTGGGCACTGTGGTTAGAGCGTTGGTCTCATTTACGTCTTGAATCAGACTGGTTGTAGATGGGATCTCTCTGTCCACCACAAGGTGGGGCTCTGTGGTAAGATCCTCTGTCACTTTGACTTCTTGGACCAGGGTGAATACAACCTTGGAATCCTTTACCTCCGGGATCAGGATAGGAGAAGGCCTCACAAGGTCTGAATGAGTAGACACGCAAGGTGTCACATTCACTTCATCGGAAGGCTGATTGTTCCCCTCTGCCTCAGTGGTGAGGAGCCCAACAACCGCACCCTTTTTGTTGGGCACCTCCAGGCTGCACTGCCCAACGTGGTCAGCCTGGACAGGGTCGCTTGGCTGGGCCTGCCTGGGGACCATGGAAGTGGCCGGCTGGCACAACCAAGGTTGTTTGGTGGGGTGTGGCTTTGTCGGCGTCCAGGGTAAATTCAAACTGGAATACAAGGATAATCAATTTGAATCCAATGTAGTACTTCAAAAAGGGAATGAGTCAATCAAATCTCTCAGTAAAATCTAACCTATAGAAACACATAACATAGACACAGAGACTATGAAAGCTCTTTTGGTACCTGCTAGAGAGGTTGCTCAGGTCAATGAAGGGATGCTCAAGGACTTGGATGGAAGTAATCCTTTTCCCTTCCTCCAAATTAAGCATTTTCTTGAGCAAGTCCAGAAACTCATTCCTGTTCTGCACCTCTGTCAGCTCTGGGTTTGAGGGGAGTTTGAACTGGAGAACAAATTAACAGTATTTAGACTAATTCAATGCTCTTATGTTCCCGTTCATTTGAGGTCAGAACTTTTGTCATTTTACGACAAACACCACTAACTGAATGATTGGATACCTCTCTGAGCTGATCAAGAGAGCTGAGGATGTACCGTCTGGTCTCTCTTGACCGGTAGCAATTCTCCTCTTCGTACTCCTCTGGAGTCTAAAAGAACACCAAAGCCGTTTTTTTAGGGTGCCACGTACTGAGCATAATACACAGCAACAGACGTTCGGAACATTGATCGATAAGATGTGTGATTGAGTACAGCTGAGGGCCAAAGGATGGCGGCACCTTGAGTCTCCATAGGGTGAAACTCCAGTCCGAGCCCTCCACGAAAAAGTCCCTGGTTTTAGCTCCGGCGCTCAGAGTTTTGTCTGGGAGCTGACCCTGGGTCTGGGTTATGTAGCGCATCTGAGGACACAAAACACCACAGCATTACAGGCAGATTGACGGCGGTTTGTGTGCTTGAATAGGTAATAAGAGTGGTAGTGTTTTTCCTCACCAGTTCATATTCAGAGTCCGCCGGGTACATGGGGTAGCCCATCAACAACCCAGCCGCCACGCAGCCCAGAGACCAGACGTCGATTGGGTGGGAGAACGGAAGTCCCAAAATGACCTCTGGAGCCCTGAAGTTGCAAGAGCAGCCACCAGATCAAAGATGGCACCATAAACACACCCACCTTTGATGAAGTGCCTGTTCTACGGCTCTCCACGGAACTCACCTGTACCAACGAGACTGAATGTACATTCCACGCCGAGCGTTGGACTCATGGCCGGCTGATCCAAAGTCGATCAGTTTGATTCTGAAGGGCTCTCGGACCTGATCAACCAGCACTATGTTCTCCGGCTTCAGGTCAGTATGCATCAAGCCCATGATCTTCAGTTTGTTGAGGGCTGTGGCCACCTTCCAAACAACATTAACTGTCCAGTGAGAGGCTTATCACTCACCAGCAGCCACACAACACTCTTATTTGATGTTATGAAGAGGCCATCATTGAATCAATCTACAGTTAGTTTAGTTTTACCTACACTTCACGAAGTAGTAAGACCAATCAATTACCTGTTGGACGATTGGCCTTATGTTATGCACAGGCATCGGACTGAATTTGCTCTGCTTCATGAAGTCGAATAAGCTCAGCTCCAGCAATTCGAACACGAGGCAAGTGTGCCCCCTGTATACGAAACACTCATACCACTTCACAAAGTTGTATTTCTCGGTGTCCTCAGCACTGAGTACCTTTAGTACGTCGACCTAGGGACGTGGAACAAGTTCGAGATGTTACAGAGGCAACAGAGTCAGTAACATTATATGGAGATGTGGGTGTTTGGTTGGCTCGTTGTAATGCTGTCTGTCAAAGCTAACCATGTTAGCCACGTAGCCTGTAAACAGACTAATAGCCCATACTGTTGACCCACCTCTGTCTGCACTGTGTGGTAATGTTCCTGCTTTATTATCTTAATGGCCACTTTCATGTTTGTGTCCATTTCGATACATCTGGCCACTTGGCCAAATGTGCCTTCGCCTAGAAAGGCCTGCACCTGGTAACAGCAGTCTTCAGAGAACAGGCAGTCGTTAGAGACTATCCTGTAGTCCTCTGACGTGACTGAGCTGATGTTGCTGGCAGTTTGGTTTGAAAGCACCATGGTGGGGACGATGTCTATTCTCTTTCTCTGTCCTGTGGGCCTTTACTGCAGGGAGTTCCTACGAAAAAATGAACGGGATGAACCAAATCAAAGGTAGTTGGATAATTTTTGCCTATAAGTTAATGATAATTGTACTTAATTATACTTATTTGTCAACATTTTATTTGAAGTCCATATGATCAGAACTTTGCGCATACCATGCAACTTGTGTACAATGGATCTTTGTTAAGAAATGTACCCAACTTTTAACTTGGCCATGTTAAATACCTATTAACTATGTAGGCTATTCCTGATATGAAATGGTTAAATTGGTTACATAAGATCAGCATGATTAATAAAATATAGGAGGAAGAGTTAGGTGGCTGGATAATTATCACTAAACATGACATCTTGATTAAAGACTGTGCTCAACAATTTGCATTTACCTTTTTATTAGTAAGCATATTAATTCCATTTCTAATTAAGAGATAACCTCATGTACTAGTACTAATTATCCTAGTTTGCATTTCCATTCATACCCCATATAAAATATGTACTTTTGACCTGGCTCAATTAGTTTGCTAAAAGGCATAAGATAAGTCAATAACACTTACCGATTTCAATATACTTCTGTCAGTGTTCAAGATCAACTAATTTAACGGGTGAAATTGTATCCATATTATTCTAGTCTGTTCTATGACATAATCATTGCCATGTCACAATCATGTTCTATCTCTATGGTCACAACCTTCCCATAAGACATTCAACAATCCAAAACTCCATAAATGCTAATTATGGAACTTTGACATTAATATTCTATAGTCATGCAGATTTGATTGGATAAAATTTTACATTATTGATCCCAAAGAGATTTTTTACCATCAACTGGACATTATATTTAATTAAACATATAGTAGCTAGAAGTTCAAACAATAATTTTTTTTAAAATAAAAGACAGATACAGCAGAATTTTATTATTAATATCTTTATGTATTTATACACTCGTAGTAACAAACTGAGAGGTCTCATTTCCAGCAGTGTCTTGTTTGAAGGCAGCATGTGTATAAATTACAACAAGAAAACAAAGATGAAGAAAAGAAAAAGTAAATAGAAACAAATAAAACAAATTTGTTGCAGTATATCCAATATAGTACAACATTTAAGTCTTTATTAATACTATTTATGTATTTGTGGTAACCAACTGAGACCTGTTCTCCTTTTCAGCGGTGTCTTGATTAAAGGCAGCAAATGTATACATTACAACACAACCATGAAGAAAAGAAAAATCTAAAATAATCAAATAAATCAAATGTTGTACAATATTTACAATATACGACATTTAAGTTTGAACCTAAACAAGAAAACTCTTCCTCTCCTGTATCCTCCAATAAAAAAGAGTTAAACAAAATTTTTGGGGAGCAAAAAACCTGAAAGCTGATTCCTTAAGTTCTGTTTAAACTTCTGGGCTAGGGTGATACAGTTCTACAGTGAGCGGGAACTGAATGGAAAATAAGAAATGTATTTAGTTCTGTTTTATTACCAACTTTGCACCTGGAAGCAGAGTGGCGCAGCGGAAGCGTGCTGGGCCCATAACCCAGAGGTCGATGGATCGAAACCATCCTCTGCTAGGTTTTTTGCTACTAGAACTAGACTCCTTGATACCCCATAGACACTGGGGAAAAAACATGCTCAGAAGCTATAACTATGTGTTGTAATAGATTCGTTGATTGCTTATTTTTTTGTCATTATTTAATCAATGCAGAAACTAAAACCAAAGCTGATTTATAATTTAGATGCTGCCACCAACTGGTGATTTGACGCCAAAACATCCTTCATACTTTGCTTATTTCCTTTAAGAGAAATGGCGGGTGCTAGAACAGACACAATGTGTGATTTAGAAGATGGAGAAATCTCTGGATCCAATTCGGATTCAGAAATGGGAAGCACAGTAAATGTTCGCCCCAAGGTAACATCCACAGTTTTGCCATGCTGTAAGAATTGTATATAACGTTAAACCAGCAAACTAGCTACCGCTAGCAAAGCTAAATCGAAGTGAGCTAACGATAAGTTAGCCGGGAAGTATAGCAGGTTGAGTGGCAATATTGGAAGCTGCTTGCTGTAATTAGTAAAATTGGTTGGTTGTTTAACTAGCTACCAACATTGTTTGCATGAAGTGCTGCAGTGCAGCATCTAACGTTTGCAAATGTGTAATGGTTGGTAACACTGCCTCAGCGTCGAGCCTTTAGTCATTGATCAACAGTGCACCTGTCCCAAGCTAGCTAGCTCGTTAGCCAACGTTAGATCTATTCAGTACTTCAAACAATTATTGCGTCCTTAGCACGAATTTTTTATATTCTTGCAGATTTCGAGCAGTGCTAACTTTACACCTAGGATATATTGCAGACTATTCACTAAAAGCTTTGTCACTTTTCTGATACTGAGCTGTGAAATTTCTACAGCAGTATCTTAAGTTTAGGTGTAATAATACAATGGTGCGTTTGTTGGACAGACAAAGTTGTACAGGTCCCATGCAGGCTTTTTCAATCAAGTTTTAAAATATACTGCCTGAGCAAAATAAGTGTTATAGTTCTCACTAAGAGGGTCATATTGCAGAATGCAGCAAGTCTTCAGGAAAAGATATGGACATACTGTGGTCATTATGCCTGCTTTCAGCCAAGCTGTCTAACGTATATAATTGTCATTCTCTGCCACAGGTAGATGCAGCAACCGTTTTCAGTGGCCAGTCATTCCAGAGTAGGACATCCGTTCCACAGTCAGCCCCGTCAGCCTTAAGCTACCGTAGCGCCCTAAGAACAGCGGACTCCAGTGACAGTGACCCGGACTCCGACGAAGAGGCTGCCCTGTGGAGGCGCAAACGGCAGAAGTGCTCCAACCCAGCGCCTCGCCCCCTTCCCCCTCCTGCCCCTGCAGCCCGCTACGCAGGCGGGGACGCCGCCCCCGGAGGACGCAAGGTGAACAACGTCTGGGGCTCCGTGGTCCAGGAGCAGAGTCAGGAGGCTGTAGCCAACACGCTAGGGGTTCTGGGAATGGAGGGTAACATCAGCATGTCTAGCCGGGACGTCGAAACGTACAACTACGTCTTGGCCAGGAAGATGATGGACAAAGAGAGGGAGGAAGAAGAGCAGGCAAACAATCATGGCGAGGTGTCCATGTTGGACGCTCAACTGGATGATTATATGAACAAGAGAGGGGCGGACGGCGGAGACGGGGGACACGCCAAGAGGAAACGGGCAGCCAAAGAGAGACTGGGCCCCCGCGCCGAGATGGACACCAAGGGTCGCTATGAGATCACTGAGGATGACCCTGAAGACAAGGTTATCGATGAGATAGCATACAGGTGAGATGCTTCGTAGTATAACGTAGATGTCTAGATACATTCTGAGTATTCCTAATGTTTTTGTAGCTGGATAGGACTTCATATAGGGGTTATCGATGAGATGTAGTGTACAGATGAGATGCTTCAAAGCGTAGATGTCTGGATGTGCAATAACAAGGAATAGGTAGCTTTGACTCATTACACAAGCATTGCTAATGCTTTTCTAGCTGTATAGGACTTCATATAATTAATGTGCGCTACTAATTGCACATAATGGGGGCGTACAGTTCCCATAGTGCTCTTTATCTTTTTATTCACTGTAGCTTTGCTAACACCCACTGTTGGTGGTGTAAATTAATAAATGTGTGTGTGTGTGTGTGTGTGTGTGTGTGTGTGGGGGGGGGGGGGGGGGCGCTTGGGGTTGGGGTTATGTATAATTTGCATTTGAAATGTTTAATTAGCTCCTGGTTCTAAAGTATTATTTATCTCTTTTGCTTAGGGTCAACGCTGTCACTGAATCGTACAATAACCTCGTACTAAATTGCGGATCCCTCTTTTCCCCTCAAGGCTACAAGAGCCCAAGAAAGACTTGATAGAACGTGTTGTTAAAACCATTGGAACAAAGAAGTCGATAGAGTTGCTCGGAGAGACGTCTACACTTGAGGAAAATGGTGGCGTGTATACTATGGTATGTAGCCTCAGTACACATGTTTATTTTTCAAGTTTTGAACCCACGCATGACTTATTTTCATTTTTCAACAACATATGGCTTATGTAAAATGGATCCTACAAAGTTAATATTCAGTTGTAATAGCTGTTAGTAACATAAATAAACATAAAATATTGATCTTGATAATTGGGCTACATGTTTCACAGTATTTTAAAAGGCCACTTTTAAAAAAAGTTTAGGCCTAGTTGAAGTTAGGCCTAGTTCTTTGTTTGAACAATGGTTGACTGCATTCTTATAACAGTATCTTAAAATAGCCCATGTTGTTTTGATGTAAACTGTTTCTAATGTAGACCACAAACAAAAACGGCACTACATTTCTTATTGTAGCCGAGACATCGAGATGGGAAAATGCTTGATGGATTTTTCAACAGAAATTAGCATGACTACTGCTGAAGTTTCTTAGATTTATCATATACATTTCAGTTATAATAAAATTGCTTTCTGTTCTGTGGTTGTAGGATGGCAGTCGTCGTCGGACCCCTGGAGGGGTGTATTTGAACCTCTTGAAGAACACCCCAAGCATCACTAAAGCACAGATCAAGGTAACACATAACTTTTCGCCAAACACAACCATAACAAGGACAGGACCCTATAAACACTCCTATGCACAAGAGTTAACTACAAAGTTGATGGAGGGAAACTATTTGGAGATCAGATTTATAACCAGTAGTTTCCAACAACATCTTTACCCAGGTTGGTGTTTAAAGGAAAACAACATATCAATTCCAATCACTCCATACAATTCTTACTATTGGTCATGTTATCTTGATATGTTGTAAAACAAAATATACCGTTCTGTTCGTCATAAAACAGGAAATCTTCTTCGACGTCAACCAGCAAGAGTACAAGAACAAGAAGACCGCGCAGAAGCGAAGGCGCCAGGTGGTGGCTAAGAAGATGAAGCAGGCCATCAACACTCTGAACCTTCAGGAGCATGATGACGTGTCCCGAGAGACTTTCGCCAGTGACACTAACGAGGCTCTGGAATCCCTGGAGGAAGTGGCTGAGGAAGAGGGCCAACTAGAACCGGAACCGGAACCGGAACCGGAACCTGCACTTGGAACTGAGGACACACCAGTGGTATACAACTCTACTGACTTGGAGGTCTTTTGAACCAAATGGCTGCCTCATGGTCTAACTTGGCATAGAATGTCTCATTGGAATTGGAAACTGAGAGTTATTTAGACACAAAATGGTGGATGCACTGATCCTTTGTTGATCGTCACGGGTCTAGGACTGGATAACAAAACACTTCGGAAGAAAAGAAGCTGGCTACCTACTAGCTGAATAACCTATTATCACTTGTTGTTTTAATAATAAAATGATGCCCATTATTTTCTATTTTTGCGTTCAGGAAAGCATTTAAATGGTTAGAGAAAGGCCCTATACAAATCCAAAGAAGAGGATTTAAATATTAGTTCACTGTATTTGAGCTTATGTTAGCTTTAAATGTATGCGTAAAGGTGAGCTACGCACTGTAAGGCTAACCTTGTAAAGATGATCTAAATGATTTATTTTGATAGTACTTTTCAACATTTTGGTTTTCTTTTGGTTTAGTTATATGTCAAGTGTTATGAATTACCCTAAGCTGAATTGTGAGGACTCTTACTACGATTTCTGAGCTGTTTGTTGTATTGCGATATGCCAAGATAAGTCCAGTTTGATTCAAAAAATACATTTTGGGAAGATTTGTTGTTTGTGTAACATGCATTCCTAAATAAATTGCACAATGTTATTTCAGTATGTCTATAGGAGTATATTGTCTGATTGACAAGATAATATTCCAGTTTTGTCTCATTTGTATGAAATATCAAGTTTCGTAATTTTGTTAGCAAGTATATCACAGCACTGCTGTGACTAGTTACCACTAGTATAGATTGCTTATAAGTCTATAGCCTTATTGAAATTAGCTTATTACTTATGGAAATACTAGGCGTACCCTTCACATAAATACAAACATGATTGCTGTAGACATAATTTTGTCTTTTATGGCATTTTTTCATGTTGATGATAAAGGTTCTTTTTTTCCTACTCAAGACTCAGCTGTTAGTATAATTGATCAATTTATTCAAGAGGCATTGAACACAGTCGAGCAGTCCTGAAAAGATGTCTAGTTATTTGTGTAGCTTACAATGGACTTCTGTCGTGACAAGTCTTATTCGTTATTCCAGCAACGGACAGGGGTGACAAACCCCTCAGCCTTTGTTTTCAAGGACCCTTCAAGCCAATCCACCGCCCCCCTTCACATAACAGTGTTGTCATAGTGACATATTGGTAATTTCCCTTTCCATCGAGTTCAATTGAGAAAAAAGCCTTTTCAGGCATGTTTTAGAAATAGCACTACTGTGCCAACCAATTTCGTGGTTGAGTACGAGAAAGGACTGACCTTCACTCGGTCGAGAGGCGGTAAGCTGAAAATAGAAAACCTTTTTCTAATGTATTTCCATGTCTATGAGTCATAGATGGAGTTATACACCTCCTACGCTGTACTCTATGGGCTGGTTTCCTGGACGTAGTCTAAGCCAAGTCCTAGACTAAAACGATATTTTCAAGGAAGAATCTCAATTGACAGTGAGATTTAGGGTTAGTCAATGTCTGGGAAATTGGCCCTGTGTGGAGCTCAGATTTGATCATTATAATACCTAATGGCTTACTGAATGGCCTGGTACTGGGTTTTTCAGAATAAAAGCGTGAAAGGGAGAGGCAATAGGTTGCATGTCGTAGGAGTGCAAACAAAACAGGATGACTAGTGTGGAAAATTGTTTCATACGATTGTCTTGATTTTGAACTACAGTGTTCCCCAATGTTGGAACTGTGAAATTACACAATGTTAACACAACATTGTTGTTATGTTGAAGGTTTTCTTTACAAAGAAATAGACTCATAATTCAAACTCATTCGCAAGTAATTTATTCAGTATAAAGTAGCATAGGTACAATCACGGTAGAAGAAAACACCACTTGTTTGTCACCACAATTGAGAATGAATACCAAGGGATTTCAGCAGGTGTACATAGACTTCTTCTCACTCATGACATAGGAGCTTGACATTGTTATAAGAACAAGTTGTCCACAATACATTGTCTTGGGGTATATTCAATAGGAGTCTCCAAGTCTTAACACCCCTTACAGGTCAAAGGGCAGGAATAACCTTTGTGGTGTACAACATTCTTAAGTGATACACATGTTGAAACAATAATAAAACAAATATTTGATTGTTTATTGTTGATGACATGGTAAATGGCACACGGCACAACTCTCAACAAACAGTGTTCATATCTTGAGAAGCCTTTGTGCTGTGAATCTGCTAAATCCGCGGGTCCCGTCTGGGCCGTGAGGAAATCGGAGGACACCGGGGGGCAGGGATTCGCCGGGGAGGACCCTTTTCAGTCCGAGACGCCCCTGTCTAGCAGCGCTACCGTCGTGCTGGACAGAGGTCTGTAATCTCCTTGCGGCCAGCTTACGCCTCTGTGCCCAGGGGACGGAGACGCCATTTGGCGGGTCTTCCCGGTTGTTGCTCCGTCGGCACAACTCGGGACTGGTGTCCGGGCTCCCCCACCTCTCCGCGGCCAGGAGAGGGGAGACTCTGTGTGCGACCGGCAGAGGAGCGCGGAGGATTCTCGGGCTTGAACGGGGGCTTGAGCGCGGGCTGCTCCAGGGGCTGCTGCACACCTGCCCGCCCGCGGAGAACCGGGGCATGTGGAGGGGCGAGCAGGAAGTCACCTCGGATTCGGAGGAACTGTACGCGGAGGAGCAGTCGTCTCCGCCCCGGGAGTAGGACTGGAGCTGCCCCATGCGACGGTTGACCACGGCCTCTCCTTTGGCGCTGTTGCCGTTCCTTTCCTCCCGTCCGGGCTCCAGGTCGGCTTTCTTCTTGGAGTTTTTGCCCACCAGGAGGACCTTGATGGAGCTGTCCGACTGGGAGAGCTGGTTGTATGCTCTGCCGGCTCCTTCCAGGTCCTCGTACTCCACCAGGACACTGTCCAGGCTGCACAGCTCAGGATACCTGTGTTCATATCGATGATGATTATGATGGGGATTACTTTAATTTTCATAGAATGTGCTTGAAGACCACTTCAATGATAAAACCAACCTGAAAGTTGGGAAAATAAATATCCACCAATGTTTTGACATTTATTCTATAACTATGCTGTCAGTCCAGACAATTCAGTAGTTAAAATACTTTTTGAACTGTATTCTGTTATGTTTTACGCAGACGTTTTAAAGAACAACCCACCTGTAGCTGTACCTCTGGACCTCAGAGGGAAGTTCCCTGCCAGGCTTGATCAGCCTCACGGTGCAGATACTGCCAAAGGGCTCCAGGATGCTGAGTGCTTTCTCCATCAGACTCCTGCTGCCAGGAAGGGATGAACTACGTAAAAACCAAAAGTATGTAACATTATTAAATGTACATGGTACCGTGTATACATGTATATGCATATACTGCTATGCTAGTTAACTAACTTTTCTCCCAGTCTGTCCATGTATTTCAAATTGAATGGGTTCTTCACTGAAACCTCCCCAAAATACTAACCCAAACAAATCAAAAATCAGTAAAGGAAGAATAATGTAACTATACCTTTTTCTGTGACTAGATTGGTCTACTTCCTCTTCCTGGTCCCTTTCTGAGTTCAGGTCCGAGATGTTCCACACCAGCAGCAGTCTGCTCGGTACCTGGGCCAGAAGGGAGTCTGGTACGGGGTCCTTACGCCGCACCTTAGTACCTTCCTGGTTCAGCTCCAGCTTGGACGAGTGGTGCTTCAAGGCGTAGGCCGTGATTCGCCAGTCTTTGCTGAGGTTTTTCATCTAGAAGAGGGAGATTGATGGAATTGAAAGGTTGAGTCACTGTCTGAGTCAACACTTGTGGCTCTCAGCTCAATGAAGGCTGATTGAATGTAGCTTGTGTTATGCGCACAGTCGCAGACACCAAAAAGATTCGAACATAATTCTGCCTTCGCTCCTACAATTAAACCCATTTAGAAGAAGTTGGCAGAGTAATGAATGCTTTTCACTAAAAGAGGGAGATGTTGCCATGTACAGTATGAGGCATGTGAAAGGATTTATGGATGAATTGGTGTTTTTATGATGGATTCGTAGCTACCATTAATGTTGTTTGCACTAAGTTGAGTGAGAAAGAGTGACAAATAGAAGGGGAGAATTCTGGCTGCAAATTTTGTAAATACTGGTCACAATCCTAGGGACACACAATAGATGAAGAGCTTATTGCTATGTTACTTTATTTCATGAATTCTCTGGTTTATTATATGGAGCTATTTTTTTAATAGCCAGTATATAGCCACTATAATTTTATTTCTTCGACCAATGTTTTGACAATAATTACGATACAGTATTTCATTTTGAAATGTAAAGTTGAATTGAGGGAGAGAGAGAGAGAGAGAGAGAGAGAGAGAGAGAGAGAGAGAGAGAGAGAGAGAGAGAGAGAGAGAGAGAGAGAGAGAGAGAGAGAAATCATAACGACATGCACAGATTATTTCCCCAGTGACATAGGAGGTAAACAAATTGTTGGGAGAGAGAGACTTGGAGAGAGAGAGAGAGAGAGGGAGAGAGAGACTTGGAGAGAGAGAGAGAGAGAGACTTAGAGAGAGAGAGAGAGAGAGAGAGAGAGAGAGAAAGAGAGAGAGAGAACGAGTGACTGTACCTTTTTAAAAGATGTCAGCAGCTTGATATTCACATAGCCCATCGTGTTTCTTCTCACATGTTTGAGCAGGAACGCGTCTTTGGCTAAATTCTCGTCGGAGAGGTAAAGTTCTATTTGGGCCACCATTTTCTTGATGCAGTCAGCTCTCGGAGGTGTCCAGCAGTCATCTAGCTCTATGTCCTCATCGTTTTCACTGTGGAAAAGTCTGTCGACATATCTAAGGGAAAGAAACACTTTTGTTTTAAAGAATGAAATCAATGCCTTTTCTGTTCTACTTGCAAAAGCAACTGTATGTAATTGTTTATGGCAGGATTGTTTTTAATGTTTTGTATTTTGCTATATATACACGCCATAAAGATAGTCCAGTACAAGCAAACTCACTTACCTGTCTTCAGTTCTGATAGGACTATGCATCCTGGAGACTTGCACACGTTCCCAAAACGTTTTAGTTTCTTACAGTAATGCTGAAGCCCAAATAAATATATAATGCACTAAAGTTTGAACAATAGACTCCTCTAAATGATTGCCTTATGAGTTTTCCACTATGACTGTCAGCGCAGAGACTCTGTCGATCGAGATGGATGAACTCCCAACTGTCACAGTGCGACTCCCTTCAGGGAATTTATAGGCTCTGTTGGTTTTCATAGGCTGGAGCAGAGGGGCACTCTGTTTTCAAGCATCTCCTTGCTCTGCATGGGCGACATTGTGTGACATTTGCCATTCAGCATTGTGCTTTTACAGGAAGTAGCCATAAATGGCTTTACAGTCTCCTCGACATCACCAACCATTCGAACATTTCTGAAAATAGATTTCCGCGATACAATCCACAGCAACTGAGGTTTATAGAGCATAGTTAACAATAAATATTCAGGAAATTGTCAATTTGGTCCTGAAACTGTTTTCAAAACCCATTTTGATACACAACCATAATTGCACAAAACCTAATACTACACTCACTATATGCATATAGGTAGGGATTCATGTTTTTCAGATTATTTGGGGGGAAATACTGGTGTGGAAAAATCCAAATGTAAAATCAGCAGTAGTTAAAGCAATTACCTCCATTCATTTAAAAAAATGATTTAACCTGTATTCATTCAATAAAGTCCCAATAAGAATAAGAATCTATTTTCAAGGGATATTTGGTCAGGACAGGCAGCACATACATAAACACAGTTACAGACAGACAACACAAAACAAGGCAATATAAAAGAGTTTAAAAATCAAGCATAGGGAACTCACATTTCAAAAGAGAAATTCATAGTAGTCAATTTCGTAACCAGGTAAATCATAAACATGGACGTCTTAAGGAAACTGCCTCTAATTCTTTAATTTTGGATTTAAAAGCATTGAACCAGATTAAGTAATTCTCAACGTATTCCACATCGAGGTTGTGGAATACACGAATGCCCTTTTTCCAATTACAGGACAGGCATCTCGGACAGAAAGCATAAAAAGGCTGGAGTGTTGTGCTGCACTTTTCCATGTGATAAAGATACACAGGCAGTATAGGAGCAGACCAAGACTTGCCCCATGTACCAATGTCAGAGCCTACAGGTTGCCAGAGCAGGCCATCCTATCTGAGAGTGTATATGCCACCCAGTGGTGTGTCAGAGCTTTACAGTTTGGTAATGAACCTCAAGGAAGCATGGTATGCTTCATGTCAACCACGAAGACACTGAGCAGAGGCATGCATATAGAAAAGACCACCATAGTCCAACGCAGGTCAAAAGAAAAGTGCATTCAATGCATTCACCTGAACGAGTAATGTGCAAAGTGACAGTTGGTTATAATCTGTGACATGCTGCTTGAATCAGAATCACCTTCATCACCATACAGTTGACAGTTTCACAAGGTGTTTACACATATATAACAAATAAGCATATATTCTGTATAAATATAAAAAGATGACCCAGTCTTACAGTAATTGCAGTTCAAATAGAGGGCATTACCCTTCCCTGTTGACGGGTAAAAAGCTTAACACCACAGATTAATTCTCTGAAGAGGCTGTAACATAAAGTAGATCACGTTCCTTCAGTAACACTTTCAAGGTAAAGGTGATGCTGTAATGAATGATCTAGAATTGAGTAGCAAACAGATGGACTTATTTTATCCGTTCAAACAGTGCTCTCTACTGGCAACTATCTGAACTGATGGATGGCGGTCCTGGCCTTTACTGTATTTTGCTACAGTCATACATCCCGCAGAGACGGATATATTGCTCTGTTTGGATAGCTACTATGAGTGCATTTTGTTTTGACATTAAAGCTCTTATTGTCTGAATTACCAGAGGTTGTTGGCACATTTGCCTGGGGCCCTCCAAATCGTGCTCTCCAAGGCCAGCAGAATAATATTACGGGAAATTTGTAAAAAAATATCTAAAAGATTTACTGGTTTTCGTGTGTTTCCTGATTAAACAAACCATAGAGGTATTAAACAAGTGGTATACATTTTGTCTTTGTAGACCAATCGAGGCTATTTTCTTAGTTAACACTTGAACACCAACAGCTTGGAATCCTAGATCTTAACTTGAAATATTCAACTTCCAAGTGAGATTGAAGGCAGGCTAAATTCAAGATATCAGACTCATTGTACATACCACACTGTACAATGGGCCACCTGTAAACACTCCATGGTGAAGAAAAAAAATATTCAAGTGTATTGCTATTGGCCACAATGCACAATGTTGACACATGATTTTAAGTAACTTTAATCCTATAGTCTTCAAAAATACATTCATGGCATTCCTTGAAACTGAATCAATACATTCATCGGATTTAAATACGTGTTTAATTGTCAAAGCTTGAACAAATTAAAACGTGCAAATAAACATTGTCAGTAAAATACTATTTGTTTCATTAGGTTCTGCACATGTTCACATAAACTGTACTGAGTGGACTATAGTTTAGCCATGACAATGTTTGTGGTTTTGTATACTGTAACCTAATATGCAACAGAAGGTGTGGGTGTGTGTGTGTGTGTGTCATTTGTTCAGTTACCAGCTGTGAGGAAACGGCAGGAATTACAGCCTCTGCTGCATCTCCTCCTGGCAGGCCTGTTCATAGTAATCATAGCACCGGGCTGCATGGGACTTACATAATAGCTGGGTTTAGCTAAACACACCACTGGCTTATCTGCAAATCACAAACTGCAAGCTGACAGAACCCCTGTCGTTTTGTCCTCATCGGACGTGCTTAGTTGGCAAGTCCCAGACTCACTACACTGTCCTTGATAAGGCGCGATTTTGTTTAGTATAATCCACATCATTGTATAAATGTATGACGTATATTATTACAGTAGATGATCAAAAAAAATTTACTGAATTTCTAGATACTTACCGTGTATAGTTTATTTAGCCTTTAGCCTGGTGTCTGAAGCTGCCAATCTCACAAATATATTAGTAACGTATCTGACTGTGAAAGAATAAATCACCTGTCTTTTAAATTAAATAATCCACCATCATCTTTGCTTGCACAACCCTGTAATATACATCAATGTTCCCATTTGAAAAACTACGCACCAGAAGAAAATAGCTAAAAAGACTGTGTGTAAACATGTCTTTCACAAGATAATGTCAAGTTAGGAGTCAAGTTAATATTTAACCTGACAAGGTGATTGAAGGATTTAAAGGTTTGAAGGATTGATGGCAGAAGTGTTCTGTACTTCTTTTTTTTTTTTTTTACCAGAGTGCAATTCATGTTAACCCATGACAAGTCACACCTTTGAACAAACATAGGTAACCATATTTGGTTGAATGTTCATTCGAAAGTTTTCTTTCTGTAGAGAGAGGGGGGAAAAGTAGTTGGACCAGATTAGTAAGAGAGCACAGCTCTTTAACAGGAGTCATAATGGAATGTGACTGAGCATTTACTCCTACAGAAGCTTAATGACTGTGGATTGACTGGTATGTGACCCCCCCAGCTCAGGGGAATCTCTCTGTAGATAGCAGGACAGACCACAGTACTCAGGAATCAAGATGAAAACAGACATTTACCATGCTAGGAATACAATTCAAGTGTTGGTATTCAAAATAGAAATCCCTCATAAGAGCTTAAATTGCAGTTGTATTTAGTGTATTATGTTCACTACACATTACATTTACCTTTTCTTTTTTTTACTATTAGCTCTTTTATACAATACCTTTTTTTTGTGTGGTAGCGCTAATGTAAATGATTATTCAATATATCCATGCTTATTACCGTATGACAAAATGTTTTCCTTCACGTTTTACATTGCAGGACAATTTACTGGTTTAGTAAACAGATAAAGGGTAAACTGCTGTTTACTATTAGCAAGAGAGGAGAGGCAAATCTTCGACTTCCCTATTGGAAACTATTGTATCTCAATATGTAGTAGACCAAAGTGTATATTTCTTAAAGCCTTTTTGGAACTCAGGGAAGAGAAGCTTGAAAAAAGGCTTAGGTTTAATTAATTTAAGTTTTAGTAATGATATGTTACGTCATGTCAAACTAGTTTGGAAACCACGACAAACAGTAGTAGCCAACTTTGACCATCATAAACCAGGTCAATCAGAAAGCATGTTAGTAATTTGCCTTTACCTGTCTACTTAAAATGTATATTTTCTGGAGGTATTAAAGCTTTTTTTCTTGCTCTACTCTCTAAATATGTACCATTCAAACGAAACATTCCTACCTGTAACAAAATTTGCATTGTGTGTTGTGGACTCATTGCATATATATTCTTGAGGATTTCATTAGGATTATATATCATGGCACAAGTTACCAATAAAAGCTGATAAGAGCTTTGAAACAAGGAGGTTAGTGGGAAATAAATCCTGGGGGAGGCCAAATGTTTCAATTGAATCATAGCAATGTTGTATTTACAGTAACCTTAAGCTACTAATGAGCCAGCCAACCACCAAGAAACAATAACTTGTGTGTGAGGTCACTTTAGAACACAGCACAGGTCTAGAAATGGCTGTGTAGATGTGTTTAAGTCTTTTTTTGAGTCCAGCCATTATCGTTCATAATAGCACTACTCTATACACGTAATCTATATACTTATTTTCATACTTTTTAAAGGCCATTTCATGTGAATCTGAGGTTATGTTCACATATTTACTTGTGTTGCTCTGAACATAGAATAGGATAATCATTAATCGATTGTTACACTTAGTTCTAAGAAAGACCTAAATCGTATTAGATGCTGTTTATCACACCTCCCCCCGTTGTCCATACAGTTAACTACAGTAGACCATATGGCACTACTACAATAACAGTCCATAGGATCAGTGTGTCTCAGCTTAGGCTGCAGCTAACCTCAAATTCCTTCAAACATATTATGTAGCGATCTATAACAGCAATGATTCTTTGAATATGAATGGTTTTATGTTGCTATTACAAGTAAGACAGATTCCAATAATATGCTGCATACATTTTTTTTTCAAATGAACACCATTGAAACTACGAGTAAATCAACAGGGATGTCATTCTAAGAGTAATTAGCAAAATAGAAAAATCTATGACCAGCCCTACTATAACAAGTGTGGATATTTTGGCGCAACGCTCAGAATGAAAATGTATCCCATCTATTTTGAATTTTGTGTCGAATGCTGAGGTTGAAAGGACGCATTGCGTTGCGTTACGCCATTGGCTTGCCATCGGCACGTCACACGCAGATATGTGAGAGCCGCCATATTAGTAAACCAACCTCTTTCATTCGGTGTAGACAAAGTAAGGTATTGCCCGGGCCTTCTTGCAAGAGCTTTGCGGCTTTCTAGCATTTTTAAATCTTAATTCCGTGCTCACTTTGGAAAGCTTAACGTGAAATAACCGCGCGCCCCTAAGAGCGCAGTATTTTTAAACGTTCTATTATTCTATCAGGGTTAGTTGAAGATTGAAACCTGCACCTTTGAAATATATTGCTGCTACAACATTTGGCGCATGCCGTATTTTTGCAAGCCAGTTCTAAAACAAAGTAAATGGTAAAGACTGCATTTTTGACCCAAGTTTAATTTGTAATTTTTCTTTTCATTCCTCATTTAATTAGCATTTCTGCTTTACAATGGCGACCGCAACTTCGACTCCGGCCAGCCAGAGAATTGGCACTCGCGCTACTGCCGGCGCCACGCCACTGAGCCCCACGAGGATATCCAGGTTGCAAGAGAAAGAAGAGTTGAGCCATTTGAACGACCGTCTTGCCGTCTACATCGATAAAGTTCGAAGTCTCGAGTCTGAAAACAGCGTGCTTCACCTTCAGATTTCCGAAAAGGAAGAGGTTAGAACCCGGGAACTTACTGGTTTGAAAGCGCTGTATGAAACGGAGCTCGCTGACACCAGGAGGTCGCTTGACGACACAGCCAAAGAGCGCGCGAGGCTGCAGATCGAATTGGGAAAAATCAAATCCGAGCATGAGCAGCTTCTGCACAAGTGAGTATAAGAAATAACTTATCCATATGAAAAAACTACCCACGAGCTTTTGTTTACAAACTTGCAACATATTCATCAAACGAAGGTGAACCTGATCAAAGAAACACAAGTTTCAATTTCAGCAGACCCCAATCTTCTGAACTTGTTACATTGTTGCACTCTATTTTAAACAAGTTCACGAGTCACTCATCAAGTTGGTGCAAACATGGTCAGTGTTTACTTTCTCAGAAACCTGAAATATATCTCAAATTAACACATTTTGACGAGCCGAAGTTATTTTATGTTTCTCATTATATTCATTTTATATGTAACGACAAATGTGTTTATGGAGTGAAACTTCTGCATTGGCCGAAAGTGACTTTTCCAAGTGCCACACCTATTTGATAGTAACCCAAGAATGGGGGAGGGGCTTCCAGCGTATTCCTGACCGTTTGAATTGGAGTTGGTTGTCATTGTGTCAACAGACCTTGCGAAATTTGAAATCACATCTTTTATTTTTTTTGTCCCTTGGCAGATTTGTTGTGACAATTTGAAACAAAATACTGTTATTTGATAATATGGTATGGTATAAAAATAAAAGATTATTGAACTTAAGCTAGAGTTATAATACCTCATGTGGTCTAAATATGCAGTTCACTCAAGTAAGAGTAATCTCTTACTGTGGGGTTGGTCACTTTACGTTTCCCTCTCAACTTCTTGACGAAGAAATTAGTAAGGCCTCAAACATTCAGGGAATTCTGCCCTTCGCGCTTCCCCCCGCCTCTATTTCAGTCTGAGGATTACTCAGAAAGTATTGAATTACAGATTCTCTTCCTTATTACAGTCAGAATAAAACGTGTGTGAATCTGGCGTACAGATCGTTGATGCCGTGAATCCTCTACCTCTGTTTGTATCTGCTGTCCTTATTCAGGTTCAGCCAGTGCAGTCATTGTGAGTTGTTGCAGTTTGTGAATGAGTTTTTGTGCTTCTGCTCCATGATTCAGGCACTCCACAAGCCAGCTACGCTGGTTATATTCATGTGACTTACAATTGAGTTAAAGCGGCCTACACATTGCAGTGCTATTCAAAATGTGCTATATCTTCAACCCATCCAAATTTGTCACCAAGTTGACTAGCAGAATTGAATTCAGACGGAATGATTTAGCGCAATCTGTCTGTAAACGCGCTAAGATGAGCTAGATGTAAGTCCATTCCAATTGGAGTCCTTTTCCATTCCTCTGCATGTTTTCTTGTGTGACTTGTTGGATCAGTAACGGGTTCTATTGTTACACATATCTGATCCTAGAGTCTATCTGACAGCGTCTTTGTTTCTGCTAACATGGGACATTTAATTCTGTGGCCAGGTCATCTTTGAAGGGCCAAAAAAGGACACTAAACAAAATATATTAGGTTGTTTTTATTGATTTGATTGGGTCCCTTTCTTAGTCCATATATAAGAGAGGGAGGGAGAGCGGGAGAAACTGGTTTGAGCTTGGTATTCAAATCCAGGCTCCCACTCAACCACAGTAATCCCAGGTGTTCCATGAAGGGTTTCCTACATGCAAATGGAAAAATGAAAACAAACCATTCTTTTGCATTTCCTGAACTGGGAAGTTCCTTTAAATTAACAGTGGGGGAAATGTTTAGGAGGTTTGAGTCACGTCTAGCTTTTCCCAGTATAATCACTACTGCCTGCCTGCTTCCGGTGAGTGTGTGTGTGTGTGTGTGTGTGTGTGTGTGTGTGTGTAAAAAGTTTTAGAGTCCCATGCCTGCTGATCAGAGGGTGGTCGTCTCTGGCACACTGTAATTGACTGAGCTGTAGTCGTAGAAGGCTAGGATAAGTAAGCGCAGTGTCAAGCAGTTTGTTATTCTCACATGTAAATTGGTTTGCTTTACGACGAGGTGCAGATTTAGTTAAGAATAAGATGGTATTAGGACTAGATTTGTTTTGTTGTTTTTAGGGTTTGGGGTGATATCAGGCAGGTTCTCAACTATTTCAATGACACTGAAAGTATTTACCTGTTGATATTTAGAGGAAGCACAAGTGTAGTCTGTATTGCACAAATAACTGCTTTATAAGTTAACGATGGGAGTAACACAGTAAAGCTTATGCTAACAAACGCAATACTCAATGCCTTGCGGTTCCTGCTGAAAACATCTGTTTGGGTTGAAGTTCACCCATCTGCTTCTGATCTAGCGGGTTTACACAACTCTGCATATATTGACCCCAGAGGAATGACCACTCCCAGCCGCCAGATAGTGTGCTCTGTCAAGGAATTCCCTACTTTAATTTAAGGGAGTCGGCGGCATTCTTGCAGTTTGAATCAGTTTCTTCTGTCCTATGTTATGGAAAATCTTTGGAATGTGTTCCTCAGATGTGGCTCTGTTTTAGCTGTCTTGTCTCTGGTTTGATCATGTGCATTTCACCTCGAATCTGAAGTGAAATTCCCTAGCACGTGCAGGAAGCGTGTGGCACAAGTGTGTGTGATTGACTGAAGCAGCATGCCGGGCAGACCTACACCTGTTAGGAGATTAGGTGAAACAGATGCCCTTTCTTCAGCAGGGCTGCCACAGCGTTCTGTACGCCACCATTGACCCCAAACACTTCCTCGCTCACTAGCACACGGACCTCCTCTAGGTCTCCTGTGAGGTGCCCTCCCAGGTTTTAATGTTGCTCTGTGTATTTTTAAATGTATTGCTGAAAATACGCGGGAGCTTCTTGTTGTCCGCCATGTTAACTTTAGACTAAGTTCGTGTACTCGAGAGCAAATGGGCTGCGTATATAGAAAGCACTGGATAAGCCTAATAGAGCCGGACCCTAGTAGGAAACTTGTTTCCCATAGGAGCTGGCACTAGAAACCGTCTTTTCTTAAACATTTAGATTAGTCTATTGTACGTTTTGGACTCTAAATGGAGAGTTGTTTATCTAGTTCAGAAACGGCACTGGGGAATGGACGGCAGACACATGATTTTTGTCACGCTGCCATGTGAAATTTCCATGGACTTGTAGATTCAGTTTGACAGTCGTAACAGGGGAACAGTTGGTCAAAGTAGTGGAGATTCTGGGCTGTGCGAGACCACTTGAGGTAAAATGTCTCTCCGTCCCCCCTGCGGAGTGACAGGGCAGGTGGTGTGTGTGTGTGTGTGTGTGTGTGTGTGTGTGTGTGTGTGTGTGTGTGTGTGTGTGTGTGTGTGTGTGTGTGTGTGTGTGTGTGAGAGAGAGCCAGCTGTTGAGCTAGTTGGCTCGTGTCTTTGCCAACTAGGCCTAATGGCTGCATCTGTTCTCGTGTCAGCCATGGAGGCCCCTTTTGTTGGCTGAAGTTGAAGTGTGGCGCTTTGTTCCAAGTTGGTAACTTTTTCCCTTCATAGTGTAATTGCAGCGCTAGCCCACTAGGAAAACCGCTCCGCTGACAGCGATGATGTAAGATCTGCTGGCGAAAATGAGCAAAACATGCTCACGGCGTGCTGATAGTGGAAAACACTACATCTCCTGTGTAAATACCACACCTTGACACTTGTTCCGCTTGTAAATCTGACTGCGTTGCATAGCTAATGCATTTTAGTCTGTAGAATGAATTGGCTGTCTTTGGTATGTTTTAGTGTACATGTAACATGTTTCTGTCGAAGAATTCCTCAGTGAGATCAAAGCTCACAAGATCAACGCCTTTTTCCTTTGCACCCCCCCCCCTCTGTTTTTCTTTCAACGGTGTGTGGAATACCAGACATACTAGGGGCATTCCACACATTGTAGGCTGCACCTAGGCACGGCCCCAAGCCGCCCATACCTCCAGCCCACAAGCAAAGCAGGGGGAAATAATTGGTTGGGCCGCTGGAATGAGGCCCTTCCTACGTACAGCCTTACTTTCAAAACAGCCTCGAGACCATACACTAAAGTCAACGCCGCTGAGAATGTTTACAGTGTGAGAAAACGATTTTATTATGGGGCCCTACCTCCATACTGTGAACAGAGGCTGCTCGACCTAAGAGTTAATGCATGGAGACTTTTCTAGTAATCAATCTCTATGGCTCACTACATGTGATGGGAACCACCAGCCTGTCCGTGAGATAGCTTAGTCATGAATGCATATCTGCCCAGGTCTCATAACATACTATGGGGACATATGTGTGTGTTTGAACACGCTCAACGGCCACCTTGTTCTCCAGAAGTGGGGTGGGGGGTGGTTGTTGCCTGGTTTGTCGGACAGAGCGTGACCCGACTCCAAACGGCCACTGAGCGGACACACACACACACAAACACACACACATGCATGCGTGCGCACGCACACACACGTATGCATGCGTGCGCACATACACACACACACAGACAGAGGAATTTCACAACTCCGTTACAAAAACACGCACGCCGTTTGTTGCAGGTCTAGTCCCGGCAAGTCCTTTGTGGCTTTTGTATTTAGAGATCCGTGTTTGTTTAACTCTCTGCATGTAGTGAAGCTAGTCCAAAGGCCTTGTGTAGCACAGCCACGCCTCCGTCCGACCTGACCGTCCTATGAATGAAGCGTGCCGTTGAGGGCTCTCCGCTCCAGCAGGGGAAGCAGTCTAAGCACAACGGTGTAATCCCAAACTGATACAAACCACATGCTCCCCCCCCCCCCCCCCCCCCGCCATTCATCAGGGCCTGGGGGAGGCCCAGCCCTTCACTACTAACCCAGTAGATTGAAACCTCATATCCTGTGTCCCCTGCTCTGCCCCAGACTCGCACATCCAGGGGCTTTCGGTGGTCATAGCAACCACAGATTGATTTTTGTTCTCCGACTTTCAACTCTTCTGAGGGAATGGCTCCTCTTGTCTGAATAGGGTGGGAATTACACGCTTGGGTCTTCAAATTATGGGATTTAATTCAGCGTTTCATTTTGACTGGCAGGAAATCGATATCGTTTCGTGAATAGCCTGGCCCTGAACAGTCACATGATCCGTGACAACCTTCTACCCTTCCGCCGTGGTCAAGCTCAATCCTAATCTGATCACTTGCACTTAAACACATTGATACTGATCAAAATGTGGTTTCAGTGGTAACGAAACTGTAGGTAGGTAGGTGTTGCATCACCCTCCCTGTGTCACAGCCCCTGGGATGATGGTATGGTTGCTTCCTGCCCCGCCCATGTGTGTGTTGTCATGGAGCTGATGTGTAGGTGGACCTATTCAATGTTGGCCCACTTTACTCTGCCTTGTCTCAACTTGTTTTCAAAACTCTTATGATGATGATCTAGTGTTGTTCTTTTGTCAAGTTTCAGTTTCGTCTCAGTGGTTGCTTTCACTGTAAACCCAAAACAAGCCATTGGCTTCTTGTAAAAACACCCCCCTATAAGTAGGGGACGAACAAGCCTCTTTATCCAAGAGCTACCAACCTCTACCACTGGACCCTCTTAGCCTTATCAGCACCACCACCAATCACTCTAACACACACACATGCATCTGCGGCTACTCACTCTCTCTCTCACACACACACACACACACTGCAGCCATGCCGGGTTGTGACCGTTGCGCCGCCTCTCCTCCCCGTAGCTACTCCAAGAAGGAGAGCGAGGCGGCTGGAGCTCAGGCCCGGCTGAGGGACGCGGAGGCCCAGCTGAACTCCAAGGAGGCCGTGCTGGCCACCGCCCTGTCCGAGAAGAGGACCCTGGAGGCCAGCCTGGCCGATCTGCAGGGCCAGCTCCATGAGGTGGGTGGGACTACAAAACAGCACTGGGTTTGGTTTGAACTTGTGTTCATTTTAGTGTTGTTGTGATTTTTATCTGTAGTGACTTAAGCAGTGGTCATCAGTTTGACCGGCCCTGTCGGCTCCATGAGGAGGGTGTGACTATAAAAGATCAGTGGGTTTTGTATTAACTGTGTTCATTTTAGGATTGTAGTGATTTCATTAATATGTTAGGTTCTTAGTCAGTGGTCATTAATTTGACCCGCAGTGTAGACTCCAGAACGTGGGTGCTGTGTGTATAAGATGAGATCAGTGCATTTTCTATTAATAGTTTTTATTGCTGAGGGCTATTTTTTAATCAGTGGTGTGACTGACCTACGGGAAGTGTGCGCTACCCAATAAGGTCGTACTGTATAGTTTTGTAGTGGTGTGAGTATAATCAATATGATTACTCTGCTTTTGAACTGAAAGTGAAGTCATCTTCAGCTGCATGTAGGTCAGACAGTACTCAGTGTATGGCTATTGTTGGAGTAAGTTATCTTGAGTTTGAAAAATTCACTTTAAACTCTGCCTGGAAATTGGACGTTTCTGTGACACTAAGTCCTCCTTTAATTAAACTAGTCAGATATTATTAGTAAGCTCAAACCACCAGAAGAGGGCAGTGTAGAGTGTTTCACATTCTCTTACCTAGTCGATTAGCAGTGGATCTCTGATATCGCCTTTAATCTGTAGCCATGGATGTCATGGACTCAGTCATGTGTAATTATTCTGTGTCTAGTCGGATGTAGCTCTGGCCCAGTGATACATTTTTGCACATATTATGTTACCTTTATAATAATTTGTGTATATATATTTGTTCTCTGTGTTGTTGGATTCAGTTCTTAAATGGTTAGTTAATTAACAAATATGTATTTGTCCTGTGTCTATTTGGATCCTGCTCTGACCTAGATGTAAATGCATAATAGATATAGTTAATTAACCTGTGTATTTGTCCTGTGTCTAGTTGGATCCAGTTCTGACCCAGATATGGATAGATATTTAACCGTTATGTGTATTGTGTGTGTGCGTGTGCGTGTGTGTCCTGTGTCTAGTTGGATCCAGCTCTGATAGATGGATAGTTAAATTAACCAATATGTTGTATTTGTCCGGTCTCTAGTTGGATCCAGCTCTGACAGATAGATAGATGGATAGTTAAATTAACCAATATGTGTATTTGTCTCATGTCTAGTTGGACGCGGCCCTCACCCAGACCAAGAAGCAGCTGGGAGACGAGACTCTGCTCCGCGTGGACCTGGAGAACCGCTGTCAGAGCCTCTCGGAGGAACTCGAGTTCCGCAAGAACATGTTTGAGGAGGTGAGGAAGGGCACACCCTTACGCGGCCATCTCCGCCCGCGGCCTTCGGGAAAACGCCTCTCCGGGAAGGAACACTTTTCTCGCGAGCGCGCGCACAGTGATGTAATAAGAGGAGGATAAAGGGTGATGAATACCTCACGTCGGCTTTCCGACGCTTACTGTATGAATATAGATGGCTGTGTTTCCTCACAGGGCACCCAGGGTAGCTACAGCTCAAATAGTCTGTTACTCTGTGTTCTTGACAAGCATAAATATATGCTAAAGTGTCACGTAGCCATATGTTATTTACTACGGAGGTGAAGTAGCAATACGTTATTTATTACAGAGAACAAATACAGATGTGTTTCTTCGTAGGACACCCAGGGCAGCTAAAGCTATAACAAAAAATATGCTCTGTTACACTGTACTTGATGCTCTAGCATATAATTATTATGGATGTCAAGAAGCAATACGTTATTTACTTCTGAGAACAGCAGCTACACTTCTCTGAAGAGGTGGGAAGGGATGGGCAGTGTGTGTGTGTGTGTGTGTGTGTGTGTGTGTGTGTGTGTGGTTGGTTAAGAAGTTTGTTAATCAAAACAGTGTCACAGGAGAGGGGGTGGTGTTTTGTGTTTAAACTGTCAGGATGTTTTTGTGTGTGTGTGTGTGTGTTAGGTAGAGATGCTTGGGTGCGTTTGCCTTTTGGTAACTAACACTCCCCTTGGTTGGTGTGGCAATAATTCCGTTGGTCTTGGACCTCCTCCTGAGGCCCCTCCATTACCGAACAGATACCCACGTTACCCACATTGAAATGCAGGTTGCTGAACGTTCTGCTATGTTTTTCCAAAACCACATCGTAATCATAAGGGCTGCCCCCAGTTTACTCCATTAGACTGGTCAAACTACTTCGTAGTACTGAATTGATGCGCTTTTGATCCACTCGTCTTTTGGTTCTGGACATTATTTGGAGCGTCATGTAGAGGTGACCGTGAACTCCCCGCCACCCTCTGCTGCTGCTGTTATTGATGCTGGCTGTCCCAGTCAGCCAGCCCCGAGGCCTGGATCCATTGATGGGGAATGGGTTATAGATAGCTAGGCTTGATCCACCAGTGGATTGTGTCGGTCAGCGTATGTGGGATGGCGGGCTGGCTGGCTGGCTGGCTGACTGGTGAACTCACAGGCGTTCTATAAACTGTAGCACCAACATGTTTTGAAATTCTGCCAAGCCGGAGCTGAGTGACGCAAAGTTAATGTGTGTGTGTGTGTGTGTGTGTGTGTGTGTGTGTGTGTGGGGGGGGTTGTGTGTGCGTGTGTGCGTTTCCCAGGAGGTGAAGGACACGCGAAGGAGGCACGAGACGCGCCTGGTGGAGGTGGACTCAGGCCGCCAGATGGAGTACGAGTTCAAACTGGCCCAGGCCCTCACCGACATGAGAACCCAGCATGAAGAGCAGGTCCAGCTCTACAAAGGGGAGATGGAGGGCACCTACTTGGCCAAGGTACACACACACACACACACACACACACACACACACACACACACACACACACACACACTACAAGGGGGAGATGGAGGGCACCTACCTGGCCAAGGTACACACACACACACACACTACAAGGGGGAGATGGAGGGCACCTCCCTGGCCAAGGTACACACACACACACACACACACACACACACACACACACACACCCTACCTTAAGTCTAAGCACTTTGTTAAAGCACTTTGTAACATTTAGGAAAAGTGCTGTACAAACAGGGTTATTACTATTAAACTACAACAGTTATGTCCTCCCATGTAAATCCTCCACTCCCTTCATCTAAAAACACATCTTATAAGAAGGATCGAATGGAAATGAATAGTCATCAACTGAATGTTTTGGTTAGAGAAACCCGTCTTCTTCAAAAACCTGGGGACATAGTAAAAAGGTTTTGCAAAGTAATCAAAAACTGGTGATTACACATATCAGTCCAGCCCTCTGCCCCCCCCCCCCCCCCCCCCCAGTGCTGGTAAATGACTTCCCCCTGGTCTTCACAGGAAAGACACATTTGACATTTACTTCCTCTTCTAAGACGTGTTGTTTTAAAAGCCTGTGTGTGTGCGTGTGTGCGCGCAGCTGGAGAACGTGCGCCTGTCCTCGGAGATGAACAGTTCTTCAGCCAACATGGCTCGTGAGGAGCTCCGAGAGTCTTCTCTGCGCGTGGAGAGTCTGTCCGCTCAGCTGTCTGCTCTGCAAAAGGAGGTGAGGCTGAAACCCGACTGATGCCACACACACACACTGCGTGACAGATGGCAATCGACATGGAAACACACTGGGAGACAGCTTAGCAATGGTCATACTAGTGTAATAGTGCCAATTTGTGTCCTGTAGGTTCTTGTCTGTTTAGACTGATCAAGTGTTGTTGCAATTACACCACATCATATTAGTTTCAGGTTTTATTACAAAGCCTCAGCTTCATAGTGAGTATAGACAGGGGAGAGAGACTGCAGCTTCATAGTGAGTATGGACAGGGGAGAGAGACTGCAGCTTCATAGTGAGTATGGACAGGGAGAGAGACTGCAGTTTCATAGTGAGTATGGACAGGGGCGAGAGACTGCAGCTTCATAGTGAGTATGGACAGGGGCGAGAGACTGCAGCTTCATAGTGAGGATGGACAGGGGAGAGAGACTGCAGCTTCATAGTGAGGATGGACAGGGGAGAGAGACTGCAGCTTCATAGTGAGGATGGACAGGGGAGAGAGACTGCAGCTTCATAGTGAGGATGGACAGGGGAGAGAGACTGCAGCTTCATAGTGAGGATGGACAGGGGAGAGAGACTGCAGCTTCATAGTGAGGATGGACAGGGGAGAGAGACTGGAGCTTCATAGTGAGGATGGACAGAGAGACTGCAGCTTCATAGTGAGGATGGACAGAGAGACTGCAGCTTCAAAGTGAGGATGATATCTGAGCTGACGGTACCTCCAGTACACACCTTAACTAACCAACTCTTCTTTCCTTCTCTCTGCAGACCCGCGGCTGGCAGGACCGCATCTCCGAGCTGGAGACGGCGCTGGCCAACGAGAAGGACTCCAGCCGCCGTCTGCTGGGCGAGAAGGAGCGCGAGCTGGCCGAGATCCGGGCCAAGATGCAGCTGCAGCTGGATGAGTATGAGCAGCTGCTGGACGTCAAGCTGGCCCTGGACATGGAGATCAACGCCTACCGCAAGCTGCTGGAGGGAGAGGAGGAGAGGTACACACACACACACACACACACACACACACACACACACACATACACACACCCCCACGATACACAAGCTGCCGGAGAGAGAGGTGTGTACACACAAACACACACACACTCTGAGACTACTCCCGAACACTGTTTGCCGTGACGGTGGACCTCCTAGAGTGGCCGGCGTGTCTAAACCTCCCCCGTCTCCTCCAGGCTGAAGCTGTCCCCCAGCCCCGGCTCCCGTGTGACGGTGTCGCGCGCCTCCTCCAGCAGCCGCAGCGTGCGCACCACGCGGGGGAAGAGGAAGCGTGTGGACGTGGAGGAGCAGGAGGCCAGCAGCAGCTCCATGCACATCTCCCACTCCGCCACCACCACCGGGCCCGTGGCCGTGGACGAGATCGACACCGACGGGAAGTTCGTCCGCCTGCAGAACTCCTCCGAAGAGGTGAGGGGGGGAGCCTGTGTGTGTGTGTGTGTGGGGGGGGTTGGGGGGGGTTGGGGGGGGGGGGGGGGGGGGGGGGGGCCTGAGGAAGAGGGAAGGGGGAACTGTGTGTGGGGGGGAGGGGGGGACCTGAGGAAGAGGGAAGGGGGAACTGTGTGTGTGGGACCTGAGGGAGAGGTGAGGGGGAAACCTGTGGGTGTGGGTGTGTGTGTGTGGAGGGGGTGAGGGGGGCCAAGGCAGAAGTGAAGGGAAATGTGTGTGTGTGTGTGTGTGTGTGTGTGTGTGTGTGTGTGTGTGTGTGTGTGTGTGTGTGTTCAGGACCAGGCCATGGTGGGCTTTGAGTTGACCGGGTATTATTGTCTGTGTGTGTGTTCAGGACCAGGCCATGCTGGGCTTTGAGTTGACCGGGTATTATTGTCTGTGTGTGTGTTCAGGACCAGGCCATGCTGGGCTTTGAGTTGACCGGGTATTATTGTCTGTGTGTGTGTTCAGGACCAGGCCATGGTGGGCTTTGAGTTGACCAGGTATTATTGTCTGTGTGTGTTCAGGACCAGGCCATGGTGGGCTTTGAGTTGACCAGGACCATCGGAGAGACCTCAGCCACCTACAAGTTCACCCCCAAATACGTCCTGAAGGCCGGGCAGAAAGTCACGGTGAGACAGCCTGCCAGACGGATGAATTTGAACACTGCACATGTCTGTTGATGCATGTCTGTATGTATAGAATAATAATCCTAATAATAGTTACAATGCATTGTATTTGTGGGTGCCTTTCAGGACACTCAAGGTCACAATAGGGCAACTTCTACATTTACGTCACCTTTTATAAACTGGAAACTCACAAGTTTCTCGATTTCATCAATCCTAATAATGTGGCGCTAATGCATTTACATTTTAGGTTATATTATGTTTTTAAAATGAATTCAAAGATTATTGTTAAATGAGTAAAGAAACACATTATTTTTGAGGAACAGTTATGAATGTGTTCTCATATTGGTGTTTGCAAGGGATTTTACACCAAATCTGCGTCTTTTTGCATAAGTCCTATCCTTCTGTGTTCCATATTTTATTATTCATACAGGGCTAACTGATGAGGCAATTTTGGTTCAGCAGTAGTATGCACATGAGTTGATAAGTCAATTACTTTGCAGACTTTCGCGGGAGATCGTATCTGGTGTCAGACAAAATTAATATTAAATCCTTTTTTTCCATTTTTCATTCCAGGTGTGGGCGTCCAACGCTGGCATCAGCTCCAGTCCCCCCAGCGACCTGGTGTGGAAGAGCCAAGCATCCTGGGACACTGGAGAGGATGTACAGGTGGTGCTGCTCAACCCTCAGGGAGAGGTAAGACAGACGGACACACTTAACCCCTCACTGCTCTACTACACTACAACAGACACTCACACTCTCAACCCTTCCTTGGTTTTACACACGGTTTTGTGTTAAGTTTAAAAGACTTAAATGCTCACTTAACGAGTGATCCTTTCGTTTTGCAGCTGTTGCACCATTTGACCGCTAGAGGGCGACATTGCCCAGATTTGAGCCTCGTTTAAGCCAAACAAGAATGTACATTGTGCAATATTATAAATGTCTTCTCCAGTTATGACCCCTCTCTGCCCAAATGGGTCTCCTTTCGTTAAGGTGGGACGTCTAGGAAAAAGTTGGCGTTTTCAACTCGTTTTTGCGGTGTCATCTCTCACCTGCAAACAACGTCAAAACAGTCGATCACACTGTTCCTGCAACAGAGGAAAAAAAGAGCTGACTAATGTTCCTCCGAGGCGTCTGAAATCTGAGCAAAAATTCAGCGGGCACTACTAAAACAAATACTGTTTGTGCTTTGTAGGAAGTAGCCAGGAGAAGCACTACTTTCAGCACGACCATTGAGGAAGAGGAAGAGGAAGAGGATGATGAGGGGGTGGAGGTCATCGAGGAAGACCTCTTCCACCAGCAGGTAAGCAGACCATCAGTGGACGAAGTGTATTCTCCGTAAACATTAAGATATGACCTCAAAACCATAGCAACACTCAAAGGACTCATTCATGCATTCATTAGCAGCAGGCTAGATAACTGTAATGGGCTTCTCTCAGGTCTTTTAAAAATGTTTAAAATAAATAAGCGCTTAGATGATGCTAGACTTATAATAAAGACAAAACAATGTAAAAACAACATATTAAGCCAATTCTCATCTCAGAGAATTGATTTTTAAAACACCATCACTGACCTGCAAGTCACAAAGTAATTTGGGGCCAGAATGGCATAATAATAATGATGATAATAATAATAATAATAATTCATTTTATTTACATAGTCCTGCATCCAATGGTTGATAGTCGACACATTAATGCAACGTGAGCCTTCTAGTTCTTTGAGAGCATGTCTCTTAACCGTTCCCTGAGTTCAAACTAAAAAAGGTGAAACAGCGTTGGGCTACTATGCAACAAATAGCTGGAACCAACTTTCAGAAGATCTGAGAATCGCTCCAAGCTTGACTACTATTAAATCCAGATAAGATGTATCTGCTCTTGGTTGCTTTTTGCTGAATGATTCCGTCCTAGTAATGTTATTTCTTGTTTCAATAGTTTTTGTTTCTTCCTTGCATGTTAATGCTTGCTTCAAAGCACATTGAATTGCCTATGTGTATGAAATTTGCTCGACAAATTTGATTTGATACAATTCTCTGTTGCCGATGTATTGCTGACCAATGAATAATGAACGTGTATTTACTTTATAGGGAGATCCACGCACTGCCAAGAGGGGATGCTCCATCATGTGATCACACACACACACACACACACACACACACACACACACACCACCTCCCCTGTCCTTGATTCCTCCCAGCCAGTCTCCGCTGCCAACCTTACTACCACAGAACTATTTTTGTATCTTTTTAGTGTATTATAAGAACAGTGTGAATTTTTTTTTCCCCCCTGCTCTCGTTCGTTTTAGAGTACTTTTCAAGATTGTAAAACCGCTTTTTGGTACATTTATTTTTAATTTTTTATGTCAAATCATAAAAAACAAACAAATATTAGCTAGCGTTTTTTCTGAACCAAATGATGTTTTTATAGTCTGGAATGGTTTTGTTTCTATGCTTTTTGTTGTTTTAGAAGATAATGGACAGATCTGTGAAGGAGATGTAGCTTGCTGAAATCATCTGTTCCTTAAAGTGCTGTGACATTAGTGTTTTCTCAACCTGTACTGAATTTTAAACGAGTAAACCATGTTAAAGGCCTCTTTATAGATTGTAATGATTTTATTATTCTAGTGTGCCTGGTAGTTAGACAGAATGTAGTAGATCCCCCCCCCCACCCCCCTACGTGAAAATAAAAGTTTCGCCTTTTATTTACAGCCCAGAAAAGCCTACAGCAGCTTTCCAAATTGATCTTTTTAGATGTGTTTTCTAAGCCGGTCAGTTGTGACGACTTCTGATGCTTCGTATTTGTCTGTACTTGCTAGCATTGTTTTGAAGGTTACAATCTGTTACCACCCAGGGTCAGTTTTGGGTTGAGATCCGTTTAGTTCTTTGCTTTTCTAATGTATTGGACCTCTCAGTCTTCAATAGCCAAGGCCTATAACCCCCTATGCCAGCTCTACTATAAGTGTAACACTTTCTGTAAAAGCCTGAAGAACTACAATATATATATAAGCCTTTTTGATCATGGCAGTCTTCCTTTTTGAAAACCACTATCTTATCTGACGACCTCAAAGTAAGGACCTCCACTGTCATTCTTCATTTCACTACTGTTTAGTGCTGGCTAGCTTGATGCGTTATTCGTCAGGGTCAAAGGTGTCTTGAGAAGAGTATAAGAACACAGAAAAGCGCGTGTGTGTGTGTGTGTTCTACTCTGTGCTCGCTGGGTAAACGAGACACGCCTGCTAGAACGAATTCTGGCGAGGCGTGGCATCGTTGAGTCCGGGAGCATCACCTTGCATTCAGGTGCTACGTTACTCGCAAGCCATTTGATCTGCTCTGCCATTGTCAAATGCTTGGTTTTATGTCGTCATCAGAGCAGCCTGACCGTGACACTGGTCTGGTTTGGTCTGATAGCAAAATTGCCGGGGCGAAAATGTTCGGGTGTTGAGTTGGGGCGAGACTGACCAGGACCTCGTGAAATAAAAACGGAAAGTTTTCAGGATTATCTTACAAAGCTAGCTCTGCGCTATTGTTGGTTCCGTAATCATGATTGTATTTGTTAGTTGTCAGGCATGATGGAATAAATTACATTAGCTGCTTCCTCACTGTTGTTAATTTGCAAAGCTGACCACAAAGATGCCTAGTTTCTATGTCGTAGAAAACAAATTGTGCATAATGGAAATTGACATGTCAATTCTTATGTAGCTATTGAATACCCATTTATTTAACAGCTATTGTTCTTATGCATACATTTTATAGAATTTTATTTTGTCATGGTGTTATTATGCATGCAATACTTCTGTAACCTTCATATTTTAATGACAAAATAAACCGTTGATTTGTTGTATTTTCTTGTTTTTATATTTTGTGTGTGTGAGTGTGTGTCAGAGGTCTTCGCTCAACGTGTTTTTCACTTGGCTCCGTTCACAGTCCTTGCACTCACTGTAGACTTCCCTTTTAAATGACATCATTGAAAAGCACTTACTGGTTGAAGAAACATTCAAGGCCTCAATCCCATAGGCTTTATACTTTAACTCTGCAGAAACTTTCTCTGCAGTAAGCTTGATTGGTACCTGATTCCTTTTGAATGGTCATGTTTCAGGATACACTATTGTGTTCAATAGTTTACACTTATTTGTACGATAGAATTAAGTAATTTTTTTCTTTTTTTTTTTTTTCTTCCAATTTTACAGTACATATTTTAACTTCAAAAATCTATGTACGAGAAATAGAATAACCAAACAAACAGGGCGGAAGACCGATAAGCAAGGGCTTTAATCACAGTCCAAAAACAGAAAAAAGGTAATTTGTGACAGAAACCATAAGTTGATTATTAACTTTAGTGCTGTGGGTTCGTTCAATTTTCAGAACTTTGTTGGATATTCTGTTACCATGGTTTTGGCCCCTTTTATTATGAAACATCTGAAGGAACAAACAATTATAAATACCCACGTCATAATGCTGTGAGTTTGAAGGGTTTAGGATGAAAAGATCCCAAAAACGATGACTAACTTAAAAATGATGTTGAAGTATTAGCTCCTTAATGGCCAAAAAAAAAAAAAAAACGATCATAAAACATGAAACGGAAACATTTGTGAATAACCAACACTAAGAAAATGTTTGCATATTATTATGATTATTAAACAATGGTCCATCATTCCACAATGTAGTGCCAATTGTTTTTTATATTTGTCACACACAAGTACTTATTGAAGCCAAAATGGTGAACTGTATAAGTGTCTGTAGTCTTTCTTAGTGAACTTGCCTCAAATCAAGGGAAAATTCTGAAACAAAGTCAATGTACATCGAACGTCTTGTTCTGAACATGGAATTACAATGAGCAGCACAGCCATTTTCTAGATAAATTCGTTTTTTGGGGGTAGCGATGTCTATGGTGCCCTTTTTTTCTGTCAAACAGCCAACAGGACCACAAACAAACTATGGATGTTCATTTCCCATGACAACCGGTAGGTGAATCAATGGTTAGCCATCTAAGGTGTTCCTGCCCACGTTCCCATGTAACCAGAACATTTGTAAATTCAACCAAATGTAATTTCTGTGGCGCTGTATCTTCAATGCGCCAGGTAAACATTTTACAGGCACAACAACTTACACAACAGTTTCATAAAACGTAAAATAACATAGCTTTTTATAGGCCAGTCAAATGACGTTTGCAAATAGATTTTTGAATGAGTCACTCTGCATCACTCTCGCCTCATTCTGCCCTTAATTCTTTTGAATTGGCCGAGAGATACTCAAGTTAATGTCCAATTTAATATTGCAGACGGTTGGCACAACGGCATGTAATATTACAAAATGGATCATTCCCCTTCATCACAGTGCTGGTTCAAACTTGGGTCAAATTAATATTTGAAATACATTCACTCAAGCTTCCTGGGAGTGAGTGGTCTTGTCTGAAACAATAAGAAAAAGCTAAAAAATTATTATATTATTGAATATTTTTATAGCAACGTAGCAGTGTTAAAAAAAAAAAAAAGTACTTCACAACAATTGGGAAAACCCAAGGCAAACAAACCCGATTACCAGGAAGATTTAAGCTTGGTGTGTTTCGATGACTACCAGCCCCGAATCCACCCAGTGCAACAGTTGGATCCAGCAGTCACAGTACACGGTTAACCCCTTCCCAAGCTGTTCTTTGGTCCGACACCGGCATCCGAGAGACAAAGTACTCCAACATCCTCCTCCTTAGTAATGCCCCACGGCAAATTCAAGATGGAGGCCTCCACAAGCCTTCTCTCCCGCTGGGTATTGTCTGCACGTTTGGGAGAAAACCTCCATATAACATATCGGGCCCCTGGATAATACATTGTCTGTGCATAGACGCTACCCAGACTGTACTCTGCTGCACTTTCAGGCGGTGGCATGCTGATCAGTTTATCTGTTGCCATGGCCACCTCCTTCATCATGATATGGCAACAAAAAAAAAATAAACAAAAAATATCTGAGTGGCACTTTTAAATATGGCGCTGGAAGGTGGGAGAAGCCTTAACCCTTTCAGGGCCACGGTAGTGTCCAGGTCCCTGAGAAGAACTTCTCCTTCTGCCCTCCCACCTCCAAAGAGGTGTCAATGTCCCAGAGCGGTCATGTCAGACGATGGTCTCTTTGGACGGCCTCTTTTCTCCGGACGGCCCCACTTGAGAGGGCGGAGCCACGGCTTCGCCATGTGACTTGGGCAGGAGGAGCACCACTCTCTGATTGGTCTGTCTCCACTCGTTGTAGAGCCGGCAGTGATACCTGAGAGAAACCTGGTAGGGAGAAGGAACACGGGAGAGGGAAAATATTCAGTAACACGTGCGGATACTCCATAATACCACGTCCTGTTTGTATCGTCAAACACAACTTTCAACTAATTAGAGCGCATAACAAGTCGTACTAGTACAAAATACCAGCCATGAAATGTGTAATACAAATATATGACAAAGCATCCAAACAAAACACAAACACATTTGACAAGACATCCAATTACATATACATTCTTTAATACATCATACAGTGAATTGAAATGAATGAAGTCGCTGAGCACATTAGACACAATATGCTAGGCTTTATAATAAGCTTAAGTTTTCTAAAACGAGAGGTCTAATGACACAGAATGCATCCTCTTTTTTTTGTTTTAATGCAACATTCTGTGCAGTTGAACAATAGATTTAATCAACTAAGGGAGCGTGTGCAAACCAGACTGCCACACTGTGGCCTAATGACCTTGACAAAGAGGCAGACACAGACACACCAACATGTGCATACGCAGATAGCCACAAAAACAAACAGTGGCCCCCACACAACTATGGACCTAGACGTTTGTAGACCCTAAACACACACACAGCCACACAAACGTGCACACTTTAACACAAAGGCAATCACAGTCCACCGACACAACAACCCTCCTACACGCCCCAACCTGGCAGTCCATCCCATTCACACACACACACACACACACACACACACACACACACACACACACACACACACACACACACACACACACATTTTTCAGATATCTTTTGTTAAATTAAACATTTCTCAAACAGTCATACAAGCACGCACGTGCGCGCGCACACACACACACACACACAGACTCACACCCCCTATTGTTTCACACATACAGTGGGGCCAAAAAGTATTTAGTCAGCCACTGATTGTGCAAGTTCTCCTACTTAGAAAGAGGAGAGAGGTCTGTAATTTTCATCATAGGTACACTTCAACTATGAGAGACAAAAATGAGAAAAAAAAATCCAGGAAATCACATTGTAGGATTTTTAAAGAATTTATTTGTAAATTATGGTGGAAAATAAGTATTTGGTCAATAACAAAAGTTCAACTCAATACTTTGTAACATAACCTTTGTTGGCAATGACAGAGGTCAAACATTTCCTGTAAGTCTTCACCAGGTTTGCACACACTGTAGCTGGTATTTTGGCCCATTCCTCCACGCAGATCTCCTCTAGAGCAGTCATGTTTTGGGGCTGTCGCTGGGCAACACGGACTTTCAACTCCCTCCACAAATTTTCTATGGGGTTGAGGTCTGGAGACTGGCTAGGCCACTCCAGGACCTTGAAATGCTTTTTACGGAGCCACTCCTTCGTTGCCCGAGCGGTGTGTTTGGGATCATTGTCATGCTGGAAGACCCAGCCACGTTCCATCTTCAATGCTCTCACTGATGGAAGGAGGTTTTGGCTTCAAATCTCACGATACATGGCCCCGTTCATTCTTCCCTTAACACGGATCAGTCGTCCTGTCCCCTTTGCAATAAAACAGCCCCAAAGCATGATGTTTCCACCCCCATTCTTCACAGTAGGTATAGTGTTCTTGGGATGCAACTCAGCATTCTTCTTCCTCCAAACACGACGAGTTGAGTTTTTACCAAAAAGTTCTATTTTGGTTTCATCTGACCACATGATATTCTCCCAATCCTCTTCTGGATCATCCATATGCTCTCTGGCAAACTTCAGACGGGCCTGGACATGTACTGGCTTAAGCAGGGGGACACGCCTGGCACTGCAGGATTTGAGTCCCTCTCGGCGTAGTGTGTTACTGATGGTAGCCTTTATTACTTTGGTCCCAGCTCTCTGCAGGTCATTCATCAGGTCCCTCCGTGTAGTTCTGGGATTTTTGCTCACCGTTCTCATGATCATTTTGACCCCACGGGATGAGATCTTGCGTGGGGCCCCAGATCGAGGGAGATTATCAATGGTCTTGTATGTCTTCCATTTTCTTACAATTGCTCCCACAGTTGATCTATTCACACCAACCTGCTTGCCTATTGCAGATTCACTCTTCCCAGCCTGGTGCAGGTCTACAATTTTCTTCCTGGTGTCCTTCGACAGCTCTTTGGTCTTGGCCATGGTTGAGGTTGGAGTCTGACTGTTTGAGGCTGTGGACAGGGTTCTTTTATACAGATGACGAGGTCCAACAGGTTCCATTAATACAGGTAACGAGTGGAGGACAGAAGAGCTTCTTAAAGAAGTTACAGGTCTGTGAAAGCCAGAAATCTTGCTTGTTTGTGGGTGACCAAATACTTATTTTCCACCATAATTTACAAATAAATTCTTTAAAAATCCTACAATGTGATTTCCTGGATTTTTTTTCTCATTTTTGTCTCTCATAGTTGAAGTGTACCTATGAGGAAAATTACAGACCTCTCTCCTCTTTCTAAGTAGGAGAACTTGCACAATCAGTGGCTGACTAAATACTTTTTGGCCCCACTGTATATACACACACACACACACACACATACACACAACCACATATAAAACCCAGCATTGCCCCCCCCCCCCCCCCCCCCCCCCCCCTTACCAGCGTCCAGAAGAGGTATATGGTGAAGAGAGCCACGGTGAGAGCGATGAGGCCCACGGCCTCCAGCCGGCTGGAGAAGTGGAGGTGGTCCACGGCGCCCCTCAGACACAGCCAGCCCGAGATGGTGGCCAAGGGGGTGATGAGCAGGAAACACACCAGGTCCCCAAACAGGGTCCTCTTCTCCTGCTGCAGACCAGGGTTACGCACCCACTGCAGAAAAGGGGGGGAAAGAGGCAGAGATGTAATGTGATGTGAATTTTATTTATAAAACGCATTTATGAAAAAACCTTTCCAAGGTCCTGTGCGTGTGAAAGCTATTAGAAATAAATAAAAGATATAACAGATTAAAAAACCCCACAAAGGAAATACAGAGGGTCAAGATGGAGTAAAGCAGGAGTAGAAAAGGAGAAGGAACTGAAGATGAGTAAGGTGGAGTGGGGACGGGATTAGAGAAACAAATTAAAAAAAGACGGTTTCAAGGTCATTTCTCAATTAATTTCTCAACACAGCCTTTTCATGCAGGAAGGGTTGACACATCAATGGTGACTTACGCTACACCATTCTGTGGCAATGACACACGTTACAGACTAACAATCATACTAGGGCTTATTTTGGTTTTAGGGAAGTTTCGTTGAGGGTGTGGTGGGATATTTGTTTGGCAAACCCCGCCCACGCCTCAAAACAAATCCATGCCCTGTGTGACCGTTGGGTGAAGAGGAAGTTGCAATGTCGTAAAAGCGAACTGGAAAAATAAGAATCACTATGTCTGACACTTCGAGGGTGAGCCGTGGAGACAGAGGTGGAGGTGACTGTGTTAGGCTGGATGGAGACAGAGGAGGAGGTGACTGTGTTAGGCTGGATGGAGACAGAGGAGGAGGTGACTGTGTTAGGCTGGATGGAGACAGAGGGGAGGTGACTGTGTTAGGCTGGATGGAGACGTTTCTTGGCTGTGCTGGACAGGGACTGCTTTGGCTCCAGCCAATCCAATTACCCCCCCCCCCCCATTACAAAGGAATCGTTTACTCTTTTCTAATATCGTCACGGACACGGGGAGGGTAGCATCTCTAAAATGGACAGAAACAACATCAACAATAACAACAACATCAACAATAACAACAACATCAGCAGTCTGTGGCCTCTGAATTTCATCATCTAGAAACGGGTTTTGTAACCGTTCAAGGAGCACCTCTTCCCACTGCAATCCCATCAAAACAGACAATGCTGTTCATTCACGAGGAGCCGTGGGGATGTGTGTGTGTGCGTGTGTGTGTGTGTGTGTGTGTGTGTGTGTGCTGTTATGACCGGAGCATCTTTCATATCGCTGTGGGTTAACTGATCCATAGACGAGATGTGTGTGTGAGTGAGAGAGTGAGTGTGTGTGCGTGTGTGTGTGTGTGTGTCGCCCCGGCCTGAGCTCTTTCATAAAGCTGTGGGTTAAACACTCCATAGAGGGACTGTGGGGATACATGTGTGTGTGTGTGTGTGTGTGTGTGTGTGTGTGTGTGTGTGTGTGTGTCGCCCCGGCCTGAGCTCTTTCCTTAAGCTATGGCTCAAACACTCCATAGAGAATGTGCTGTCCGTGATGAGACAGCAGGCCCCAGCGCTTTGCTACTTTACTATAATCCATTATCTAGGGTCCTGACGTGGAAACCATCGAGCGGACAGAGAGGAAGGACACGGGAAATAGGAGGTCATTTGTGTGTTGGAACGAGGGCAGACAGGATTTTGTATACCTGACTGTTATACGGAGTGATGGAGCCAATGATTCATATTTTACTGTAGTTTGGCTCGTATAAGATGATATAATAAGATTATTATATGTTATTAATAATATATAAGATTGTATATTTGAGTCCCGCTTTCTAAGTAAGAGAAAGAGTGCGAAGTCAATAAAAATCAAATAGTATTTTGACGTTGGTTATCAACTGACTAAATGCTTTTTGAAAAGTCTGAGCTAACAGTTATTTGACAACAGCTTCCTGGAGTTACAGTACGAAGGGGTTCCTGTAAACATTCTCTCATCATGCTATGTGCTAGGCCACTTTGTTCTTTGGCACAAGGCAGCTCTAGGTTCTTGGGAAATTCTTGCAGGATGTCTGAGTGAGCATGAGGTTGTCCCACAATAGCAACTTGTGTAATCTAATGTTAAACACCACCGCCTATCAAGTGTGTGTGCGTGTGTGTGTGTGTGTGTGTGTGTGTGTGTGTGTGTGTGTGTGTGTGTGCGTGTGTGTGTATTTGGTGTGAAGCAAGACCTTACTTCCTTCTAGCTATACTCAATGGGATGGGAAAAAAAATTATGACAAAATAACAGAATTGTTTAACCTAAATACAGTAAGTGAAACCAAAAAATAAAGTTTTTGAAGAATGAGATGAGAGGGTGCCGTTTGTACTAAATGTTTGTGGGGATTGAACTGCCAAGGAATGTGTCTTTGTCGGCGGCCCCAAACCAACCTCAATCCCCCTCAGCCTCACATTCCATCTGTGCAGGCCATGTAGGCCAACTAACGCACGCACGCACGTGCACACACACACACACACACACACACACACACACACACACACACACACACAGAAACCTCCTTACCCCCCTCCCACACACACACACGCGACAAAGGCAAATCTAATGTACAGTAAACACACACACACATATGCATGCATGCACGCGCACACACACACACACACACACACACGCACACACACACACACACACACACACACACAGAAACCCCCTTACCCCCCTCCCACACACAAACACGCGACAAAGGCAAATCTAATATACAGTAAACACACACACACATATGCATGCACGCGCACACACACACACACACACACACACACACACGCACACACACGCACACACACGCACACACACACACACATCCAAGGCAAATCGAACAGACAGCAAACACACACTGGTTCTCACCTACTGATTAACACTCAGTATTGAAGTGTGTTATCCTGTCTCTACTAAGAAACCAAACATGTTGTTTGACCGGCACACGTAAAGCCTAACACGTCAAAGCCGTGTGTGTTTTTCTCTTTTTAAAGCCAGGCCTGGGTAAACATGTGTGTGTGTATGTGTTCCTAGGGATTAGACTGCCAGGACAGATGAGAGGGCCATGGTGAGGCTCTTCACCAACTGTCCATTACTGTACATTAACACCACATAGAGCACAGTACAGCACAGTACATTAACACCACATAGAGCACAGTACAGCACAGTACAGCACAGTACAGTACAAGACAGTACAGCACAGTACAGTACACCACAGTACAGTACAGCACCACACAGTACATGACAGCACAGCACAGCACAGCACAGCACAGCACAGCACCACAGAGTAAAGCACAGCACGGTATAGCACAGCACAGTACAGCACAGCACAGTACAGCACAGCCCTGTGTTCGTTCGTGTACGCATAGAGACACGTGTGTGGAGGACGTGTGCCGTGTGGAGGACGTGGTCCGTGTGGAGGACGTGGTACGTGTGCCGTGTGGGGAACGTGTGCCCGCCTGCCCCTCGGGGGGGGGGGGTGTCCGTCTAGCTACCTCGAAGAGCGGCCGCGACTTCCTCTGGACGTTGAACTGGTAGTGGCAGAGCTCGCAGAAGCTGGTGCCCGAGGCGGAGAGCCAGTGCTCCAGGCAGCTGCGGTGGATGGTGCCCAGGGTGCCCGCACACTCGCAGGGGGAGATCAGCTCCTCGTGGCAGCCTCCGTCGTGGCAGATCCGGCACATGGGGCAGTCCTGGAGAGGGCTGGGAGTCGCAGAGAGGTGAGGGAGGGGGGGGGGAGGGGGGGGCAGTTGAGAATTGTTTGTTTTTGCTGATTTCTTTATAGTCTTGTTGGATGTTGACAAAGACATTTTCTTTTTTTGTGTAAATGAAACCATGCCTCTCTGAATAGAACAGAAGGGAGGGATGGATGTATTTTCTGTATTTATGTCTTTGTTGTTGTTGTCTTTATCGTTGTCACGAAAAACACAACCACTGAGCAAAGACTAGAAAACCTGGTATGGCTCTCGAGGTTTAGAAATTAAACCAAACTCTTTCCACATATTAATTTTAATATTTGTTTTCATTTATTGCAGATTTTTGATGAAACATATGCAAGACGGCTTTCTATGGCTTTTTGCTTTCATTACTTTATGGGTCAGTAATCTCTGATCCTCTATATGGGTGTAATCCACGGCCCTTTGGATTACAACAATCTGTTTACCTCCTTTATGTCACTGGGGAACTAATCTGTGTGTCGTTATGATCTCTCTCCCTCTCTCTCTCTCTCTCTCTCTCTCTCTCTCTCTCTCTCTCTCTCTCTCTCTCTCTCTCTCTCTCTCTCTCTCTCACTCTCTCTCTCTCTCACTCTCTCTCTCTCTCTCTCTCTCTCTCTCTCTCTCTCTAGCCCCCCTCTCTCTGTCTCTAAAGCCCCCCCCCCCCTCCCCAAAACATCCCAGACGTTAACACTGGAGATGGTCCGTGGCGGGGCAGTAACCATGGCGACGGGCTGCTACAATGAACATCTTCACAGGGGAGTGTAAACCAAACTAAAGAGAGGATTGGATTTCAAGTGTCCAAAACAAACTGGAATCAAAGCCGAGGTTCAACTACAGCCAAGCGTCGCCCCACGGCCTCTTAATCTCAGAGCTGTGACAGCCACACACACGTCCCCCCCTCGTCAAACACGGCCTGGCATTACAAACGCCATTGGACTCCCAACAACAACCAATCTGGAACGACTACATCTATGAGCCTCATTTGTGATAACACCGGTGGCCTACTTCTACTTTAGAGTGATGAACTGCTTTGCACATTGTTTCGGTATAACTTAAGACGGGTGATGTTGTTGACAACATACATTTGAATTCCTCAAGGCCTAAGCCCTTTCATTTGAAGAAGAAATAACATTCAGAAAAACATCGCTAGGTAGAGGAGGATATATGAAGTGGCTTCCATAACACTGTAAACAGTGCCACGAATCAGTAACAAGAAGAACATCAATAGAGTGACCAACCAAGCTACATCTATTCAACCAGTTCAATTTCCACCGATTGATTATGAATATGATCTTTGGCACAATGACTTCTGAATGGCAAAAAAACATATCGATGTCTTCCCAACTAACAGGCAACACCAAATGCTGGATCAGAACAAAGACCACATTGATTTCGGTTCAAACTCGGTTCATAGATTTGTCCATCGAACACTATCACAGCTATCAGCTAACCTTCCCCATTTCACAACCAGCCCAGAACTACATCCTATGAAGCCTCGAGCTAGCTGGCCAGCAAATAATTCAAGCATGAATGTAAAAACGCTTGCCTATTCAACCTGTAGCTGACAGGAACATTGCTATCTGCCGCGGGGTTGACCAGCTAAAGAAAACACACCCTGTGTGCAGGAGCAGCTGTTATCACATCCACCTTCTGTCCCTGTGTGTGTGTGTGTGTGTGTGTGTGTGTGTGTGTGTGTGTGTGTGTGTGTGTGTGTGTGTGTGTTTTTTGGTGTGTTTGTGTGTGTGTATGTTTATATTTTTTCGTCTGTTTGTGTGTGTGTGAGTGTGTGTGTGTGTGTGTGTGAGTGTGTGTGTGTGTGTGTGTGTGTGTGTGTGAGTGTGTTTGTGTGTGTGTGAGTGTGTGTGTGTGTGTGTGTGTGTGTGTGTGAGTGTGTTTGTGTGTGTGTGTTTGTGTGTGTAAGTATTTAAATATACTGTATGTCTGTAGAGGTGTTAATTTCCATCTGGGGTAATGTTTTTTCTTTCCTGTGCTGGTGAATATGTGTGTGCTAGTGTGTATGTTTATGTATGTGTGTGTGTGTGTGTGTGTGGGTGTGTGTGTGTGTGATAAGCGACACAAGCCCGAAGACTGGCGCACACTGAGAGTGCCACTGGCTTTTTTTTTTACTTTCTTTTTTGCTGTCACACACACGTTCTTATCAATGGCCAGAATCTGGGCTCCACACCGCCAGCTAAGAGCAGCACATTTGTCTGCCTGTCTCTGCAGAG
>CM030172.1:51054615-51132115 GCA_017639675.1 Aplochiton taeniatus
CGAGTGTGAGTGTGTGTGTGTGCGTGCGCGCGCGCGTGCGTGTGTGTGTAGCCTAGTGGGGCTTTAGCATGTCAGCCTGTAGTCACAGTGCAGCCTGGACACAGAGACGTCTCGCTGTGCACGTCCGGCAGTTACCATTGGACAAGCCAGGCACGACAGCCTCTCTCGTCTGGGTTTAAAAATAAACATGGCCCATGGCGCGGGACGGCGGTTTTGGATGGGAGAGAAAGGGAGGAGGGAGATGAGTGACACCACTCTCTCACGTGAGCGTGGTGGAGCTGACAGAATACAGAAGGGAGACGCTTTTCTTTCCTTTACGTGGCTCTGAGTTCACCAGGAGGGAGAGAGAGAGAGAGAGAGAGAGAGAGAGAGAGAGAGAGAGAGAGAGAGAGAGGAAGAGAGAGAGAGAGAGAGAAAGGGAGGAAGAAAAAGAGGGAGGGATAAAGAGAGTGAACAAACTAGAGAGAGAGAGGAGGGAGAGAGAGAGAGAGAGAGAGAGAGAGAGAGAGAGAGAGAGAGAGAGAGAGAGAGAGAGAGAGAGAGAGAGGAAGAGAGAGAGAGAGAGAAAGGGAGGAAGAGAAAGAGAGAAAGGGAGGAAGAGAAAGAGGGAGGGATAAAGAGAGTGAACAAACTAGAGAGAGAGAGGAGGGAGAGAGAGAGAGAGAGAGAGAGAGAGAGAGAGAGAGAGAGAGAGAGAGAGAGAGAGAGAGAGAGAGAGAGAGAGAGAGAGAGAGAGAGGAAGGATGAGAGGAGGGAGATAGAGGATGGGCAGGAAATGGAGAGACTCCCCTAGCGTTGCTCTGCGGGCGGAGCGCAGCGCCACATTTCTGCTCCCCGTTTGAAAAATGTCACCCCACTTCCTGCCGCTCCATTCACACGGCGCAGCCAAAGGTCGTTGGAACCTCTGGAAACAACAGAGAGGGTCTGTCTTTCTCTGCTGGGTGCCGATCCCTGTGAGTGGGCGTGCGAGTTGCAGCCTGCCGGTGTGGTTGTGTGTCTTCGTGAACACCAACATCACACGCGCAGCTGTCAAAGGAAAAAGGGGGGGATGAAGAGGTTGTTCTTTTTTCTGGGTCTGTGGGTTTGGAGCTTTGACCTGCGTTCCACTGTGCCTAGGAAACAACGAACTGTAGCATGCTGCTCTCCGCCTTTTGCTGTGTAAGCACACACACTCCGACTGGCCCCGCTGCCTTATGGGGCCGACCAGGGTCTTTTTGATAGGTCGAGCCTGATGACGAATCATTTGGCGCTGGAACAGACCTGAATCCTGTTCTTCGGTTAGATTTGTACAAAAAGGCTAGTGGAGCAGAAAAAAAGGTAAACTTGTCTTTTGTGTGTGTGTTTTGGGGAACACATGACTCATGGATAGATTCTCCTTTCTAAATGAGCGACAACGTTCTGTGCAGACAAAGGCCTGGTCAGTCAGTGGTCGACCCAAGGCTGGACATCACTAGCTTCGCCGATGGACTTGAACGGCTAAGACGCTAAGCTAAGTTGTCCAGGCGACAGATGCCGGATTTCACACTGCTCAGGGACATCGGGGCCGACCGTTAAAACCCCAGCCAGCTATTTCAACCTTCTCCACTGTATAACGGGTCAGGCTGGCCCCCGTTCTCTTAACAAGAGCTGGGCATTTACCAGAGCAGTCACAACAAGCCCGACATGGCCACCTGTCTTACAGTGAATAGCTACACGCTGAGGGACCGGCAAGCCTTCGATAAGGTATCTCGCTTCTCGTGACAAGGGAGGTGGGTGTTCCATGGAAGAGGCCCCCTGTTTCCCCTTTTCTTTCTTTGGTTCTTTCTTTCTTTCTTTCTTTCTTTCTTTCTTTCTTTCTTTCTTTCTTTCTTTCTGTCTGTATCACCCTGTCTGTCTGTCTGTCTGTCTGTCTGTCTGTCTGTCTGTCTGTCTGTCTGTCTGTCTGTCTGTCTGTCTGTCTGTCTGTCTGTCTGTCTGTCTGTCTCACTCTGTCTCTCTATCTGTCTCTCCTCCTTTTTTTCAATTTCCCCTTTCACTCGTAGCAGGTGCTACGGTATTCTTTTAGACCTGCTATAGCAGCATTGGCTGGGTGCTCCTGAGTGGGTTGGATTGGAGCACTTGGTATTTAGCAAATATAGGCTAAACTATTTAAAAGCTCTCTCCACCCACACCCTCTCTCTCTCTCTCTCTCTCTCTCTCTCTCTCTCTCTTTCCCCCTCTCTCCCCACCCACACCCTCTCTCTCTCTCTCTCTCTCTCTCTCTCTCTCTCTCTCTCTCCCTCTCTCTCACACACACACACACACACACCCTCTCTCTCTCTCTCTCTCTCTCTCTCTCTCTCTCTCTCTCTCTCTCTCACCCTCTCTCTCTCTTTCTCTCGCTCCCTCCCTCCCGTCTACTGTCTGTCTATTTCTACTTCTCTAGCGGCAGAGCTTGAGCAGCATTCCTACAGATTGTGACCTCCACACCATCAAATGACAAGCTGTTCAAGAGATGCCATGCCTTCCCACCACAGCTGCACTCTGAGCATGTGCATGTGCGTGTGTGTGTGTGCGTGTGTGCGTGTGTGTTGTGTGTGTGTGTGTGAGAGTGTGTGACAGTTGGCACCACTCTCTCCTGCTGAACTCAGATCTCTCCCCACTAACACACACACACACACACACACACACACTGTACACACAATTTCTCACCCATCATCAGCATTTTTACAGTGTGAGATGAGGTTCAGCGATGCCATAGGGTGCGAATGAAAGCTACACTACAAACAAACCGGACTAACATGATAATGCAAGAGCTTTATAGACACTTCACTTGAGTGTACTCAGACCTGCAGCGTCCATAAGAATCAAACCAATTAGCGATATCCTAGTCCTTTCACCGTAAAACATCTATCCAGATATATAGCACGTTAAGCCCAAGCACTCCCAGCAATATCACATGGAGATTTTCAAACTGTCGTGAGAGGTGGTTATGGTAAATCATTCATCGGAGCTCCATCCCTCTGCGTTGCAACAACAAGGTTGTTGGTGTACCCAATGACGTGTCGATGGCGGGACAGTCCTTTATAGATAACGAGCGGAGAGGGCCAAGCGACGGCGCCATGTCAAAGCCGTGAATCAGCTAGCGGACTACCTTGAGCTTAGGATAGCGACGGTGTCGGGAGGGGGCGGAGGAAGGGGGGGGGCTGTCACCCACCACAACGTGCAGGACGTTGACCAAAACGGCGGCCAATTTGTGTTCCAGCGAAAGCAACACAAAAGGCTGGCTGGAACCCAACTAGGCAATACGCTCAGGGAGGAAATAACACAGCAGCTTGATCCCCAGACGATGGTCTCATTGTGAGAGAGAAACGGCACTTATTCACTTCCACATGAGCTTGTCTGTTCCTCCTGCTAACCAGCCACGTTGTTAGCTTCAGACTGAGGGATTCCCTGTCTGTGATTCCCTTAGGCCAGCCAGCTATCCAGCCAGTCAGTCAGCCAGCCAGCCAGCCAGCTATCCAGCCAGTCAGTCAGCCAGCCAGCCAGTCAGCCAGTCAGTCAGCCAGCCAGTCAGTCAGTCAGCCAGCTATTCAGCCAGTCAGCCAGCCAGCTATCCAGCCAGTCAGCCAACCAGCCAGCCAGGTATCCAGCCAGTCAGTTAGCCAGCCAGCCAGTCAGTCAGTCAGCCAGTCAGTCAGCCAGCTAGCCAGCTATCCAGCCAGTCAGTCAGTCAGTCAGTCAGTCAGCCAGCTATTCAGCCAGTCAGCCAGCCAGCTATCCAGCCAGTCAGCCAGCTAGCCAGCTATCCAGCCAGCCAGGCAGTCAGTCAGCCAGTCAGCCAGCCAGCCAGCAAGCAAGTCAGTCAGCCAGCCAGTCAGTCAGTCAGTCTGCCAGCCAGCCAGCCAGCCAAAAAGCCAGCCAGCCGGCCGGTAGTGTGGGAAAGAGACCAGAGGGCCTTAAAATAGCAGCCCCTCCCCCAGCCCCCACCGCCCCTCCACCCCCCACCCCTTAGCCAGCAGCTTGACGAGCCCTCTACACTCTGCCACAGAATGTCCATGAGGAAGACTGTGTCTGTGGCAATCCAGGCTGTGTAACCTTCCAGAGCTGTCCCATTGTAAGCCAGCCTGTTTGTAGAAGAACAGCTTTTTTATTTGTTAGGTATACCGTTGTCCTTGATTGATACAGTAGGTAAAACATATAAATAGAATCAATATTTAATATAAACGCAACTAGAATCTCCCCTGGGCTCAGCTGATTAACACAGACGTGGAGTCTCAAGAGAGTTCACGTGCTGAACCACTTTCAGACGAAGGCCGGTGCTCTCAGAGTGGGACCAGTAACAACCATTAGAGGAACACTGGAGCACACGGAAATACTTTGTTTGAGGTGCAAAATAACGGACATTTCGACAACAGTGTCTCCTTCAAAGACGTGGTGTCTGTTCTACCTCTTGTATTTCTACGTCCACCTCAACCCTTGCCGACCTCAGCCTCTGACCTCCGGTCACTCGTCATTCAATGACACCATGTGGGCCGGGTTCAAACGGTCTCTGATTCCATCCTTCACTTGTTACCTTCCCTTGAACCCCGGCAGGAAGTGTCGCTGTGGGAAAGTCAAGGAAAGGTTGCAAAGGGGGGAAAGAGAGGGGGAGGACAAGCACTTTATTGTGACAATGAGAACGCAAGCATACACCCAGCATGCTTTTACCCGCCCATTGCTCCTGAGGGAACCAGAGACTCAGACTGCAGAGAAGGAGGAGGGGATGCTTATGAAAGCGGGAGAGTTTCGGTGGGAACTGCGAGATCTCATGGTCGAAGAGAAACAGGGGGGGGGGTACTATATTACTGTACATGAGAACACACATACCAGTCCACTGCTACCAGTCTGCCATGCGCTTCCCACTCCATACCCCCACTGTGCCCTGAATGGCACACAACACGGAGGCTTTGAGTTGACAGCCATTAGAGTCTTTACAGAGCCGCGCACTGTGAGCTTGGACAGACCAGGGTGCCTTTGGGAATTTCTGTTCAATGTATTGCTTTTTAATTTAAAAAAAATCATAGTCATAATTCATGGTTTTGAATTGAAATGATATCCTTCCCGTAAACGTGTTGAAACGGTTTGAGGCTCATGGAGAATATTGAGCGCGTAGCGGCCATAGATTCATCTGATCATAGAAACAACAGTGAAGGTGAAGGATGGAAGCGGCGCTCTGATGTTTTCAGAGGGAAACGATCTAATGAATGAATCACTGGGTTTGCATGTAAATACCAAGACTAACTATCGACAAGGAGCCTTTACAGGACTCTGGCTTGTTTGCCATCATTTATAGCTTTTATGTCTCCTATGAACTTTTTTGCCTAATATCACCTGCAAACATATTGGGTATAAGCACAGAAACTGTAGCACCCTGCCTCAGCTATAGAACACACTGTAGCACCCTTTGATACAGGACACACTGTATCACCCTCAGCTATAGAACACTCTGTATCACCCTCAGCTATAGAACACACTGTATCACCCTCAGCTATAGAACACACTGTATCACCCTCAGATATAGAACACACTGTATCACCCTTAGCTATAGAACACACTGTATCACCCTCAGATATAGAACACACTATATCACCCTCAGCTATAGAACACACTGTATGACCCTCAGCTATAGAACACACTGTATCACCCTCAGCTATAGAACACACTGTATCACCCTCAGCTATAGAACACACTGTATCACCCTGGCAGCAGCACTCAGCCAGCAGGAGGGACTCATTGGGTTGCATTCTGTTCTCAAACAAACCCCACCTCCTCCTGTTTATGCTTCATCTACAGCCATTACCAACAGAGCGGCTGTAAATCCCTAATGTGTGTGTGTGAAGCAAAGAGGGGTGTGTGGGTGTGTGTGTGTGTGTCTGTGGGATGAAAGTGAACGTGTGTGTGTGTGTGTGTGTGTGTGTGTGTGTGTGTGTGTGTGTGCGTGTGTGTCTGTGTGTGTGTGTGTGTGTGTGTGTGTGTGTGTGTGTGTGTGTGTGTGTGTGTGAGCTGTGTGGGTCTGTGACACGGTTGTGTGTGCATGTGTATGTGTTTCTGTAAGTGGGCTGTGTGTCTGTGTGTGTGCGTGTCTGTGAGAGGAAGTGTATTTGTATGTGTGTGTGCGTGTGTGTGTGTGTGTCTGTGAGAGGGATGTGCACGAAAGGATATGTGCACGTATGTGTGTGTAAGTGTGTGTGTGCCTGTGAGAAGGGATGTGTGTGTGTGTGTGTGTGTGTGTGTGTGTGTGTGTATATGTGTGTGTGTGTGTGTGCCTGTGAAAAGGGATGTGTGTGTGTGTGTGTGTGTGTGTGTGTGTGTGTGTGTTGGTGCCAGAGGCAGTGCCCACCCAAATCTAGGCATGATGCCAATTCCACCATGCATCCTGATGGCAGCGGCAGCCTGAGGGCACAAGTCTGGGCTCCCAATCCTTTTGCTTTGTCGCTTTCTGTTAGCCTTATGTTCTTTAAAAAAAAAAAAAGCATATCCACAGTGATAACGAATCAAGTTGCATATGTAGATTCTCATAGTCAATTAAATACAAGACAATTAGGCCTAATTTAACAGTATGAACATTTAGACAGATTTAGACCCTGGTCGTCCACATGGAACCTCAAGCTTGTACCACTGAGCTGAGCAAGGGGGTCCTCTGGTTCAAGCCAGGCATTGTGGTTCATTTAAAACACCAACCAACTGACCAACCCTTATCACACTAGTGGCATCAGTAACAAAAGAGGATGACCAGATATCATAGAGATTGAGGTAGGTCTATCAAAATGTGTTATGTTTTCTTTCTTTTTTGGGAGATAAAACTGAAACAGAAATGTACTGGTTCTTTTGAGTCTGTCACGTCACCAAATAAGGAAAAAAAATATGAAAAAAGAACTTGCAGGTCAGTTTGGTTCTGGTTCCGATTAGCATGTCAGTGTGAACGCCAAAGGGGGCCAGCCAGTATCAGTGAGGGTCCCATAGTGCCGTGTCCGGCCCAGGATCAGGCTCCATTCTGATTCTAATACAAACTCTATTCAAGGCTGATTGTGTTGAAGAGCTCCCCTCTGTGATGTCATACCTTTGTCCTACTAACGCAGCGACTCCCAACTGTCACGGACCCGAGACAAAGCAATCAAAGGGAGAGGATAGGAGAGGGAGAGAGCGAGGGAGAGAGGGTCGAGGGGGGGGATGAGTCGAGCCCAAAACAGAATCATGCCCGCCGCACAGCTTAGGGATTACGGCCGTCAATTACAATATATTAGGAAACATGTCGTCGCCGTGGAATTACTCTGAGTAATAACTGGTCTCATAGATTCCACGTCCATTAACGTTGAAAACAACGGGGGGGGGGGGGGGGGGGGGGGGGGGGGGGGGGGGATTATAGCTTAGGAGTGGGTCAAATGGATCTCCAGGCGCCTTTGTCCGAGTTCCAGAGGGAGGAACATGGACTCACACAAACAACATACAGTCTTGTTTACTGCAAACAAACTACAGGCTTGTTTACTGCTTACTGTACTGTGCCCGGACGTGGGAGAATCCGTGGCCGTTTTTTTTTTGGGGGGGGGGGGGGGGGTTGGTTTTACCTGTGACTAGTTCTGAGCGCATTAGGGATACCGAATTAACATGACATCCCCCACCTGCACATAGATGTTATCAGTAGAACAACAACAACAAAAACATCAAGATACTCTGTTGGAAAGACAATTCAATTACTCCCAGCCAAAGTATGTCTACATATACAGTATTTATGTACTACATTTCTGAACTGGATATGGCATGTGAGCCCTATTTGAGTCTTTTTTTCCTTTATGGGAATTAAAGAAATGTAAGAGAGCTGCTATTTTTGTTGCAACATGTTGTATGTTAAACTGAGCAGACAGCATGCTATAGAAATGAGCAGAGCACAGGGAGCCAGCCGGTAGCTTTGCTATTCTCTGATTACAGAGTCGACGGAGAAAAACCAAGGTTCAATCCCATTCACCCCAGGCACACAGTATATCAGCTCCATCAACTAGCCAAAGCAATTATGAGATGGCACTTCAGAGCGTCCTTGGACTGTTGATAAAGGCCATTTCAATCCACTTCATATTGGAACTATTCCCTCTGGTGATGATAGACTGCTAGGAATGGTATGGTGCCCAAACAAAACAAGGAACGGCAATGTGGGCCAATGTGAGCTAGACACAGGGGCGTAGAACCAATCAATGATATGATCAATGGATGCACCTAATAGAGCGGTCGGTCATACTTCTCTATGGCCGTTGTTAACTGTTGTTGCTAAGTTCCGGTGGCAAAGAAAACTTTGACAGAGAACATGTCATATTAAAAACGTCTGCGTCTCTATCAAGACGCAAATTATTTTTATTTTTTATTTCACCTGAAAACCGTTTTGCTCCACTCTTTCTTCCTCTCTACGACTTGGATTAATATGTTCTTATCAATTGAATAAAAAAAGAGGCATGAAATGTGTAATTCAATTTAGGATGAAAGCAACTAAATATTGCTAGCTCGCGGGGCGGTTTGTAAACAGTCAGCAGTGTGTATAGCGTTTCTCTTCTGGAGATGTCTCTGTCTAGCAGAGACAGACAATACAACAATCCGCTCGTTTGTCGTTTTCTACAGTGATCTACTGTAACATGACCATGCGAAATTTAAATTCAGCTTTCAACAACTGTACAGATAGCTCCGTGTACGTCGAAAAGGAAATAGTAAAAACATCAACATCATCAAGTGTGTTGTGCTCAGTGGTGTGGTACATTTTAAACACCATTGTAATAATAGCAAGTGTTGTAATGATAACAATTATCACCAACACGCAGCCTTTCAACATTTAGCACTCTCCTTTTTTAACTATGGGTTCACCATCGAGTGGGCCTAAATATTCTGAACCAGGACATGGGGGGACCTATTAAGAAACGCTCACTGAATAATTGCTTGTACATGCTTTCACCCTGTGTGGCATCCAATTTGAGCATTCTCATCCCGGCTAGCTATGCAACAGCTGAGCGCTCCGACAACTGGATGAAAAATGCACTGACTAATCAGCCTGCTTGGGAAATGTGTCTTGGCAGTCAGGAAAGATATTTCTGATCATCAGACCATTTGCGCCAGTCCATACTAATGGGGGGGAACTACTTGACATCAGATTAAAAAAGGTATTCATGCTAAGAATATTTTTGTTTCAAAGCTGTAAGCATGGGATTTGGAATCATTTGAACGACCAGGTTTTTTTTTAGTAACCGTTACCTAGAAACTATCAGACATGTTACAGACACAATATTCGCAGCGTTATCAATTATTACAACGTAGGCTACGATTATTAGCCCGTTTTTGTTTTAATATTGTGAAATGTACATTGTTTTGACAGAAGCAGACAGAGTGGTTGTCTTGGTTGTCATGACAGTACAACAATCTGCAGCACCTGACATTTTCAAACAAACACGTAATAAAAGCGTTTATCTTACCTCCAGCAATTCCCAAATGTTTAACGACGTTTTTGCTTAGACTAATCACTGATGAAACGATGTCTCTCTAGTTTCACTCAGATATCAATGATCACGTTGTAACTTCCTCACTTGGCTCTGCTAAACCCTCCCTGTCTAGCCAGCTAGACATATACAATGTAGCGGTTTCTCTCGGCCAATCAGATTGTTACAATAACAAAACTTGCCACCAATGGGAGGGTCTTTAAATACCTGGTCCTCGGATGATGCTGGATCGAAGGGCGCACCCTTGTGTTCAGATAGGAAAACATCAACATATTTTCTCAACCGTTATTGGAGCATCTTCATTATAGCATTTTTGGTTGATAATTTAAAGACCCACTAGACAACAAACAAAGCGTGCAGGGCCGCCACAGAAGTCTTAGACAAAGGGTTTTCTATGTTTGTTTGTTTTTACATGATTGTTGTTTTCATTGGTTCTAAACATTGTAGCATATTGACAACTTGTGAAGTAAGAGAGTTGTAAACAACATTATTTCAAAATACTTTGAACCCAACCTCAAGAATCAACACATTATTCACAAACTAAAGAAAATAATTTCAAAGGAACTAGTTGATTAGATAATAAATAAAGCTTAATTTAACGTTCACATATTTTATTCCCTTCAGTTACACGTTACAAAAATACAATAATAGTTTACATCCAGTTTCATTGTCCCGCCTCTTCTGCTTTTGCTAAATGTTTCTCCAGAAGGGAGATGTCGACGCGATGTTTCATCAGGAACTGTCCGTTGATGTGGAACACAGGGATTTCATATTTATATTTGTCGTACCACACCTTGTTCTCTGGCAACGTGATATCCACCTGCTGAAAGACGTACTAAGGACAGAGGAAATACATTAATCACGACACATGTCCCATTATTACATGATTAACATGTTCATTTTTATTCGTATTGTTATTACTCCTTTGCTGATACAGGGGTTACCACAGTATTCAGGGGATATGAAATGTAATACCCATTACAACCTCTTTCTGTTAGAGGACATTGGATGGCGCGTGGTATGTTTCGAAACACACACGAATACTCACCCGGTGCTTGTAAGGTTCCAATACCTCTTTAGCATCATCGCACAATGGACAGGGGTCCTGCAGCATAAGACAATAACTTTCTAAATGGTATTATAATATTTGCTGTACTATTGAAGATCATTGGTGTTTTTGTTTCCCTGATTTAGGGATTAACTGTTCACTTTTAACGCTTGTAAGTACGTGGGTGAACCTCTACATTGATACATCGGCCGTTGGGTTCATATTTGAAAGAGGCTTAGTGCATAAATGCTTACCTTGGTAAAAAGTGTCAGTGTAGGTAATTTCGTCTCGGAGAAGAGTCTTCGAAACAACTGAAAATTATTTTTTCGATAGATCGTCCCAGATATTTTCCAATGCATTCTTTATCTGAAAAAGTCAAACACACAAATAGGGGTTATATTGATGATTGGCAAAGTGTTTTGAATGAGTAAACTGATGTCCAAGGTCTACATTGTATTACAACATGAATCGTCAATAGAAAGCTACAACAAGCTGCAGTCAAACGATTCCCAAAGTTGGGCCCTGCCTTTGCACTGACATGATGAACCACACAGAGTCATAACATGAAATTTGAGGGTCAAGCTTATGTTATTATGCTGTGACAGGGGCGTGTTGTATATCATGCTTTGGGCATCCCAAAGTGTGGATGCATTTGCACGACAGCCTTTGTAGACCACAAGAGCATAGTTGCCGTTTATATGTTGTCAAAGTACACGTCAATTTTGAACGGTTGACATACAATACGATACTACAAAACAGCGCCTTTAGTGAGGGTAGACCGCAAGGCGCCCTAGAGGACATTTGAATCAAACATTAGTCACCCTTAACAAATTAACACAGCTCATCACACGGCCACATGTAAAATGTTCGGTAAGACTGTTGATTCGACTATAAAGTGAAACACGAAGCCTATATTGCGTAGGCTGCTGTGGCTGTCATGCATAACTTTAAGCGTGATGCACAATTTGAGTTTATAAATAGAAGAAGAGGGCGGTGTTGCGATGTCCACTCACTTGCGATGAATTTATCTAACATGGTCAACTTACTGGCAACACCAAATAACTATACCATAATGTTAAGAGTGGAATATTAATTCTCACCTGCTAAATATAACCGTGAAAACTCACACAGGAAGCGTACTCAGACTACTAACTCCATTGGTGGCATGTATTTTTTGCCTGTTCTAAGTGAGTTGTGAATGGCTATTCTACTGTCGATCAAAGTCAGTCCAACCAATCGTAAAGCAGTGCCTAGATAGGCTATAGTAGTTCATGAGTTCAGAACCGCAAATTCGCACGCAGTTGTTTTTCAAACAAATTACCATTGAACGGATTACTTCCCCCTGTCATGTAAAAATGTATCTTATCAAATTCAGCATGATCATACACAGGGTCGAGCATTAAGGCATTTTAAAATAAATAGTGACAGTCAGAGTTGCCTTGCCTTGACACACTGCGCCGACTGTCGGTCTGATGAGGTAGTTTTCTGACGTTGCCTTGGTGTGTTGCACAGAATGGGTTCAATCGGTGACACATTAGTGGACTTGCTGTCCTGCGCTGACCCCCAAAAATAAAAACACACAAAACAAAAGTATTTTAAGGAAAATTGTATATAATTGAAAAGATCTAGTCCAGTCATTGTTTGCATGAGTTGGTGGTCATAATTCCTTTAGTTGTTTTTAAACAAATACTTTTAGATTGGCAGATTGAGTTTTGGTAATGTATTCATTAGTTATCGAGTAAACAGGTCTAGAGTTAAAGTTGTACACGGAAATGTTGATTTAAGATTGTGCGGTGTTTGAAATGAAGGCATACATGCATTGTTTTGATTTGCACAATATGCTTTCACTTGTTTGTTGGCTGCTGCTTTTTGATATAGTTCTTATTCTTGTTACCTTCTATTTTTTCTGGTTTGGAAGCAAAACGTCAAGAAAAAGAATAAACAGAGACTCAGTAACACAAGACGCAACAAGGCATACTGTCTGCAGCTGTTCAATCTCAAATGATTGAATGTCTACACATCATCTAAAATGGTTTAATTTCTTAGTATCCAGTTCCCCCTTCCTACCAAAAGAAACAAAAATATATTTAGAGCAGAGCCAAATCACCTAAAATAGTTGGCTTTTGACTCACAGGTGTTACACTGAATGCACAGGTGCATAAGGCGAATAACTTATTTGATTTCAAAGTACCCCCCCCCGCAACCCTAACCCCCCCCCCCCCACACACACACACACACACACACGCACTTTTTACAGTCCCCCCCAAAAACGTATTCATAAAAAAAAAAAAAACTGTACTAACTTTGAAATCACTCCTCTATTCTTGCCTCAACAACAACTCCATGCCAGCCATGTTCTAAATCTGGCGAAACTGAGCCAAAAGCTTGTGATGGGTCTGATGTTAACACTGTTTGGACTTACAGTGCATGTGGTCTTCCTGTAACAGTCTTAACCGGGGTTTAACTGTGCTATGTGGTGCTGGCTGACTGTATGTAAAGGATACGTGTTATAAATTAGGTTAGGGCACGCAGACTCAACATAGCTCACCAGCCATCTACACCTGCCTGCCTGCGGAACCTGATCACAGACTGTAGCTGCTTCAAAATAATGAAATGAAGCTTCAGTGCATTAACTATGGCTAGACATGCCTTTCTGCAAAACTCATTTATGTTTTTTTTAGGTTTGTGTGAATTCTCCTTTTGAACAGATGCATAAAAATAGAAGCACATATTACCGTATTAATGAATACTAATATTAACAGAGTTTCAACAATTGCCCTAATTCCTTAGAACCTCTAGCATGCTGAAAAATGTATTTTTATGTGATCTTTTTCACCAAGTCTCTGACTTTCTTAAGCTATTCTCTGTTGCTTTTCAGCTCTAGGACGTACTGTCACGGAGGCCAGTCTGTTCCTCCTAAGCGGTCCTGCAACCAAAAAGAACGCTCACGCTAGCATCCCTCGTAATTGTTATTTGTAGTACCCGATAGTTTCCCTTATTTTTTGCATCAGTATATATTCCTTGTGTTTCCTATATTGTGTGTTCCGACATTGAATCTTCTCATGAAGTATTTTTCCTCAATAAATCCTTTTGTCAGAGTCTTTGGTTCGAGTTATTATTTTATTAGAATTTTTTTTGGGGGGGGGCTTCTTTTTAGTTTGTTAGTCTGCGTTTGGGTTGTGTAATTCAGTTTAACCAGATAGTATACAGTATACAAGTAGAAAGTAGAAATGTTTTTAAATTACATTTTTCTCTTCCCTCCCCCTCTACTTCTATACAGTATACACTCCCCCTATGCCCCGACCCTTAGTGAATGTGTCAAGCTTGTCTTCCTCGTTGACTGTCACCTTGTCGTGGTGAGGCAGCTCACGTACTGTTTAAATTGTTGTGTATGCTGCTACAGTTGTCACCCAGACCAGACTGGTACATAAAACAATGATTATGTAGGCTGTTACTTTACTCATTTGACATTGCCACACACATTGTCTTTACATTTCTAGGTAGAAGACACTGAGAATGTACTGTTTTAGTTTCCATTATGCTCTTACAACTTGTATTTCAGTGTGTGCTTTATAGAGTATGCTGTGTCAAAGCTGAAACTTCAATTACAATGATTTACTACCTGACAAATCAGAAATGTATATTTCGCTCTGTTGAAATTATAATTGGAATATACAAATAATTCACAAATTCATGTCACTTAGCAATGAAAAACAAAGTTAAATTGTAGTACATTTATTAAGATATAACAAAGAATTTAGGGTTTGCCTGAGTTCAGAAGAGGGGGCATTGATGACTAGTATTTACCTCAAACATTGACGCATCACAACATTGCAGGGGGAGGGTGCACTCGGAGATTTTACTTGGTTGTACTGTAACTGTTCATCTACGCCTTTGATGAACAGTACAGTGAAGTAATCCTGCTCTGTTAAAATGGACTGCACTTTCAGTGTCTTTTCCAGATTAAACACTAGATGGCGCATGTGTTTTCGCACAGTAATGATCACACAGAATGGTCAGACACGCAACACAAAACTTGAGACGAAGTCGCACTAACGAAACATCAGCAAAACGAATTATGTTCTATAATTAAAAGTAGACATGTTCTATTGATTTACATTTAAAATAGTTTGTTCATCACGCTCAAACAGCTTGACCTAACAAACGAGCCTACTCCTCTTTAGGTATAAACGTAGGCCTATATACCGAGCTTTCTAAGGTTTTGTTAATTGCAAGTGTTATTCCTATCTGACTCGGTATATAAGGCAGTATGTTGACAAATGGAACAAACGGAACAAATCAAAAGTTTCCCCTCAAAAAGTCCCTCTCGAGAAAATTGCCTCTTGTCTCCTTGCATCCGAATTTCTAATTGCCGTTCTCATTGGCTGGGAGTGCGATGAGGTCATGACAGGACTTCGGCCAGTGTTCTCGATAATCGAGATGACTTTCTCACTGCTTGTACCGAGGTCTGTTAGGATGTACCTGCCCCTCTCTTGATCCTTCTTCCAATAGGCACATTCATTTACTACAGCAACCAATCCCTAGTAAACTTTGTTGATTTTTTGGGGAAACTGTGTATTTTGTTCCACTAACTGGAGAACTTTCTTTCATAAACCTGCTTTTGTGGATCCCTAACTGCTTTGACGATTCAAGTGTGAGACGCGCATCAGAGGACGGATCCATGAGCCTGAAGAGAATCAAAAGTTCCCTATAGATTAGGTAAGTTTATTTTGGTCTATTGGTATACCTTGAAGATTTGTAATTCCCACAATATTACTTGGCAATGTTTGCGTTATTGTTAAACTCACAGAGAAAAAAAAACACGTTCATGTTCCTTGAATTTTACCTGGAAGAAACACTTTTTGTAGGCCACTTTGAATTGCGGTAAGATGGGTTGTCTATACAACTTTTTATCAATCTCTCAAAGCCCACATTGGGACGTTTGTATAATACACATTTTGCTGACGACTAGAACACTATAATCTTTAAGAGCATAAACTTTTCAGGATTGTTTTTTATGATTTCTTGACAGCCTAAGTACAATTAGATTAGCTTGAAACCAGATCGTATGGTCCTGTTCTTCTATATCCAGATCATATAGCTTTGTGTTTTCAATTCACAGCAAACTCTCCGTTTGCATATGTTGTTTTCAGTTGACAGCAAGCTGAAGGTATCATGTGTTTCTTTTGTGGTGATCAGTGGTGGGAAGTAGTGAACTACATGTAATTAAACGAACTGCATTTTGCAGTAGGTTACTGGTAGTTCAAATACATTGTTATTTGCATAGTGAGTCAAGTATGGCTACATTACTTTTTTCGCCATTTTTGTGGGTGTTAATTACTGAAACTATAAACAATTTTAGTCACAAGTATTGATTATTGCTATTTGTGTTGTTCAGAGAAGTGGTTGCATGCCTTTTTAGAAGTTACCTGGCTAACTGAGTAATCCTGTTTGGTGTAAGACCCCCACCTGGACTTGAAACAGACACGACTAGTTTCTGGAAGGCAGGATTCTGACTGATGGACATATGCAAAACCAAAGCTGACAAACCTTGCACTTTCCTATGAATAGTGGGGTGTAATATTGTTTTGGTCAATATGGACCCTGTGATTAATCACAACTGAATGGCATTTTTGCTGGCTGGCATGTGACTTTTTTGTATTATATTTCTTTCATTTTTTTTTTTTACTTTAGTTAAACAAACTAGATTCCTCCCTAGGGTTGCTTTGCTGTAGTTTAACTTCATCCAGTGTGAAATAATTGGTAGCTAGCAAAGCCATGCTTTCAAAGTGGCTTACACAACACTGGTGGTGGCGGCACCGCTGTTCATCGGAGCATCGAGGTTAACAATGTATTCTTAGGCATGTTGTGTCAAAGTATAGAACAAGAGCTTTTGTACCATGGGCAAGTATATATGTTTACTCTTCCCAGACTATCCAGGGTACATACAATTGTGTGCACACATGCGTGTGTGACAGTGACATACATATGCACTTTGTTATAAAGCCTTCTAAGTCCCTTGTCCTCTATTCATCTTTCAAAACCTTTTGGCTTCTGAATAGCCAGCGCCCAACAAGTTAACAAGAAGAATGTCCATCACTACCCCATTAAGCAGAGCCCGTGCCAGTGAAGTGCCACAGGGCGGAACTATTTTTGTTGAGGGAAATGTTGCCGCCAGTGTCCTGTGGCAATGACGAGCGCAAGGTTCCAGCAGTGGCATCTATTGTCCCTCTCTCCTAGTCATGTGACCCGGAGGCTGAATGGGAGGGAGAATACTCACTAAAGAGGCAGAGCGAAAGAAAGAGAGCGAGACACAAAGTGAGGGAAATAGAAAGACTCAGAGAGAAAGAAAGAGAGAGAGGGAGTGAGATAAAAAAAAATGTAGTGGTAAAGGGGAGAGAGAGAGAGAGAGAGAGAGAGAGAGAGAGAGAGAAAGAGACAGCCTGAGAGAAATGAGGGGAGAGAAAAAGAGAGAGAGAATGAGAGGTAGTCAGATGAGAGGGTGTGAGAAAGAATGCTAAGATGCTCCTACAGATCCACTAGAAGCTAACCAGGACTTGGGTTCATCGCTGATGGAGCCTTAATGTCTGTGGCACTGATAATGGGAAATGGGAGTTCTTGCTTTGGTCAAGAAGTTGAGTTGGGTTACGGGGCAGACCTGATTGGGCCTGCAATGGAAATAAATGATGGAGAACCAAGACAGGATGAAATGTATTGTTTTTATGATGAATTATTGCTGTTGTTCGTATTCTGTTGCTTCTTTCGTACCTTAACCCCAAAATTTGAAGTGGACAATGGTATTACAGTTGAAATGTCGAATCTTGTTAGGGTGAGTAATGCCGTAAATTCTTTGTTCACAAAAGCACCCACCTCCATTTTATGGCTGCCAGCCACCTCATTAAAAAACACCGAACCTAAGTGCACACTCGTGGAATTACTTACTATCATAAAACAGAGCCCTGGATTAGAAGTTTGAAAAACCAGTTTGTATTCCGCTTATTAATTCCACTGAGGATTAAGACTACTGTTACAGTTAGAAAAAAAAAAAACATGCCATTGTACGGTAATTGTCAGCTTTACATGAGGATAAAAGCAGGAGGTCATTGCGGGCAATGTACTGTAGTAAGCTTTCAACTCTATTCTGTGGCATTATCATCAAATGTCTCCACTTGTGTCAGGGAGTGGCAAGCCACCCCAACTGGTTGCCATAAAAACAACATGATTCCTTTAAAAAGATATATATAATTAAAGGGTGAGCCCCGGACATAGAATGGCGGGGATATAAATATGCCGCGCATGTCACTTGCACATTTTATCCTTTGCTTTTGATTTCCCAGCAGAGAGACATAGGGTTTCTTTCCCTCGTTCTTCATTGTGTGAACCCTTGATAGCGCTGAACCAGAAAGCACCCGAAACACTTCATCGCATGGAGAAGGACAGTGGCCAATGTGCAAGTCGTGGGGTGAACCATTCAACGCCTTGTCTTGGGGGTCATATGGTTTAGGTTGATTCTCATTTGATTCTAAAAATGAGACAGGAATCATTTCTAAATAATTAACTAAGAGTCGAGTTATGCAGAGAGAGAGAGAGAGAGAGAGAGAGAGAGAGATAGAGAGAGAGAGAGAGAGAGAGAGAGAGAGAGAAGCAGAGCTAGAGAATGAGAGTTAGATAGCGTTGGGGAGAGGAAAAAAGAAAGATAGTTTGAGAGAAAGGGAGAGGGTGAGAAAGAGGAAAAGAGAGAGTGAGTGTGTGAGAGAGAGAGAGAGAGAGAGGGAGAGAGAGAGAGAGAGAGAGAGAGAGAGAGAGAGAGAGAGAGAGAGAGAGAGAGAGAGAGAGAGAGAGAGAGAGAGAGAGAGAGAGAGAGAGAGAGAGAGAGAGAGAGAGAGAGAGAGAAACAACGACTAGGCCAGAGAGCAGACAAATGGAGATGTGCTGTGATTGACAGGGACACATGTCCGTGTTTTTACTGGCCGGCTTAAGGAAAGGGGCGGGAGCTCCCTCACAAAGACACTGGCTCCTATTAAACTACTAGACGGTATTCCCTGGATACTTCACAGTACAGTGAAACCGAGAGGGAGAGCGAGTTTCTTGGGCAATACTCTGCTCACACAGAGCATTTCATATTTCCCTTTGCTTATACCACTATAAAGAGCGTTTGTTTTGTCCATTATTTTCATCTGAAGTTAGTTTAGATAGTGAGCATGTACTGTATAGCTTCTGTTAGCTGTCAAGCTAGTTCTTAGTTATGTTTCTTTTCTTTATTTGTGGTGTGGCATTTGTGTAACCAATGCTTGACAACTCAACCATGAATAAAATACAACTAATAAAGACAATGGTACAAGTGTCCTCCTCAATTGAAGCCATCAACGATGTTAGAGCGTATTTATCTTGAGATAAATGGCTATAGTACAAACACAAACTGGCCGAAATTTTGCTTTAAAACCCCTTGGCTGGTGGAACTGGTTAAGAACTAAACGGGCAATCTTTATTGTAGTGTGCATTCATTCGTCTGCATTCCAGCTGAATTCAAGCCTTGTTCTTTATTTTCTGCCTCCATTGCTTTTTATTGGCTGGGCCGTTTTTATTGGAGACTACTTAAATAAGTTGCAGAACACATTTCCTCGCTCCACCGTTCCAGTGCCCATATGCTGGCGTGTTCCTAAATGAAAGTACTCCCTGTTGTCCAGCAGCGCTGCCAAAAACCACAACAGTGGCGGGTAGAGTATTCTTTGTAAAATGTAAAATGATACGCGCTTATTCCAGCAACCACCTTCACAGATCCTTAAGCTATAACGAGAGAACCAGGGATGAATCGGCTTCAGACCCACACCGGGCGTGTAGGTGCACTCTCATTTCTCGTGCCACTTCCCCAAATAAACGAAACAAATCAGTTTGACTTTCTAATATATTGCTAAGTCGAAATTAAAATATGGTGGGCATTTTTAGTTTGCCTTGCTGTGGAAATGAGGCTTGGTGTATGAGAGACAGCACTTCCACGTCCGCTGGTCTTGGACTGCCGTGGAGGAGTTTTCCCGTAGCGCAGTATCCGACGAGCTCCCCGAAAAGCGCTTTAGAGGGAAAAGAGTTATTGCCTCTGGAAAGCTCATTGATGTAACTGACACCTTACTTGAACGCTTTATGATAATTGGACATTCCTTCGCAATGACATGCATTGGTCTTGGAACAGTAAGGAATCCCCAATTTGGTTTCCACAAATTTGACTCTTGGTAAGTCAAGTGAAGTCACTATCACAAAAACACAAACATCTACGAGATAAAGGAAACCTCCAATGCATAATACGCCTTTATTAAATGGATTTTAAGGTCTGTATCATATCTGGGTGTCATATAATTATTATATTATATTATTATTGTGTCATATTATATTACATTAAGGTGTCATGTTATGCATTGTATCTATTATATTTCAACATTCAAGCTGTAGGTGTGGACACTTTAAAAGCTCTTACGCCTTAATACTTCACCGTCGTACTGTACCTACCCTTCCATCTTACTTCCTGTAAGCTCATCTTTCCAACAGCTTTTACTGTGGGACTGAGTGAAGACAGCTTCTTGTGGATCTTGTCGTCTCGATACACCGGGAGGGTTTTTTGGTAACTTCCAGATACACTTAGAACCCGGCGCGTGTTACACTGTATTCTTGCAGCGTACCATAAGATCTGTGAGGCAGCCGTCATCATGGGAGTTGTAGTCATAACTAATTTCCTGGTCTCCTGCTCCGGGTTGGCACAACTCACCAGATTGCTTTTAACTATTACTTTTTACTTTTTATTCAGATTGTTTTGAACTGTTTTTAGCTTATGATCATCTTAGAGTCTTCTTTATTTCAATAACATTCTTATAATGCCTTTCTATGTTCTATGACAATTACTTCTGTCTGAAAATGTGCTATACAAATAAACGTAACTTGACCTGCCTTAACCCAGTATAACTGTCCGTTAACGTTTGTGTGTGAGGGGGATCTAGTAGTGTATTTTTGGGGGGTGTCTTGTTATGGAGGTCTATATGTGTGGGGTGTTTTTGCTGCTAGTGTCTGTATATGAGGTTTGGTTATTAAGACCCACCACGTCTTACATTGAGGTACTTTCACATTCGCCTTTAAAATGTGAAGATTAAAAACGAAGTATTTTTATATAAATATTTTCTCCGTCGTAAATTGTTGTCATCCTCTCACATCGTTCTGTAATATCATAAGGATTACACCATCTTTCACTGGCCTAAACACGAGAGAGGGATGGAGAAGGTAGGGAAATAGATTTCAGATTAATCATACGGACAGTGACATACTACAAGTCGTCCATGACTAAAAGCATTTGCAGGTGGATTCCATAGCGTGCTTTATGTGTAGTCTTGATTAGGCAGAATGAATGGATGAATGAATGAGGGTCCGTGTTGCAGTGAATTCACCACCCGTCTCTGTTACGAGTGGCAGCATGAATGAATGGATGAATGAGGGTACATGCTGCAGTGAATTCACCATCCGCCTCTGTTACGAGTGGCAGCATGAATGAATGGATGAATGAGGGTACATGCTGCAGTGAATTCACCATCCGCCTCTGTTACGAGTGGCAGCATGAATGAATGGATGAATGAGGGTACATGCTGCAGTGAATTCACCACCCGCCTCGGTTATGGGTGGCAGAATTAATGAATGGATGAATGAATGAGGGTCCGTGTTGCAGTGAATTCACCCCAAGTCTCTGTAACGGGTGGCAGAATGAATGAATGAATGAGGGTTCATGCGGCAGTGAATTCACCACCTGTCTCTGTTACGGGTGGCAGAATGAATGACTGGATGAATGAATGAGGGTCCGTGTTGCAGTGAATTCACCACCTGTCTCTGTTACGGGTGGCAGAATGGATGAATGGATGAATGAGGATTCATGCGGCAGTGAATTCACCACCCGCCTCGGTTATGGGTGGCAGAATTAATGAATGGATGAATGAATGAGGGTCCGTGTTGCAGTGAATTCACCCCAAGTCTCTGTAACGGGTGGCAGAATGAATTAATGAATGAGGGTTCATGCGGCAGTGAATTCACCACCTGTCTCTGTTACGGGTGGCAGAATGAATGACTGGATGAATGAATGAGGGTCCGTGTTGCAGTGAATTCACCACCTGTCTCTGTTACGGGTGGCAGAATGGATGAATGAGGATTCATGCGGCAGTGAATTCACCACCTGTCTCTGTTACGGGTGGCAGGGGTCTGCTTAGACAGAGAGCTGGTTAACACAACGCGCCTCGAAGACTTTTATGAGGCCAGTAAAGAAGTGGCAGCCGCCACACACACACACGAACGCGATTACACGCACAGGCGGGCGCATGAGTTAACACACACACACAAACACACAAATGCAATTACACGCACAGGTGGGCTCATGAGTTAACACACACACACACACACACACACACACACACACACACACACACACACACACACACACACACACATTTTGGTGCACAGGCAGGCAAATCACAGACACACACACACACACACACATATTTTGGTGCACAGGCAGGCAAATCACACACACACACACACACACACACACACACACACACACACACACACACACACACACACACGTGCACACACTGGCTAGCAGACACCTTTCCAGACGGAGCAACTGCTGGTTTTCAGTTCAGGTGGTGAATGATAGGAGTAGTTTACTCAAGCTAATAGTGTCTGCCCTCTTCACTGATGAGTGAGGAGAAACCATCAACTCTTAACTGAAATAAAGGCCCAATTGGTTTTGCTTTGATTTGAAGCTGATTTTGTTACAGTGGAACAAAAAAAAAGGATAAGAGGCAAAAGATGTTTAACCATAATAAATTATAAAACATCTTTTCATGTAACTTTCCTTGCATTACAAGTTATGGGCATAACGACGGTTGAAATGGCTCATTTGGTGAAATACTGTTATGGGGGGGGGGGGGGTCTTACACGGAGTTTGATGTGAGTTTCAATCCTATGGGCTCACTCAGTCTATTATTCACTGGTTGTACTGACTCCAGTTAGGTTCCCCAGGGGAAGTTTTAGGATGGCGGTGGGGGGGGGGGGGGGGGTTGTGAAAGAGGGGCCGTCATCCTGTCCCGATGAAGGGGGGCCACAGCTGAGCACGAGCAGGACTCATTAGAAACAATAAGAGACCAGACAATACATGATGGGGGAAAACCAACAACAGCTGTGCTTAACCTGTGTGTGTGTGTGTGTGTGTGTGTGTGTGTGTGTGTGTGTGTGTGTGTGTGTGTGTGTGTGTGTGTGTCACTCTCACCTAACTGACCGGCCGCTGTACGCGACTAAACCACTAGAGAATCACGTCTTTGTAGATCAGGTCACAAAAACTGTATTGAAGTGCATTGTTCAACAAAGAGTTAATTTCACTCTGAAGTAGACAAAGAGGTCATGGATCAGACCTATCTCGCCCAACTTCAAATAGTGACACACCCAGGATCATAGGCTTTGTTTGGGGAAGGTCTTACAATAACAGCAAAGCCACCACAAAGGGTAACCTACCTGTTCTTAAAAAAATATTCATTGATCCAGCATAAAGAAGGCAACATCAAAGCTTCAAAGCAAAAAGTTAAAGTGGGCGTGAGTTTGCTTTTAAGGCATAACAACGTAATATGTAAGGACAACAAACTAAAGATAATATTTTTTATACGTTTTAATATTCATGTCCACTCGTCAATACAAGTATTCTTTGTGGTTTCTTGTGTGTTAGGATGTTTGAGGTCCTTTAGAGGTCGCTATTATTGGGTGATAGGATTCGATCACATGACATTGTGGTAACCAGGAAGTGCCAGGTGATCCGATCACATGACATTCTGGTAACCAGGAAGTCCCAAACAGAGGTGAGAGGAGAATACAGGTCAGCCTGAAATAAACAGACAGTGGCACACACTAAAGTGCATGTACATTCTCTAAACACACGCAAACACGGCAGGAAAAGACAGATCAGAAAGACACTTGGCTCTGTTGCGCCCAAACATAACTTATTATGATTTTGGCATCGATTGTTTTAGTTGGTCAGTGAAATTCTTTTAGGTGACATTTTTTAAAACAATTAACCAGTCTCATGACTGTTGCCATGGTGATAATAGCTGATAATCAGCCACAATCATCATCAGTTGTCGCAATGGAAATCATTGTGTGTGTGTGTGTGTGTGTGTGTGTGCGTGCGTGCGTGCGTGCATCCTGCGCACCACAGGAAGCAGCATGTGTTGGCACATAAATATCTTCTGATGGGGAAGTCAGCCTTTTCTTTGTTTACGCTTGGAGGGACATCAGACATCTCGTCCTGTTTTATGAATGGGCGCGCGGCGTCCGATATACTGGGGGGTTGCCCCCCCCCACCCCACCCCACCCCAGGGCAGTGCTATCAAAGCTATGTGGCCCAGCTTAATCCAGCCATCAGGGGCTGTCTGTGTTGGCCTGCTCTCACACGCACAGCGCCCGCCTTGTTTTGGGCCCCGGCTGAGCAGTTGTTCCTGGGGGTAGGCGCGTTGGAAGAGGGGCTACAGGGCAGCTGTGGCTCCCTTAGCTGTTTGTGTGTGTGTGTGTGTGTGTGTGTGTGTGTGAAACCAGAGAATGTTAGCCTCTCTGCCCCCATTAACGCTGGTGGTGTAGACACACTGTCAACGTCTAACTGTCTAGCTGACCACCATCTCTACTCATCTTACTGACTAACACACAAGCACACACACACACACACACACACACACACACACACACACACACACACACACACACACACACACACACACACACACACACACCTCCCTGTTTGGAGACTAAAGTCCCCATCACTTGCTAACCCATGTTACTAAAGCAGTCATTGGTTTCTTGAGCTACCTTGCTAACGTTCTGAGTGCATCTTTGGAATCTGAAGCTTGGCTTGATGATGTGGTGTGTGGCCGTTGGGTGTCCCTCCCCAGGAAGAGAGGTTGGGATTCTGTGCCGGTACTGGTCCAGTCTAGCCCTACGTTCTCCTGCTCTGTAGCCATGGCGACAGGGGTCATAACATAGAGTAGGCCTAGCAGGCTACAATCAACGTTATTATTGGTATCCCTTGTGTGCTGTAAGTGTCTGCATTCAAAACATCAAACCGAATCCCGTGTCCTCACTTCGGTAGTGCTAGAATATCTAAGAAAGAGAATACAGAATGGAGTATTATTTATTATAGGAGTATTATTTATTGTAAGACGTTGGAAATGTACGAGTGGATCAACAGTTAAGTGATGGTGCTGTCTGCAGGACGTTTTCATTTCCCCTCCAGCAGCCGTCCGTGGCTACACACACCGAGGCCGGGGCTGTGCTGGGACTACTGATGCCAGCCAGGCTTTGTCAGTCCGCCTGGAGGAATGTACCGGGACAGAATAGGAAAGGGGACGAGAGAGAGAGAGAGAGAGAGAGAGAGAGAGAGAGAGAGAGAGAGAGAGAGAGAGAGAGAGAGAGAGAGAGAGAGAGAGAGAGAGAGAGAGAGAGGCAGAGGTATGAAGGAGATAAAAGATGGAGAGAGAGAGATGCAGGATCAGATAGACAGAGAGAGAGATTGGTAGCAAAGAGGTGAGAGAGAGATGAAAGCAAAGATATGCTAAGTTGAATAGAGCTATCGACTTCTCAGAAAGGAGACAATTCAGAATTTCTTGAAAATCTAAGGCCATGGATGATTGATGGCAGGTTGGGTTTAGGACCTTCATTGTTACACACATATACACACACACACACACACACACACACACACACCTTATATGCATGCACTGGCACACGCACACACCTCCCCCTGTCTGTACTGATGCCAGTTAGAGTCTTTACCTTACTCACTGTGGCGCCCACAGGAAGTGTGTACTGTGTGGGCGGAGTCAGAACCTAGGGCCAAAGCCCCCCCTTCCCTCTCTTCATCTCTCTCCTTCATACCCCCCCCCTCTCTCTCTCTCTCTCTCTCTCTCTCTCTGTCTCTCTCTCTCTCTCTGTTTCCTTTCCTTCCCAACGACATCAAACATCTAATGCTAGGCGGTTCGGCTGAAGGCTGCCCTCTGCTTTTTGGTGTTGGTTTCACCTATCAAAGGGTTTGTGGATCAAAGCGGACGGAACGAAAGACAGTAAGCATAGATCTAGTTTAGAAAGAAAGGAACGGGTGCATTGATTATAGAAATTACATCAATAGATGGGACATTCAATTCAAGTCTATGTTGTAGCAACACATTGTCTGAAATTCCAAAGACACCCACATAAAAATAGGGGGAAACAGCACATTCATTTAATCCCGACTTTAGTACTGTGGTTACTACTGTCTTATGAAAAATACATTTATTTAGGGTTTTAAAAATATCCTGAATGTATCGAGTGTCTTGAATATTTTTCTTGGAAGACTTTATATGGAACAATGACCAGTAAACCATAACTAAAACAATCATTAAATATGGCACTGCAGTCCCTATTTGTGGGGATACCACCAGAGCCACCATGAGGATGAATAAGAAGCAGAGAGAGAGAGAGAGAGAGAGAGAGAGAGAGAGAGAGAGAGAGAGAGAGAGAGAGAGAGAGAGAGAGAGAGAGAGAGAGGGAGAGAGAGAGAGAGAGAGAGAGAGAGAGAGAGAGAGAGAGAGAGAGAGAGAGAGAAACAGAGGGCACTCTGCTCTTCAATTAGAACTCTAAAATGGAGGATGCCATTACAAAACAATAACAACCTATTGGCTTGCTTTTAAAGTTGTCAACGTAATTGTTACTCTAGTTGCTACTGTCAACATACCCACAAATACAACACAGCCGACAAAAAAAATAACTTTCAAGCATGAGACATACATTTTCATTGCATTCCTTTCTTCCAAATAATATTCACATTCCAAAACAGATTTAGGTGTATCATTTTGAGTACATCCCATATTTCTCATTGTGTGGGGAACAAACTGGAAGACAATTTGAACAGTGTCATCAATCATTCTCAGTTAGCTTTATGGAGTCACCGAGACGTTCCACCTCCCCATTGCTCCAGAGTCACACTTGTCATTATTGGTGACCTCTGATTCCCGAATAGCAGCCTGCTTTACGGAACCAACAATCTTTGAGTCAAATCCTGCCATCCTGGTAAACAACTGCTCAGCCGGTTGAGAGATGGGCCAGAGTTTCCTTCGTTTCAGCGGTTTAAACAATTACCAGAAAAGATAGGCTGGCCGGTGTTCTGATGACTAATTACGTACCCATAATGAGAGGTGTAGTTGTCTATGTCAGGCACGGGCCCGTTTCTAAAATGGAGGTCCAAGAGGAATGTTAGTGAGAATGAGTTGGTCAGTAAAAATAAAGAGACTTATTATGTGTATGCTTTATTTATTTGGCAGTTTAAAAGTCTACTTATAGGAGCAACTCGATTGTGTCCCAGACCAACAAAGACAAGTCAATATAGCAGACACGCCATATTGTTCCCAGCTATGAGAGAGAGGAGTAATCCCATAACAGAGGACACTGTGAAGGTCAGGTTTATTACAGCAGTCACCTCAGTCAGCAGCCTTTTCTATACCATAATGACCTCTCATCTCATAAATGTTTCAACCCCAAACACAATACAATACAGTCTATTTTACAGCGTAACACAAATCGTTTCATTTTATATTTTTCATCGTGTATGAAGGAACAGCTCACCTGATGGATCTAACAAACTATGCCTGAATATGTCCTCAATAACCTTTAGCGGGTTCATGGACTGTTGTTTGAGTTTAGCCGGCCAACAGTCCAAACCGTTAAACCATGGGCTTAGGAAATCTCTTTACAAGTAGATTTTTATTTGTATTTCTTTGACTTTTTTGGAATCTGCTGAGTTTACCCACGCAAACATAACAAACCAGAGGTCCGTTGGTATTGAATGAAAAACAGATGTCGATTTTTGAACAGCATTTCTTTGGTTTGTTCACACACTATGGTTATGCAATTGATGGATTATTTCACACAAACACACACACACACACACACACACACACACACACACACACACACACACACACACACACACACACACACACACACACACAGTATGTATTTTTGCCGGTTTTGGGGAAAATAGGAACAAGTCTGTTAAGGTAGTTGGGCAACTGCTAAAAATATGGCTTGGGGAAAAAAACGAACTCTTTTGTTTTTCTAACACTGCCAAGTCAGGTATACGTCAAGCCAAAGCTCACTGAGCGCAGTCATACTGCATACACAAGTGTGGTCTCATGCTGGCCACCCTGAACACTTTTGGAAAGCAAAAGAATTCAATTAAAAAACACCTTTTCCGCCTCTCCCATAAACCCTTGCCATTCGTATGTAGTTTACTAGTTTGACTGCCAACGACATTACCTGAAAGCTACTTTTCTGAAGGGCGCAGTGGAGGGGGGCAAGGTGGTTTCCAGCGGGGTGGGCCATCTTCAGCCTTCTGTCTTTGTAGGCCTGAGGAGGGTGCTGGCACAGACGCTGGCATGATGGGATGACAAAGAACGCTGTGGGGAACACACACACCAGCCTGTTCACATGCACGCAAAGAACTGAGCCACGAAGCACACACACACACCAGCCTGTTCACATGCACGCAAAGAACTGAGCCACGAAGCACACACACACACCAGCCTGTTCACATGCACGCAAAGAACTGAGCCACGAAGCACACACACACACCAGCCTGTTCACATGCACGCAAAGAACTGAGCCACGAAGCACACACACAGACTCTCTCTCAGGGTGCCCTCTGTTTCTCTCTCTCTCTCTCTCTCTCTCTCTCTCTCTCTCTCTCTCTCTCTCTCTCTCTCTCTCTCTCTCTCTCTCTCTCTCTCTCTCTCTCTCTCTCTCTCTCTCTCTCTCTCTCTCTCTCTCTCTCTCTCTCTCTCTCTCTCTCTCTCTCTCTCTCTCTCACACACACACACACTCACAGACTCTCTCTCTCTCTCTCTCTCTCTCTCTCTCTCTCTCTCTCTCTCTCTCTCTCTCTCTCTCTCTCTCACTCTCACTCTCACACACACACACACACACACACACACACACACACACACACACACACACACACACACACACACACACACACACACACACACACACACACACACACACACACACACACACACACACGTTTGCATAGATATAATGTCAATCGGAAGTGGGCGAAAGAAAAAATTTCATTTCTTATCATGAATTGTGTGTCTAACGAACCCCCCCCCCCCCCCCCCCTTCAAGGCGTAGCTTGCACCAAGATGGCCGTCTCCTTGTGGCGTTGCGTGCCACTCCTATTGGCTGTTACCTTCTGCTTCCTGCCCTGGTCCACGTCCTCCCTCAACCTGGAAGACCCCAACGTGTGCAGCCACTGGGAGAGGTGAGTCACACAATGTCTCGGCGCTGGGGGGGGGGGGGTGTGGATAGAGCAGAACTCTATTCAGCGTAACACTAGGCAAACTGATACTACAGCAGAACTCTAATCAGTGTAACACTAGGCAAACTGATACTACAGCAGAACTCTAATCAGTGTAACACTAGGCAAACTGATACTACAGCAGAACTCTAATCAGTGTAACACTAGGCAAACTGATACTACAGCAGAACTCTATTCAGTGTAACACTAGGCAAACTGATACTACAGCAGAACTCTATTCAGTGTAACACTAGGCAAACTGATACTACAGCAGAACTCTAATCAGTGTAACACTAGGCAAACTGATACTACAGCAGAACTCTATTCAGTGTAACACTAGGCAAACTGATACTACAGCAGAACTCTATTCAGTGTAACACTAGGCAGACTGATACTACAGCAGAACTCTATTCAGTGTAACACTAGGCAAACTGATACTACAGCAGAACTCTATTCAGTGTAACACTAGGCAGACTGATACTACAGCAGAACTCTATTCAGTGTAACACTAGGCAAACTGATACTACAGCAGAACTCTATTCAGCGTAACACTAGGCAAACTGATACTACAGCAGAACTCTAATCAGCGTAACACTAGGCAAACTGATACTACAGCAGAACTCTATTCAGTGTAACACTAGGCAGACTGATACTACAGCAGAACTCTATTCAGCGTAACACTAGGCAAACTGATACTACAGCATAACACTATTCAGCGGAACAACAGGACACTCATAGCTTTGAAAACGACATGATAAAATGTATGATATTAACAGTCTGTCATGTTCTGTGGCACACCGAATAAAAACATGATAATCTGGTGAGCAAAATCAAGAGAGAAAAGTCTTGTCTTTTCACTGGGAAAGCCTTTCTTATACAGGCGAACGTATTCAGCACTACGCCATGCGATGTCACAAGATGACCCTCCTATGTGTAACGCAGGGCCACGAGTTAGCACGAGGACACACACAGCACTGCGCTAGCGACACCACAGCTGGCAAAATGGTCACCATTCAATGTCAGGCAAGGACACACATGGGGGAGGGGGGGGGGGGGGGGGGGCGGGGCATTTTTGGAGGATGACAGCACATCACCACAGCACAAACCAACACAGTATTTTAATTCACTGTCGATATTTATCCCAACATCACCGAGGCTGCTCCATGACAAAGACGCCTTTCAATTAAACACTTGGACGGCGTTCATAGAGGCTTGCAAGCTGCGTAGACACCCAGTCTCATAAGCTGTGCCCTTCGGCAGGGGAACATCCTGTTGTTGTGCATGCAGTGGGGAAATAGTATCATGGGGTTATATTCATGTCCCTTCAAATTAAAAGAAGCCAAGAAAAATAAAAACACACAAGCCCCATTTGTTCCTTCTGGAGCTCGATTCGCAGGGCACACAGGTCCCCAATTCTAGGACAAGACATTTTCACCCTCCTCGCTTAAGGGGTGATCTGTGTATATTTGATGTTTAAAGAGGTTGCTATGTTTTGCGTCACTCTACTTTAGGGAATTCTGCAAGGGGAAAGGAAGGGCAGCTCGGAGATCCATGAAGGCAGATTGGGAAGAACAAAGAGTGTGTTGGTGTTCCCAGCTAGATAGACTTTCACCCGCTAATCTGAGGAAACAGCTGCATCAGGTCACACTGCTGAGAGGAGAGGAGAGGACAGGAGAGGAGAGGAGAGGAGAGGAGAGGAGGAGCGAGGAAAGGGAAAGGGAGGTCTAAATAAAAGCTAGAAGGAGGGAAGGAGAAAGAGAAGAGATGAAAGAGATCAAATTAGGCCAAACCCCAGCCAAACCCCTGTGATAGTACGCTAGCAATGAACTTGCGCTGAGTTGCCGTTTGAGTCCAAAGAAACTCCCATGGAATGGCTGTCTGTCACGCCAAGGCCACCATAACTAACTCCCTACCAACCAGGCTGGAAGAGATTCTGTCACGTCACAATCACACCGACTCAAACGCAAGGCCCTTCAGAACAGGGTCACATGACAAGGTGCTGCCTTGTCCGCACACTGAAATTGAACGTACCTTCAAGCGGTGGCTATGATGGAGTGATACACAAACATTCTCTAAGCAGGGGGCCTGGGGGCTCTACCGTAAGGCCTGGGGGCTCTACCGTAAGGCCTGGCAGCTCCACCGTAAGGCCTGGGGGCTCCACCGTAAGGCCTGGGGGCTCTACCGTAAGGCCTGGGGGCTCTACCGTAAGGCCTGGGGTCTCTACTGTAAGGCCTGGGGCCCCTACCGTAAGGCCTGGGGCTCTACCGTAAGGCCTGGGGGCTCTACCATAAGGCCTGGGGGCTCTACCGTAAGGCCTGGGGGCTCTAAGGCCTTGGGGCCCTACCATAAGGCCTGGGGGCTCTAAGGCCTTGGGGCTCTACCGTAAGGCCTGGGGGCTCTAAGGCCTTGGGGCCCTACCATAAGGCCTGGGGGCTCTAAGGCCTTGGGGCCCTACCGTAAGGCCTGGGGGCTCTACTGTTGCTGGTAGCATCTCCAAGGAGCCATCGCCACAGCCTGTAGTCCTCTGGCGTTGCGTGCTAAAGCATAACCGTTACTGTATTTATGAAATAGCTATTAATGGAGCACGTACGCACACACACACACAGAGAGAGAGAGAGAGAGAGAGAGAGAGAGAGAGAGAGAGAGAGAGAGAGAGAGAGAGAGAGAGAGAGAGAGAGAGAGAGAGAGAGAGAGAGAGAGAGAGAGAGAGAGAGAGAGAGAGAGAGAGAGAGAGAGAGAGAGAGAGAGAGTGAGAGAGAGAGAGAGAGAGAGAGAAAGCCCAGGGCCACACACAGAGGTGTAGAGCACTTACTTCGGCAAATTTTGGACTTACCACACACAGCGTATTGGGGTGGGGGTTGGGGGGGTGGGCCGTTGACATAACCTCCTGGTACTCTATCCAGAGTGGACGTCCACCAGCAGCCTAATGATGTGGCTAATTAAAGTCACTTAGCGCAGCGGTTAGCCTAGCCAGGGCTACTTGACTTTAGGGACCACCCGCGAGGTGCTTTGACTAAGCAGGGACGGGACAGAGGCATTATGGGGGGTTGTTTGGCTGACTATGGTGTATGCTCCTTTCCCCCCCTCCCTCCCTCCCTCCCTCCCTCCCTCCCTCCCTCCCTCGAGATGGCACACCTCTCTGTCCTCTCACCCTGCGTGCGCTCCTTTCTTTGCGTAGTTATTCGGTGATGGTCCAGGAGTCGTATGCCCACCCCTTTGATCAGGTCTACTACACCAGCTGCACCGACATCCTCAACTGGTTCAAGTGCACCAGACACAGGTGGGGAGTGTGTGTGTGTGTGTGCTAATGTGTGTGTGTGAGTGTGAGTGTGAGTGTGTGTGTGTGTGCTAATGTGTGTGTGTGAGTGTGAGTGTGAGTGTGTGTGTCTGTGTGTGTGTGTGTCTGCTATTGTGCGAGTGTGTATGTTATACTTTAATAATCTAATAGTTTAACTATTTATTTATATCTATAATGATTACGTGAATGACTAATGGGAATACATCGTCTCTTCTGTTTACCTTGCCATTTGGCTTTTGTTCTTTGTCGATCTGTGTTGGTCGTCTTGTCAGGCCCCGGTGTGTGTCCGCATCTGTGCCTGCACAGCTTGTGATCCTCCCCCTGAACCAGTACTCCCTCTCTGTGCAGGGTGAGCTATCGAACCGCCTACCGCAGGGGAGAGAAGAACATGTACAGACGGAAGTCACAATGCTGCCCTGGTTTCTTCGAGAGCAGGGAGATGTGCGTCCGTAAGTACCCAGAGCTTGAAACACGTTGCGTCCCACCCGAGGAATGAACCAGCAACATTTTGGAATTCAGAAAAGGAGCATCTACCCGGAGACGCAGCGACCCTAATGTACAAAGTCATCGAAAAATCTCTCCCTAGCCACCATTTTGATAGAAAAACGGTCTATCTACTAACTATCTAACTAACTGTAAATACAAAGAGGCTGAAACAAAGAAAAGGCCTTATTAAGGACCGCTGAGGTGTCACAGGCCACTATCATCGTGCTCTTATGCTATGGCTCCCACCATGTTTGCTTAAGTTCTGGTTGTGTTCTGAAAAATCAACTGTGTTTACAGGAAAAGAAGGCACATTTTTTTATGATGAAAAATAAGAGAAGAATACGCCCGCCTACGGCTGGAATTAGTAACGTCTATACGCAGCATGTGAATATATATTGCTGTTTGTTCCTCTAGGCTGATAGAGAGGGGGGGGGGGGGGCGTTCTCCTGTACCGTCCGCACTGTATATGTACCGTATCTAGTTGACTGTATGTTCCATCACATGAGCCAACCCTTGTTGTCGGATAGGAGGCGCGATGTGCGGGAGGTCCATCTGATCCATGCGTCACAGGGATGCGGTCCTACCTCGTGTTTTCAGACTCAGGATCAAGATTTTCGAATGCATGAGATATGGTCTCATGTCATACTTGTGTCATACCTGCTCAATCATCGGGATTATTATACATTTTTGGCAATTAAGATCACATCAAGTTGTCATAATAAAAATGCTTATGTCGGCAAATCTAGACACGCTAAAGAAGGGAGGGGAGAAAAATCTAGCCTCATAGTAACTGTTGCTGGCATGTGCTGTCCGTTAACCAATCAGAATAATTTGTGTCGCCGTAACCGGGAGGGAACAGGTGTCCAGCAAACAGAAGTCACAGGGGTCAATAGCCACAACAGCAACTGTGCGAACAGTGGAGGCCACAGGAGAAAGCGGGGCAAACAAACACCACATTTAACTGGGCCCTGACAACAAGCCGGTCTTTGTGTGTCTCGGTGTCGGCCTTGGTCTGACAGCCTGTGCTATCACATCTTGAGCTAGCGAAAGATTAAAAAAAAAAAGAAAAAAGACAAAAGTGCAGCAGGCAACATGTTCTTTTAATTATGCCGGTCACCATTTCAAGTCCATCAAAGGGTCAAAGGAGTTAATTAAAAGATATGCTATTAAGCTAACTCGATGCTTTGATAACTAGCCCTCTGTGTCTGTGATGAATCAGCGTTTTAGTTCGACCGAGGGATCCATCAATGTGACGGATTGGAACGGGACTTTTTGAGGGGGGGTTGACTCTGAGGAGCTCGTTGTACACTGTGTACAGTGATCTACTCTCACACACTGCCCCTTGGTGGTCTTAGTTTCCTCCTTATTAAATACACAAGCAGTCTCACTGGGGCAACGGAAGCCATTTTGGGTCAGACAACAGTAGGCTTATCTGCTGTATCACAAGTTGTGAGAGGCCGGAGGTCAGTTTAATAAATCAATAAATGTTGCGGTCAGAATAAAAAATTATAGTAATAGAATAGTATATATGGTGTAACTCGAATTAAACTATCGATCAGATAATAATACAAAAATATCTGAACATTGCAGAGAGAGACACAAATATAGAACCAAAAATATACTCAAACCTTACTATATTTTATAAAGATTTCAATACTAGTTTGAAATATGTGTGTTTATATCATTAGCTTTTCTCTGAGAGACATGCTTCTTTACCATTTTCCCTTTTTACCTGAATCCACATGTTTTCCCTCAAAGACGACTTCTGAGAACAGCTGAAATCTGATTTTACTTCTTCCCCCCCGCCCCCCCCCCCCCCCCCCCCCCCCCCCCCCCCCCCCCCCCCCCCCTTCTCCCTCGCTCTAGCCCACTGTGCGGAGAAATGTGTTCACGGCCGCTGCGTGGCCCCAAACACCTGCCAGTGTGAACCTGGTTGGGGAGGCCCCGACTGCTCCAGTGGTAAGACCCTGCAGCTGCTCCTGTCTGTCTTTCAGTTTGCCTGCTGCAGTGTGTGTGTGTGTGTGTGTGTGTGTGTGTGTGTGTGTGTGTGTGTGTGTGTGTGTGGGTGTGTGAGAGAGAATCACTGTGTGCCAAGAAACACATACTTACACACTACAATCTCCTGTGTCTGTCTCTCTTCTATGTCACTTTTTCTCTTGGTGTACACACACACACACACACACACACACACACACACACACACACACACACACACACACACACACACACACACACACAGACAAGCACACACGCACAGACTCACTCTGTCACAAAGACACTAACAAGCATATCGACTCCCCTCACAACCACAGTGAGACTTTGTCAGAACACTTTGGTTAACCACACACGCACGCACGCATGCACGCACACGCAAATCATCTCTCATCCGCCTCTCTGTCTCTCTTTTATCTCGAACATCCTTTCGGTAAATGCTTCAATGTGTGTTTGACCTCTCCATTCTCGCCTTGAACATCGGGCCTGTTTGAAGTATTAAAATGGATGTTATACTGGTAACTGTATGCTCCCCTTTGACCCCCTTCCGCGTTGACCCCTGAAACGACGTTGACCCCTGTGAACAGCTGTTGGCAGTGGATGTCCTTGTCCAGTCCATCAGGTCTGGCTGTTGATCGTGCCAAGCATGGCTTTCCCTGCTCCGTTCTCTCAGGGAATGATAGAGTAGCGATTAACCATGTTCTGTACGGTTAAAACCCATGTTACAATGGGCTTTTAAACCCATATAAATAAAACGTAAGTGATTTTAGTGTGGGTGTGTTTGGCTGTAGATGTGTGTAGGGTTCTGTATGGGGGGCCCTAGGTTTCCTTCCATGAGGGGCCCCAGTGCTATGCCCTGCAGTATTCAGTTTCAGACTTTTATTAAAAGAGGGGATTGTTGTGTCTAGTTGCTAGGCTTATAGGACTCCCCTAGGACCCTGGGCCGGGCCGGACTCTCTGTCTGGACTCTCTGTTTGGGATCACTCTGACGCTCATCATCCGGCTCTTCTAACAGACTAACTCATACAGCCTGATGGTCTGGCTAGGGTTAGGGCTAGGGTTAAGGGTCATTGTCCGGCTCATACAGCCTGATGGTCCGGTTAGGGTTAGGGTTAAGGGTCATTGTCCGGCTCATACAGCCTTATGGTTCTGTTAGAGTTAAGGGTAAGGGTTAGGGTTTAGGGTCATCGTCAGGCTCAGCTAACCGGCTAACTCATACAATTGGATGATCCTGTTAGGGTTAGGGTTAGGGTTAAGGTTAAGGGTTAGGGTAAGGGTAAGGGTTAGGGTTAAGATTAAGGGTTAGGGTTAAGGGTCATCGTCTGGCTCAGCTAACAGACTAACTCATACAAGCAGAGGGTCCTGTTTAGGGTTTAGGGTTAGGGTTAAGGGTCAATGTCAGACTCAGCTAACCGGCTAACTCATACTACCAGATGGTCCTCATTAGCGAGCTCACAGTCTGTGATACCTGCTATCATAAGATGATTGTTAAGTGACAATTTCCATACGGTACGTCCAGAAATATACTGTACTATAAATATATACCATATATCTCAAAGTCCTTTTGTCACAAACCCATAAAACTGAAATTGAAAGGAAATGACTAGGGATTATGTTCTGAGTCAGCCTTGGGTAATTTGCCTTATTCCAGACAGCGATACATGTTCCGGGTGTTTAACCAGTACAATAAAATGAAGCTGAATTGATGGTCTGATGGTATTGTCTGCAGACAGACACATGCCCCCTTCTGTTCTCCATGAAGGCCTAAAAACGTAAACACACAAACACACACACACACACACACACTCACCCAAACACAAGCAAATAAACACACACACACACTCACCCACACACACACAAAGATGCATGCAGACACACGCAAGCACGCACACACACTCACCCAAACGCAAGCAAACAAACACACACAAGTACGCACCCACAAGCACGCACACACACAAGCAAGCAAACACACACAAGCACACACACAGACTCACCCACACACATGCACAAACACATACAAATCCTCACAGGTTCTAGTGTCCTGTGAGTTCACGCCATTTCCCTCAGCTCGCAAAGTCACGTTAGGTCTGTGTCCAGAGGGCTGTAATCGTTGAAACTAATCCGTATTGACTGCAATAGTCACAGATCAATAAGTCTAGCTCTAGGATAAACCCCTGGGAGGCAAAGAAGCCTTGTGGGGGTTGTTTTCAGTAACAATACATCCTATTGGCTCAATCCAGGTTGTTGTTATGACAACGTGGCTTCTCCAATGAAGCGTGTTGTTGTTGAATTTAGGGCATGGGTAATACCAAAGAGGTATTATTATTAGTATTATTATTATTTTACTATCAACGAGAAAACAGGAACTTTCTTTAGAAAACAGCCCGTTTTAAGTATGAGTGCTGGAAGTTATCTTTAGGCGGCTCTAGTATGCAAAGCAAAGCGGATTCATTTACATATATATTAATAACAGGAAGGAGCTCCGTGTACCACCAAAGCTGGGGAAAGGAGAAGAGCAATATAGAATGATTGTGTGATAATCTAGCCTGCGTCTCCGTTTCTATTGCTCTGGGATTAGTGCCAGCTCGCTGAGGGGGAACTCTCTCCTCGTCATGTTGGGGATATCCGTGTCCTCTGAGTGAGCCGCCTTATGTTAGCCCTATAGCGTATACACACACACACTGTGTTCACCCTGTGGGAAGGACATCCGGTGCTGCAGTGTGTCCATTCAACATCCCCTTAAGTAGTAGGACTTCCATTTCCTCATAAAGGACCCCCATCCCCCTCACACACACACACACACTCTAGCACACACTCACACACACACACACACACACACACACACACACACACACACACACACACACACACACACACACACTCACACACACACACCCCTTCTCTCAACTTTACCTAATGTAGCCCTCATCATATGGGTCAGGGGCCGTCGACAATTTGTCTGAGACGCTGTCTTAGGGGGCAAAAGAGAAAGGGGAGGAAATCTGTTTCTTGGTTAAAAAAAAGAAAGGATAGAAAATGGAAAAGGAAGAAAGAAATAGTGTGTTGAGACTGAGACGGCCAGCCATGTGGCCTATAGCCTAAGGGTTTGTAGCTTTGAGATATTAATGCAGGCGGGCACGCACAAGTCATCTACTCAACAACACAAGATGATCAGGTGGTGCTACAACTGTTTCTTTTTTATGTTTGGTTTTCCTTATTCTGGTTGACCCCAAAAGTATTGAGACAGGTTTTTTCACCCAGTTTGCCTTTATTGGAGTCTGTTTCTTTGGAGTTCTTTTTAGGACTCACATTATCGTGGGAGAGATGAAATAGTGTAGGATTGGCCACTGCTCAAACCATTGATATGTATTTCTATATGTCCTTCAGCTTTTTACTGTAGATTTATTAACGTTCCAAATTTTGCATCAGCGCAACTCAATGGTCCATTCAAGGAAGTCAATAGTAACAGCATTTGGACTGCAGGCTTGCTTGGCAAAACAAGCACATATTTGTTTCCTTTTTCCAAATAGGACCCACTTGCTCATTCACTCACGCCGTGAAACTACTTTTTCCCATTCCAAACACTGGGCAGCTGTTGCCGAATATCCTGTTTCAATCCCACGTTCACACAAAACGTCTTGCCTCCACTTTCAGAAATAAACCTTTTAATACTTTGCCCCTCGAAACTTTTGTGTTTCGCCACATTGGCTTTCGTCTTTAGCTTTGTTTACGAGACAGACGAGGCGGGGAGCTAGCTTGTTAGCCTGGAGCCTGCTTGACTGGCAGGGATTACACGCCGCGTTAGGGATGTCTGGGGTTCGCCGTGGTAACCACGCTATCTGACCCGCCAGCTGAAGCCGTTAGTGTGAGACAGGGATGTGTCAGGTGTTGGCTTTATGTGTTAGCTTAATGCAGGGATAAAATGGCTTCAACCGGCCGTGTAGCTGTACCTTAGTTTTAGACACAGTTTAGTCGTATAAAATGTTACATTTTGACATGAATGCTATTGATGGCTCAAGTAATTCTTTCAGATTTGGCTTTTAATACATTTCTTATTCAATTTAATCCCCTTTTCCGCTCTTCAAATTACAAACAGTAACTACGAGTATGAGGCATGTATTCATTAGCTACCAAAGCCATCTGAATGTCTTATAGATTTGGGGGGAAAGTCACATTACTCTGTCACCTGAAACGTCTGTGTATTTGTCTAGCTTTTACCATACATATGATATGTATATTGACATGACCAATCTGTAACATAGCACGTTATTGTAGCCAGTATTGTGGGACAGTGTTGTTGCCAGCACTGTAGCCAGTATTGTAGCTCAGGATTGTAAACAGTATTGTGGCACAGTATTGTTGCCAGTAATGTAGCACAGTATTGTAGCACAGTACTGTAGTTAGTAATGTAGCTCAGTATTATGAACATGTCTTTTAAGTGACCGGATTGCCTATGTGCTAAATTATGTCAAATCAGAATAAGCAAGCCAGCTTGACTGTCTCATAGAAGATCCCACGCAATCACCACAGATGACTCCTTCAACTGGCATGCTGGCGCGCGCGCGCACGCACACACGCGCACGCGCGCGCACACAGACACAGACACACACACACACACACACACACACACACACACACACACACTTTCTCTCTCTCTCTTGCTCTCCCAGTCACTGTCACAAAAGCTTTAGGACGCTCCAGTGCTGTGGAGGGACACAGAGGTTATCTCTCCGGAACTCTTCATCCCTCTGAAGATCAAGACCCTTTTATTTTCTTTAAAAAAAACAACAATAATCCTGGATATTTCCTACCTCTCTTTCACTGATACCAAGGGAGGGGAGGGAAAGGGAGGGGTGGGGTGGGGGGTCTTTTGAGCTGACGATGTCCATAGAATAAAGCTCAATGAGCTCAGTGCTGAACTCGAGATGAGGTCATTCAGTTACCTTTTTGCTGTGCAGTCTCAGGCATACAGCTAATTACATGACGCACCGCTTGAAAGAGGTTAAAAGAAAGCGCTAAAAGTGTACTTTTAGTTTACCTTTAAATTAAGTTAAATTTTCTTGGTCACTGCTATATAACTGCAAAATCAAGGCCTTTGGGCTGAAACACTGAGACAGACAAAAAGCCTTATGACCAGAATGCTGGCGCAATGTGTGTCTGTCTTGTCCTGTCCTGTCCTGCCCCCCCCCCCCCCCCCTGCGGTTGGTCCCCTGAGGGGAAAAGCCCCTACAGACAGCAGGCTGTCCCAAGACAGAGACCTCTGTGGAGCTCAGCTAACTGTGCTATCTAGGTCAACTCACACACAAAAAAAACGGAGTCTCAGAGCTTAATGGAGGAGTGGAGAGATCGAGAGGGTTGTTTCTCATCAATAGACTTTCTGCTCTCTCTCTGCTCTCTCCCCCCCCCCCCCCCATGTTGTGGGACACCTGGGAGTTGTATTCAAAATGAGGTTGTGGTCTTAGTTCTGGGTTTGGAGATACTGGCCCAATGACAGCAGGCTAAGCTTTGATCTAATCAGTAAAGGCTCTGGTTTGTGTTTGACACACAAATATTTAACCAACATTGACATGTTAAGAACAATTTTTTTCAATGATGTCAATACTCCATCGAATATTTCACAACAGTTGTAAACAGTTGGTTTCAAGCTGCCAGGGAATCTGAGAAGAAGAAAATGAGCCCTAAGGTAGCACACACATTAAACTGTGTGAAACAAAAAATACACTTTTAGACCTTTGCGACCGACAAGGAACGAGTTCTGTTCTGGTTCACGAACCCAGCTTGGAACCGCTCAAAGCATTCCGACCAGAAATAAATCAGTTCACAACCGGGCACTTTGGTTCGCAGATGGAACCAGAAAATAGGAGTTTTTTATTCCCGGAAACGAAGTGCAAACCGTGAAGACATGAATGGGTGTGTCATATTCTCTAGGTTAGAAAGACTGTATGGAAACGCAGGATGGTTCGCAAGATAGCTCCACGATTCCAAAGATCCTGAACGGAACCGGTTCGAGAACCCGTACCTTCTCGGTCGAAAAGCGCTATAAAATGCACTTTGCCAGGTGAAGTTAATCATCACTAAAATACATCCATCGTTTGTTTATTCCCACTTCTTCTTTTCCTGTCTAAAGGAGATCTACTCAAACAGGGCATCAGGGGGTGTGTATTAAAAAGTCCGTGCAGTCGCCCTGGATTAAGGGATGGGGTTTACAAGGATCCCACGCTTTTACTGCCATCACAAATAGTGGGCGATAAACAGCTGAAAATGTTTACTGGCTTGAACATTGAAGGTTGCGTTTTACCCTCCACTGTGGTTAAGCGAGTAGGAGACCTTTAGCCTAGCGTTCACCGTGCCGACTTTTCTTTACTAAATTTGGACTGTACATTTGTTTTACTGACAAGTGACTTCAATTGGTGTGTGGAACACATACACGCACCCGTACAAACTTAACACACCACAGCCATGTTTAAACGGGGGGGGCTCTGCTGTCCACACACACACACACACACACACAAACACACACACACACACACACACGTTCACACACCTACAGCACGTCACTCAGTCTAAATACACTAGTATTTACAACTGTTTTTTTATGCGCCGCGACCTCAACCCGCGGCCTCTCATTAGCCACGCCTGATGCTTTAATCAGCAAAGACCGTGAGGTCATTTCCTGTCTACGGTACCACCACAGTCCCTCCTGTTCCAAAGCCCACAGAGACCCACAGAGGCCCGAAGCTTGGGAGGAGTGTACACAGGCAGTGGGAGCCTCTCAACTCAACTCCCTTAACCTGCGGGATATGACTGCTTTAATAGGCACATAATACGAAGGCAAACTGTACATGCCATACAAACAAAAGCTCTGGCGTGCTCAACTCAAATGATTAAATCATTGATTGGGTGTACACGAACACCAAAAATAACGTCAGCCCTCGTGAATGGGTGTAATTCCACTTTTCTTTACTTTATGATACAGCATCATGGATGGTTTCAGCTCAGCGACCTTCCTTTGCCTTAGACTGCACATGCTCCACAAACCCCTAATGAAGTGTTTCATTAAAACCCCAGGGCTGTTTTTTTTTCCAGCATGCCTTATACGTGGTATAGACACTCTCAGGATGCTTTGGAAGGAGTCAGTGTGCAGGGGAATGACATTTGGAATGAATGTCGCCTTGCCTTTTGTTGAATCCTCACACAGGAACTTGGCCTTAGGTGAACTGCAGGCGTCAGCACTGTTACTCACAGCTTCCTAAGAGACCACAGTACACACACACACACACACACACACACACACACACACACACACTGTGTTCACAATGAAAGGCTTGGCAGCTGTGGAATTTGAATTCTTATTTTTACTCTACCTTAACAAAAAGCAGAAACTCCCAAGTTGGAGTTATAGTAGTAGACTTTATTCCAAGCAAAAGGTCTCCGTCAATACACTCATCAGGCCCGGTAGAAGGGAAACCATTGGCGACTGAGCAAGAGACACCAAACAGAGGTCTAACACACGTGATACGTTTTTCTCTATTGGTTTTACATACACAGGGGTGAATCAGGGTCTTTTTGTCCTGCCACCGGGCTGTCCTCCTGTTTCCATTAGCCCGGATCCTTTGCGTCCTCAAATCATAGGCCAGGCCGTGCATGGGTTGGTGTGCACGGGCAAATCAGTGCACGTGCGCATTCAGGTATCATTCTGCTTCGTTTCCTCTCTCACCAACACAAGGGAACTTCTCGTGCAACTGTAGATGTTGCAATCGACCACTGAGCTCCTCGCTCTCACAGGCCAACTTCAGTGCATGCCTTCTCACCACGTCAGCGTGGACAGTTATAATCATTAGTTACATTCAAATATGACAGCATGATGTATGTATGATTATATATGGTCACGTTAGTCACATGCTCCTCATTGGCTCTCTACATCTATGCGGGGGAAGGGTTAATCGTTGGGCCATTTAAGGTATCCCTACGCTTTGTATTGATGGACACGGCACTTTTAGTGGAAGCCTTAGCTGATTATTCTCACACAGCGGGCAGCACGTCTCTGTAAACCTTTCAGAGGAATGAACAGGGCAGCAGCTGGCAGCTCATTTCTCTGTAAACCTTCGCTCTCATATTTTCCCTCGGTCTTTGCCAAACCTCTGCAGCCCAATGAGGCAGCAGCAGTCACTCATGTGCCACTGCGTTTTTAGAGCGGAGGATCGCCGTCTAGAATGAACCTAGTCACCTACGTACGGTTTTAGAGCGGAGGATCGCAGTCTAGAATGAAGCTAGTCACCTACGTACGGTTTTAGGGCGGAGGATCGCCGTCTAGAATGAACCTAGTCACCTACGTACGGTTTTAGAGCGGAGGATCGCTGTCTAGAATGAACCTAGTCACCTACGTGCGGTTTTAGAGCGGAGGATCGCCGTCTAGAATGAACCTAGTCACCATGTGCGGTTTTAGAGCGAAGGATCGCTGTCTGGAATGAACCTAGTCACCTACGTGCGGTTTTAGAGCGGAGGATCGCCGTCTAGAATGAACCTAGTCACCTATGTGTGGTTTTAGAGCGAAGGATTGCTGTCTGGAATGAACCTAGTCACCTACGTGCGGTTTTAGAGCGGAGGATGGGCGTCTGGAATGAACCTAGTCACCTATGTGTGGTTTTAGAGCGGGTGATAGCTGTCTAGAATGAACCTAGTCACCTACGAACGTTTTTAGAGCGGAGCATAGCTGTCTGGAATTGACCCAGTCACCTTCGCACGTTTTTACAGTTGCCGATAGCTGTCTAGAATTAACCTAGCCACCTGCGTAAGTTGTTATACTGCAGGGGAGTTTGCAAGTTTTACTGTGGTCATGGTGACATATGTACAAGTCAGAAAAGTAGAACAGACAAATAGAGAACTACAGTATGTACAAAGTGCTTTGCAACATCTAAAGAATAATGAATAATACAACAAACAATAATTATAATAATAAAACGATATGGCAATGAACTATAAAGGAGAAAATAGAGACATTGAATAAATAATGCTGATCTTGGATATTGTGTGCGTTTATAGAGCATAGGGACCAGAGTGAAACAAACCAGCGTTGCTGCAGTGGTCGGCTTGTACCGAGATTTGAACCCGAAGGCAGCCCATGTCAGAGTATTTCTGGACAAGGGCATTACAGAAGGAAACGAAGCCCATCAAAAGCCCTATGGCAGAGAGCTGGTACCGCTTTAGCTTCGAAGTGGTGAGGTCAGACCACGAAAAGGTTAAGAAAGGCGGGATAGGGTCATGGGGGGAACGCGCCCAACCTGTATTTAGGATCCGACGCGCGGTGATTAGCCCAGATGGAAGGTCGTGGGGCGCTCCTGCAGGTTTCCCTTTTCAATCAGCGCTCCCTCTGTTTACGCAAGCTTTCGGTCGACAGTTTCTGCGGTCGGGTGCCCCGCGCAGCTGCCCGTCTAGATTAAAAACAGGTGCGTCGAGATGAAAATAAATGGGTTGGGCTCCGCCGCTGGCGAGGAGGAGAGGGGATTGGTCCGAGGGAGAGGGAGAGGGAGAGGAAGAGATGGAAATCGAGAAGATGGAGTCAGCTGTTATAGAGTGTGTCTGAGAGGAGATCGACGCACGCTGATTGTGTGTGGTCTTACTTTTCTTTTTAAAACTTTCTTGTAGGTTTAATTTTTTTTACGGTTTGGTTTTTAGACTGCAGTTCTGCTGTGCTTAGTCGAACTGGAGGTATCATTTTATCCCATTGAACTTTCAGCCGTAAAAAAAAAAGTTGTTTAATTGTTTACGTTTCAAAGAAATGTCATTTTCAGCAGCGCATTTGCAAGAAAAAAATAAATTGTGTTGCATAAACTAACTATTGTTACACTTATACAAGCTGCTTCGTAATCATGACATTGTTAATTATATTGATTTCTTTTTTGGAATACTTATTATTCATCTCTCTGTCATCCCTCTTATGTCCTAAAACACCTCATCTCTCGCTCTCTCCATCTCCCTCTCTCTCGCTCTCTCTCCCTCTCCCTTTCCATCTCTCTCTCTCCCTCTCCATCTCTCTCCCTCTCCCTCCCTCCTTCTGTCCCTCTCTCTCTCTCTCTCTAGCCTGCGACAACACCCACTGGGGCCCTCACTGTAGTAACCGCTGCCAGTGTCAGAACAGGGCGCTGTGTAACCCCATCACGGGGGCCTGCATCTGTGCCACCGGGTACCGCGGCTGGCGGTGCGAGGACCGCTGCGAGGCGGGCACCTACGGCACGGCCTGCCAACAGAAGTGCCTGTGCCAAAACGGTGCCGCCTGCCATCACGTGACCGGAGAATGCACGTGCGCGCCCGGATACACCGGAGCATTGTGAGTCATACATGCTTACTGTGCACACATAAATGCAACCTGTACACCCATACAATACATACATACCTGCATGTATACTGTAGATGTGTACATACCTAAAAACATGCATACAAACATAAATATAAACAGATTTATATGACTTGATACATACTGTAAATAGACACATTCTACGTACAGCCGTATATACAAACAAACAGACATGTTTACATAATGTAGGAAACTGGAGAATTCATACTCTATGTAATCTAAAACTGGAGTACTCATGCTCTTTATAATCTAAAACTGGAGTATTCATGCTCTATATAATCTAAAACTGGAGTATTCATGCTCTATATAATCTAAAACTGGAATATTCATACTCTATATAATCTCAAACTGGAGAATCCATGCTCTATGTAATCTAAAACTGGAGTATTCATGCTCTATGTAATCTAAAACTGGAGTATTCATACTCTATGTAATCTAAACTGGAGTGTTCATGCTCTATGTAATCTAAAACTGGAGTGTTCATGCTATGTAATCTAAAACTCTGCTCTCCTCTCCTCCTCTCCTCTCCTGTAGCTGTGAGGACCTGTGTCCTCCAGGGAAGCACGGCCAGCAGTGTGAGGAGAGGTGTCCCTGTCAGAACGGAGGCGTGTGTCACCACGTCACCGGGGAGTGCTCCTGTCCCGCCGGCTGGATGGTACACTTCTCACAACACACACACTCCAGAACCTTCTCACAACACACACACTCCAGAACCTTCTCACAACACACACACTCCAGAACCTTCTCATAACACACACACTCCAGAACCTTCTCATAACACACACACTCCAGAACCTTCTCACAACACACACACTCCAGAACCTTCTCATAACACACACACTCCAGAACCTTCTTACAACACACACTCCAGAACTTTCTTCCAACACACTCCAGAATCTTTTTTTAACACACACTCCAGAACTTTCTTCTAGAACACACTCCAGAACCTGCTTAGAACACACACTCCAGAACCTGCTTATTACACACACTCCAGAATCTTCTTCTAACACACACTCCAGAACCTTCTTATAAAACACACTCCAGAACCTTCTTTGACACTCCAGAACCTTTTTTAACACATAATTCATGATGCTCCAAAAGCTTCTTTTAACACGCACTTCATGATGCTCCAGAACCTTCTTTTTAATACACACTTCATGATGCTCCAGAACCTTCTTTTTAATACACACTTCATGATGCTACAGCACCTTCTTTTTTAATGCACACTTCATGATGCTCCAGAACCTTCTATTAACACACACTTCATGATGCTACAGCACCTTCTATTAACACACACTTCATGATGCTACAGAACCTTCTTTTAACACGCACTTCATGATGCTACAGAACCTTCTATTAACACACACTTCATGATGCTCCAGAACCTTCTTTTTTAATACACACTTCATGATGCTACAGAACCTTCTTTTTTAATACACACTTCATGATGCTCCAGAACCTTCTTTTTTAATACACACTTCATGATGCTCCAGAACCTTCTATTAACACACACTTCATGATGCTCCAGAACCTTCTTTTTTAATACACACTTCATGATGCTACAGAACCTTCTATTAACACACACTTCATGATGCTACAGAACCTTCTATTGACACACACTTCATGATGCTACAGAACCTTCTATTAACACACACTTCATGATGCTACAGAACCTTCTTTTTTAACACACACTTCATGATACTCCAGAACTTTCTTTGACACTCCAGAACCTTCGTTTAACACACATTTCATGATACTCCCGAACCTTCTTTCAACACACACTTCCTGATTCCATAAACCCTCAGTATCTTACAACACACTCTATTGAGTTATGTATACCATTTTAACCTTAGCACATAGTGAATATTACGGTGCCCCTAGAGGCACATTGAAAAAAAATGGCTATCTCATGCGCACCAGATAGCTTCTCATGCGCACAAGTTGAGATACCATCTTGTGCGCACAAGATAGTATCTTTTATATATTTCATTTTTTTTCAATGTCCCTTTAGGTGCTCCGCAGTACATAAACTCCTTGTATAGAGAAATTATATTAAATCACATAACATTACAGTCAATTAGAAAACTTGCACACTTCTATTTAAAGCAGCTTATAGTCAACTAGAGTAAGCAATTGACTGCGGATTATTTAGTTGGACAAGTGTTACTATCATATTACCCTGCAATATACATACACATACATATACATTTATAGTCTTGTCAATAGCAATAATTGATATGGGAGTTCGCTGCAGGCTCTGCAGCTGTGCACACAAGTCTGATGATCCCAATCAATACGGTTCTATCCACGTGTGTTAAACTAATAAACATATTCCTTTCAAGCATAAGCCGCACAATGAAGTAATGGGCCTCAATCAAACTTTGGAAACAGGTTTACAGATTGAGATTAACTATGGGGTTTATGTGGTCAGGATACAAAATATGGTTATAGATTCCCATAACAGCCACTTTAATGGATTATCACGCATGCCATTGTGTAACCACACAGAAAATTCAAGATGTAATAGAGTTGACATATTATATATTTAAAAAACAGAAATCTGTTTTCTTCTCAACGGCCTACAGACAATGATTGTATTATTTGTGTGTGTGTGTGCGTGTGTTTGTATTTGTGTGTGTGTGTGTGTGTGTGTGTGTGTGTGTAGGGTCTGGTCTGTGGACAACCTTGTCCCGAGGGCCGCTTTGGCAGGAACTGTTCCCAGGAGTGCCAGTGCCACAACGGAGGGAAGTGTGACTCCATCACGGGACGTTGTTCCTGCAGTCCTGGCTACACTGGAGAACGGTAAGAACCATCTGTTAGAACCAGTTATTACTGGAGAACGGTATGAACCATCTGTTAGAACCAGTTATTACTGGAGAATAGTATGAACCATCTGTTAGAACCAGTTATTACTGGAGAATGGTATGAACCATCTGTTAGAACCAGTTATTACTGGAGAACGGTAAGAACCATCTCTTAGAACCATTTATGGTACCATTTATGGTAAGAACCATCTGTTAGAACCAGTTATTACTGGAGAACGGTAAGAACCATCTGTTAGAACCATTTATTACTGGAGAATGGTATGAACCATCTGTTAGAACCAGTTATTACTGGAGAATAGTATGAACCATCTATTAGAACCAGTTATTACTGGAGAATGGTATGAACCATCTATTAGAACCATTTATTACTGGAGAATGGTATGAACCATCTGTTAGAACCAGTTATTACTGGAGAATGGTATGAACCATCTGTTTGAACCATTTATTACTGGAGAATGGTATGAACCATCTATTAGAACCAGTTATTACTGGAGAATAGTACACACCATCTATCAGAACCAGTTATCACTGTAGAATGGTATGAACCATCTATTTGAACCAGTTATCAATGGAGAATGGTACACACCATCTATCAGAACCATCTATCACTAGAAAATGATACAAACCATCTATCAGAACCAGTCATCAATGGATTTCCAAATATCAATGGAGAAGGGTAGGAACCATCTATTAGAACCAGTTATCAATGGATTACCAGTTATAACTTTAGAATGGTTTGATCCATCTATTACAACCAGTTATCAATGGATTACCAGTTATCACTTCAGAATGGTTTGATCCATCTATTAGAAACAGTTATCAATGGATTACCAGTTATCACTTTAGAATGATATGATCCACCTATTAGAACCAGTTATCAATGGATTACCAGTTATCACTTCAGAATGGTTTGATCCATCTATTAGAACCAGTTATCAATGGATTACCAGTTATCACTTCAGAATGGTATGATCCATCTATTAGAACCAGTTATCAATGGATTACCAGTTATCACTTTAGAATGGTATGATCCATCTATTAGAACCAGTTATCAATGGATTACCAGTTATCACTTTAGAATGGTATGATCCATCTACTAGAACCAGTTATCACTGGCCAACAGTACGGGGCACGAGACAGGGTCTGGAGGTTAGGTTTACTATGCAACACTGTGGCTGTGGATTAACATATGGACTGTAAGTCAGGACAGGGACTGTCTGCTGGCTGAGTATAGACGTTTCAGTGTCATCAGTGACTGGGTTTAAGAGCAGCTTATATTGGTTTCCATCCAACTCACTGCCCTCGGCTATACTGTTAAAACGGGGCGGCAATACATGTCATTCAGATCAGTTAAATCGTTGTAGAAGGTCCTTGAAGAAATCTAACAAAGTGAAATAAGGAAACATCCACCATCCTCTGCACCAAACAGAGTTCACCCTGGGTGAAACACAACGGTCTTATTGTGTCTTAACTGGTCCTGGAGTTTATCTGGAGAGTTTTAAACCAGCCGAGGGGATAGGAGGAATAGAGAAACGACTAAACCTGATTTAGTGTGATTAAAATGAATTGCATTAAAATTCAATTGCAGTTTTATGCTTCAAATGTTATTAAATTAAAAAACAATACGTAAACGAATAAAACAGTTTTAGCGTGGTTTAAATGCTCGAGCATGTTTCAAGTTAACTGACTCATCAGCCATTAGCCAACGCTATGGGTCAGCTAATGATTATTGATTACAAAAACAAACAAAAACAAAAACATTTCTGACCTACATTGTAAGCATTTCTGACCTACATTGTACACGTCAATGACATGAGAGTGTCCCATCTGTTTACATTGACTCCTGAGCTGCTGTAATCGATTAATATAAGGTTGGGCAGAAGACAAGCAATTAACCAGTGCAGCCAACTGTTCTTAATAGAGCCTTGTAAACAAAGAGAGCAAGCTGCCAGCTAAAAATAGTCATATGCTGTTGAGGTCTTATTGATTATTATCTACCTAGTCCTCACTCCGACCACTCCAAAGATGTCTTTGACTTTACATATTTAAAATCTCTGATGTATAACTTCATAAATAGCATTTAAACATAGTTATGTTATTAAAGCTAATACATGTATATTAATATAACATATTTGGTGTTTCACTGTTAATTGTTGTTATCCATCAATAGGAATGTCTGTTTACTTTAGCTGACAGTTGATGATCATTGAGTTCATTACAGTGTAACGAAGGGACACAGTAAATATTGTACAGCAAAGATATCTGTGCTACCAACCCTAATATTAGCGTTGTCATCTGCTTCCACAAGGGTGAGTGTGTGGTGTTAGTATGTGTGGGCTTGTGGTGTGTGTGGGTTTGTGTGTGTGTGTGTGTGTGTTTGGATATTGTGCCAGTTCCCACAACTGTTGCCTATTCAAACTTTTCCGGAAGTGCTTATAAGCATAAAGAACACTCCTAAGACTCTGTGTCTAAACTCTCTGTCCCTCTGTGTTGTGCAATGCAGCTGTGTGTGTGTGTGTGTGTGTGTGTGTTTGTGTGTGTGTGTGTGTGTTTGTTCGATGAGTGTGTACGTGTGTTTGTGTGTGTGTGTGTTTGTTCGCTGTGTGTGTGTGTGTGCTTGTGTGTGTGTGTATGTGTTTTGTGCGGTGGGTGAGTTGGACCACAGCATGGGGGCAGCCTTCCAGCAGGATGTTCTGGAGCTGTCTCTGTGGCCACTGGCCTGTCGACTACAGCTCCGTCCCCCAGTGTTGTCCCTGCGAACAAACCCAGCGTGACCTCAATGACCTTACAGTCACCTCCACCTCGTTGGTTGTGCTTAATAGAGGGCGTTAAGCACACATTAACAAACAGCTCTCAGGATGTGTTACGGTCTATCAGGTAGACCAGTTCACATGAAGGTGTAGTATAGAAAGACAGATGGGATTTTACATAACGTGATATGAAAGGAATGTTTGATATGGGACTATTTCACTAAAACAAGCTCTCCCATTGTGCTATATTAGTCTGTTAAAACCTGAGACGGAGGTTTCAATTCATTTCAATAAGTACAGTACCAGTCAAAAGTTTGGACACACTTTCCCATTGACTTGAATGAGGAAGTGTGTCCAAACTTTTGACTGGTACTGTAGCTACCTTCCGCTTTTCTCCTTTTCTTTGGAAAAGGGACTGGGAAATGCAGGAAGCATGGAGCTGATCCTGATTACGAAACCCTATCTTATCCAGCTTTTGATAAAGACAATGCTAGGCTAATTTGCTTTGACATTCAGTAAGCAGGATGAAAGCGAGCATTGAAAGTTCAATTGGATTCTGAAACTTGATAAATGTTGGGTTCTCTTCATCCGTAGTTGGAGCGTTGCAATGCAGGGTGGTTAATTTGATGGCCGCTAGCTGGGCTTTGATATTTGACCTACCAGCAGCATGAACTATAGCTATCAATCCATTGATAGCTATCAATCATAATGAACACGTCAGACTTTCATAACCCAAACATTTATCGTTTTTGTGATCAAACACAGCTTGCACGAAGATAACAGAGCACTAAATTAAAAAACAAATGATAGTAAAATAGGCTAAAGAGACATGGTGAAAAAGCCAGTGTGAATTATGTAAAATCAAAATGGCTGTCTAACCAAAAAAATGTTATCCATGTCTTTCTAATTTGTTTGGTATTGTTTTTTTTGTTTTTTTAAAGTGACCCCAGAAAAAGTGAAACCCCAACCAATCTGTGTTTGGATTTCCAAAGCGCTGGGGTGGATGTAAGCAGGGCTTTGGGTCCATATAATTAGCAGGATGGGAGACAAGGCACTATATACTTAGCTGGGCCAGTGAAGCACCAGGAATAGGCATGCCCCCTCCATCTTTATGAGTTAATAAGAGTTTGAGGGAAGCCAGGCGGCTGGGTAGTGCTACGCTGGTTACTGTGCTGGCTACACCCTGCCATGCAGGAGGGGAGACAGACGGGGGAGGGAGGGAGGGGGAGAGAGAGTGAGTGAGAGTGAGGGGGAGAGTGAGAGTGAGTGAGTGAGAGTGAGTGAGAGTGAGAGTGAGAGTGAGAGAGTGAGTGAGTGAGAGTGAGAGTGAGAGTGAGAGAGTGAGAGAGAGAGTGAGAGAGCGAGCAAAAGGATGGGGTTGGACATTACTGCAGTATCAGCTACTGCCTCGCTGTTGACTGTACTGACTAGACCCTGATCTACTGGAAGGGAGAAACGGAAATATAAGAGAGGGACAGAAAAAGAGAGAGAGAGACAGAGGAAGGATGGAGAGAGAAAAGGAGAGAAAGAGAGAGAAAGAGAGAAAGAGAGGTTAAGCAGTGAAAAGTGAAGCTACTGTGTTGCTGGTGACTGGGCGGGCAGGCCTACCACACCCTGTCACACACAGACGGCTGCATGACAAACCACCACTGCCCGGCTGCTTCACAGTAAAAAGGAGTCTAGGCAGGAGACATGCTACTATTCTACAAACGTATGCTTACTATCCCACAACAGAAGATCATCTGCTGTACTTTTTTCCACAATACGAGTCCCTTGGTACTGTAAATAATAATAATAACAGATTTTATTTATACAGCGCTTTTCAAGGTACTCAGAGACGTTTTACGGGGCGAACACAAAGGGTAGATCAATGTATCAATCAAATGTAACGTTCTATTAAAACAGAGGTTTCCAGAAACCTCTCCCTTCATCTCCATTCAGTCCGTCAGACAGCTGTGCAGCCCCGACCGGCACTGTAACTTAGTTTGGACTAGGGCCATCTGTCGACCTAAAGAACCAGCCCGACGCGATATAACCCTCCGTCCCAGCGGCATGCTTTGAACCCACGGAGCCTGACAGCTTCTTTCGCTACGAGCAGCTAACCGCTAACGTCGTAAACACCGGAGTCGCCCCCTCTTTGCCTCTCTGGAGTGAGATGGATAGCGTGGGGGAAGCCCGAGTCTAGTATGTGTCCCTTTGGGAGTAGGGAATTATCAACAGCTTGTCCCAGACCTGAGGGCTCCCTGAAGTGGGAGGGGAGAGGGGGGGTAGGATAGATTGGGTGTCAGAAGGCAAAAGGGTACGCAGGCGTCAGTGTCTCCTAATATCTAGGAATTTCGCTGATATGTAGACTGCGACAGAGTGGGAGTCAAGATAGATTGATTTAGCTTTGAAATGTATGAACCAGACAATGATAGACTTGGGTAGGGATTGAAGTCAAGTTACTGGAGTGTTGGTTGTGTTATTTTCTCTCTCTTTTTTGAACTCAGTTTTTTCTAGCGATAATAGAAATGAACGGGCGGGATTCAAACTTAATCTTTACTTTTTGTTAATCTTTTCTTTGAACCTCATGGCTGTTAGCAGGAACGCTCAACCCCACCTTCTACATGACGAATGAGAATTAAGCAGAGGAATGAAATTAGAACATACTTGAAATGTGAATATGAATGCTTTTAACTTTGCAACAGGAAAGTGTACAAAACAATAAAGCAAGTTGTACAGAGTGAAACACGGCCAAATACAAATCACTACTACCACCAGTCATCCTCTAATTGTCCCTACCCCCCCCCCCCCCCCACACACACACACACACACTTCTTATCTCCCTCCCTCTCTCTTCCCCGCAACCCCCCCCCCCCCCATCTCCCCTTCTCTCTTCCCCTCCACCCTCCCTCCAATTCTTCTCTCTCTCCCCCCCACTTCTTCCTCCCTCTCTCTTCGTCTCCACCCCCCCTCCACTTCTTCTCGCCCTCCCTACCACCACCCCCCCCACACACACACACACACACTCCCTCCCTCCAGGTGCCAGGAGGAGTGTCCAGTCGGCACGTTCGGCGTGGCGTGCGGCCAGACGTGCCGCTGTTTGAACGGCGCCAAGTGCTACCACATCAGCGGGGCGTGTTTGTGTGAGCCGGGCCACACGGGGGAGTTCTGCGAGACCCGGCTCTGTTCGGAGGGGAACTACGGCCTCAGGTGTGACAGGCAGTGTCCGTGCCACGCCCGGAACACGCGCAGGTAAACGGCACGTTATTAGACGGAATTTATTATCACCCCTGAAATGCACAGCATGTATTGTCATTAAACAAGCATTTAAAAGGGATTCTCACTGAATCTGCCATTGAACCGATATTAAAGGAGATCTCTCATTTAACTGCCATTGAACCGATATTAAAGGAGATCTCTCATTTAACTGCCATTAATCCGATATTAAAGAGATTTTTTCGCAAAAATGGACCAACATTGAGGAAGTTTCAGCACAGTTTAGCCTTTGATCGTGGGTGTGTATAAGTCGGTATGTGCTGGACTATTGTACGCTTTTAAACATTAGTGTTAAGCTATGTTTGAACTCTGAAGCATCTATCAAGGATGTAAAATTCAATATATATGTGCATGTTCACATTGTTAAATAGAAGCAAAATCAAATGAAGTGAGATAAATATACTAGGTGAAGACTATTACTACTAGATATCCATTTCGGGCTATCAAGTGCTTTGGGTGTCTCAAAAGCGCTATATAAATTAAATGAATTATTATTATTATCATTATCAGTTAGCCAGGCAGCTAGCCACTTAGCCGCAGTTAGCCAGTTCTCCATTGTGTGCCATTTGCTGTTCCTATGTTCATCAGTTAGCCAGGCAGCTAGCCAGTTAGCAGGTCGGACGGTTAGCCAGGCAGGCATGCAGGTAATTAGCCAGTTCTCCATTGTGTGCCATTTGCTGTGCCTATGTCAATCAGTTAGCCAGGCAGCAAGCCAGTTAGCAGCTTGGACGGTTAGCCAGGAAGACATGCAGGCAGTTAGCCAGTTCTCCATTGTGTGCCAGTGGCTGTGCCAATGTCCATGTGTTAGCCAGGCAGCTAGCCAGTTAGCAGGTTAGACAGTTAGCCAGGCAGGCATGCAGGCAGTTAGCCAGTTCTCCATTGTGTGCCATTTGCTGTGCCTATGTCCATCAGTTAGCCAGGCAGCTAGCCAGTCAGCAGGTCGGACGGTTAGCCAGGCAGGCATTCAGGCAGTCAGACAGTCCTCCATTGTGTGCCAGTGGCTGTGCCTGCGTCCATCAGTTAGCCAGCTGTCAAACTGCATGTGTCGTCGTTTCAGGCAGCTGCTCTGCCTCAAAATCAATGGGGCTGCTGTTTTCAGGTACAGCACAGCAGCTGTGACTCCAACAAGCATCCACAGTCCTTCTCCACTGTAACCCTCAGATACATAAAAATTCACTTAAACACAAATGAGTAAAAATATGTAAAAAACTAAGGATATACATGTGTCTACAATGACCATGACAGCTCTGACCCCAAAGGCGCTGTACTTTTAGGGAGAACAACCAGAGATGCAAACCTGTCCGTCATTGCCTCCACTCTCCCTCCATGTCCCGCCCCTTCCTGTTTTCAATCTTAACTCCCTGTTCTCTTTCCTCCCGTCCTCCCGTCCTCCCGACCCCGCCACGCCCAGCTGCCATCCCATGTCAGGAGAGTGCACGTGCCAGCCCGGCTGGTCGGGCCTGTACTGCAACGAGACGTGCACACCTGGTTTCTACGGTGAGGCCTGCCGCCAGGTGTGCCGGTGCCAGAATGGAGCTGACTGCCACAGCGTCACGGGCGAATGCGTCTGTGCCCCCGGCTACACGGTAAACACGCCTATTAGCATGTTACGTGGCAGAGATCTGATTGATACGTGGTAAACACACCCATTATATAATATGTTAGATGGCAAAGATCTACATACAACATGCAACAATATGTGCATAATGCTTTGCTCCCTGCAAACAGTTATCATGTCAAATACACGGTTAACATGCCTATTAGCATGTTAGACGGTGAAGATCTACATGGGACTTAACATGTACATGTACATGGCGTACTGCCTTTGCACAAGTCCTTTGCTTCACGCCACTGTCTAGCAGACTTATCATGTTAGACGGTGAACATCTACAGTACATGGGATGTTACGTACACATACGTGTGGTACTGTAAGTTCATAAGAACTATGATCCGGACAAGTGGGGAGTTACAGTAACCATCCAGTCAGATTACTGCATAGAGAGTGTCCATAGCAACACGGCAGTGAACCACAGGTGATGTACGTTTTTTTTTTTTTTTTTTTTCGCTTTGCAGGGTCCTGACTGTTCGCAGGCCTGTCGGCCAGGAAGCCACGGCATCAACTGCTCCTCCACCTGCAGCTGTAAGAACCTGGCCCGGTGTTCACCTGTGGACGGGGCGTGCACCTGTAAAGCAGGTAAGTCCCCCTGCAAACGGAAGAACCGACCAGTCGCTGGTAAAACGTCCCGAAGGACAGCAGGGGAGGCTAGCCGGAGCATTCGAAGAACTGTGTCCTTTGCTCAGTCGATAGCACAGGACTCAAAAAACGAGGACGAATTCAGACACTTTTTTTTTTTGCCCTGACGGTTTATCGGGGATGTTTTTGTATATTTTTGCATATTCTGTATTTGAATATGAAAGTATATATTTCATTTTTATGGAATTGTTTGTGCACCAACAAGCCTCTGTTTCCCCATGGATAGAGTTTCAATAGTTCCATGTTAAGTTGGCTAACCCTAAAACAGTTCATCTTTTACTTATGTCTTTGTCAACTCATTGTTTGGTCTATCTGTAGTTGTCCTTGCCTTATTGTTTGCCTTTCTGTCCATCTCAGTCTTAACTGTTGTACTCTAGTGTGTTGCTCTCCGTCTGAGCCTTATTGTGTTATTATTTTTCTATAAAGAGTCTTTGGGTCTTAGAAAAGCGCTATATAAATACAATTAATTATTATTAAGTGGACTGCAGTCTATGGTCTCTTTAGTTCTGATTTGTTGCCCCCCAGGTTGGCATGGCGTCGATTGTTCCATCAACTGCCCCAGTGGCTTATGGGGGCTTGGCTGTAACAGGACGTGTCGCTGTGACAACAGGGGAGCGTGCGACGCGCTGGACGGACAGTGTACCTGTGCCCCCGGGTGGAGGGGAGACAGGTGTGACCTCCCGTGCCAGGTGAGGAACACGGTGTTGACATCAGTCGCACAGATGATGATGTCGGCGCATGGTTTGGTGTAATTTAATATCATGTTTTTATTTTTTCAAATTGTCATTGTGTCAACTACTGGACTTGTAATCTTGTAATTATTTTAGAATGAACGTCTAACAGACACTGATATTTCAACCATAATCCAACAATTAAATACATAAAAAAAAAATGAATTAAAAAGTGATGCAAAATAACAGACTTTAATAGTTGATAAGTCTCTGTGTAGTCGATTATCAAAGCAGAAAAGTAGATGGTCCGGGTATTTTTCTTTACAACAGTGTGACAACTATGTCTGTATGTACTGTGTCTGTATCTGTGTTTGTGTGCATGCGTGCATGTGTGTATGTGTGTGCGCACGCGTGTGTGTGCGTGTGTGTGTGTGTGTGTGTGTGTGTGTGTGTGTGTGTGTGTCTGTGTGTGAGCAGTCACATGCTAACCGCCAGGCGCCGGAGGCTTTTTGATCCGGAGCTTTCCGTAATGACTTAACAAATCCACCCTTCCTCCCAGAGCTCCTCCAACCAGGAAGTCAGGAGTGTCTAACAAAGACTCTTTCTCCCATGAGCCTCTGTGCTGTAAATCCACAGGAATGAACATTTTAAGATGTATATCGTATCGTATGTCGTATAAAAAATGCAATCTGACAGATTGTTGTCGAAGATCGATTACAGCATGCTGCTAACAATAGGTGCAATGCATTTATTTTATTTATTTATAAAAAAAAAATTCAAGGACACTTAGTCATGCGTGAGGCCATTTGGCATCTAAGACTGTCAAATGAACCATTCATAAAATCATGAATCTGAATTCTTTCTCATATCATGGAAATAAGTACGCACTATTTGTATCGCAATGTTCCTGTCTCATGTTGAATTACTGGTATATTCATAAATAATCTTTACTGCATTGCCTTTGGCTTCAAAATAATGAAGGTCTAAATTTACCAAAAGTGTTACGCAATATGTATGAAGTTATTTCTCCTAGGAATAATGACGATTTTTCACCGTCTTTCCCTGCTTTTTTTCTCAAACAAGGCATAGCTGTTAAGGACAACCCTAACTTGGAGTAATTAAGGAGAGATTAGAGGTTGTGAACCGCTCTGAGTAATGCCAAGTGTTCAGTTTCATCTAGCGAGGTTAGTCCCACTCGTAGCATTAAGGTTAATGTGGTGTGTGGTTTTATTTATTTTCCAGGATGGAACCTATGGGATGGACTGTCAAGAGCGCTGTGACTGTAGCCATGCCGACGGTTGCCATCCCTCAACTGGGCACTGTCGTTGTTTAGCTGGCTGGACAGGTGGGCCCAAAATATACCACTAGAAAATCATACACTGTATAAGGATCACAAACAGTTGTCATAACAAAAATAAAAATAACATTCTGTGAACTGTGATGGTGGTTTCCTGCATCCTCTCCTCTCCTCTCCTCTCCTCTCCTCTCCTCTCCTCTCCTCTCCTCTCCTCTCCTCTCCTCTCCTCTCCTCTCCTCTCCTCTCACCGTTCCTACCCTTTAAATATCCAGGCACTTCTCCCTAGCTACTTAACCAGCATTCCACTGTTCCCTAGCAACGCGCACACAGCCTTTCTCAAAGAGTTCTTTGTCCCCTTGACTTGGCTCTTTGCTCCACCACGCTGTTGTTGCCTATCATCCCCCCCACCCCACCTCCACCACCACCCCACCGCCACCAAAACAACCCCCAAGAAAGAGGGCAAGGAAGAGAGAATTGAGAGAGCTAAAAGAGACAGAAATCTCAGCAAGAAAGATTGAGTGGAGGAAATGTGTGTAAGGTGATTAAGACAAAGAATCCTAGCTGTTACAGCCAGCGGATATTACTTACAAACTACTGTGAACCAGTCAGATTTATATCTGATAGTATTCTGTCCGGAAACAGACTCAGTATCATAACGTCAGCCAGTCTATTGCTGACAACAGCAGCAGAGGAATACTTCTGCTGTTTCATGTCCACTTTTGACATTCTTACCACAGGTCTCTTTTTTTAGTTGAGAGGAGGGGGGTGGGGGGGGTTGTACCCTCCGTGAATTCAATGGTGGTTAAGCTCCCCATTGAAACAGTCCCTCCTTTCTCTCTCTATCTCTGTGTTCCCATTTCTCTTTTCTTCTTCCTGCTGCTCTCTTGTACCTATCAGAGGTGGGCGTGGGGGGGAAGTCTCTGGACACTCCCGTCCTGGCAGAGGGTTATGATGTGTGTGTGTGTGTGTGTCTCCGCCGGACAATAACATGGCCTCATTAGCTGTCTCTTACAACCCCGCAACTGTCCCAGGGGAACTTAACAGTTAATTTAGTTCACACTCCTCATCATATCTGGATTAAGATATGTTTTTAATTTATATTTTAAAGGAGTACAAAGTGCTTCACAGTGAACCTAGCTCTCCTCCTTCCAGGTGGCTTTTGGGACGTTTTTTCACGCAGAATCTTTGTTTATATTCCCTATTATGTCAAGCCTTTCCTTCACATGTACTCTAGTGAGTGGTGTCTCCTTTTCAATAAGCCCACAGCCCCATATTGTATTTGTATGACCACAAATTGCTCCTATCACAGTATCACTATCAACTCTTTATTGGCCCGGCCCGGGTGAGGGTACAGCATCTGTAGGATGTAGCAAAGGGACTGAGTCCCTTGCTGTGTAAGCCCAGGGGTAAAGGAAGGCACTTTATTTATTGGCTGGACACACTGCTACTTTGTGTGTGTCTGCCCAGAATGAAATCAAAGACATTAAGAGTGTTTGGAGCTAAAAACACAGCATTAACGTGCTTGTCGCATACTGTATGTGTTACATCAAGACAGTGTTTATTTTTATTTTCATTCTAGGCAGTCTGTGTTCCTGATGTGAAAATGTGACTGGGGATCCTAGCTGTATGTGTGTGTGTGTGTGTGTGTCTGTGTGTGGAGTCTCCCAGATACAGTGTGTGTGCAGAGGGGTGTTGGGTTCCTAACTCTGTGTGTGTGTGTGTGTGTGTGTGTGTGTGTGTGTGTGTGTGTGTTCCCCTCAGGCATCCACTGCGACAGCGTTTGTGCTGAGGGGCATTGGGGCCCAAACTGCTCCCTGCCCTGTAACTGTAAGAATGGGGCGTCCTGCTCCCCAGACGAAGGCACCTGTGAGTGCGCCCCTGGATACAGAGGCACCACCTGTCAGAGGAGTGAGTTACCCGCGGTTACACAGCCAACGTCTGGGAGTTTTTCTGTTAGATTGACCTGTACATACGGAACAGTGTATTTATTAGCGGCAGTTATCTAAATTCAATTATCCGCACATTTTAATCGAATTGTTTCTATTTTTCTGCTTTCTAGTAGAAGTAGAGTAGTACCAACGTGGAAAATAGCTGAAACCTACGATGTAAAATGACCAATCATTGACTTGGTGACTCAACAGCTCAGCCAATGATAACGGCTGTCTCATCCCACTTCCTGACTTTCACTTCCTGTCCGTCCCGCAGTCTGCTCCCCGGGGTACTTCGGCCACCGCTGCAGCCAGGCGTGTCCGCAGTGTGTCCATAGCAACGGTCCCTGTCACCATGTCTCAGGCCAGTGCGACTGTCTCCCTGGATTCAAGGGTTCGCTCTGCAACGAGGGTGAGTCTCAGCTCATAGGTGCTTTGTGTTAAATGGCCGTTCTCTACCACAAGGGTGAGTCTCAGCTCAGAGGTGCTTTATGTTAAATGGCCGTTCTCTACCACAAGGGTGAGTTTCAGCTGCTTGAAGAAGAGCTTAGTTTAATCTCAGTAGTTCTCAGCAGTTGTACCCTGGGAGGGAGGGGGATCTACAGTGTGCTACACCTTATATTTTTATTTATTAGTATTTCAAAACTCTTCCACCACTGTCGGAAAAATGACCTCAGATTAATCTCATCAGTCCTTTGTGCTTCCAACATGCAAGGAATGTCTGTCCATCCATCCGTCCATCCGTCTGTCTTTCAGTGTGTCTTTCTGTCTGTCTGTTCTCTCTCTCTCTCTCTCTCTCTCTCTCTCTCTCTCTCTCTCTCTCTCTCTCTCTCTCTCTCTCTCTCTCTCTCTCTCTCTCTCTCTCTCTCTCTCTCTCTCCATCCATCTTTCTTGAGCTCTAACACAGTCCACTGTCTCCATCCTGCCCCTCTCGTTGCAGTTTGTCCCAGTGGGAGGTTCGGTAAGAGCTGCTCCTGGACCTGCACCTGCACCAACAACGGCACCTGTAACCCCATCGACGGCTCCTGCCAGTGCTACCCGGGCTGGATCGGCAGCGACTGCTCCCAGTGTGAGTGCCGCTTCGCCGCTGGCTGGCCGGGCCAAGCGGCTTCATTTACCAAGGAGAGGTTCAGTGTTTGGAGGCGAGGGGTCCGTGTGGTGTTGCTAGGCAGAGCACCTCTGTGGTCAAAACATCACGATTTGCAATGGTAATGCAATGTAATGTGGTGTGTCTTAGGGTGAGAGTTAGGGTTAGGTGCCTTACTGATGTGGTGTGTCCTAGGGTGAGAGTTAGGGTTAGGTGCCTTACTGATGTGGTGTGTCTTAGGGCGAGGGTTAGAGTTAGGGTTAGGGGCCTTACTGATGTGGTGTGTCTTAGGGCGAGGGTTAGAGTTAGGGTTAGGGTTAGGTGTCTTACGGATGTGGTGATGTGGTGTCTTGCTGTAACTTGGTCTAGTGGGTCTAGATGGTGGTATTTTTATGAACTACAGAAGAAGCTGTGGTCCAGCTAACGCAGGCTGCTCAGTTCCATGGAAAAGATCTTTAAAGAAGCACTGGGACCAGACCCAATAAACCTCAGCCAGCGCTTAGCCACGCAAATAGTCCCTCCTCCTCCGCCGTTGTTCAACGGATCGACTTTTCCACAAACCGCGCCGTTCACCTCGACTGGCGTCCCATTAAGGCCCGGCAACAGGTGCTGCTCCCCGCGACCTTTGACCTCGGGGCCCCGTTTATGAAGGGGGCGTGGTCGCCTCAGCTCCATCCGTCTCTGACGCCATTCGGCCCAGCCTAGACACGCCGCCGGCCTATCAGCCTGGGTCGTATTACTGCCGAGTTAGGGGGTCCTCTCCGGGCCCCCCTTGTAACCCCCGGCGACCTCTGACCCAACCTAGCAACGCCTCAGGACACGGAACGAATAACCCAGGACTGTGTTGGAGAAGTCTCACTGTGCCACAACGGACAGCGCTTTGAGGGAACGGACTGACGTGTGTGCAGCGGATCCTTTCCCTAATTGTCTCGGTTTGTGTTAGATCTAGGGTCGTTAGTGGTTTATCGACGATCCTGAAAACGTGCAACCCTAGATCCAAAATCGGTCTGACTGAATTCTCACGCGAGGCCAGAGTGGGACTGTTTTGTATAGCGTGTGCCCGTTCTATGTGATCTAAATCTATGCATCAGACACTCAAAGTATGTTTGGACACGGTGAGTCTCAGATGAGTGCTTGGCCTACAAAGGGTTAACACAGACGGGCTGCTTGTGGTTTGTCAGCGTTTTCTGTGGAGATATCATGACTGGGGGCGTGTAAGTATTTATATATATTTTTTCCAGTAAAGATTCCGGAGTCTTGTCCAGTATCTTTTGAAAGGGAGGCAGACACTGGCATGGTGTTCATCTCGCCTCAGTGTCTGGTGTGCTGAGATGGGAGAGGGCGTTCCGAGGTACTCTGGCCCCCTCTGGTGGTTGGGTCTGGTACAACCTTGTCTAATAAATACATGCTTTTTTTCAAATGTTAGCGCCAGCTAATGTTTATTTATTATCTTTTTTTTGATCGCCAAACTGGTTATTAGTTAAAATCTTGGATGCTAATTCAGTTTGTTAATATTTTTTCAGAGAATCTCTTTTATTTAGTTATAAAAATTTTCTATTTATTGAACAAAAAATGTATTAAATGTGTAAATGTATAAAATCACCATGAAATGAGGATATTGATTGACATTTTTTAATACATATTTGTATGATTTTTCCTAGCCTGTCCTCCAGGTCAATGGGGACCAAACTGTATCCAAACGTGTAACTGTCACAATGGAGCCTACTGCAGCGCCTACGATGGGGAGTGTAAATGTACACCAGGCTGGACTGGACTGTACTGCACCCAGCGTGAGTCTCTCTCTCTCTCTCTCTCTCTCTCTCTCTCTCTCTCTCTCTGTCTCTGTCTGTCTGTCTGTCTGTCTCTCTGTCTCTGTCTCTGTCTCTGTCTCTGTCTGTTTCTGTCTCTCTCTTTCTCTGTCTGTCTGTCTGTCTGTCTGTCTGTCTGTCTGTCTGTCTGTCTGTCTGTCTGTCTGTCTGTCTGTCTGTCTGTCTGTCTGTCTCTCTCTCTTTCTCTCTCTCTGTCTCTCTCTCTCTCTCTCTTAAAGACACACGCACACACATAAATCAAAGACAGATAAGCATATACATATATATACCAACATATACATAGAGTATATGCAACATATACTTATTAAATACAGTTTAGTTCCTTGGCAGTCCAAGGATTAAATCCTCCTTTAGCGTCTGCCTTACACCATTGCTCTGTTTTGATGCTTTCAACTAAAACTGCCAGCACAAAACTAGAACTGCAAAGCTTTTAAAAAAAGAATAGAGATGAATTAGCAAATAAATGTCTAGTGTATGTCACAAAACATCTACCATACATGTATAATAAATTCAATGCTTTATACTTCATAGTGTTACAGTCAGGGTCTCCAGTGGAATAAATAAATAACTTGTCTACGTCAAAAAGCTTCCATGATAAATGCATACTACATCGAGTGACAGTCAGGATCTCCATTGCAGGCTGTCCGCTGGGGTTCTACGGTAAGGACTGTTCTCAGATCTGCCAGTGCAGGAACGGAGCGGACTGCAACCACATCTCAGGACAGTGCACCTGCAGAAACGGCTTCATGGGGTGGCACTGTGAGCAGAGTGAGTCAGCGCCTTCAACGCTCAGATCGACTTGCCACAGACATGAAAAACTTCTATAGCATTTTTTATTTTGTTTTCGATATTATAATAATAATATATGTGTGAACTGAGTTGTTTGCTCATATCATTTTAGTCATTTATTATATGGTCGGGACACAAAAGATGGTTCAATGTGTAAAATACAAAGCCGTCATACTTCATTTTCCTTTTATTATTAATAATACTGTGACCAAACAAAGGATGAATTGATTACTGTTGTACTGCTTTACGAAAAGGTCAAAAACAAGATTTGTTTGTTTCCATCCGAAGAAGAAAAAGTCAAAAGCCTGCTTATTTTTTGCTCTTACCAGTGGTTATTATTGATATTCTCCCCCCGTCAAAAAAAAAGAGTGCCCTCCAGGTTCCTATGGTTACGGTTGCCGACAAGTGTGTGACTGTCTGAACAACTCGACCTGTGATCACATGACTGGAACCTGCTACTGTAACCCGGGATGGAAAGGATCCAGGTGTGACCAAGGTGAGGAGTTACGTTACTTTTTATTCATTGTTATTTTATAAAGTTATCACTGTTTTTATCTCTACTTTTACCGTCCAGACCGCCTCAAATAACAGATACTATCGGAATATGTTGGGAATGAGCGAAGTAAAACAAAAAATATAGTAATTGTGTATATATAATTATTTCCTGTTGAAATAAATGTGAATGGGTTAATATGTGGCATGCTAGCATACTAGTCCAGGCAAGATTCAAACAAATGTATCTGTTACATAGGCGATTCCTGACTCCCTCTCAGAATAGCTATATACAATATCATAAAATCTTTATTTATTTGATTTGATTTGATTAGGATCCCCACTTGCTAACGCCATGACATCAGCTAGTCTCCCTGAGGTCCGGCACTGAAAACAAACATTTTAACCAACAATCCTATACGTTATATACAAACAATCATCAAGTAAGATGAGTCGTTTACTGTTGGTTCACACGGTTAATGGCATGAAGTGCTCTTTTCCTGTCGTTTATTGTTTTCTTTCTTTATACGAAGAGCACTATGTGCTTAGGAGTGTGAGGAGGATATATCCTCACCATGCTGTCTTTCCTCCGCCCCCGTTCTGCCTTGCCCGCTCGGCCGACAACCCCCCCCCCCCCCCAGCAGGCGCGCTCGTCGTCGGCAACCTCCACAGCCTGACCAGCACGGCGATGCCCGTGGACACCTACCAGATGGGCGTCATCGGCGGCATCATCGTCCTGGTGCTCCTGGTGCTCTTCCTCCTCCTCCTCTTCCTCGTCTACCGGAAGAAGCAGAAGGGCAAGGAGCCGGCCACGCCCGCCGTCACGTACACGCCTGCCTTGCGGGTCACCGCCGACTACGCCATCGCAGGTACCCTGGAAACCCCCGACCGCCAACCGTTACGTCTAGACCGGCCCTCAAAGCTGGACCCCTCTGTTACTTTGAACGTGCACTTTGTATTATGATGAGTAGGTATCAGAGTAACCTCGAACAGTCTGCAAGAGACGGTGATTTGTTTGGTGGTGTACGGCTGTACTCTATCCAAGATAGGGGTTTTAAATTGAAATGAAGACTATTATGATAAACAGTCGAAACAGCAGGGGGGAAATTTGACGAAGGTTCATAAAAACGAAATCATGATCAATTGGAATACGGGGATTTGAACCTGGACAACGTTAAGTTTAGCCTTTTCTCTTGTGGTGCCTACAGGAAAGATGACTGACTAGACTCCTTGAATTGTTTTTGGTCAGTGTTACTCATACGTCCTTTATGCGTGTGTGTGTATTGGTTCATCCAGAGGCCCCACCCCCACTGGGAGAGGGCCATCCCAGTAACTACTTCTCCAACCCCAGCTACCACACACTGACCCAGTGCACTGGCCCCAGGCATGTCAACAGCTTCCCCTACGGAAAGGTACAAACCTCTCCTCTCCTCTCCTCTCCTCTCCTCTCCTCTCCTCTCCTCTCCTCTCCTCTCCTCTCCTCTCCTCTCCTCCTCTCCTCTCCTCTCCTCCTCTCCTCTCCATCTTTTATATATATATATATATATATATATATATATATCTGGTTGTGATCTCGCAGACGAAGAACAACCAGCTGTTTGTGAAGCTAAAGAATGTGGAGCCAGGGAAGAGAGCCCCGCTGGCTGACCACACCGGGACACTGCCCGCTGACTGGAAACAAGGGAGCGGCTTCAACGAGCTGGGTGAGGACTAGAGAACCAGTGCCTGGATGGAGCAGCAACCTAGATACTGGACACGGCACAGTCAGGTCACACCTTCATTGACACGGACGAAAACTCCTTGGCTTTAAATACCGGAGAAGTCTTCTATACACACAGTAGAGATAAATGTACACACATACTTGTATGAAAAAAGTTGATATTTTCAGCATATACAGTAGTAGACAGACAGACAGACAGAGATTAGTAACAGTATCTTACATAGATGGTGTACTTAGTCATATACAACATTCCACATCCTCACCATTATGGTTTCATACTTCATGTGAGGGATGAGTTCATATTGTTGATCCTCCTTCAACCCGTCTGTTTACCGTTTCCATCAGGAGCCTATGGCGTTGACTCAAGATACATGGGCAAATCCTTAAGAGGTGAGTTTGGTTGGGCTTCCTTTGCACCGTCGTCGGAACCTTTTCAGTTGGCGCAGCCTCCAATTTGATCCCGAGCCCTGATTGGTCCTCCTCCTTGTCCCTCAGACCTGGTCAAGGGAGCGCCCTATCACGGCAGCTCCTGCTCCCTGAACAGCTCCGAAAACCCCTACGCCACCATCAAGGACCCGCCTTTACTGATGCCCAAGCACTCGGAGTGCGGCTACGTGGAGATGAAGTCCCCTGCCAGACGAGACTCACCGTACGCCGAGATCAGCACCCCCAGTCCCACCAACAAGAATGTCTATGAAGTCGGTAAGGACCTGACGGCACCTCCTCCTCCTTGCCCTCTTCCTCCTCCTCCTCCTCCTCCTCCCCCTCTTCTTCCTCCTCCGCCTCCTCCTCCGCCTTCTCCTCCTCCTCCTCCTCCTCCTCCCCCTCCTCCTCTTCCTCCTCCTCCTCCCCCTCCTCCTCCTCCTCCTCTTCCTCCGTAAAGTTGTGTAATGGGAAATAAAACACTGAGTGATATTACTTCTAAGTAATTAGCGAGAGTAAGAATTCCAATGTACTGGTACTTGTACTTGTTGTACATGGCAAATAAGCTCTTGAACTTGAACATAGGTAACAGTTGTTTAATGAACTTAAACTAGAATGGTCTTTGGTGTTTAGTTCTACTCCAAAGTGGTTTTAGTTTGTGCTAGAGGCTTTTCCGAGAAGAGATCTGACCATTGGTTTGTGTTAGCCGAGTAAATATTGACCCCTCTTTCCTGTCCATTTGCACTGTGAGCTGAGATACACTGGGTGCTCCCCACAGGGGTTTGAATAAACCATTTATTATAACTTAGGAAATCCACCTCAGGGTCTTTTCCACCACAGTTGGTACAGGCACAGGTAGCCCCAAAGACACAGTGTTGGAAAGACAGAAGAAGAGTCGGAAATGAAGCAGCCCCGCTCAAGAAGTCCGGCTAATGTGTCACCTTAATAATAAATCATCATAATAATAATAAGAACTTTATTTATATAGCACCTTTCACTTTGGAGAGGTTCATTTTAGAGGAGCGAGAGAGTTTTCCTAGTAGTGCTTTTGTCTCCATAACAACAAATCCTTAAGACATCATTGTATCGGTAGCGACCAATGCTCACAGTCAATTCAATGAAAGTAGCTATGCCAGGTGGTAAGGAAAGGATCCTGTACCGTTTTCGGTGTGAACCGTGTCAAATGGCCGAGCATGGCTGTTACCAATAACACGGCCTCTTTGTTTTCCAGGGCCGACTGTCAGCACCGTCCTGTCTCCTGGAAACGGCAACGGGCCGTTCGGTCAAGACCCGTACGACCTACCCAAGAACAGCCACATCCCCTGCCACTACGACCTGCTCCCAGCACGGGAGACCCCCAGCCCTTCCTCCACCAACAAGGAGCCGGACTGCGAATAGACTTCCAGAGACTTCTAAGAGGCCACACCACCCTGACCCTTTTTCGCTCAGCCGGTGACCTTATTTGGTGTGGTAAACCTCGGGTCCATCACTACATATCTCCTTGGCGATTCTTATTCAACGTTTCTTTTTGCGAGGGTAGGTGGGTGGGGTGGGGGTGGGTTCTGAAGGTTTTTTGATGACTTTTTTTATTACTATAACCATTCTTTATCACAGTTTGTTGTTGCTGGATTTTGTTTCTCGCTCCCTCTATCGTCACATTTCCTCTATTGCTCTGATTTTAAAAGTACGTTTTTTTTTTATTATACTTCTACAATTTTGGAAATTACCAGGTATTATGAGAGACATCATTTTTGTGTAAAGCCTTAAAGTACACCTTGGTGTTCAGCAAATCATTCCACTCACACTGGTATTACTTGCCTTTAAACTATAACATCACATTTCAATTTATTTTTATAACAATTATCTTAAACAGTATTAAAGTGTCAGATTTGCTTGGTTTACCAGTGAATTTATAATTTTTGTTTAGACTTTGTTTTTTGTTAGTTTTTGTTGTTGTGTGAGAAAGTGGATATTAGTACTGTATATTTAGTGTTAAAACAAGTTTGAAAATGTTACTTTTTATTTTAACGTTCACAGATTTTAACCAATCTAATCTACGCTGACATTGTTTGATGAGTACTAAAGTTAACCAAAGGGTCAAGTACCATTGCACAGTTGACGGCTGAACCTGTTTATAATGCCACTTCCATCACGCTGTTACAAATAGATCAACTGACTTAAGAATCTTAGAAGCAGAGAAACTGAAGTGCGCTCTCGGGTGTTTAACAAACCAGTTGCTGATATAAATATATAGTGCAAAGGAAAGGGCCCAACATTACATTTAAATATCAGCAATTTTGTGCTTAAGCTGGACTTTTGCATTGTGAAAGAAACACAATACTTACAAGGGTCCCACATAAAATAATAGCATTTCTTTGATCAGATTTTGCTCAGCAACATTAGCTTTAGAAATGTGTATATTCTCCTGTATTCTGGTGCGCTCTGAATGGCCTGAAAATAGCTACAAGTCTTGAGCTATTTTTGAACCACATATGATTGTGTTTGTACAAATGATGTACATAGCTAACTGTATTTACCTCTAAAATGAGAAGTGAATTTTGATGTATAAAATGTACAAACTCCACCCTGTGTCCTTATATGTTATAAAATAACTCTGGGGCTGATGTGTAGAGTATTTCATACCCTATACCCTCTGATATATGTGCCGTCCAAAGTTTTCATTCCTGGCCAAGAATTTTAAATGTTTATGATTTTAAAAGGCTTTGGAGCCTGTTTTATTTCGGTCACCAGGCCTGACAGATTTAAAAAACATAAAAGAGCATCCATGACAACCAAAACAACAATAAAAAAAACCACATTACATTTTCCCATTTTTTTTTTTACACATTTAAATATGTATTTTTCCCCTGTCTGTTCTCTCACCCACCTCACAAGGTCCGTACGATTTTTATTTAGGACATGTTTTGACAGACGCTTTTGTAGCTGACAATGCTTTGTATTTAAGAATTCCTTGTTTAATGAAAACAGCTATATTATTTTTTCAAGCATATGGATGGGAATTAAGCAAAATATGTACATAAATACATCTTTGTTGACATCCAGGAAAAGAGAAAACGCCTCGACAGAAGGACTAGATTATAGTTGAAAGAGTTTCCCAAAGACAATGATTTACTTTCACTCTACCACCACTACGTCCACTTTTGTTTAGTTTTGTTTCACTTTATAGTTTGCGCAGATACTTTTCAATAAAATTAAACATGGAAAAAAGATTTGTTACTTGTTGACATGCTATATGTTCTTTCTGTAATCATTGAAGAGCGTGATATCATTTAAAAGTTACCAACCTGCTAGTGCTTGACTTCCTTACTTTGTATTAATGGATTTCTCTAATACTATTTATATATATATATATACACAGTATTTTTCTGTTGGACAAATTTTCTTTAATGTATTGTTTTGTTTCTGTCAAACCTTTTTTCTGTCGTATGCTTAGCTTATAAGTGTATTTGAAACATTATCAGCCTGAACCTACACGTTTTCATCCTGATTATTGAATACAATACGTTAGAACTAACAATACATGACTCAGCAGGCATGAAGAAACAATACATGACTCAGCAGGTACACTTTGGTGGAAAGGGTGTGACCTTGCGCAAATCAAATTATATTGACTCTGTAATTGAACTTTAGATGACAGAATTGAATATAAATAGGGAGTCGGACCGTTTTGTTGGAAAGTTTATTACCCAAGAAATATAATTTTTGGCCGGATATTGGACTGACCATTTGATACCTCCAACCATTCCTGTGTGAGTGTTTTAAAAATGGCACATTTCAGTTGAAAACCCTACGCCTAGCAACCCTACTAGGAAAAGATGGGAGATAAACCAGCCAATTAATTAAAAAATAACTTTGCTAATCATGATAAACTTTATTGGCATACCAACATTCTCAACATGTACACAAAATTGTGTTTGTATGGCAACAAATGTTTTTACAGCCGCTACAAACCAAACTAAACAAAACGTTCCCTAAGCTAGATACTTCTTGTTGTGGATACAGCCTCTGTCGATGAGGAAGTTCTAGAGCACATGCTGTGAGCGTTGTGCTTGACAAAGAGAGGAAGGTTCCGGAACGTCAAAGTGAGCCATGGAGAAGCTGTGTGTTACCCAAAGAGGTGAGTTCTTAACTTAACTTGGGCTGTGGACAGTGTCAGTGGAAAGCGTATATGAAAATAAAGACCATTTTTTACGTATCATTTTCACATTAAAGCAGGCCCATAACCACAACATAGTACATAGTATTCTGACTGTGTGCATCATTTTGGTAATTAAAATGACTCGTTGACAAAACACTTAGACTTTACCTTGTTCAAAATGCAAAACATATGCTATTTTCTCTCTAGTGGGGCTGGAGGTAGTAACATAAAAGTCCTCGGTGTGGTGGTAAAGGTGATATAGGATTCCTTGGTGTAGAGGTGTTGATATAGGATCACTTGATGTGGAGGTAAAGGGGATATAGGATCACTTGGTGTGGAGGTGAAGTGGTGTGGAGGTGTTGATATAGGCCCTTACGATTTGGAGGCTCTCATTCATTTTGATCCAGAAGCCACAATTGGTCCGGAGCAGCGCTCAGTCTCCGAGAGGCTTGATGAGTTCCAGCAGCATTCCTCCGCCCAGCGTAGTCCACGCCGTTGAACTAGGCATTCATGCGGATCTCCTGTATGACCATCTCTCTCCTCTCCATCCTCCCTACCCGCTCCGCAGCCTCGGTCGTAAACATCTCTTCCTCCCAGCGGTCCAACGTCTTCCTGTCCGCGTCCGACAGCAGAGAGCAGTCCGTTCCGTCGTAGTCGTCCTCCTCTTCCTCGTCTTCTTCTTCCTCCTCACCCTGCATGACGGGGTGTGCGGGCGACGGCGGGTGATGTCGGAGAGCGCGCCCCCTACAGGTGACTCTGAGGGACACAGCCAGCAGGGTGAACAGCAGACCCACACACACACTGGAGGTGAACAGGAGCGCTGCCGTCTCAGGGTGCTCTGAGATAGAAAGACATGCGAGGATTTAAAAATAAAATAAAAACCTAGCTCTGTACAAAAAATATATCTATATAAATATGTGTGTGTGTTTGTTATACAAAGCACCTTTCTATGACGGTGTAAAGCACCTCTGTCATGGAAAGCGCATTGAACCGCAATTATTGTTGTAAATGTACTTCACAAATAAAGATTATTACTACTATTATGATCATCATATATATGTGTGTGCTTGTATTTGTCTCTGGTCTGTGTGTGTATATCTATGACAAAATTAAAACGTATACAACTTGTGTGTGTTTCTGCCCCAACATAAAGGGTTGGTTTATCAGGCGTCACCTTTTATGTATGTGTAGGTGGTGAGCGAGTTGCTGAGCATGGTGTCAGTGTAGTCTGGTCTCCTGGAGCCTTTAGGACTCACAGCCGCCACCACGTCGGCAGGGCCCACTGACAAATGACAAATCATCATAATAAAGCCAGGAACAGGACATGGAGTGCAGAGAGACCGAGGGGGAGGGAGAGAGAGAGAGAGAGAGAGAGAGTGTGAGGGAGAGAGAAAGAGAGGGAGAGAGAGAGAAAGAGAGACAGAGGGAGAGAGGGAGAGAGAGAGAGAGAGAGAGTGTGAGGGAGAGAGAAAGAGAGACAGTGACACCGGGAGAGAGAGACAGAGAGACAGAGGGAGAGAGACAGAGGGAGAAAGAGAGAGAGAGAGGGAGGAAGCGAGAGAGAGAGAAAAAGAGAGACGGAGTAAGAGAGAGGTCCTACCTTTTCTAGTGTCCAGTGGTGGAGGGGGTGGGGGGGGTTGAACTACTGAAGGGTCCGCCTCTTTCAGTAGGGTCAGGGGTACTGTCGATAGAGATATGGAAAGTGTTTATCAAAACATTACAGAGCTCCCGGTAATCTTGCCCCACCCCCCCCTTACAAAACGGGCACACAGACCAGATATATTTTCTTTCTTGTTGCTCCGGTAACTAAACAATGAGGGAGAGTTCTGTATTGTTCTGTGCCCAAAGAACTCTGGGTTTTTCCAGAGACGTCTTTCAGCGCTAGGCTCAATTCAAACCCCCAAATGATTCACTTGAGAATCTCTGGCGATGAGCTCATACGAAGCTGGCATCTGAGCCAATGACAGGAAGTTTTTACAGGAAGTCCGCTAAGGTCCCTGGAAGCTAAGCTCAGATTTTATTTTCTTCTCACACTTACTTTGTGTTCTTGAGGCTGATTAAGCAGGCTTGCCTGGTATCTAAACGTCTAAAGGTCACCAGATAAAAGGGTACTAAAGTATTTTTACTGTACAAACAGCTTTTAATTCCCTTTCTACTTTTTAAAATCTTCCTCTTCCTGCTCCCTCAGTGGAGTCTGTTGGTCTATGAGGTAGACAGAGTGTAGAGAGTTCTATGAGGCAGATAGACAGTGTGGAGAGTTACATGAGGCAGGCAGACAGTGTGGAGAGTTACATTAGGCAGGCAGACAGTGTGGAGAGTTACATGAGGCAGGCAGACAGTGTGGAGAGTTACATGAGGCAGGCAGACAGTGTGGAGAGTTCCGTGAGGCAGACAGACAGTGTGGAGAGTTCTATGAGGCAGGCAGACAGACAGTGTGGAGAGTTCCGTGAGGCAGACAGACAGTGTGGAGAGTTCCGTGAGGCAGACAGACAGTGTGGAGAGTTCTATGAGGCAGACAGACAGACAGTGTGGAGAGTTCTATGAGGCAGGCAGACAGACAGTGTGGAGAGTTCTATGAGGCAGGCAGACAGACAGTGTGGAGAATTCCGTGAGGCAGACAGACAGTGTGGAGAGTTCCGTGAGGCAGACAGACAGTGTGGAGAGTTCTATGAGGCAGGCAGACAGTGTGGGGAGTTCTATGAGTCAGGCAGACAGACAGTGTGGGGAGGTCAGAGAGGTCTGTGACGCAGGCAGACAGACTCATACCACAGGAGTAGAGCACAGCAAGGTATTTCCTGGTTCCAGGGAAGCAAGGGTCTCTGAAGGTCTGGTCACCCACGGCGATGACGCACCTCTGTTTGCTGTAGCAGGACCGTGAGACTGTGTGCACAGCCTCGGGGTTTAAACAGTCTGAAAAAAGAGAGAGACCAAGAAAGAGGGGGAAAGATGAAAGGACGATTGAAGGGAAATGAAAGAGTGGGATTTAACTTCTGCCTTTAGTGTGGGTGTGTGTGTGTGTGTGTGTGGGTGTGTGTGGGTGTGTGTGTGTGTGTGTGTGTGTGTGTGTGTGTGTTGTTGTTGTGCATATAAAGTAAGCTGGCGATACTTTTTTTTAAATAAAGTTGACTCACCAAATTGGGGTGGTCCCATGAGGGGTGAGGGGCAGGTGTCCCGGTGAGCTAGTGCCCTTCCATAGACAGCTGCATAGATGTTCAACACCTTGGGAGGCTTACAGCGGAGCAGCAGGCTCCCCCCCTCACACACCACATGGCTCTTGTGCTCAGCTGAACACAGACAGGAGGGATGAGATTTAAAAATAATAATAATACTGATACTACTACTACAACTAATACTACTACTACTACTATTAAAATAATAACACAAATTGTTTTTGTTAAAATAACAAAGGCAAACAGGAGGAGTGGAAGCCAAGTGGTACTGACTAGGTTTGCACTTGTAGTCCACATGGAGATACTTGGTGGTCCCAGGACAGGGGTCCTTCCCAAAGAGCAGGTGATTGACAGGCAGCTGACACTCTCTGTGACTCTGGCACTCTGACAACAGCTTCTGCACCATGGAAAGTCCGGTCAAATATGTACATATAATAATAATGATAATGATAATAAACTTTATTTATATAGCTTATTTCCAAAACAAGGTTTACAAAGTGATTTACAGGATCAAAACAACAGACATTAATCATAACAGTAAAGTCACAATCATTCATAATCAGATAAAGAGCTGAATGGCTTATCAGATGAATGTTATTAACAGAGGAATGTCCAAATAACGATTCGGGGACAGAGGCTATCAGTCTGAAAGCAGATTAACTAATGGAACTGAAATGTAAACATCCACCTGCACTCCAAACAAACACATTGACTGATGATGCAGCGTAGCCCCCACAAGACGAACCTGTAGCGCTGAACTCGACGAGCAGCTGTCACCGGCTGCTCTGACAGCCGCAGCGTGGTCGTTGGTGCACACCTGTGCGTCGTTGCTTCCGTAAAACGCCGCCTGGACCGATATGGTGGAGTGGCGGGGACAGTGTAAGCGCAGAGGCTGGCCATCGCACGCTCGTGCGGATTGATTGGTGAGGATTCTGGACAGGTAGCCTGTGACGGTTAAATTAAACAATCCCACTTCACTAACATCATCAACAGGCTATTTTTTTCGTTTACCTCTCCACTATCATCAATTAACATATTTTGGATCATTGACGTATTATCATCACGTCATCAGCTCTTAATTTTGAAACAACAAAAAATCCCAATCTTATCTTTATCGTCAATTTAAAAAAACATGTCACTACTCATCTTGATCTTAAACATTGTCAATATGATCGTCATCATCATTATCATAATCATTATCATCATCAACAACAAGAACTCTAACGATGACACAAAGTATCAACACACTCGAGAAGTCCGCCAGTCCATCCATGTGTCTCGTGCCCAGGAGAAGGGCGAAGCAGAGGAGGTTAACCCGAGACCACTTCAACCCGTTAAAGTCCAGATCGCTCATTGCTTGCATTCCTGCTCTCTGAGATCATGTTCAGGTGCTTGGAAATCTTAACTTCCAAAGAGAAAAAAAGGTGCTTAGATCTTAAGCAGGACTGAATAGTTCGTCCATAGACTAAATCACAACAAAAAGTTTTTAAATAACTCAGGATATGACCCCAAGTTTATAGTCACAAGAAACATCCAAATTTCATCCAACTATTTTCCTGAGACATTAATTAACGAATCCAACATAAACCCATTAACCGTAAAAAAACATATATCGGTTTAAATACCTTAGCATACTAAAATAAGTGCGTCTACTGTGGTTCCCATCAGTTTCCGGGGAGTCCAGTGTAGCTTTGAAGCGAGAGCACTCTGGAGCATGCATGGGGGCGGCAGAAAAGCTGGGCAAAGAAGTAACCTGCGCAACAAATAAAATATAAACAGATTTTCAGCAGAATCCCATTTAATGTCCTTCACCGATTACGATAATATAGCCTCATAGTTCTAGGCTATTGGATCGTATTGCGAATACACGTGCAGCCTAAAAAGCTGATGAAGATTTTGTATTGTAGTTTAGGGCTGTATTGACAGCTGTGTGTGGAATGAACTATAGGGGTGTGGCAGACAGTTTTAAAGGGAGGAGTTACGTCAGCTTTTCCCCATGCTGCATGAGGTAGGCGGACATACACCTATGGTAACGGTTTGGTCCCGCTATCTCAGAAAGGATTTGCATGGCTTTAGATAGGGCAACTTTACTTTTCCATCTTATTAATACGCTCCATTATTTGTTTGTTTTCCATTAAAGTTAGTACGGTCTATAAATGTTCCATCACGCAATGGTTTGCTGAACACATTTGGGCCGAAAAAGGCTCTTATTGAGACAGTTTTACTCACATAAATGTTCATCTCCCATGGGTTATAGCAGCTTCAGCGTCAAAGCACAGAAAACAACGATTGCTTTTATATCCGGTTAACCAGGTAACTTCAGCAGAGAGAAAACAACCCTATTTAGATCCTGAAATGTTCATAAATCCTACATTTTCCATTAGAAACAAATAGCCTAATTGTAGCATGTTAATGTACGGTGGTCTGAAATTGTTTATTGTTTGTTTTTGTTTGTGAAAGCAACTAACAAGGGATTCGTGTAGGCCTGTCCGTGCCTGTGTCACGTCGAATTCCTACCACCTTATCGTCTTCTGATATTTCTTTGAACATGCACATTTTCACATCGTGTTTATTTCATTTTATATCATGCAATATGAATGCCACACAAAAGGACAGTGGTAAGTGGTAAAGGGTCAACAAACCTATCAGGATGTGTCTGTGCTGGTTAACAGTTAGCGCCCTCTAGTGCATATGTCATGTATGTTCTTACCCACGCTTTTTCTCCCCTATTTTGTGAAACCTGCAGACAGAAGTATATTTTCTTTAGCTAATGTGTATATCAAGCAAATGTATCATAACAAAGCAAGACTGCAATTAGGGTACCCCATTCGTTTGAAGTATTCCCTATATTGATTTACATACTAAAATTAATATTTCAGTGAAACATCCAATTGTGCTCCAAAAGGCTTGAATGTAATTTCCATAAAACATCGAATAAACACACGGAAACATTCTGGGTCACCGAAATTGTTTATTCTTAAGTACTTTAATTATGTTCTTGCTTAACGTTGGTTTTCTTAATATAATAAACGTTTTCCTATTTAAAATGTAGGAGGTTTGCTTATTCATTTCGACGAGTGTGTCCCCATGTGCAATGTAGCCAATCAAAGAGTAATGCACTCGGATTAGATTGTAAAATAAATTCGCCGTTTTTGCATTACATTTTATTGATGGTAAACAATTTTATTTTAACAAGTTTATGTTGCTATGAAGGGGTTTGACATAGATGTTATGAAAAGACCTGGCCTCTTTCAAGGGCGTTAGCTATTGGCAGCTACAATCATTGTCATTGTTACAGGGAAGACGCAGTTAGCTAAATGTCACTCTAGGACTGCATTTCGTATGAACTGGCTAGAATTTTTTTTAATTGCTTATTCGTTTTCACCAACATCTGGGGGAGAAAGTTTGGTGCCTGAGCCATAGTCTGCTCTGCCTGCTAAATTCCTCATGAAAAGCTCTCTTATAAAACGTTGCCTTTGATAATCTGTTTATATTTCTCAATAAATATGGGCAATATCAACAATAAGATGGATGTAAAGATATTTGCATTTTCTTTAGTAATATAAGTACCAAAATGTAATATGCTTGCACAGGACTGTCTTTCAGAGGTCTAGTCAGCACAAGTTTCTGTTTTATTTTATTTTTGTTTTTGAATATACCCTATAATATTTAGATTATTTTATACCACCTCCCCCTGGTTTGTTATTTCTCATTGAGATATCATATTGCTGGCTCCAAAGAAAAATCGCTGCAGTTTTAGCTTCTGATACTGATATGGGCTGTGTGGTAGTTTGCGCATTGCCAAC
>CM030172.1:51147115-51152115 GCA_017639675.1 Aplochiton taeniatus
AACGAGTTGTCATAATTGACAGTGGCAGCCGATTTAGCGATAGCGTAAACACCGCCTTAACGCGAAGAGGTCCGCCCGATCGCCATGGCTGAGAGAGCCACTCCGATTACCGTCGTCGTAACCGTGGCGACGGGCCTGGGGCCCCCGTTGTCTTTTTGAGGGGTGTGTTGTGATCGTTTGGTCGGAGTGTGACCGACTGGGAGAAACAAGCCCAGGGCACCAGAGAGGTGTGTTCTGCCAAGGAGCTTGGTTAGAACTAGAATTCTAGAATCTGTTGTTTTGGATTCCATTCTAGAACCATTGATGTGTGTTCTGCCAAGGAGCTTGGCTAGAACTAGAATTCTAGAATCTGTTGTTTTGGATTCCATTCTAGAACCAGTGATGTGTGTTCTGCCAAGGAGCTTGGTTAGAACTAGAATTCTAGAATCTTTTGTTTTGGATTCCATTCTAGAACCAGTGATGTGTGTTCTGCCAAGGTGTGTGTGGCTGGCTCGGGAGGCCCCTGCTCTTCTTTTTCAGAGTGGCAAAGCACAGAAGACAGCCATTTTGAGTGCGAGGCACGTTTTGTTTTTTTGTTCAGGTGTCGAGCAGACTGTCAAAATGTAAAAGGGCACAGACACTGTTGCCTGGTGCTGTGCTCGCTGAATAACAAACCATCGATAAGTGTTAAGAAGGAAATGTTTATTAAAGTGTTGTGTCTTCATGACAGAACAACCTACTGCAGTGCTGTAGAACAAGAAGTCTTTCTGATTTAGTTTTTATCTGTATGTAACATGTTTACCAAAATGTCTCAAAGTCTAGTGAATAACTACTTGGTGTATTGTAATTGTAGTGAACAATATATTTGTTCACTTTTTAAACCTAGTTTTGTTCGGTGTCTATTGTGAATCTTTATTTCAGACAGTTCCGTGACAAGCCCTACAGATTCTCCTTGACAAAGGGTTCTACTTGACTGATTTCCCCACTGTTATAGTGGTTCCCCAAAGAACAGCTCTTCAGAGAACCCCGGAAACCTTTAGAGAACCCGGAAAACCTTTAGAGAACCTGGAAAACCTGTAGAGAACCTGGAAAACCTTTAGAGAACCCGGAAAACACTTTTGAAAAAGGTGTGTTCCTTTGTGCGGACGGGTCAGACCGCAAGGCAGTGGAGCAGACGAAGAAATGCACAAAGCCGTCTGATCTTTCTCATGGCCGCTGATTTGAGGGAGCCATGTAAATTCATGCATGCATGGATGCATGCATTTAACAACGTACACACACACACACACACACACACACACACACGCGTATGTTATGCAACATGCACAGTGGCGGGCGCATGCAGGATTCACAGATGGAGTCAGACTTCATTATCCAATAAATGTGCGATTTATGTGTACACAAACTTCTGTAATGAACGAACGACACACAGAACCTCCAGCACGCCGACACACACACACACACACACACGTATACAAAACAGACACACACTCACAGCCACACACACACACACACGTACGTACGCACACAGTGGACAGTCAGCCAGCGTGATGTAATGTGCTGCACTGAGGCGAAGTGACTTCAACACTGTCAGACATGTTTTTGCTCAAGTTTGAGCTTTTATATAAGCAGTGAGTCATCACCGTAACCTACATAGCAGAGCGTCACGTATTGGTGAGGAAACACAAGATGTCCGCCTGCTGACGCTTATAGTTAATGCTGTGCCTTTTGAGTTAACTCTGTCATGAGAAATCACCCAAAGGTGTGCATAGCTTGAGTGAATTTAGTTGTAGTATATTTGTCTGTTTGTTGTTGTTGTTGTGTGTGTGTGTGTGTGTGTATATGTGTGTGTGTGTATGTGTGTGTGTGTGTGTGTGTGTGTGTTTTCAGCTCTTATCACTGTAGTTCTGGACTGCTGAGACCCTTTGACCTTGAGGGGAAAAGAGAAGCGTTGTAGTTTATTTATTATAATTATTTTTTTACTCTTTGCCACCTTCAGTCCCTTGAACCTCACCGAGACCTGCTAGACCTAAGACACACACACACGCCAAGACATGAAATGGAAGTTCAAAGTACGGAAAAACCTTCACAGTATTAGTAAACCGTGTGATTAGTTCAGCTGTTCAGTAGCTCAGTTGGTGTAGTTGGGCTGTCATACTACCAGGTAGAGACGTTTGATCCTCCTTTGGCCCACCTGTACTAAAAGGCTGCATGTACTGTAAGACGCTCTGGGTCAAAGAGTCCTCCAACCAGCATGAGTTGTGTTTAGGAGTGCACCCCTGTGACTAAGGGTGTGGAAGGCGGCGGTTTCCCCAGCGTCCACTAGAGGGCGTGTGTGTGTTGGGGAATCCACTTCAGAGTCACACCACTGTCTTGCTCTTGGACGATTGTCTTTCATCATGGCCTTATCTGGTAGCAACCAGCCATTGTAACAGATACCGGTTCAACAGAAACAAGATCATCTTTGAAAAAACGAAAACAAACACTTATTGATGCTGTGTTTGTAAGGGTCTGGCCCCTAAAGCATAACTTCAAACATATTGATAAATGAAGGCAGGGACATCACAATCTTTTGATATATTCAAATTGATTACTTTGGTAGATGTTTTGTTGGCGTGGCTGTAGATGGTTCGTTTTAACCCGTTCATCTTGATTCCTAATGTATTGGAAAGTACTTATTTGGTTCTTTGGACCAGGCAGTTGTGCTGACAGGGACTGGGGCCTGACCTAATAATAAAAAAAAAAAATAATATGTTTTATTTTAAAGTGTTTTTCAAAATATCAAATAGACACTTTACATGGTAACAGATAAAACACCGAAATGAAATAAATCAAAAAGGAACGAGCCATAAACAAGGAGATTAAAACGACTATTGAAAGGCCGAAGTGAGGAAGAACATTTTAAACCTGCTCTTGAAAAATGGCGATGGATTCAGAGTCTCTGACGTTAGCCAGGAGGGAGCTCCATAGCTTTGGTGCAGCACGGCTGAAAGCACGGTCACCCATGGAGCAAAGTTCAGTGCGGAGGACTGACAGGAGACCAGAGTCAGAGGAGCGGAGACTGAGAATTGGAGTGTGGAGGTGGAGGAGTTCAGAAAGGTAAGTAGGCGCCAGGCCATGTAGGGCTTTTGTAAGTAATTGACATGAGTTGAAATGTTGCTATTTGATGGGCAGCCAGTGGGGTTTGACATGGGAGGGGGGGGGGGGTTGCCAGGTCCTGGTGTGAGGGAGAATTCTGCCGGCAGAGTTTTGTATGTATTGGAGTCGGTTCATTGCTCTTGCTGGTAGAGAATAGCATTGCAATTGTCCAAAAGGGAGATGATAGTTGATTGAGCAAGGATCTCTGCAACGGAATCTAAACCAGTTCCGAACCAGACCAGGCCAGGCCAGGCCAGTTTAAACCAGGCCATTTTAGGGTACGGTGTGCGATTGCAGACACCACTGTGACCTGAGACGTTTTTTTTTTTTTTAAAGAGACCTGTTCATTTTCCAGTTAAGAAAATTCAGCTTTTATTGCATCAATTAAGTTTCTGTGTGTTTGAATTAACTCACCATACACTTGAAGGGCCTGAAAAGTGTCAACATGCACTTACAACTTACAATGTAATTAAAATAATCTAATCTCCTAAACCTTTCTCTCAGGTGTGGGACAGCTATATAATACTGCATTTATCACAGATTTATCAATTGACTGTAAAAAAAGATGTCATTACCTTGTTTCAAAGTTTCCAAAGTAATGAAAACATCTGCTTATGATGAAGTCAACTGACTCAGCCTAAACGAATGGGCTTTACTTAAATAATGGAGTTTGATCCTTTTCTATCCATTCAATAAACGTTAAGGGTAGTGTCACCCTATTAATTAACCTTGCTAAAAGAAGACTACATGCCCGATGATGGGCTTAATAGGAGAGGCATAACAGCGCTGTTAAGCAAATTGACATGAAGCCCGTTTTGGCACTGAGACACAGCTTTTCTCCTAATTTCTCAGTTCTGTCCGATTTTAATGCCATCCCTTATCGCCAAATGACATCTTGTTTCTCATTAAAATATCTATGGCGACTAGCTTTTGTCTCTCCCCCCGACGAGACGGAAATGTAAGGTCATGTTTTGATGTGCTCCCCTTATCGCAGTGTTGGTAATTTACAGATTCAAAGAGGAGACATCCTCTTATTAGCTCATGCTGTAGAGAGGACGTGCCAGTGGAATATTAAACACTCCTCATCAGCTGCCGCTCAGTCTCTCTCTCTCTCTGTCTCTGTCTGTCAGTCTCTCTCTCCCTCTCTCTCTCTCTCTCTCTGTCTCTCTCTCTCTCTCTCTCTGTCAGTCTCTCTCTCTCTCTGTCAGTCTCTCTCTCTCTGTCAGTCTCTCTCTCTCTCTCTCTCTTTCTCTCTCTGTCAGTCTCTCTCTCTCTCTCTCTCTCTCTCTCTCTTTCTCTCTCTGTCAACTCTCCTTGTGGAGCTTTAATGGGATCCTTGTTAGCTTTAGCGTCGTGGACCCACATCTACACAGGGATCCACCATGAAATATTGAAGACACTAATAATCAAGTGTCTATATATACAGTGTATATGTACTTGGACAGTGTGTGTTTTGCAGTGGGTGCACTGTTCTTGTGGTTTGGGACTTTTTCCTTTTGAGTCCCGTCCCGGCATCCTCCCTCTTTCCTTCTACCTCCCTCTCTTCTCTCCCCTCTCTTCTCTCCCCTCTCTTCTCTCCCCCTCTTCTCTCCCCCCTCTTCTCTCCCCCTCTTCTCTCCCCTCTCTTCTCTCCCCCTCTTCTCTCCCCCTCTTCTCTCCCCTCTCTTCTCTCCCTCTCTTCTCTCCCTCTCTTCTCTCCCCTCTCTTCTCTCCCCCTCTTCTCTCCCCTCTCTTCTCTCCCCCTCTTCTCTCCCCTCTCTTCTCTCCCCCTCTTCTCTCCCCCTCTTCTCTCCCCCCTCTTCTCTCCCCCTCTTCTCTCCCCTCTCTTCTCTCCCCTCTCTTCTCTCCCTCTCTTCTCTCCCCTCTCTTCTCTCCCCCTCTTC
>CM030172.1:51157115-51162115 GCA_017639675.1 Aplochiton taeniatus
GATGCATTGTGAGATAGTAACGTAGGCTACAACCTGGATGTCAGGCAACTAGCCAAGCAGTTAGAGAAGAACAATCAACCTTTCCTCTGCTTTCTCTGAACCCCCCCCCCCCCCCGCCCTGCACACACAAACACACAGACACACAGACACAGACACACACACACACACCCCTCCCTTCCTTGCTCCCTCCCTCCCTCCCTTCCTCTCTCCCTCCCTCCCTCCCTCCCTCCCTCCCTCCCCCCACTGGCCACAGCTGCACTGGGCTTCTGGCGGCTCAGGACAGGCAGACAGCCGCGGCTCCACTTCCCCTCGTAAAGACTCTCGCTCCCGGGCTAACTGGGAGCAGACGGGCGGGCTGGGCCTCCGGTACTGGGCGGACAGAACTGAAGCCCCCCCCCCCAGGTAGCGGGCCTAGAAGGCCCCCTTTTGACCGTGTGCTTGAGACGCGGGGGGGTGTCCCAGAGGGAAGAGGGCACCTCGCAGCTCCGTCGTGAGATTTCGTGGCTGCTAGGCTCTTGTTAGCGTTTCAACTGGAATGCTCCCATAGGCAGTGTCATCTCAACAAGTGTCTCTGTGGCCATGCTGGTCCTGTCCACTTCAACACCAAGCCTCACTGCCATGCCCAGCCTCTTACTACAGACTCTTTCTCTCTCCTTATCTCTCTCTCTCTCTCTCTTTCTCTCCCTCCCTCTCTCTCTCTCTTTCTCTCCCTCCTTCCGTCCCCTTTTCCTTCCTGTCTCCTGATTCGTTCTGTATCTTTTGTGCTCTTTCCTTTCTTTGTCCGCGGGTTTTAATGTCTGTGTCTCGTCCCCGCCCCGCCCCCCCCCCCCCTCTCCCCCCCATGTTGCAGAGACCCCCGCCTCTTCCATAAATAAGAAGCTTGGATCCCATACCACACACACGCGTGGTAAAGCAATAGGTCTATGTGGAGTCTAAACAATGGGATCAATGTGGCGCGCGTCCCGAAACGTTGATGCTGTCGTAGAACACGGATCTGCAGACTGAGGACTTAACGCTTGAGGGGACAATGGTGACCCCCCCCCCGGGACACTCACCCCCCCCACCCCCACCCCAACCCCCTCCCCCTAATCAATACATTTACAATCGATACCCCTCCCCCCCCCACCCCGCCGAAATCAATGGGTCTGCACTCCTCCTGCCAAAGAAGAAGGCTTTCCAGGAAGTAATCGCTTGGCTGAAGGAATCAATTCACTTAGGAATACAGTCAATGGAAATAAACTCACTACACCTCGCTCTTTCTCTGTCTCTCTGTCCCTCTCCCTCTCTCTCTCTCTGTCTCTCTCTCTCCCTCTCTCTCTCTATGTCCCTCTCTCTCTCTGTCTCCCTCTCTCTGGCTGTCTCTGTCTCTCCCTCTCTCTCTCTCTCTGGCTGTCTGTCTCCCTCTCTCTCTCCCTCTTGCTCTCTCTCTTTCTCCCTCTCTCTCCCTCCCTCCCTATCTCTCTCTCTCTGGCTGTCTGTCTCTATCTCTCTCTCTGTCTCTTTCTCTCTCTGTCTCTCTCTCTCCCTCTCTCTCTCTCTCTCTGTCCCTCTCTCTCTCTGTCTCCCTCTCTCTGGCTGTCTCTGTCTCTCCCTCTCTCTCTCTCTGTCTCTCTCTCTGGCTGTCTGTCTCCCTCTCTCTCTCTCTCCCTCCCTCCCTCTCTCTCTCTCTCTCTCTCTCTCTCTCTCTCTCTCTGGCTGTCTGTCTCTATCTCTCTCTCTGTCTCTTTCTCTCTCTGTCTGTCTGTCTCTCTCCCTCTTTCTCTCTACATACATAGACTATAAATAGTCGTATCATTTCTGTACTCCAATTGCTTGTTTGATCTCTAGAGTATCCACCTGTTTCATTCACCATATTTGTTTTTGAACTTCGTACACAAAATCTGTTTTGTAGGGAGTTTGAGAATAGACGATGGTTCTTAGACCCTGGAACGAAAAGGTACAGCACCAGGTGAGCGTTACACAGCAAGATCACCCTATTCATCCCTCCCCTTGATATAGCCCTTTTTTTTTATTGTAGGTGTCGATGGAAAGAAAAACATGCCCTGAGGGTAGAAATATGCAGATTGAAGTAAAAGATAAACCATTTTCTTGGCGTAGGCACTCCCATCCCCCACGCTATTTACAAAGTAATATCTATGATTTACGGCCGTCCAGGTGTGCGCTCAGAAGTCGGGGAGAGTTGGCCGGGGGGGTGGGGGGGGTGGGGGGTGTGTGTGGGGGGGGGGGGGGGGTGGGCGTGATCTACGGGCCTCCACCCCGGCCCAGCAGCTGCTTCTCAGCGCGCCGTCTGAAGGCCGGACCTGGGCCTCCGTAGCGCCGGGCAGAGCTCTCCTCCTCCCTGCCCCCCCCCCCCTCCTCCACCCACCCTCACTTCCTCTGTAACCTGAGCCAACCAGCCGTGAGCTGGCAGAGGGCCGCCTGCCCCCCCCCCCCCCTCCCTTAAACCCCCTCGCTCCCTAACAAGATTTCCCTTCCTGGGTCTTTTATAGACAGCCAGCCAATCCTCCAGCTTGCAGAAAGCTTCCAGGCTCGCTCCATTTATTTCCTCACTCAATGCTGCTCTCTCTCCCTCCTGGGTCTCTCTCTCTCTCTTTTTGGGGGGGGGGGAGAGAGAGAGGGGCCTCCTGGTTTTTCTTCCTCCCCTCGTTGACGTCCAGTCCAGACTGACAATAGCTGGTGCTTCTGCTTTGTGTTGCATGGGAGGGGGGTGGGAGGGGGGGCATGCTGAGTTCAGCTGTACTCAACGGTGTATCGCTGTGCTCCGCCATGTTCACCTCTGTGTCTCTCTGTCTCTCTCTGTGTGTCTCTCTCTGTGTCTCTGTGTCTCTCTGTCTCTCTCTGTGTGTCTCTCTGTCTCTCTCTCTCTGTGTCTCTCTGTCTCTCTGTGTGTGTCTCTCTCTGTGTCTCTCTGTCTCTCTCTGTGTGTCTCTCTGTCTCTGTCTCTCTGTCTCTCACTGTGTCTCTCTCTCTGTCTCGCTCTCTCTTTCTCTCTCTGTCTCACACTGTGTCTCTCTGTCTCTGTTTCTCTCTCTGTTTCTCTCTGTCTCTCTCTCTGTGTCTCTCTGTCTCTCTGTTTCGTTTCTCTCTCTCTCTCTCTCTGTCTCTCTGTGTCTAGCTGTGCTCTGCTGCACTGTTTATAGTCCCGGAGGAGAAATACAAGGGAAAGGAGAACAGATTGATAGGCCACTTGTAACTACTTGTAATTAATTCATTCCATTTACTCCAAGACTGACGCTGAGATTCCCTCCAAGACTCCCCTGTCTCTCTCTCTCTCTCTCTCTCTCTCTCTCTCTCTCTCTCTCTCTCTCTCTCTCTCTCTCTCTCTCTCTCTCTCTCTCTCTCTCACTCTCTCTACCTGTCTCTCTCTCTCCCTCTGTATCTCTCTCTCTGTCATTGACTACAGGCTGTAGCCCTGACTGCTGCACCCTCTAGTAAGTTGAAAGAGAGAGAGAGAGAGAGAGACAGTTAGCCACGTGTGGCAGGGCTTTTCTGACAGCTCAGCCTTCAGCACAGACACAGTCCAGAGGCAAGCCACAACGCTGAGGTGGCCGAACAATGGGAGAGCCCTGCAGGGGTAAATAAATCAGAGGACTGCTGACTCAGCAGACACCACCACCCTCCTCATCCCCCCCACCGCCCCCACCATCATCCTCCTCATCCCCACCACCACCCCCATGATCATCCTCCTCATCCCCACCCCCATCATCATCCTCCTCATCCCCACCCCCATCATCATCCTCCTCATCCCCACCCCCACCATCATCCTCCTCATCCCCACCACCACCATCATCCTCCTCATCCCCACCACCACCCCCACCATCATCCTCCTCATCCCCACCCCCATCATCCTCATCCCCACCACCACCCCCACCATCATCCTCCTCATCCCCACCCCCACCATCATCCTCCTCATCCCCACCCCCACCATCATCCTCATCCCCACCACCACCACCATCATCCTCCTCATCCCCACCATCCTCCTCTTCCTCACTCCCTACACCCAATCCCAGGGTGACGGGGTCCCATTGACGTCGACACACAGAGAGACATGCAGAGCTGCAAAATGGGAGTCTGCTCTCCTCTCTTTTCCTTGCCCTGACACTGACTGGACACACACACACACACACACACACACACACACACACACACACACAGTTTGTCAGGCTCTCAACAAGTTGTGTAAACGTGACTGAGAGGACAATAGGCCAGCAGTGCATGGAGGAATGTTTTGAATCAGCGGCTGCCATAGAGAGAGAGAAAGACAGAGAGAGAGACAGAGAGAGAGAGAGAGAGAGAGAGAGAGAGAGAGAGAGAGAGAGAGAGAGAGAGAGAGACAGAGACAGAGAGAGACAGAGAGAGAGACAGAGAGAGAGAGAGAGAGAGACAGAGAGAGACAGAGAGAGCAGCACCAACAGCATCAGCTAACAGCAGCTAGCCCTGTCAAAACGCCTAGCGCTCCCCAGCAGCCACAGTGCCTGGTGTGGCAGAGATAGAGGCAGCAGCAGCTAACAGCAGCTAGCCCTGTCAAATGCCAGACCGAGGTAGTGTTTCACAAAAAGGAGAGATGCTGTTCCTCCTTGAACCTAGGGCCTACCTCCTAAGAGCCTCAACATGACGCGGCAGACATCGTTTTTCGACATTGGATAACGGGGAGGCATCCATGGGAGAAAGTAAAATAACAGAATCTACTGTTTGGTTCTGGTGTTTGGTTCCTCGTTATATTAGGGGTCGGGGGAAATGGACACATTCCCCTCGCTCTCAGCTTGATAGTCGTTTTAAAAAACCGAAGTCTCGTTAGCGACTGAAAACCAACCTGTGAGCCGGACTAGCGTTCTGAGGATTTGCCTCGCCGCGTCTCAAAGAATCCTTTGGCCCCGTGAGCACATTTTCCGGGCTCCCTAACGAACAAGCCACAACATCCCAAGGGCCCCTTTGCTCCCTCTCTCACTCTCTCCCTCTCTCTCTTTCCTCCCTCCCGCTCTCTCTCTCTTTCTCTCTCT
>CM030172.1:51169615-51202115 GCA_017639675.1 Aplochiton taeniatus
CTTAACAAAACCAGTCCAGATAAACTCTGTCTTAACAGAACCAGTACCAGATAAACCCAGCTCATCTCTGCCTAGCAAAAACGAAGCCAGGCTCACCCGACTCTGCCTAACCAGAACTAACCCAACCTAGCCCGACTCTGCTTAACCAGAACTAACCCAGCCTAGCCCGACTCTGCTTAACCAGAACTAACCCAACCTAGCCTGACTCTGCCTAACCACAATTAACCCAATCTAGCCCTACTCTGCCTATCCAGAACTAACCCAATCTAGTCCGACTCTGCTTAACCAGAACTAACCCAATCTAGCCCTACTCTGCTTAACCAGAACTAACCCAATCTAGCCCGACTGCCTATCCAGAATTAACCCAACCTAGCCTGACTCTGCCTACCCAGCGGCAGCCTATCTCTGCCTAACCAGCTTACTCCATTGAACGGGATCTCTGAACGAACCCGTTACAAACCCGTAGTGCAAAGACATCCGGAACATAGTCAGACAAGCTGAGGATAATAGTTCAAGATTAAAAGGAAAGTTGGTAAAGACCCCCCCCCCCCCCCCCCTCCCCCCCAGCCCCCCCCCTCCTCTGTCCTCCCTCTGGCTGTCTCTTGTGGTGGCTTTCATCTGTGGACGCTCTGGAGATTGCGACTCTATCGGCACACAGCACAGCAGACAAAGGAGACAGAGATCTGACTAAAGTTGGGCACAAGCATGTCGGTGGCTATGTTCTGAGGAGATGGGGAGATGAAAAGCAGGATGGGGGGGGGGCGTTGGCGGGGGGGCGGTGGAATGCAGAGCCGTGGCTAGGCAGGAGGTGGGGTGGGGGCGGGGAGGGAGAGGGAAGCCATGAAACATGCTAACCTCTGGTGTGCGCCTCCGGGCTCCTCCCCCCCCCCCCCCCCCCCCCCCCCCTCTGTGGTGGAGGGTGTGTGCCTCTGGGCTCCACCCCCCTCCTCTATGGTGGAGGGTGTGTTTACTGTGGACTCCCCCCTCCCCCTCTATGGTGGAGGGTGTGTTTACTGTGGACTCCCCCCTCCCCCTCTATGGTGGAGGGTGTGTTTACTGTGGACTCCCCCCTCCCCCTCTATGGTGGAGGGTGTGTTTACCGTGGGAGCCGAGGTCACTTCACGACGGCGTCATCACTGCAGGAAGTGGCAGGCAGGTTTTCTCACTTCTTCCTTTCTCTCTCTCTGTCTGTCTTTCTCTCTTATGTTCTCTCCGTCCCTTTCCCCCTGTCTCTTTCCTTGCACCCTGCTCCACTGCACCAAGTTGTCTGGAGAGAGGCGCGGCCCTGTCCGCTGAAGCATAACACATCGTGCTACCACAGACCCCTTTTCTCCCTCGTTTTTTTCCTTTACCCCTAGAATTTATCCCCCCCCCCTTTTTTTTTCTCTCTCTCTCTCTCTCTCTCTCTCTCTCTCTCTCTCTTTCTCTCTCTCTTATAGGAGGATGTGTGTAGAATGCCAATCTTGAAGTGGTTCATCAAAGCCTGGTCATTTCCTGTCCAGACACCCCCCCCCCCCCCCCACCACCACCACCACCACCACCCCAAACTCCACCCCTTGTCGCCCCCTCCTCTGTACCCTTGGCCTCTAATCCACTAGCCCCCCCCCCCCATCCCCTTACCCCTCCTTCCCGTCCCGCTCGGCGGCACGGTGGTCCAGCGCTTTGTGTGTTAGCGCGGTTGGGAGCCTGGCCGCTAACAGATCAATCCATTGTCCAGCCGTGGGGGTCGGGCCGGAGGTCAAAGGCCACAGGACACGGTTAATGTCTCTGTCTGGTTTCTATTCAAATCCAGGTAGCGGCTGGGGCTAGGGCGCTACGCTAGGCTGGGGGAGCTCGGGTTAGGTTGGACTAGAGCACCGGGGGGTAAGGCTAGCCTGGACTAGACCGGGTTAGATTAAGACCGGCTAGTATAGGGCCGGCTACAATAAGGATGGCCTATGTTTAGTCAAGCCGTCTTTAGGCTTTAGGCTGTACTAAGACAGGGTATAGGCTTGTGGGTGAGCCAGGCTAGGCCACAACACCAGAGTCAAGGTTCCAACACAATAAAAAAAAAGGGGGGGGGGGGCTGATTTGCCCGAGAAACAGGGACATTTTAATGGAAGCCTTAGCAGAGTGCAGAAACCCCTGGAGCTAAAAGAAAAGTTTGCATAAGCAACACCCCATTCCCCCATTAGATTCTACCCTTCCACCCCTCCCTCTCTCTCTCTCTCACGCGCTCTCTCTCTCTCCGTTGAGTAGAAGTCGGTAAAGCAGAGCCTCAGTTGATCCTGTCATCAGCGAGTTCATCACCAACATCCCCACGGCAAAGGGGGCTGCCAGTGCCGCTTAATTGAGCGCAAGAAAGACAGGGAGCCAACAAACAGCATCGACGGTAGCCAACCAACACAGCCTTAACTTCAACTTGGTCTCTCCATTCACACACACACACGCACAACCAGCTTTCTCATCTCGCGCGGCTCTCGCTAACACTGTCAAACGTCGAATCATATCCTGGCAGCCAGCGGCTGGGATTTGAGTCCCCTTTTTTTATTTCTTTTTTTTTTACCGGGTTCTGCTTTCCATTGAAGCTGACCTCTAGTTTTATCAGAGCAAACCTTTTAGGGGCAGCTACAGATGGGAGAGCTGGTGAGAAATTGCGAATTGTCACCGTCTTCTTTGTGTCTTTCCCCCCCGCTAGCCTGGGAGTTTGATCCACTACTCGGATTGTTCCGCTGTTCAAGATATTTAGAACGTGTTCCGCTGTTCAAGATATTTAGAACGTGTTCCGCTGTTCAAGATATTTAGAACGCGTTCCGCTGTTCAAGATATTTAGAACGTGTTCTGTTGTCGTGGTTGCTGAGGATTAGCAGCGCAGGCGGGGGAAAAAAAAAGCCTAAAGGGGCATTTCCTATCACTAGACACATTCATCCACCCCTTCCCCCATCCATCTCCCTCCCTCTCTCTACTGCTTCCTTTCATAATTGCAGCATTTTCGTCACCCTTGCCAGTTTTTTTTTTCTTCGATAACTCATTTCTCGCAAGATTTTCTGCGCCTTTTCCCAGTTGCTCCCCGCTCCTCCCGCTAACTTTCCAATCCGCCTGGTCACTTCTGTTTCTTTCTTAAGTGCAGCGCAAGCAAAACATGAAAGCAGAGGTGGTGTGCGGTGTTTCGCTCTTTTGCAGAGATTCGAATGGGGCAGCATAGGGCAACCTCTTACCCTGGTTACCATAGTAACCTCTGGGGCCCTGACCTCTAACCCCCCCCCCCCCCCTCCCTTCCCTTCCAGCAGCTGTCTGTGTTGTCTGACCTGGGTCTTAAAGACCTATAGGGATGTCTGTTTGTCTGGCTAGGACGCATGGGGCCCCTCTGCTTTTGTCCACAGTCTGGCCCAGTTCCTCCCTCCCTCCCCCCCCTCCCTCCTGCCTCTCCCCCTGCCCCGTAGTGCCCTACCCCCTCCCATTCTGCCTGCCCACCCTTTCCCTCTCTCCGCAACTAGGCGCAGCGGCCCGGGCGCTGAGCTGTCTGCTCTCTCTCTCTCTCTTCTCTCGTCTCTCTTCTCGCTCTCTCTGCCTCTCCCTCTCTCAACTACCATGAACTCTCTCACCCAAGCGACCCCCACCCATCTCCTCGGTCTACACCGCACTCCCTTCTCCGAAAACACTTCTTTTTTTTTTTTTTTAAAGAAACAGCTTTTTGTCCTTAGAAAACCCCCACCTGTGCCGGTGGATTAGCCGTTGACAGTGTCTGTGGTTTAGCGGTGGGGAGCAGGGACCATACAACACCTCACCCTGTTGCCAGTGACAATGTCGCGCTACGGAGATCTCTATCTCTATCTCTCTATCTCTCTATCTCTCTATCTCTCTATCTATCTATCTATCTATCTATCTATCTATCTATCTATCTATCTATCTATCTATCTATCTCTATGTATCTATCTATTTATCTATCTCTCTCTCTCCCAGCGCTACACATCACATGTTTGACAAATAATCCACTAACAGTCCTGGAATAATATTTTTTGAGAATTAAACCGGTTGTTATGAAACTGCCAGTGGTGTAGACGAGAAATAGGAAAAACAAACGCATAACCACACGGACACACACACACACACACACACACACACACACACACACACACACACACACACAGAGACACAGACAGACACCCGGATAAAAGAATCAGAGATTAAAAAAAAGAAGGAAATCGACTTACCCGACAAAGAGAGAACTAAGTCCCGTGAAACTTCTCCTCCACGTCATTCGGTGCTCGAGAAAGGGCTAATCTGTCAAGAAATCAAACAAGCGGGTGGGAGAGAGAGGAAACGACAAACCGGGATAAAACCAGGATGGAAAAATAAGTAGCAGTTACGAAGCGGAGGACGTCTTCCCGTTGAGGAAAAAAAAGTTTGGCTTAAAAAAAGGAAGGGGGTGTTTACGCCCTCCCTCCGTCTCCCCTTTTCTCACTGATGTCTGTCTGTCTGCCTTTTCCCCTCGCCCTCCCATTCTCTCTCTTTCTCTCTCTCTCTCTCTCTCTCTCTTTCTCTCCTGCTCACACGTTTCCCGGTTGCTTTCAGAGCAGTAACTCTGCTATTATTTTGTTGTCCGCGCATTAACGATAACCCGGGAGAAATAAGACTTAGGACCAAAGCACGCACGCGCGCACGCACACACACGTACACACACCCAAACACAGGCAGGCTAGACAAGGTATTGAGCAGCCTCAGCTTCCTCCAGCCTCGTCTCCTCCACTTGATATGAACTATATATGACCCACTTGATGGACAGGAGCGGAATCAGTCATGTGCACAGCTGGGGCACTCCCCATTGGCTGAGACCAGAGCAGCCTAGGGGGCTGCGGCTCCGTGATTGGTCGAGGGAGGAATCAGCGAAGCAGGAGTGGCTGTCCCATTCACCGGCTCTCGAGCCAGACTGGGAGAGGCTGCTGGATGATGAGAACATCCAAAGAGAGGACGATCAAATCAAAGTCTTCTCTTCTCGGCCCCTGTTGTGAACAGTCTCTATTCCAAAGCACTTCGCTATATGGATCTGCGACCTGTCGGCTGGGGTTTATTTAAGCGTGGTTATTGTTGTGTTAAATACTTGTCATAATCAGATATTCTAGTGTGTCTGTACATGTTTGTGCGTGTGTGTGTGTACGTGTGTGTGTGTGTGTGTGTGTGTGTGTGCGCGCGCGCGTGCGTGCAGGCGTGCGTGCACTCCGCCTTTGAGGATGGATGGCTCGTTGACAGATTAGCGTCGTTGGCCAGATCCCCCGTCCTCTCCCCAGGAGGAAAGGAGGCTGTGCCAGGTTAGAGCCTGAATAGCAGCGCTGGCTAGCGAGCGCGCTACAGTAACACGGCGCTGGCAGCGCGCGGCTAATCCTAGCCCATTGTAAAGGGATGATAATCAGCTTCCAGCACAGCCCGATGTCTCCTGGAGCGAGCCCTCCTCTCCTGTTCTCTCCCCCCGGCTGACTGTGCGCCTCGTGGAAGGTGGTGCATGGACGGAGGGGTGAGCTTGCTGATGGCCGCCGCCGCTCGGCCTCTGGCTGTCAAACGTTCCCCTTTAGACCCCCCACCCCCCTCCACACCCCACCTCCCAGCGGATGGTCTGACACGGGTGTGTGGACTACGCACTCCCACGTGCACGCACGCGAACGTGCACACAATACCGTGGCACCCTCGCTCAAAAGGTGCCGGGATCACGTCAGCGCGCCTTCCCTTGTTATCGCACACTTGCAAAAACTGGCAGAATCATGTGCGCGCGCGCACACACACACACACACACACACACACACACAACCTCACACACGCACGCACGCGCTAGCGCACACAAACACAAACACACGCACACACACACACACACACACACACACACAACGCAGACTCAAGCCCATTCTCACAGAGGAGGAACTAAAACCGTAAGTGCAGCATCAGCACGCAGGGAATCGGGGAACGGAAAGCAGAATTGTGAATTGTCGCCTGTCTGCAGCATGTACAACTACACTTGCACAATTTACAGTTGGGTTGGTATTTAGAGGACCTACGGACACGCACCTCGCGCGGCCACTTAATATGAGCTTCACGCCTGTTGGGGGACAGAATGCACAGCCAAGCAAACACCTCTCGCACGACGACACCCACAAAATTGTAATTTCATTTTCTCATATGCCCGAATTGGTCACGCTCTAGTTGAAAGAAGCATGGAGAAGTGAGCGCCCACCCATCCCTAAAAAAAAAAAAAACCAAGCTCAGTTTGCTGTCTCTAAAAGACACATTTTGTCTCATAACACGGTCATCAGAGAGAGCCAGGCGGCCTCGATTCAGTTCTTTCAGACTACACCTTGAACTTGAATTTTTTTTTTACATTGTAATATTTTGGACTATCTTTGTAACGGACATTGATGCATGCTAGCTTATCCTTGTAGAGGAATGCCGGGGCTAAAGGCTAGAGGGCTGGGGGGGGGGGGTTGTGTATATCGGGGTGTGAGGGGGTTGGATGGCTAGTTAGCTTGTAGGCGCCGTCGAATGAATTTGACAGCGATGCTCGAATCGCTCATTAGTCACGCTGCAGCTAAGGCCGGGTGACGGCTGAGTTGTGCTTTCCGGTTAGACCGTGCTGCCCGTCTCTCATCAGACCAATCTGCTCTGCTCTACTGCTCTGCTCATCTCAATCTGCTCTGCTCTGCTGCTCTGCTCTGCTGCTCTGCTCATTCCAATCTACTCTACTGCTCTGCTGTTGTTCTGTTCTGCTCTGCTCATTCCAATCTGCTCTGTTCTACTACTCTGCTCTACTCATTCCAAGCTGCTCTGTTCTGTTCTGTTCTGCTCTGCTGCTCTGCTCATTCCGATCTGCTCTGCTCTACTGCTCTGCTCTAATGCTTTGCTCTGCTGCTCATCTCAATCTGCTCTGTTCTGCTGTTCTGCTCATCTCAATCTGCTCTGCTCTGTTTTGCTGTTCTGATCATCTCAATCTGCTCTGTTCTGTTCTGTTCTGCTACTCTGCTGTACTGCTCATCTCAATCTGCTCTGTTCTGTTCTGTTCTGTTACTCTGCTGTACTGCTCATCTCAATCTGCTCTGTTCTGTTCTTATTCCATGACTTCCTGTTCCCCCTGTGTTCCTCCACTTCCTGTTCCCCCTGTGTTCCTCCACTTCCTGTTCCCCCTGTGTTCCTCCACTTCCTGTTCCCCCTGTGTTCCTCCACTTCCTGTTCCCCTGTGTTCCTCCACTTCCTGTTCCCCCTGTGCTCCTCCACTTCCTGTTCCCCTGTGTTCCTCCACTTCCTGTTCCCCCTGTGTTCCTCCACTTCCTGTTCCCCCTGTGTTCCTCCACTTCCTGTTCCCCTGTGTTCCTCATGTTTCTGTTCTTCTCTTCTGTCTGCTTAATATTGGCTTCAGCCGGTGCGATTCCAAAGGAGATGAAAGGCTGAAGACGTTCCCTCGTCTCACAGTGTCGTTTCAGCCACGCTCCCTCCGTCTCCCCTACTCCGTTTCCCATGAGACGGAAAGGGTGACCTATGACCTTTACGCCGATGAGCTTTTCAGTGTCATTCTGTTTGGGACTGCCTGACATGCGAGGGCCTCGTCTCTCTCTGGAAAAGGCAGAGAGAGAGAGAGGGAAAGAGAGAGGGAGAGAGAGAGAGAGGGAGGGAGAGAGAGGGAGAGAGAGGGAGAGAGAGAGAGAGAGAGAGAGAGAGAGAGAGAGAGAGAGAGAAAGGAGGAGGCAGGGAAAGAAAACGTACCTGTTTGCACTCAGCAAAGCAGTCCCTTTGAGTGGTAGACGTGCGGTTGACATGCGTGGACCCTGCTGGTCTTTCGTGCGACCCCTGCGTGGAAACGGCGTGCCTCCATCGAGGCCTCGCGCCGTCGTCCAATCCGTGAGTTGCGTTTCTGCTAGTTTCCCCTCAGCTGTCCAACCCCCCACCCCCGAAGGGACCCTCCGCTAATCACACAGTAAACAAACATGTTCATCATTACACTGTGTACAAACAAACAACCACAACCACAAACAAGGCCCTAGCCAACGGCCTGGAGGGAGGTAGGGGAGGGGTTCTCACAGTCCAAATTGTTGTTGATTTTTTGGGTTTCGTTTGTTGACCAAAAGGAATGTTGCAAGCAAGAAAGCTAAAACAAAAAGGGATTGATGCCTGGGATGGAAAAAAAGGCTGCTAACTGCTGGCAGCCCGATGGAGATTTGCTTGGGCGTTTTATATCCTGCTGAAGATGTTCGTTTCTCTGAAAATTCTGAAGCAAAATCCAGCACATTCATTTGGGCACGACCGTTAAAAAAATCACTAAATGTCAGGAGTGCCCATATTTTCTTGGTCACCCCTTCCCTACCCTCCCCGCCTACCTTCAGCTGGCTTTCACGGACCGCATTACCAGTTTCCTTGAGTGAGCCGGGGCCATGGAGTTCGCTGGGTTCACTGGTTTAGCGAAAGCAGGCTCCTGACCCTAAAGGCCACGCAGGGTCAAACAGTAATGCTGGTGTTGGTTATTCTGGATCACCAGCGTGTGTATCCGTCGATCATGTGAACAGGATTAGGATGCAGACACACCGAGTGACCCCCCCCCCCCCCCCCCTCCTGTTCAGCAACACCCACTGCTCTGCTCAAAGGAGGGCTCCACCAAAGAAATACTTTCCCTTCTCTTTCTTTCTTTTCTCCTGTGTCCCTCACCAATGCAATGGTTTCTGAATATAACACAATGGAGGGGTTTGTGTTAACACAAACACAATCCGAGAGTGGCATAGGCAACATATTTAATAATATAATAATAATATTTAATAATATATATATATGTATATATATGTAGAGAGAGATATGCGCAAACCAAAACGCATCGCCTCTACCGAGTAACGCTAAGCCTTTTGCGCAGTTTAACGAAAGAAACTACCTCCTTACATTGTATTGATTTTACAATCTGTGTGTGGATTAGGACTCTTTGTGGTGTCTCGTTTTCCTCCCTATAGGTCAGCAGAGGAAAAACTAAGGGCAAGCTAAGACATACTAGGTACTGAAGAAAACAAGTATCTTGCATGTAAACAAGAGACAGGGTTTTTAACATGAGGATATTTTTAACTGGTTTAGATTAGTGCGAACAAAAGCAATGCGATACAAAAAACAGCCTTCCGGAATTAGCGTAATATTAACACGGTTATTTATTCCTCTGTTTATTTAAGTAACGTTCAGTAAAAACAAGTGGCGTTTTGTGAAGCCGTGTTCAGTGCAGAAAGGATCCGATTTGTGCGGCGATGTGCCGTCAAACCCTGTAGTTGGCGTGTGTTGACATGTTTGTTTTTGCTGCGGCCTGGGACTGGAGTTATGTGGAGCGAAAAGCGGGCGGCGTTTGGAAAAGAGGTCGCACTCCATTTTTAATGCCCCGGTGGCGATGGCACATGAAGTTTAGTTGTTGTTTTTTTTGGTCAACATTTTGAGCACACGCGGAAAAAAAGATCCTGTGAGGAAAAAAAGCGGAACCCCTTCTGTTCATTGTGACATAGGTTTCTCTCTCTCTTTTTCTTTTTCTTTTTGTCATTACCTGCCCCACCTGATAAACATGCCACGTAAACCCAATGACCCAGACACTAGTTCCCTGTGAAATGAGTGTTCTCTCTTTCTCTCTCTCTCCGTCTTGTCGATACCTTCCCCATCTGATAAACATGGCACTTAAACCCAATAACCCCTTGACATGCGTGCTCTCTCTCTCTCTCTCTCTCTCTCTCTCTCTCTCTCTCTCTCTCTCTCTCTCTCTCTCTCTCTCTCTCTCTCTCTCTCTCTCTCTCTCTCTCTTTCTTGTACATACAAACCAATGGAGCCATTTTGCTCTTGTTATCCAGTTGACATTTGCTTACCAGTGGAATAATTTAGTAGAACAACCCAGTCAAGAATCTCTGACAAGGTGTTATTACTAGTCAGCAGATAGCAACCGAAAATAAACAACCAAAAAAACCTTTGTTTCTTTGGCAGACAGCAATATTAGCATACTATAGACCCAATTGGAAAAATTCTCTTGTCTAACAGTTTTTTTTAATCAGCATCTTCCATCAGAGCGTTGAACGTGGCTCTAATACTCTAACTTAAATCTTCAATCCAAACATGCGTTCCGTTCGCCCATGTGCCCCCATAGCACTAGTGATCCAAAAATATGGTATGATCATTATCGTCCATCGTGCTAAAGACAAATAAAGAGCAAAAAAACTCCAGATAAGTGCGGACATGGGGGGGGGGGGGGGGGGGGCGGGGGGGGGGGGGGGGGGGGGGGGGGGGGGGGGACGCGACTATTTGTTGACTGACCCACCTCCCCAGCGAACCATCTGGCAAAACAACATCTGTCCTAAACTCACCAGTGCTCTACCAGCCTCTATAAGCTTCACGTTCACACTCTCCATGCCATGCCATGAAGTCGGCCATGTTTGTTTCACTGCCTGTCCATGCGTTCACACCTTGTCCGCATAACCGCCAGTGTTTCGTCACGTTTAATTTTAAGGATGGACGTGTTGTGACTTTGGATCATTCAGAGACATAGTATCTTCGGTAGCGCGGTGGCTCAGTGGTTAGCACTGTTGCCTCACAGCAAGAAGGTTCTGGGTTTCAACCCCACCTGACCTAAGGGCCTTTCTGTGTGGAGTTTGCATGTTCTCCCTGTGCCGGCGTGGGTTTCCTCCGGGTACTCCGGTTTCCTCCCACGGTCCAAAAACCATGCAAGTTACTTGGTGACTCTAAATTGCCCATAGGGTGTGAATGTGAGTGTGAGTGGTTGTCTGTCCCTATATGTGTTGGCCCTGTGATAGACTGGCGTCCTGTCCAGGGTGTACCCTGCCTTACGCCCTGTGTTGGCTGGGATAGGCTCCAGCCCCCCCCGCGACCCTGTAAAACAGGATAAGCGGTAGAAGATGAGAGAGAGAGAGTATCTTCGGTACGATAGCGTTTTCGAGGTAGGAAAATTAAAAAGAAACCGATATGTCTGTCCGGTGGGAACAGAGGCACAAACAGGGGGCATGGGGTCTATTTAAAGCAGGTTGTCGAAACGGCACACTCTCTAACAAAGAGACCCCCCCCCCCCCCCCTCCGTCTAACGTGTCGGCCCTGAAATCGGAGACCTTTTTTCTTCTTTTTTGTGGTTTTCTTTCTGCTACCTAGTGAACGCTATGTGTGAGCCTGTGTGAGGGGGTGCAAGGGGATCCCATTACACCCAGGTCATCCCTCCCATATAGTCTGTCTGGTGGGGGTTTAAAACAGGCAGGAAATCAATATAGCATGAGAGAGAGAGAGAGAGAGAGAGAGAGAGAGAGAGAGAGAGAGAGAGAGAGAGAGTGAGAGTGAGAGTGTGAGAGAGAGAGAGAGAGTGTGAGAGAGAGAGAGAGAGAGAGAGAGAGAGAGAGAGAGAGAGAGAGAGAGAGAGAGAGAGAGAGAGAGAGAGAGAGAGAGAGAGAGGGGGGGGGATAGGGGGAGAGGGCCAAAGGTCAGCCTGAAGAGAGAGACAGGGTTATAGATTAAAATAGAGAGGAAAAAGCTGGAGACACAGGAAGAGGGAGAAACGGAGGGAATGACAGAAAGATAAATTGAGAGAAAGATAAAGAGAGAGAGAGAGAGAGATGGGGGAGGGAGAGCAGAGAGCGAGTAGGGGGAGGGTGACGCAACCTAGGTGACCCTTATTGAACTGATTGAACTCTGTCTGGGCCCGGCGACGGTGTCATTGGCTAACGACTGGGGGCAGGGCGGCAGGGGTCGAGACTGGACTGACAGGCTGCATCTCTGACATTTACGTGTGTGTGTGTGTGTGTGTGTCTGTGTGTGTGTGTGTGTGTGTGTGCGTGTGTGTTCTTTCCCATCACGTGCTTCTGTCCGACTCTCCTCGACATGAAGCAAGGGTTTACTTCGTTCTTACACACTTTCTCTCGCGCCCTCACGTAAACATTGACCCACGCGCACACACACACACGGGACTCAGTTCAGAGCGCCGCCATTTTGTTTACTAACAACAACCCACATGAACACACACATCCACTCCGCCGTGCCGCCCGATCCTCCAGTCCCTGTGGCTCTGGCCAACGTCCTCCCCCCCCCCCCCCCCCCCCCCGCTGCCCCCATCAGAGGAGCGGACCAGACACCCCAGCACCTTGTCCTTACGTGGCCCCCCGGACCAAGGCAGGCCGACAGGGAGAGAGAGAAATGGAGATGAGAGAGGAGTGGGGGAGTCCAAGACAAAACAAAGAAAAATGTCAACAAAAAAAAAAAAGAAAGAAAAATTAATAGTGGGGGAGTAGAAAGGAGAGAAAGGGAGTGAAAGACGGAGAGAAAGGGAGGGAAAGACGGAGAGAAAGGGAGGGAAAGACGGAGAGAAAGGGCGGGAAAGACGGAGAGAAAGAGAGATCTTCGCTAGCGGCCTGTTTGCTCAGCTGGTTTCGTTTAAGGCCTCCAGGTTTGTCCTCAGAAAACACTTGGTGTCGGACGGAGGGCCGACCAGACCTGAAGGCCGGCTCTCCTTTTCAACACGCCATCCATCACGGGGGCGGGGTGGGGGGGGGGGGGGGGGGGGGGGGGGGTCTCTGGGAGGAGCAGAGGGAGGAGCTGCAGTGACGAAAGCATTAAAGTTTGAGAATATGAGCGTATTATAGTATGTAGTATGTAGTATGTGTTCAACACACCATCCATCACAGGCCAGGGGGGGGGGGGGTCTCTGGGAGGAGCAGAGGGAGGAGCTGCAGTGACGAAAGCATTAAAGTATGACAGTTTGAGAATATGAGCGTATTATAGTATGTAGTATGTAGTATGTGTTCAACACACCATCCATCACAGGCCGGGGGGGGGGGGGGCCTGGGAGGAGCAGAGGGAGTAGCTGCAGCGATGAAAGCATTAAAGTATGACAGTTTGAGAATATGAGCGTGTGATGGTATGATAGTATGTAGTATGTGTTCAACACGCCATCCATCACAGGACACAGAGGAAGGAGGGGGAGGGGGAGGGGGAGGGGGAGGGGGAGGGGGGGGGGGGGACCCAGGAGGAGTGGAAAGAGCAAATATGTCTCCACAGGATAGTACAGTATTGATCTACAGAATATTAACAACACAGTTAACACCAAGGCTCTATGACTGGGATAGATGCACCAAGTACACATATGGTACGGTTAGGGTTAGGGTTAGGACTATGTATACTTTATATATATATATATATGTATATATATATATATATATATATATATATATATATATATATATATATATATATATATATAGACAGGATGTCCACAATGCAGTCCTTGTTGTCCATGGGATACTGTAGTACGTATGTTACTGGAATGCACCCTTAGAAAGACAGAGGCAGGGATGTGTGTTTAGATAATGGATTCTATGTAGCTCCTAGTGTTTGGTGCAAAGTGCTTCCAGATGAGAGCAAGGGGCGCGCCAGGGTGTGGCTGTTTCGGGGGGCAAAGCTCTGAGAGGTGGGGTTGTGGGTGTGTGTGTGTGTGTGTGTGTGTGTGTGTGTGGGTGTGTGTGTGTGGGTGTAGGGAGTGGGTGAGGTTTGAGGGGGAGTGGTTCTTTCTTATAGTGAGAAACATTGTGCGAGTTAAAGACATATTTGATTACGTGTGTTGCTTGGCCAACGACTCCTAAACTGTCTAGCCACACAGGAAATACTTGGAGGCTCTCTTCTGATCCCTTAGACTACCTAGCCTTGTCTGTCTACTGTACGTAATGTTAGCCTGTTTACTAACGTTAAGCTTGTCGTTGAGCTTGTAACGTTAAGGTAGGCTGCCATCCTATCTGAATACATTATCCGACCTAACTACGTAGCCATGTCTGTCTACTGTACATAACGTTAAGTTTGTCTGTCTACTGTATGTAACGTTAAGTTTGACTGTCTATTGTATGTAACGTTAAGCTTGTCTGTCTACTGTATGTAACATTACGTTTGTCTGTCTGTCTACTGTATGTAACGTTAAGCTTGTCTGTCTGTCTGTCTGTCTACTGTACGTAACGTTAAGCTTGTCTGTCTGTCTGTCTGTCTACTGTACGTAACGTTAAGGTATGCTACCATACTGTCTGAATAAATTACCTGACCTAACTAAGTTCCCCCACTATACTTTCACGGAACAAATACTGTGAATGGATTCTTTTTTTCTTCTTCCCTTCCCGCCCTTTCAGCTCCAAATCAAATCCTCACGTTCCTAGTTAGCAACATGACTGTCTGTCTGCGGGCCACCTCCATGCTCTTCTGGTGTTTTACCTCTCCCTCCATCTCTCTCTCCTTCCCTCCATCCCTCTCTTCTTCTCTCTGTCCTGCTCACTTTTTCTCGGCCCCTCTCTACTTCCCTCTGTTCCTCTCTTCTTTTCTTCATCCCTCTCACCTTCTCTCCGCCCCTCTCTCTTTCTCTAACTCTCTGTCCCTCTCTCATCTCCATCGCTCTCTCCTTCTCTCCTTCTCTTCTCTTCTCTTCCTCCCTCCCTCCCTCCCTCCCTCCATCCTTCACTAGATTTCTCTCTCCTTCTCTCCATTTCTCTCCCTTTCTCTCTACCCCTCTCTCCTTCTCTCCATTCCCCTCTCCTTCAATTTGTCCTCACTTTCTCTCCTTCCCTCTCTCCTCCTCTTCCTCCCTCCCTCCCTCCCGCCCTGCATCCTTCTCTCCATTCCGCTCTCCTTCAATCTGGCCCTTTCACTTTCTCTCCTTCCCTCTCTCTATTCTGTCTTGCCTCCCTCTCTTCCTCTGAGCAGGGCTGTCCCCTCCTACCTTTTCTTACGTCTCTTCACTTACCCTGTACTTTCATTGGTCCTTCTTTTGGACCTCATATCTCTCATTCCTATATCTTTCCCTCCCTTTGTCCTACCCTCAACACTCTCCCTCCCTCCCTCCCTCCCTCCTTCCCTCCCTCCCTCCCTCCCTTCCTCCCTCCATTTCCCCTCCATTTACCTCACCCTCCTTGTCTTCCTTTCCGCCCCGTCACAGCCCTCTCCCTCCCTTCCTCTCTCTCTCTCTCTCTCTCTCTCTCTCTCTCTCTCTCTCTCTCTCTCTCTCTCTCTCTCTCTCTCTCTCTCTCTCTCTCTCTCTCTCTCTCTCTCTCTCTCTCTCTCTTCCTCTCTCTCTCTCTCTCTCTCTCTCTGTATCTCTCTCTCTCCCTCTCTCTCTCTCTCTCTCTCTCTCCCTCCCTCCCTCCCTCCCTCCCTCCCTCTCTCTCTCTCTCTCTCTCTCTCCCTCCCTCCCTCCCTCCCTCCCTCTCTCTCTCTCTCTCTCTCTCCCTCCCTCCCTCCCTCCCTCCCTCTCTCTCTCTCTCTCTCCCTCCCTCCCTCCCTCCCTCCCTCCCTCTCTCTCACTCCCTCCCTCCCTCCCTCCCAGGCCCCCCTGCCGCTCTTCCTTCCTCCATCCTTCCCTTTACATCTACCCCCCTCCCCCCCTCCCTGCTCTAACCCGGCCTCCCCTAGTTTTATACTTTCTGGAGCCACTGTGACCACAGACCACCATGAGTAATGGCTTCTGATAAGGAGGGGGGCATTTAGAGAGAGACAGAGACACACACGTATATACATTCTCACTCACACACACACACACACACACACACACACACACACACACACACACTCACACACACGCACACACACACACACTCAGCACCAGGACATAAGGAAGAGAAGTGGTTGAGACAGCGATCAGGTAGACAAGCCGACACAAAGATGGAACTTTAACTGATGCTATCAGGCTGGAATACCGTGCCATTTTGGGGGATTCAATTAGGTTTTCTGGTTAGAAAAGCCATAGTGTAAAACTGAGGCTTTGATGTTTATCAGTCACATTAGTATTTCCTAAGGTTCATATCAGGGGTGGACCGATGTAGTGTTCTAGTCATGTGACTGAAAAAGAGTGTTATAACTCTTCTTTGCAGCTGAAACTTAAAAAAATGGAAACAGAATGAAAGGAATAGCATGTTTACGTTTGGTAGTCTAATGCCCAACACATTCATTTGGTTTAGTTTGCGTTTCGACTGTTTTACAATTGATTTACAACTATTCTCACTCAACCACATTCCTTTAGATTGTTGTGTTTTCCTAAAGTTAGATAGACGATTTCGTAGGAGCTACTCGGGAAAATATATCGGACTTTTGTTTGCAATACCCTTTGACCCAAACCATGTGAGTACCCACGACCCCTTTGTGACCTTTAGGCTGCTCCAGGCTAACTTATAGGGAGATGGTAAGAGGAGCGCCGATCAGCACCACGTCCACTTATGATGACACGTCGCTGACATCACGGGGAGTGCCATTCATTTCCATAGGTCATGTGCTAGTCATATGGGCTGTGAGGCAACTGGCAGCCATTTTGTTTCATTGTGGAGGAATGCACGTGGCTTAAGCTTCCATATTCTTCTGTCATGTGGTGACTTTTCTCTCTCTCTCTCTTCCACTTCCACAGTCTCTCCCTCATTTTCTTCTCCTCCTCAGACCTCTTTCTCCTCCGTCCCCTTTTCTATACTTGATCCATCCTATTTTTTTTTCTGACCTTCTTCTTCCCCCTCTCTCGTTCTTTCGTTACCCTCCCCCTCCCCCGCTGTGTGCTCTGTGGGGACGTAGACACTGATATCTGGTGACACTGCACCCCCCCCCCCCCCCCCCCTAACCCCCCCGCCCCGCCCCCTCCTCCTCTATGCTGTCATACTGCCCTCAGGACCCACACAACCTCTGCACTATACACCCTGATCCATACACACACACACACACACACACGCAACGCTGTGTGAGTCAGAGTCGAGGGCGTGTGTGGGTTTGTGGCAGATATGTTTCTGTATAACTGTGTGTGTGTGTGTGTGTGTGTGGGGGGGGGGGGGGTTGTTTTCGTGTGTGGACATGGTTATCTGTAAATAACTTGGCTGTCCTTTAGACTGGTGGATGCAGGGTTGTTATTCTGTAGACCCCTATGGTCGACTCTTTCATCATGAACACGTTTATGACATGACGTGGAACCGTGTGTGCGTGGAAGTGTCTTTTTTAATATTTCTCTCTCCCTCGCATATACAGTATTTACAGTATATATATATATATATATATATATGTGTGTACGTATATGTAGTGTGTGTGTGAATGTGTGTGTGTGAGTGTGTGTGTGTGTGTGTGCGTGTGTGTGTGTGTGTGTGTGTGTGTGTGTGTGTGTGTGTGTGTGTGTGTGTGTGTGTGTGTGTGACGTGGCTGTCCCTCTGTGTATATGATAAAGCAGCCTGCAGTGGTTTTCTCCCTTTGTGCCCCTGGGAGAGGTGACTCCTGTCCTCACGCCAGATCACCATCCAACACACACACACACACACACACACACACACACACACACACACACACACACACACACACACAGAAACACAGTGCACTGGATTCTGCCCTCCAAACATAGTGAATTGTGTCCTCAAAAAGTTTTGCCGGCAGTTACGGATGTCAGTGTGAGTGTATTTCTTTCCTTGGGAATGTACATATATATATATATATATATATATATATATATATATATATATGTGAGTGTGTGTGCGTACCTACACTAGGGAATACAGTAACGTACTGTATGTTAGCGACATCCGCTTCTTCCTGTCTTCTCTCTGCTAACATGTTCCATTGCGTTCTAGTGTACTTTAACACACACACTAACACAAGCACACACGCACTCTCTCTCTCTCTCTCTCTCTCTCACACACACACACACACTTTGTGTTCCACTCTTATTTCCATTTCCTCATACGCTATGGGGGAGTACTGGCGGTGTTGCTAAAAGTGGATGTATGTCGAGAAGTCTTAGTCTTTCAATCTGTGGAAGAGTGGTAAAGGGAGGTGTGTGTATATGTGTGTGAGAACAGGTGTGTGTTTTACCAAAGACAGGACGTGCGTAGGATAGCCACAGACTACAAAGAACAAAACCAAGAGACAAAACAATAAAGAACACATTTAGAAAAAGTATAACAGCATTTTAACCGAGATGTGTGTACTCAACATGGCGTAGGATTGTTGGTCATCAAGCATGCTATATACATTCATTTCAGACAAAATGGAGACCAGACCTTACATTATTCCAAACACAGAGAGATTACTACTGAAGGAAGTTCTGCCCCATAGAGACAGAACAGCATGTGTTCTAGATAGTTCTATCTCTATGGTGTGTCCTAGCTAAGGAGTCACTGGTGGAGCCTGTTAGCCCTAACAAATGACGGTTAGACGTGAGGTAAAATGGCGGAGATGTTTACGCCAGCTTTGTAGAGGAATTAAGAATGAACTCTGGTACTCTGTAGCAGTGGTTCTCAGCCCAGTCCTCAAACAGCTCCCCAGCCATTCCAGGTATTTGATCCTCCCCAGTGCTAGCGCACCTGATTTAATTAAGACACCTAAAGCCAGGCTTTAACTAATTAGACCAGGTGTGCTATCACTGGGGAAGATGAAATATCTGGAATGGCTGGGGGTACTTGAGGACTAGGTTGAGAACCACTGCTCTATAAGGTAGAGAATATGAATTGACTCTGGTAATCTGAAGGGTAGGGCATATGAATTGACTCTGGTACTCTATAGGGTAGAGAATATGAATTGACTCTGGTAATCTGAAGGGTAGGGCATATGAATTGACTCTGGTACTCTGTAGGGTAGGGTGTATTCATTGACTCTGGTTGTCTATAGGGTAGAGAGTATGAATTGACTCTGTAGGGTAGGGCATATGAATTGCTGCCCCCCCCCCCCACACACACACACACACACACACATCATCACACACACACACACACACACACACACACGCACACATTAACACACACATTATCACCCCCCCCCCCCCACACACACACACACACACACACACACGTGACACACATCCCACAGCACAAACATACCGCCACAAAGTCCTTCATTTTGTCATCCTCATATTACTTGTGCTTTGCCATCCCATTCACTCAGACCTAAACTTCAACAGCCATGTCCACTTGGTAATAAAATCTGCATACTATCATCTCCTAAACACAGCACGACTCAGAGGACTCATGTCCCAACAAGACTTAGAAATACTTCTTCATGCATTCATAACGAGTAGACTGGACTACTGTAATGGTCTTCCCTCGGGGTCTTTCTAAAAAGTGATTAGGCGACCACAGCTCGTTCGCAATGCTGCCGCTAGACTTTTAATAAAGACCAAAAATATGAACATATTTAACATTTATTATGAACATAATATGAACATATTACACCCATTCTCAGATCAATTCACTGGCTCCCTGTGTCAGAGGATTGATTTTTAAATACTGTTACTCACCTACAAGTCACAAAATAATTTGGGGCCAAATACCTTACTGTCATGCTTCATGTCATACAGTGTGAATCTTCCAAACCTCTCAGGGTCATCTGGAAAAGGTCTCTGAACCGTTCCTAGAGTTAAAACTAGGAAAGGGGAAGCAGTGTTTAGCTACTACGCAACAAAGAGCTGGAGCCAACTTCCAGAAGATCTGAGACTCGCTCCGAGTTTGACTGCTTTTAAATCCAGATGAAAAACATATAGGCCTAGGTTCTTGATTGCATTTTGCTGACTTGTTTTTATTCATTTATATGTATTTTATGTCTTCCTTTTATGCTTTTGCTTGGCTTGTGTAAAGCACGTTGAATTACCTTTATGTAAGAAATGTGCTATACAAATGAAAGAGATTGATTTGATCCCTGGTTATTTCAATTAGCTGGGGTTGGCATCGCTGCTTGGTAACCTCTGACATTACACGCCAACTGCACCAGGTCTGTTATGTGGCAGTTACACGTTACCGTCACATCATTTAGGGTTGACATTTTCAAAGTACGGCAGACGTACCAATCCATGATCAAGCATGCACACATTCCACACACGTAACCAGGGATATGTTTCGTTGATCGTGATTTATCCATTGGGGGGGTGGGGGGGCTAAACTAAAAGGGAGATAAATATGTGTGTGTCACTGTCCAAAAATGCTCATTGTTGTCGTGGAGAGGTGTACAATATTTATGTATTGTACATATTTCACAAAGTTGTGATTGAAATCAAGGTTAATTTGAACCAACGTGAAACATAGCCGTTAATAAGTTGTGCTAATTCCCCTGTATCGTGTGAGCAAGCGATTGGGGTCCCAAGGAGGAGTTGGTAAATGGACTAGGGTATATAGAGAGCTTGGGTGAAGTGTGTTAGTATTTTTATGTTGTTGTTGGTATAGGTTTTCTGAGCTGGATGTTATTAAGGTGAGGCTGATGAGAGTCTGATGCGAAATACTGCAAAGAAATACTCCAAAGATCTGCCATGGTTCTATTTTAATCTATCATGTTGATTTTTGTTTTGTTTGTTTCTTTGTTTAACCTATGGTGTAGTGGTCGGGGCAACACTGTACACACAATATTCACGTGGAAAAAATGCAGCTTTTGACGTCAGGGTGTGTCTCCTATGGCTTTCCTTGGCCGTTGGTCCATCTATTCCGCAGGTCCCATTGTGATTCCCAGGGGATTAACCACATCCTTCCCTTCCCTCTGTCCATCCTTCCCTCCTCACTCAAACTCTCCTCTTTTTTCTGCTGCCTTCCCCTCACTTCCCCGTTCCCCCCCCCCCCCCCCCCCCCCCCCCCCCCCCCCCCCCCCCCCCCCCCATCTTCACTCTGTGTTGTTCCTATCCTCATCCATCCCCCCCTGGCCCCCGCCCCCCTCTAACCTCCCTCCGCCCAGCCCCCTCCCTCCTGGTCGTGGGGGAGGTATCTAGGTCAGTCCCCAGTAGCTCCTCGCCCCGTGCCAGTGTGTGTCTTTGAAACACGCGAAATAGGACTTTTACATAACGAGGTCGGTTGAGTTGCTGCAGATACGCATCAGCGTTCACGGATACGTGCGTGATGTTGTCGTCGAGAGAGAGAGGGAGGAGGGCAGTGGAGAGGGTGGTGGAGAGAGAGAGAGAGAGAGGGTGACAGAGGGTGGGCAGTGGAGAGAGAGAGAGAGAGAGAGAGAGAGAGAGAGAGAGAGAGAGAGAGAGAGAGAGAGAGAGGGTGGAGGGCAGTGGAGAGAGAGAGAGAGAGAGAGAGAGAGAGAGAGAGGGTGGAGGGCAGTGGAGAGAGGGAGAGAGAGAGAGAGAGAGAGAGGGTGAGAGAGGGTGGTGGAGAGAGAGAGAGAGAGAGAGAGAGAGAGAGGGTGGGCAGTGGAGAGAGAGAGAGAGAGAGAGAGGGCGGGCAGTGGAGATCGAGAGAGAGAGGGTGGCGTCTATCGGTGTTCAACGTCAAGTCACGCCAATTCCGTGCCCCCCCCCCCCCCCCCCCCCCTCGTCTCACACCACACTCAAGTAGCATTTGGGGAGGATTTGACCTCACCCCCTCCATAACCCCCCCCCCCTCCCCTAAATTTTTTTAAATAAATCCCAGCCGCACTCCGCAGTGAGACGGAGACCCCTGCAATGAGGCCGCCATGTTGGAAGCTTAGCGGCGTTATCGTATAGCCTAGCGAGCGTGCTGCAGTGCGTGGGGGGGGGGGGGGGGGGGGGGTAGGGGGTAGGAAAGGGGGAAGGGTGGATTAGCCGCTCCCCTCCAGTCCTCTTTGAAGTGTACATCATCCTCTCATTTCCTTTGTGCGGAAGATGAAGCGTGTGGGGGGGGGGGGGGGGGGGGGCAGATTCCACCAACGAAGAAGAAAAGATACTTTTCCGAGCCCCCCTCTCTTTCGTCTCTCTCTCGGGTCAACCACAACAGGGGCGGGCAACTTCTACCGACCCTGAATCATGTTAGCGATTTGTGTTGGCAAGTAGGCAAGATGTCTCGTTGGGTTAGCGTTGAGTTTGATGTGTCGTCGTGTCGTGTTAGCGGTGGCTGCGTATCGCTCCTGGATTGCTTTCAGGCGGTGTTGACGGCGTGGTGTGGACTTTTTGCTGCTTACACTGTTGGGATCGTAGTTCTCAGTCTGTGACTGACTAGCCTGAAGAAGAGTCTTACGTGACCTCCACATCAAGATGGCTTTTTTCCCCCTCATGATGTTTATTTGATAGAATTGAATTGTGAATGAGTATATGGTCACGTAATTGTGTGAGTCATAACTTTAATACTAAGTAGAATAGTCTATTTCAATGAATGCGTTCATTTTCCACATGGTTCAGACTTGTGTGCCTCCTATAATATGCCTCTGTGTTGAGTTAATAATCCAAAGCAATTGAAACGCTGTGAAACTCTCCCTTTTTAGTTTGGCTTTGCAAACAATATTTCGATTTCGGACGACAACCAGTTTCCACGCAATGGCAATGAAACACACAGAAAGCCTTTCTAACACGAGTTTGAAAATCCTCCCTCTTCCTCCTCTCTCTACCTCTTTGCTTTCATTAAAATACTCTAGTAAGGGGGCTCACCTCACCATCGCCATCACACTTCTTCAGCTTGCAAAGTGTAAAAGAAAGAAAAGAAAAAAGAAAAGAAATGTGCGGCTAACTCTCAATGTGTGTTTTGGGGTTTTGTCGATTTTAAAATGTAAGAAGGTTCGGACACTTTGCTGTCCAACCCTCTCTGGACTAAAGCATCATTCAACCAGGAACTACATTTTTTTTCCATAGGGCAGTTGGTCCGTGTTGGAAACCTGTCAGCTTTGTATTAGGATCGTCTTACAGACCGGAAGGGTCAAGGGCATTAAGTTCACGTCATGCATCAAGCTAGATGTTAGTTTACGACGTTAGAGAAAACAACAATCAATCAGACACTAAACTAGCACGCCATTTTGTCCTTACGCTAAAATGCTGACTTCAACAAAAGTATATTTTATATTGAAGTTATTTCCATTTTTCATTTTATTAGCGTTTTCACCCACATGCATTAAGAATGACTTCATGAATTTCACGTGATGAAAAGGATATCGTGTTCCCCATTTTTCTTCCTCTCCCAGCATGGAATCGAGAGAAAATGACTCCTCATTGTTCCAGAAAGTTTATAGCCAGCTGAGGTCATTTCCTTTGGCGATACCTCCTGCTGTTCAATGTGTTTGACTGAGCACTGCTGTGTGGTGGGGACGGTGGTGCAGTGAGTGGCGAGGTTCACCGTAATGAAGCAAGCTAGCTTACTCTCTGTGATCTCAGGGGCCCAGAGAGGCTGCCTTTGAACTCAGCTCTCGAGGGACTGGGTTTTATTCTCTTTATGTAGGTTGAAACCCACACAGACACAGGCAGACAAAGGCACAATCTAAAAACAGACGTGCACACACACACACACACACACACGCGCGCACGCACACACACACACACACACATACTGCAGACACCCACATACATTATGCTGACTGATTTTCTCGCCATTACTCTCTCTCGCTTAGCTCTCAGTTAGACTCACACGCACACACACACACACACACACACACACACTCTCTCAAATCTGCACGGAAGTCTACAATGTGGTTTGCTGCTGTTGGAGAGGTACATCTGGGGGACCTCTTGTGTGGTCTTATGTTGAGGCTTGCTCCCTGGAGCCAGGTGTGTGTGCGCATGTGTGTGTGTGTGCGCGTACATATATGTGTGTGTGTGTGTGTGGGGGGGGGGGGGGGGGGTAGACTAAACAAAAACATCCAGCCTGTGTAGGCCTTTACCAGACACAGTGGGGAGGTGTTGAAACACACTTCTGTTCCGACAGGAAGGAAGCCGCTTTAGCCACGCCCACCACTTATTCTCACGGTACCCACCCTGTGACATCATCAGAACGCGCCCGCTAGTGTGGCAGGCAGCGAGATGCTCAGCACTTTTAACACTGTCCCCATGAACACCATTCAAGTTGTGTTTTTAATATTTCGATGAGAAATTGGTTTTAGTGAGGCAAGTTGGCAGTGTTTTGACCCACGTTCAAAGTTGACATTTTTGTAATCTTTTAGTATCTATGTTACATATATTGCTTCATTATTTATCCTTGTTTTTAATGAATGGATTTGTTTTATCGTATTTAGTGATCCGATCCCTAAATGAATTCTCCATGTGTTCTTTATCTCATAAAATAATGGTGGGGGTCACTCACCACTGCCTATCTTTGGAATAGGCTCATCAAAGTTACACAAAATCTAATGAATGGCCTAAAATTTCAATCACGGCATTAATTTAATTGCTGATTGGCTCACAAAGGGGGGCATCCACCGAAAGGACTTCAGCTCGTTTTCTTCGCATGACAAACCCTCTCGCCGGGCCAGTTAAGAGTATCGTTTTAATGAAGTTGGTGGAATATGTGCGTCTTGTTTGGTTTTGATTCCATTTGAACTAGTTGGGTGACTCTCTTTCCAGGCAAAACCATCAGCAGAGGCTGGAGAAGAAAAACAAAAACCTTCTCACGACCTTCTCCTCCACCTGAAAAATAAACACACACATCCCTAAGAAGAAAGGATAAAGCACCCGAAAATAAAGACACACTACTAGTCACTAGGATTCTTGAACATTTGAAAGCGTTATTTTTATTGGCAATCTATTTGATCGATAGCCTTTATTTATTTCTCCACCCAGCACAACTTTCATTTCAAAGATGGTCGTCAGAGTTGACATCGTTGGTTGCATTAAGCATTCACGAATAGCGAGTTTTAGTCAGGGTTAGCTACAACATTTTTTATTACCAATCCATTCGAATGATAGCACTTATAGATTGCTCCACTCAGTAGACCTTTCGTTCAAAAAACAGCCTACTGAGTTTTCGTCAGGGTTTGTAGCACCGCTTTTCTTGCCATGGTATTTCCGGAACGTGGGACCATCTTAGCTGTCTGTACGGATGCCTGAGAGAAACGTACAGTTAGGAAGGGGGTGGACAGAAATATAAAAAGAATAAAGAAAAGCAATTGTGCACTAGTAAGGACACCGATACACACACACACACACACACACACACACACACATATTTATACACACACACACACACACACATTTACACACGTACACACACGTACACATGTAGGCACATACACACACACACACGCACACACACACACACACACACACAACCACATTAACACAGTACACTGGGCCCTCCCAGATCGGTTTGAATTGTTAAAGCTGTTTGGGGAAGCTGGCTTTGTTAAGCAGGAAAGCCAGCCGGCACTGAACCGGTGAGTTTAAACAAGGTGAGAGGAGAAAGACAGAAAAAGGGAGAGAGAGCGAGGGAAAGAGAGAGAAAGAGAGACGCAAGTGCCAGCATTAGGAGAGAGAGAGACAGAGAGAGAGAGAGACATGAGAGCTCGCATTAGCTGGTAAAGAGAGAGAGAGAGACAGTATTAAGATTTTGAGAGACGGAAGTGCTCGCATTAGGAGAGAGACAGAGAGCGAGAGAGAGAGAGAGAGAGAGAGAGAGAGAGCGAGACAGAGAGAGAGAGAGAGAGAGAGAGAGACAGAGAGCGAGAGAGAGACAGAGAGCGAGAGCGAGAGAGAGAGAGAGCAACCGAGCCACATTGAGAAACATAGAAAGACAGAGCCCCACTGAACTTAAATCTCAAGCGACTGCTCACTTTTTGTCCTTTTCTTGGTTTTCCTTTAATCCTCTCATCTAATCACGTCTGACGTTATTTGGGTGCTCACGCCACCACTCCCCCTCTCCTCCTCTCCTCCTCTCCTCTCCTCCTCTCCTCCTCTCCCCTTCCTGCCCCTCTCTTCTCCCTCGGCCCCTCCATTACCCCACAATGCTTTGCCACTTCTCGGCCCGACCGTGAAAGCGCCGCTGTCTGTTTTTCCCCGCCGCCAGCGCTCTGCAGCTCAGTGATTTGTTCAGGTTCTCTCTTCAGACCGCTGCTGTTGTTACGGTGCGTGGTGAATGTGGAGACAAAGGCACCTGCTTTTAAATCATGTTTACAGGCCGGGCCTGAATTTCCTGCTGTGTCATCCAGCAACATCTACCGAAACCGACCGGAAAAGAACTGCCAATAATCTCTCTCTCTCTTTCTCTTTCTCTCTCTCTCTCTCTCTCTCTCTCTCTCCCCTGCTAGTAGTCTAGTGTCTCTCTCTCTCTCTCTCTCTCTCTCGCTCTCTCTCTCTCTCTCTCTCTCTCTCTCTCTCTCTCTCTCTCTCTCTCTCTCCCTCCCCCTCTCTCTCTCTCTCTCTCTCTCTCTCTCTCTCTCTCTCTCTCTCTCTCTCTCTCTCTCTCTCTCTCTCTCTTGCTCTGATGCTGAGATCGCTCTGATGCTGAGATTGGCCTTCCTGAGCTGCTGAGATCTGTTTGGTCGGCGGACTCCCGCGGTCCTGTTGGTGAACTGTGACAACGAAAACCTAACAACCCTTTTCTTAATCCATTTTAAGGAGGTTTTCACCCTTGGTCCCTTGCAGCCCTCCAAACGAATTCGAAGAGCGATTAGTCATCATTTTATGCGCACATGTGAACACCCTAGAAGAGCTCGCTTCAGGTCCGCGTGGCGGCTCGCTTAACACGTGCCCTGTGAACACAAAGCCCTCCAGATTCCCTTTGCCCTTTGCCCGTGTATTTCGCCCTCTAGGCTTGCCGTAGACAGAATTCCAAAGCGTGAGCAGAAAGAGGACTGAGTCCCCATCAGAGCTGAAGTGAAGCAGAGTCCTCTTTCAAATGGACTGACATTGGTACGTAAAAAGAGTTCCTTTTCTCTTAGCCCACATTTTGGTCCGGGGACTAAGCTTGGTTCGTTTGAATAATAATAGTAATAATGATCAACTTTATTTATATAGCACCTTTCAAAACAGGGTTACAAGGTGTTATGTGAAAACACTCTAACACACTGTCTCAACAGTGACAGGACTTCCCCTTCAGTTCCACTCAGGGTCCCATTCCTCTCCCCCTCACTGTTAATCTCTTCTCTCGATCTCTTTGTCTTTTTCTTTCTCTCTCTCTCTCTCTCTCTCTCTCTCTCTCTCTCTCCCTCTCTCTCTCTCTCTCTCTCTCTCTCTCTCTCTCTCTCTCTCTCTCTCTCTCTCTCTCTCTCTCTCTCTCTCTCTCTCTCTCTCTCTCTGGTGTTCCCCTCTGTGTCTCGCCCTCTATTTCTGCCTCTCTTTTCATTCTCATTCCTACCATGGTCACACAGAAAACGAACACACAAACCACACACACACAGATCTACAAACACGTATGTAAGGGCACTTGCAAATATGTGCGCACATGCACGTGCATATCCCCCACACACACACACACACACACACACACACACACACACTCAGTCACATACAGGCACGCCCAAACACATACACGCTTCCCTACCCCCCCCCCCCCCCACACATACACACACACACAAACACACACGCACACACACACACCCACACACACACACACACACACACACACACAGCAGAGATGCAAAGAGATACAGTGTTAGTGTTAGCTTCACAGGCCTCCCTGTGATTTGATGTCTTCTGACATATTGAGTCTATGTTTTAGCCCACAGACCTACGCACGCACGCATGCTCACACACACACACACACACACACACACACACATACACACACACACACACACACACACACACACAGCTGCGGGCTTGTTTGCCAGATTTACTCCCTCTCTTTTCTTTTCTCTTGTTACTTCTGAACGATCCCCTCATCTTTGCCCTTTTAAGGCCGGGCTATTCTTGGCAAACTGCTATGTGTGTGTGTCTGTGTGTGCGTGTGTGCGTGTGTGTGTGTGTGTGTGTGTGTGCGTGTGCGTGTTTGTGTATGCATGCATGTCTAAACTCCAAAGCTCAGCTCATGACCCTCCACTCCTGTGTAAATTAGCCTTTAACTAATGCATGCAGCATGGAAGCTGAGTGCCCTGAGTGTATCGGTGTGTGTGTGTGTGTGTGTGTGTGTGTGTGTGTTGATGACAATTCCCACTGGGCAAGGGGTTTGATTAGAGTGAATTAAATCTAAAGGGGCTAATGTCTGCACTTGCTTGTAGCTCAGTCTTCCTATTCCTTTTGACAACACAGACACACACACACACACTCACACACACACACACACACACACACACACTTATCCCTTGACTATTCCGTTGAAGACCCACTCCACTCTCGTCTCTGCAAATACACTCACCACCAAAACACACACTCACCACCACACATAATTAGACACTCAAACACACACTCAAACACACACGCACACACACACGCACACACACTCGCACCGTCCCTGCCTGACAGAATTTCAGCATCGTTCTCTCAAGTTAGGTCATTCAGAACACACTTTTATTCAAAGCAGCGTAGAAATAGAAATAGTATATTGAAAAAGAGAAAGAAAACATCATATTATATATATATATGTACGAAGATATATATCTATATATATATATGCCGTATATTTACAGTATATTATAATATTACTCATAACCGTTAGCAGCGGGGATAAGTTTCACAATCATCAAGTTATGAGAACTAAAAGTGTGTTTTTTACATACGCAGTAGTATAGTTATTGTGCCAAGCTACAGTGTGTGTGTGTGTGTGTGTGTGTGTGTGTGTGTGTGTGTGTGGTTCTGTCAGGAGGGGAGATTGCATTTCTATTCCCATGTGAGGGTACAAGGTCATGTGATTGCTGGATTCCAAATCCTGTTTTGTTAATCTGTCTGTTTTACACACATGTTGACACACACACACACACAAACAAGCACACAAACAGACACACACACACACACACACACACACACTGGTTAGACCCTCCAGCTGCTCCCTGACCTCCTTTTACAGTGAGCTCATCCTTAGAGCACACTCTCTCACACACACACACACACACACACACACACACACACACACACAGCGAATTCCCTCCATCCATGAGCCTGTCAGTCTGTTATAATGAGCGCTGTCACAGTCTGTGTCTTGTTTCAGAGAGCTGTCTTGTTGAGCCTTCTACCAGGATCTGCTGGCCGTGCACCTGGCCGCCACATTCTCCCATAGGGAGACACACACACACACACACACACACACACACACACACACACACACACACACACACACACGTCTCAATAGGTGTACCTTAATGCCAAAAATGACCCGCTGAAGAAGGGCATCGTGCTCAAAAGGTCTGTGTGGCTAAATGAAGTGTGCTAATTGGAGGGCCGTTGTAGTTTTTCTTTGTCACCCTACACATCTAGGATTCTGCACCCGTTATTTATTATTTATTTATTTATACCGGGTAACTGACTGAGAACAGGTCTCTTTTCCAACAGTACCCTGTTAAAGGCAGAATAAATAAATTACTACAACTAAACAATCATGAATAAAATAAAATAAATACAAATTAAAAGATGAATACAAAAACCAAAAAAAAGCAGATCATAAAAACTTGTTACAATAGAAAGAAATATTGAAAGAAATATTGATATATACAAAGTTTCAACCAAACCAAGTACACTCCCATAATCTCCAATAAAATGTTCAATTGTTCAACCAATATAAACTGCTCTCTTTTCAAAACCGTTGAACCCGAGGCAAAAATACAGAAAGCAAATTTTCCAAGCTCTGTTTTCACTTTGGGGCTTTTGAGGGTGATAAAGTCCTGTGAACGTGTCCTATGAGTACTGGATTAGTGCTTTAAAAGGAATATAAGGTAAAAAAAGGTAACTTGCCCAATAATGCCTTGTCAACAAAAAAGAGACCACGCTTTTCTCTCCTATCACTAAGAGAAGAGCTTCCTACTTTCTTATATAATGTACAGTTATGGGTTCTAAATCTACCCCCAGTTACAAAGCACAAAGCACTGTGGTAAACTGGATCAAGGGACTTTAAAATAGTTGGGCATGCATGCATATACACAATATAACCATAGTCCATAACTGACAAGAGGGTTGATTTTACAATTGTCATTCTGTTTTCAAGAGAAAAGCACAATCTTATCCTATATAGAGCTCCAAGTCTGCTCTTCACCTTCTTTGTGAGTTCAAGCACGAGTCTTAAATGACAACTTCTCATCTAGGGAAATTCCCAAGTAATTGTAAACTGCAACACCCTCAATTGGGGCTCCATTTAGGGAGCAAATATCATATGCTTTATAATCTAACTTTTTGGCCCTTGAGAAAAGCATATATTTAGTCTTTGACTCATTAAGTATTAAGGATTAATCTCAGGGATTTCTGTACACAATGAACTGCCCTTGTAAGGTTTGACATTGCCTGCTCCATGGTGCACAAGAATGAAGAATAGTATAATCTGCAAAGAAATGTATTTTACAGTCTTCTAGAGAGGCACAAATATCATTCATATAAAGTGTAAACAATGTAGAACCTCAAAGTGAACCTTATGGAACACCATGCTCTATTGTTATAACCTTGAATTTCAAACCCTTAGCATCTACCCACTGTGTTCTTTCAGAGAGGTAGTCCTGAAACCAGTTAAAAGCTTCATCATTGAATCCCAGCAAGGCTAATCTATCCAGAAGTAATCTGTGATTAACTGTATCAAAAGCCTTGGACAAGTCAAGAAACATAGCTGCACAATGTTAGTTTTCATCAAGAGCCGTAACTAGATCATTTACTACAAGAGTGGCCGCTGTAATAGTACTATGACCTAAAATGGTATTGGTGGACAAGAAAGTAGGAAGCTGTTCATTTACAAGATATTCTAACATCTTTGCTGACATGGGAGTTTAGAGTTGGGTCTATCATTATTTAAGTTATTGCATTCCCCCCTTGATGCAAAGGAGTAACCAGAGATGAGTTCCATATTTTAGGGATCAAACCAGAAGTAAGTCCCAAGAACGTCCAAGCAATCGAATTGTGTAAATGAGAAGGAAACGTTCTTTCCATGAGAATGACATGGAAATGTCTCTTTTCCTACCCTGACACTGACACGGACACATTGTGTCAACACCATCTCCCAGTGCCATTGGTGCCCCAACATTTATACAGCATTCTTCAAAAAGAAAAGCCTGATTTTAGAAAATAATGGTTAAAAACACCACACATCTCTTTTTTTTATCAGTAACCGGACTGGAGTCTAGCATTATCTGGTGAGGAAGACCGGAGGAAACACTGACTTTAAGTGACTTAACCACTTTCCAGAAATGTGCTGAGTTGTTTGCACATTCAGATAAATTGCTCAAGTAATATGTAGGTTTAACCCTTTTCACTGTGTGTGTACATGTATTTCTAAGCTGTCTAAACAATTGCCAGTCCACATCACAAGCAGTCGATCTAGCCAGAGCCCAAGCTTTGTTTCTCTGCAACCTTTTCTCACCTATTTCAGAAGTACACCAAGGATTGCCTCTATTTTTTTTTACCTCTGAATGTCTTAAAAGGGGGCATGTTTGTTTGCTAACGAATTAAAAATAGTTTGAAAATACTCAAGGGCTAATTCCGCATCTGGATTTAACTGTAATGGTGAGTTGAGTATGTTTTGTCTTACTATGTCATTTCGTCTTACTACACACGTCATTGAGCCAAAGGGGAGCCCAACCACCTCTACAACATGGCAACAACATGGCTGCATATATGACTCCGTGCTGGGGTACGGGGGCTGCTCCTCATTGGATTAGCCATGAGATGCAGACTTAGGACGGGGTGTGTGTGTGTGTGTGTGTGTGTGTGTGTGTGTGTGTGTGTGTGTGTGTGTGTGTGTGTGTGTGTGTGTGTGTGTGTGTGTGTGTTTGCGTTCAAACACGGAGCAGTGAGTTGTATTGATATGATGTTTTTTATGATTAATATGCCCTCTGGCCTCGCTGCTACGTGATTGGTTTAAGGTTTGACGTTGAGATGTATGGGATTTGTATTTTTAATCTTTTGTAATGCGTGCTACGTAGTTGGTCTAATGGTTTCTGTGGGTTGGGGTGGGAGGGAGTTTGTGCGATCGTGACAACCCTATCCGTTTAAATAGCACCATCAGCATTAACAAGATTTACTCAGTTAACCCTAACCCAAACCCTAACCCTAACCCATCAGCATTAACAAGATTTACTCAGTTAACCCTAACCCTAACCCTAACCCTAACCCATCAGCATTAACAAGATTTACTCAGTTAACCCTAACCCTAACCCTAACCCTAACCCATCAGCATTAACAAGATTTACTCAGTTAACCCTAACCCTAACCCTAACCCTAACCCTAACCCTAACCCATCAGCATTAACAAGATTTACTCAGTTCAGTTCAAACTCAAAAATGTTGTATTTTTGTTGGGGGCGGACACACGACTAAATATTAATCGAGGTTCTTAACTCCATTAAAATAATGTTTATTCATCAAAGTTTTTATGATTTTGTGTCCTGAGAACTTCCAATTGTGGACATATGTCATATTTCATATTCCCCTAAGAAATGTAAGAATGTCAAGCCGGTCATCACTAAGACATCCTCATCATCCTCATCATCCCCATTAACAGCATCATCCTCATCATCCTCATCATCCTCATTAACAGCATCATCCTCATCATCCTCATTAACAGCATCATCCTCATCATCCTCATCATCCTCATTAACAGCATCATCCTCATCATCCTCATCATCCTCATCATCCCCATTAACAGCATCATCCTCATCATCCTCATCATCCTCATCATCTCCATTAACAGCATCATCCTCATCATCCTCATCATCCTCATCATCCTCATCATCCCCATTAACAGCATCATCCTCATCATCCTCATCATCCTCATTAACAGCATCATCCTCATCAT
>CM030172.1:51217115-51219615 GCA_017639675.1 Aplochiton taeniatus
AGCAGGACTGACAGAAACACAGAGGAAGGCAGCCAGAGAGGTAGAAAGAAAGAGGGATAGAGAGAGCAAGGGAAAGGAAGAGAGATCAACAGGTAGAGGAGAGAGGAGGGATAAAGACTGAGATGTTCCAGTGGATGTAGCAGAAAAGGAGGGAGAGAGAGAGAAAGAGAGAGAGAGTGAGAGAGAGTGAGAGAGAGAGAGAGAGAGAGAGAGAGAGAGAGAGAGAGAGAGAGAGAGGTGACACACACATACACACACACTAGCCTGTTGCAGTGGATGTTACAGTAAAAGACTACTGGGGACTCAGCAAGCAGTATGAAATGGATACATGGGAAGGTAAGACAGGAAACGCCGCGCGTGTGTGTGTGTGTGTGTGTGTGTGTGTGTGTGTGTGTGTCTGTGTGTTTGTACACATAGGTGTTTCTCTTTGTTTGTGTTGCTATCTGTGTGTGTGTGTGTGTGTGTGTGTGTGTGTGTGTGTGTGTGTTTGTTGGTCTGTAAAGGGAAATAGCTCACGTGTTTACTTATACCATATTGATTTGGGTTTCCCCAAACCCACGGCTTGCTGTTATACCCACCTATTTCGACACGCTGCTGTGCTGGACGGTGAGAATAGGCCTACACTGGGGGGAGAGCTACACATCGCTGGTGGTAGATGCTCTGCTCCAGTGTCTGTGGTTAGGGAGGTCCTCTGGTCAGCGTGTATAGCTTGTCCCCTTTAGCAGGGATGTGGGGACGTCTCCTCTCTGGTCAGCGTGTATAGCCTGTTCCCCTTTAGCGGGGATGTGGGGACGTCTCCTCTCTGGTCAGCGTGTATAGCCTGTTCCCCTTTAGCGGGGATGTGGGGACGTCTCCTCTCCGGTCAGCGTGTATAGCCTGTCCCCTTTAGCAGGGATGTGGGGACGTCTCCTCTCCGGTCAGCGTGTATAGCCTGTCCCCCTTTAGCAGGGATGTGGGGACGTCTCCTCTCATTGACAGGTAAAGGGAATTGAGCGCAGAGGGGGAAGGGTGTGGGCTACTGCAGCTCTAATACAGCGTTGGTTGTTGTTGATCCAATGGGTTCCTTTTCAGTTGGGCTGTGGGCTGAGGTTGGGCCGGGTAAATAGTCAGCTGGAACACGAGCATGAGCGCTGCGTACCTGGGAGATTGACCAATGGGGATGTTGTTTATTGTTCTTCAGCTGTGAAAGAGAGGGGGAGAAAGAGAAAACGGAGAGGGGGAGCGAAAAGGAGGGGAGGCGGTTTATTTGCGGCCTGTGTCTGTCGTGCCCATCTGGAAAAGGTTTTTGTGCAGTGTGTGTGTGTGTGTGTGTGTGTGTGCGTGTGTGTGTGTGTGCGTGTGTGTGTGTGTGCGTGCGTGTGTGTTGGGGGGTAGCGGAACAGTAAACCCCCTAGGGGCTTATTGGAACTCACAGCTGGGTCAACCCCTCTCTCTCTCTCTCTCTCTCTCTCTCTCTCTCTCTCTCTCTCTCTCTCTCTCTCTCTCTCTCTCTCTCTCTCTCTCTCTCTCTCTCTATTACCCTCTCCTTTTCTCTCTATCTTCCTCTCCCTCTCCCTTTCTCTCTCTCTCTCTATTCCCCTCCCCGACCCCCTTTCTCTCTCTCTCTCTCTCTCTCTCTCTCTCTCTCTCTCTCTCTCTCTCTCTCTCTCTCTCTCTCCCTCTTCCCCTCCCCCTTTCTCTCTATCTTCCTCTCCCTCTCCATTTCTTTCCCTCCCTCTCCCTCTCCCTTTCTCTCTCTCTCTCCCTCTTCCCCTCCCCCTTCCTCTCTCTCTCTCTCTCTCTCTATATATATACATATACATATATATACACCTCACTATGTGCCATGCTTTAGCTCTCCTATTGAGCCGTTACATCTCGTTACCGTACGGTCATCAGTTTTTATCAGCGGGGACTTCGAACCCGACCCCGATACATCACCACTCCCTCCGAACCTCCTCCATCACGGTTCTTCCCCTCCCCCTTTCTCTCTATCTTCCTCTCCCTCTCCATTTCTTCCCTCCTCCATCACGGGTCACGCGTCTCGTGGCCCGCCCGGCCTGTCGGCCCTGTTTCTCAGGACACCAGCGTCTTTCTGGGCCCGTGGTCCACTGCTTTGGGAACGTGTTGTGTGTTGCTCTGGTAACAGGATTAGCTGATCCAATGGCGGAACATCTGTTTTTTTCATTCATTCACTCATTCATTCATTGATACTTGGATTAATTCATTCATTGATCCATTCAGCCTGTTATTAATTCACTGAATTGTGTATTCTCTCATCCACACAGCCCATAATCCTTTGATACCTGCATTCATTCCTTCATGTGTTCTTGTTTGTTTGTTTGTTTATTTGTTTGCTTGTTGATCGGTTCCTCCCCCCATACATGCTGGTTCTCCTTGGTTCCCTGACCCCCCCCCTCCTCCTTGGTTTTCAGGAGCCCTGACTCTCCCTCTCACACCCTGCTGTCAACAACAGCTCATTACTCACTGAGCCTGCTTGCTGCTCTCCTTATTTGCATGT
>CM030172.1:51229615-51249615 GCA_017639675.1 Aplochiton taeniatus
CACAGTGTGCTTCTTCAAAGATCCGTTGTGTCAACCAGGGGGCAGGACACACAAACACACACACACATACACACTCACACATACTCACGCAAGGATACACATATTTCACACACACACACACACATACACACACACAAACACACACACACACACACACACACACACACACACACACACACACACACACACACACACACACACACACACACATACTCACGCAAGGATACACACATTTCACACACACACACACACATACACACACACACAAACACACACACACACACACACACACAAATAAACCCTCGCACACACAAAAACACAAACACACTTGCAAACACACACACACATGCATTCCAATAATTGTACTTCCATTCCGAAGACAGCAAAGACATCAATCCTCAAGAACTATTTGTGAGAGGGGACAAGTGAAATGCACATGTGAACTTGACAATGCACCCTCAAACACTCCCCAGGCCTTGGATGTGAATATGAGATCCCCTCATTCTTCTTGAGCTATCTAAAAATGGCCCTCAAGGAGAACTTCTATTTTGACATCCTCTCCTACCTCTTATTCTCTTAGTAGCTCTCTGTTTCTACACATGTAAAACCCCGGCTGGCCTGGGTTCCTCATCTTCCACACACACACACACACTCACACACAAACATATTATGTGCCTCATATTTTGTACTGAAACGTTTGTCTTTGGTATTTATGCACATTTGATTTTAAACAAGTGATTGCATGTGTGTGTGTGTGTGTGTGTGTGTGTGTGTGTGTGTGTCTGTGTGTGTGTGTGTGTGTGTGTGAAGAACATACAAACCAGTGGACTGGGTAGCCCTTAATTTCAGGAAATAGAAATTTCATCCACAGCAGATCAACTATATTGGATCAAGTCTTTCATTGAGAGAGAAACATTTTAAAGATTATCCACAATATCAGGAATACATACCATTCCCCTTGGTATCTTTGGTTGAATCAGTCATGCGTCTGTATTTGTGGATGTGTGTCTGTGTGTGCACATTTGTGTGTGTGCCCGCGTGTGTGTGTGTGTGTGTGTGTGTGTGTGTGTGTTATATCCACCCTGATTCTGTCTCCCCACACTCTACTGTGCTGGGCCAAAGCTGAACATGACAGCTCTTCGCGCTCACGGCCATGTTTGACACAAAATGGAGGATGCATGAGCCAGCTGGGCACAGAGACTGTTGTGGGGGAAACAAGAGAAACAGATTATGGAGAAAAGACTGGTCGTTTTAAGAAATAAGTCAACAGAAATTGAGGCCTGCGATATTGCCGGTGTGGCCCAGGGTTCCATGCAACGAGGGTCTGTGTCTGTGGCACTGGAGAGCATTTGATCAATTCCCAAGTGTGGAACTGGGAACAGACCACCAGGCCACTTTTGAGTTTGCAAACGCATTTATGCGATTTAAACAGATTTGTAAAGACTGAAGTAACCCTTAGGCTAACCCTAACCCTAAGCCTAAGCCTAACCCTAACCCTAAGCTTAAGCCTAACCCTAACCCTAACCTTAACCCCAAATTTGTAGAATTGCGAAATGCATTCTCAATCATAACGCATAGCTGTGCGTTACCTACATAACGCATGGCTGTGCGTTACCTACATAACGCATAGCTGTGCGTTACCTACATAACGCATGGCTGTATCTTCAATTGATAAATGCTTTGCGTGTAATAATGCTTAGATGCGATGGTTCTCCGTTCCCACTTCAATTATTTGATAACATGTTCCGCTGGATCTATGTCTGGTGTTGAAAGCACCAGCATTCATATAAGCGATTTTGTGAGTTCCACGTCATACATTTCGCATCTATTCGCGTCTTTGCATTGGCTTTGTATGAACTCGCCCTTCGAGAAAAGTTGATTTGCCGTTTGGTGTGAACACAGCATTATCTGCTTGGACTATTGAGAGCAGTAAGAAGACTCAGGCCACACATTTGGGAGTCATCTTTTTGTAAAGAGTTTAAAGTAAAGTTTGTTTCATGTTCAGTATTTTTTTTCATCAAAGGTTTATTTTTATTCCTATCCTTTGGTGCAACAGAAGACACATTTCTTCAACACCGGGTCTTTTTACAACACAGATGATTCACTCTCTTTCTTTGTATCTCTCGCCCTCTCTCCCCCTCTCTCCCCCTCTCTCCCCCCTCTCTCCTTTCCTTTATCGGCCTCCTCCCCCTCTCCCCCCCTCTCCCCTTCTCTCTCCCTTCCTTCCTCCCCCTCTCTCCCCCTCCCCTCACCCCCCCCACCCCCCCCCCTCCTTCAGATGACCAGGCTGACCCTCGCTCCTGCCTCATCTGCGGCGACCGGGCCACGGGCCTGCACTACGGCATCATCTCCTGCGAGGGCTGCAAGGGCTTCTTCAAGCGCAGCATCTGCAACAGGCGCGTGTACCGCTGCAGCCGCGACAGGAACTGCGAGATGTCACGCAAGCAGCGCAACCGCTGCCAGTACTGCCGCCTGCTGAAGTGCCTGCAGAAGGGCATGAACCGCAAAGGTAGACCTCTCAAAGCCCGCCGCGGCGAGCTTCCTCGGGCCGGGTGCGTTTGGGAAGGTTTGGAAAAGGTGTGGGGTCACGGTGAGAGAGGCCAGCAGCACGCCCACGTGAGGTGTGGAGCGTGTAGTTGAATACGGTTCACACGGATGGCGTGTATTTGTGTTGGTGCACACACATATGCATAGACATACACACACACACACACACACACACACACACACACACACACACAGGCAAAGAGTTGGGCACCGTTTCTCATTCACTTGAATGGGAAAGGGTCTCCAAACTTTTGGCTGGTACTATATATATATATATATATATATATATATATATATACGTCGTATACAGAAAATGTGAGCGCAAAAGTAGGACACCAAGGAGATGAAGCCAAGGAGGTACATTTGGGTGAACTCTGTTGACACTGTGAATATTTATTTATGTCCTTCACTCCGTGGTTTACCCGATAGCAGGCTCCTGTTATCCCCAGCCAGTCTGTCCCTGATCAAGCTGAACACGTCACTACCCATCAGACCATTAGGAAAAGAGTTAAAGCCGTCACTCTGTCTCAGAAATGACTGAGCCATACAGGTTTATAGAAAAGAATAAACCAGAGAGACATAGACATGGACACTAAGATAGATGAGAAACAACAGGGGGGAAAGGAATCATCAGAAAAAGACAGACAGAAAGAGATGGATGGACAAAGAGACACAAAGCTGGAGAGAGGAGAAGAGGGATGGACAGACCGGAGGAAAGAGGATGTCCTCCCCCCATTTAAACAGGGGTTACCGTGACTACACTGATCCAGTGAACGAGGACGTGTGCGACCAGGGAGGAAGAGGAGGAAGAGGAGGAAGAGGAGGAAGAGGAGGAAGAGGAAGACGAGGAGGAAGAGGAGGAAGAGGAGGAAGAGGAGGAAGATGAGGAAGAGGAAGACGAGGAGGAAGAGGAGGAAGAGGAGGAAGAGGAAGACGAGGATTACAACAAAGAAAACGTTATGATAACAATGAAGATGAAGGTTATGATGATGATAACAATGAAGAGGAAGATCATAATCATGATGATGGAAACAATGAAGAGGAAGGTTATGATAACAATGATGGTTATGATGATGATGATGGTGATGATGATGATGAGGATGATGGAAAAACAATGAAGAGGAATGTGATGATGATGATGATGATGATGTTGGTGGTGGTGATGATGAGGATGATGAGGATGATGAAAACAATGAAGAGGAATGTTATGATGATGTTGAGGATGATGATGAGGATGATGACGATGAAAATAATGAAGAGGAAGGTTATGATGACGATGGTGATGATGAGGATGAGGATGATGTTGGTGATGGTGGTGACAGTGGCCAGGCTGTTCCCTGTGATAAAGGGGATGATAACAAGACAGATGAAGATGATAATAATGATGCAGATGAAGCTCATGATGACGATGATCCCTACTTAACATGACAATGCTATGATGATGACGATGATGATGGTAGGTGATGAAGGCTTTGAAGTATGTGTGTGAGGGACACCGGAGCAGCTCTTGGTTGTTGGACGGCCCTGAGAGGTATGACGGCGATGATGCGGACGATGACGATGGTAGGGATGAAGGTTTTCAGCTCCGGGCATTGTCCTGTCCCATTTCGTCTGAAAGGTACGACAGACAGAGGGCACCTCTGCCATGGGGCGTCGTTAGTGCCACGTAGCATCACGCCAGCGTGACGTGATTAGACTGACACCGCCATACACCCCCCCCCCCCCCCGCCCCCTCCCACTGACAACACACACACACACACACTCACGTACACACAACAATTATAAACCGGCCACACAGTCTCTCTTTCTCTCTCTACTTATCCTCTTTGGGGTTTTTTTGCCGTCTCGGTCATCCTCTCATCTTCGAAGAGAAGTCGGAGTTCTTGATAAGCGTATCGAGCACATGTAAAAGCAAACTTCACCCAAAGTTCAATCCGTGCCAAGCCTTTGGCCTCCTCTTTTATTCAACAGCCACCGATTACCATAGCATTTGTTTACTTCGAATCTCTTGCATCGTAAACCGCCTTGAGCTATTTGTCTATGCATCCGTCAACCCTCCCATCAAAGCCCTCGCCCTGGCGCTAGATTTGTAGGGAGATGACCCCCTGATCCGTGGAGAAACAGCGAAAAGAACACCTCCAGCTCGATAAGACTACGGCTAGGGGTCCTACGCCTCAGACGCGCTCTCCCTTAACAAGACGTCGGGATCTCGTTCCGGCTTTCCCCTGGGGGGAGGAAACATGCTCGTTCGGGCCCTCCAAGAAGAGGGGGATCAGACTCTAGGCTACGTTGATGGCTGATATGCGAAGTCAACTGATACCCATCTCTGTACGACGAGCTACCCCTAGCCCTCTCCCCCTGCCTCCCTGCAGCGGAATGAAGAGAAGAGCGTTGTTCTAGAATCCTCGATACTTGGACGTTGTGGAACTAGCGTGACTGAAAGGGACTATGTCTGTTTAACTCAACATTCTGCCACGGGCCAGTCTTGGCCGTCATGGACTTTTATTTTTCTATCTACGAACAAAACTTTTTATCCACAAACAAACTGTTCACCGTATCAGGGTTTGTTCCCTAACGCCTGGCTTACACGAGGGGACAAGTGTCAATATGTTGGCATTGTTAACTGTAAGTCTCCCAGCGTAAGTGTCCCTCCCCCCCCCCCCCCCCCCCCCCCCCCCCCCCCCCCCCCCCCCCCCCCCCCCCCCCCCCCCCCAAATGGCTTTGGGCCCACATTCCCGTGTCTGTCCCAGCGGTTATAATTCTATGATAAGGGGGCCTCGTATCAGATGGGAGCCCCCCCCCCCACACACACACACACACCCCCACCCCCCAGGCAGGACCCCGAGTGGCAGCGAGACGAGCAGGGCCTTATCAGATGTGACGGGCTGCCAACGGGGTGTAGCGGAGAAGCAACAGCAGGTGCTGGCCGCCCCTCCTCGGCACCTGAAGCACCGTGACCAGCGGCTGTAATCCACTTACGAAAGGGCCTGTTCGATACACGCACGGTGCAGCGATGGCCTTAATGGATGCAAGGCGACCAGCCTTTTGTTCTTCAAACAAACCCCCCCAAAAATTGAACCGTTTGGTGTCTGCTGTGGGAGGGCGGAGCGGAAGACAGAGTTGACACAAACGCTCCTTCAGGAATCTTTTTTTGTTTGTGGTGATGAACCGCCTCAGTACTGAATGTAAATGAATTACTTTGTTTGACTTCGCTGCTGGGTTTGTTGGGCTGTTATGGGCAAGTGACTGGCATTTCACGTTCATGTGCCGAGTTGGCTTCTTGTTCTTTGGTGTTCTGGCCTACATAGATGCTGAGGTGGACTGGTGCCAATGGCAACAGTGCCCTCATGTGGTGATCCTTTTTAAATCAGCCTGTTGTAATATTACTTTAGTAACTTATATTTCTTCTTCAAAGTGTTTTTTTTGTTGTTATAGTGGTGGGACCTTGAAACAAAGCAGTGCAATCCTACCTTAGCCAGTAAAGACATAAAACATGAGCAATGCTTCTGTAATAGTTTATTGACGACTCTCTGGTTAAGGCAAAATTCTCAACAAGGGGGCCTCAGAGAGTAACCAGGAGAGCCTTGAGAGGATGGGAAAATATTGAAGTACAAAAACCTCTATTTAGTTACACTGAAAAATGTCATTGTACAGGGGGCCCCAGGGCCTTGTTAGGAAAAGGTTGAGAACCGCTGGTTTGAGGTGGTAAAAGAGGATTCTTTTTTCATATCAGATGGCAGAAGATGTTAGTATTACAGCCATTCCCCTTTTCTAAAGCATTGTTTTATTCCTGAGCTTGCATGGTACATGAACAGCACAAATTGCAAATAACACGTGCCATATATGTTTTGTACCCTAGAGGGCGGCATATCTTTTCCTCACAGCCTTCCACCGCTCAAATGTATTCATGTATCGCTTGCGGTAATTCTTGTTCAATAATTAATTTACTAAACAAGCTAAAGTCTGTCTATCTTTCTGTCTGGAAGCCTGTCTGCCTGTCTGCCTGTCTGTTGGTTTGTAATAATTATAAGTATACATATATATATATATATATATATATATATATATATATATATATATATATATATATATATATATATATATATATATATATATATATTATATAATAAGTATATAATAACTCCCTTTCTGTTTGTCCACAGCAATCAGAGAGGACGGGATGCCTGGAGGGAGAAACAAAAGTATTGGTGCCGTTCAGGTATGATCAGGGTCTCTTGATAATAATGATAATAATTCATTTTATTTATAGTGTGCTTTTCTAAGACCCAAAGACGCTTTACAGAAAAACAATAAGACAGTAATGCTCAGACGGAGAGCAACACACTAGAATACAACAATTAAAACAGAGATGGACAAACTCTGGGTTCCATTCATGTTTTCCCCATTCTTAGTTCTCCAGATAATAATAATAATAACAACTTTAATTTAAGAGCGCCTTTCTAAAACCCAAGGACACTTTACAAGGCATATTAAAAACAGACAATTAAAACAAGTACCCAACAATAATAAAAGGGTTAAGTGGAGCGAAAGGCCTGGCAGGACAAGTATGTTTTAACTCGTTTTTTAAAAGTGTCCAGGGACCCTGCATTTCAGATCTCAAGGGGGAGAGTGTTCCAAATGGTGGGGGCAGCCACGCTGAATGCTCTGCCCCCCATATGTCCGTAGCCTGTTGTGAGGGATGGAGAGCAGTTCCTTGCTGGCAGACCTGAGATTCCGGGAGGGAATGCAGGGGAGTAGGAGGTCTGAAATATATTGTGGGGCCAGGGCGTGAAAGGATTTGTATGTGAGGAGGAGGATTTTATAGGTGATGCGGAACTTGACAGGGAGCCAGTGAAAGTGCATGAGAGTAGGGGTGATGTGCTGCCAGGGTTTGGTGCGGGTGCAAACCCTTGCAGCTGAGTTCTGGACGTACTGGAGCCTGGGAGAAGCAGACAGACAGTCATCCCAATCTGGTTGCCACTGATCTAAAAAGAGCAAACTTACTGTTTTAAAAAGCTGACCTTCCCTCAAATGGCAGAAAAAAATTTGAATGATTTAAAATAACTCTGCGTTTCATTCTGCCTGCATTATAAATGAATGATCCCAGAGGTGTTAAGTGGCAAATAATTTTATAAGCAAACTGTATTTTGGTGTTCTGGAACAGACAGCGACAGGGCGTCACTCAAGCGTTTTGACATGAAGACCTCCTAGACTTACCTCCTAGTCTAGGAAGACCTCCTAGACTTACTGCACACAACCGATTTCTGTAATGTTCTCCGGCATGCAAACGCAACACGGATTCCTCTTTAAGCTTTTATACTCTCTCTCTTTCAACACCTTGAGCTGTCTGTCAAGCTCATCCAGTGTACATGCAATTTTTGCCTTTCTCTTGAAGAGTGCATTTGGTTTATGTGGAAACTCTGAGGAGACCTGAAGTGTTTGTGATTCAGCTCCACCGACATTTATTACATACGTTCTACTTAGAAAAGGATTTTTCACTTCTATATCTTTTGTTATATAAATTTTTTTGCTTCAGAACTTGAGCTAGAATCGGTAGTTCTTTGGAAAATAGTAGGCTATGTTTGAATTTGTTGGACTTTGTTGGCGAGTGAGGAGGTGGGGGTGGGTGTGTGTGGGGGGGGGGGGGGCTTTCTCTTGGAGCTGAGAGGGCAACTATAAAACTCAGACTGTCTTTGATGGTTTAGCAAACTAAACAGTAATTTATACAAATCCTATATTAACGCAAAGAGGAGTGTTGATTTATAATGAACAGACCAACTGGCTGGCCGGTAGTCCGTTAAGTATAGAAAAGACAATTGCCAACGGTTATAAACCTCACTATTAGAGTTAACTGAGAAGGTCTGAGTTGGTGTCTATCATCAGCTATACGTCTGTGGAGAAGACATGGCATCACGTTATGCCATTCACCAGGCAAAACGTAAGCCTGCAAAGCCATAGAATTACAACCAATAGAACAGAAAAGTAGGTGACGCCGTGGCGATATAGACTGCTGTTCTCGACCATTGCGTTAGAACGATTCCAACTCAGATGTGTCCGATTGTCTTGTCCTAACGCCCACAGTCTTTTGGCACTACTTCAAAAGTGTTATCCCCCTCCTATTGAAAGGAATTAACTTCTCGTGGCCATTCTAGACGAGAGACGACAAAGGCCGCACAGCTGAGAGTAGTCGGCCGTTTGCCTCGATATCACTGTCCTTGCCCTGTCTCGGTATTGGGTTGCCGGCTAACAAGGGGGGGGGGGGGGGCAAGCGCCCGTTCAGTCAGACTGATTGTTTGCTTGCTGAATGAGAAAAAGAGAGAGAGACATGCACATACACTCTCTGCCTCTCTCTCTGTCTCTGTCTCTATTTATTCTCTCTCTCTCTCTCTCTCTCTCTCTCTCTCTCTCTCTCTCTCTCTCTCTGTCTGTGTCTGTCTGTCTGTCTGTCTGTCTGTCTGTCTGTCTGTCTGTCTATCTATCTATCTATCTATCTATCTATCTATCTATCTATCTATCTATCTATGACATGCTTGTTTCTATGCTTTATTCCAAAAATGTTTACGCCACCACTCCCCCTCTCCTCCTCTCCTCCTCTCCCCCTCTCCTCCTCTCCTCCTCTCCTCCTCTCCTCCTCTCCCCTTCCTGCCCCTCCCTTCTCCCTCGGCCCCTCTTTTACCCACAATGCTTTGCCACTTCTCGGCCCGACCGTGAAAGCGCCGCTGTCTGTTTTTCCCCGCCGCCAGCGCTCTGCAGCTCAGTGATTTGTTCAGGTTCTCTCTTCAGACCGCTGCTGTTGTTACGGTGCGTGGTGAATGTGGAGACAAAGGCACCTGCTTTTAAATCATGTTTACAGGCCGGGCCTGAATTTACTGCTGTGTCATCCAGCAACATCTACCAAAACCGACCGGAAAAGAACTGCCAGTAATCTCTCTCTTTCTCTTTCTCTCTCTCTCTCTCTCTCTCTCTCTCTCTCTCTCTCTCTCTCTCTCTCTCTCTCTCTCTCTCTCTCTCTCTCTCTCTCTCTCTCTATCTATCTATCTATGACATGCTTGTTTCTATGCTTTATTCCAAGTCCAATTCCGTTTACCTTACCTAAGAATTTTATTTTATTCTATGGCATAGAACGCTGCTCCATGCATAATATAATTCATGACACAATGTTTAATTAAAAAAAAAACTATGATGAATTTAGGTTTTCTTGAGGTGCAGTTCAACGGACAAATTTGTCCTGAGTATACAGGAGATTTACAATTTCCAGAACTGCTATTGTTTGACATGTTAAACTTGCCAGGAAAACACCAGTGTTGGCTCCCAGATGCATTTCTGTTGGTTGGTTAGATTTGCCAGTAACAACCAAGTCCTCTGGAGGTGGATTTTAAAAGGGCACATGGCTCTGTCTGCTTGCATGCTAACTCCACTGTAATCAAAGTACCTAAGCAGCCTGATCTGTAAACGTTGTAGCTATGTTTTTGATGCTGTCTTATTGTCACAGAATGTATGAAGGTAAAATTAATTTTGGATTATAGCCTTTGTAAACTGACTGTGTTACAGCTGAATAACGCCCCCCCCCCCCCCCCCCCCCCCCCCCCCCCTTAAAACAGATCTCTCAGCTGGAGATGGAGCGCATCATGACGGGCCAGGAGTTTAAAGAGGACGCTGGCCTACCAGAGCACACCTGGGTTACCAACGGCGACAGCGACCAGAGCTCCCCCGACAACGGCGTCTCGGAGGGCAACCAGCCCTCGCCTGTCTCCACCCTGTCGTCCAGGTTAGCGGTTGTGGTCGTTTTTTTTATGTGGTCGCGTTCGTTGTTATTTACCGTCGTCGGACACAAAACATCTCTCTCCTACCTCAGAGAACCAGGGTTCACTGAATGAACAGAACAATAGGTGAGCGTTTAGTGAACCCTTATGGCACCCCAAGCAGGTGCCTGTATAAAAACATTAAAACCAAGAGGCTGGTGTAAGCCATAACGAATAGTTCAGAAAGAGGTGGTTATTCGATGTTCTACTGTGAGGTTAAATGAAATGAATAAATAAGAAATATTCAAGGTCGCTCTGCTATCAAACAGACCCGAACCCCGCGTCAAAATGAAGAAGTGTGGGGTGTTTTGTCTTTCGTTAATCTTTTCAGCGACGTATTTGGGCTTCTCGACAAGGCTGGTTTGTTGCCGCGGAAACAGCCGCCGCTGTTTTTTCTTTCGGCTCTGGGACACAGAGATCCGAGCTGCTGTCTCCATCCAGAGACCTAAGGCAGCGTGCCACCGTGATAGAGCCATGGTTGTCTCTATCAGAGCAGATTGCATCTCAAGCATACTGGCCTTGTTGGGCACGACAAAACAACTCAAACAAAATGTATGACGTCGTTTATACAGAACGCATAGAGCCGTGAAAAAAAACGAAAAAAAAAATATGCTTTGTCATGGTTGTCCAAACTTTGCCAAAGTCCAAGGGAATGTGTGTTTACGGAATACTCAAAAACTTTAAATTAAATAGCTAGATTTTACTGTAGGGAATGGGATAATATGAAATTCCAAAGTGAAGCCTTTCTGAAATCAGGAATAGTTTAGCTACCAGCTCAATTGCCAGGGTTCCTCTGTGACATACCGCTGTTTGTTTCCTCACAGTCGTTCCTTGGAGATGAACGGCTGCCCCGCCCCCTACAGGGACCAGCACGCCGGCACGCCCCTGACCCCCCATTACCAGTTCCATCCCCAGCTACACGACTACCGGGGGGGCCAGGGCGGGCCTCTGCCCTCGCCCGCCCGCAGCCTCTACCCCCAGTCTCAGACCCTGGTCACGCAGCTGCTGGCTGCTGAGGACCTGTCGGCGCTCGGGACCCCCATGATGATAGAGGAGGGGTAAGGGAAAAACTAAAAGAAAATGACATCCAAAACAGATATAGGAAAAAGCAAGAAAAAACATTTAAAATATATCACTGTGACAACATGGAAACCCTTACTTTGAAAGGAGCATCAACTCACACAAATAGAACTACAATGAGAAAACAGATGTAGGTAAAAACTAGGTAATAGATACAAAAATATATCACTAAAACATGGAAAAAAATGTATTTTGAAAAGAATATCAACAAATAGAATAGAATAAGACAGCAGATAGAGGTAAAATCTAGGAAATAGATTAAAAAAAAGTTGAACATAAAAACCTTTATTTGAAAATCTCTCCACGTCCGTGCTGATTGGTTGCTTTGTGGTCGCCAGGTACCGCGTGACCCAGGTGGAGCTGTTCGCACTGCTGTGTCGCCTGGCCGACGAGCTGCTGTTCCGCCAGATCTCCTGGATCAAGCGGCTGCCCTTCTTCGGCGAGCTGTCCATCCAGGACTACACTCGTCTGTTGAGCTCCACCTGGCAGGAGGTCATCCTGTTGGCCTGCCTCACCGTCTACAGCGGGCAGATCTTTGGGGACCTGGCCGACGTCACGGCCCAGTACAAGCCCTCCGACAGCGAGCTCAAAGAGTGAGGACAGAGGCGTTCATCTGGGGGACGGGGGGAGTGCTGGGGGTTTGGGGAATTTGTAGGCTGAGCCTTTTTTACAAGCCTTTAAGTTCACTGCAAAAATATTAAGAGTATCCTCTCATACAAATATGATTATGATAGGAACACATATGGAGGGTAAACAAGAAACAGTTTAAGGTCTAACAAGAAAAACATAAAAACATAATTTCAAATCTCTACGCTTAAAACGAGAGAAACATTCTGAAATTCACATTGGATGTTACATTTCTGCACATCACCAGGGATTGAGGAGGGAATATCGATTTTTTACTTCATTTTGATTTCATTTTGACTTCATTTTGATTTCATTTTGACTTCATTTTGACTTCATTTTGATTTCATTTTGATTTCATTTTGACTTCATTTCCTCTCTGCCAGGTTCACCGAGGATGGAATGGATGTGATGGAGAAATTAATCTACCTCTTTCATAAGTTCCACCAGTTGAAAATCAGTAATGAGGAGTACGCCTGTATGAAAGCTGTCAACTTCTTAAGCCAAGGTACGGTGACTAACATCAACGTCACACAGAACAATCCTTGAAAGGAGCCATCTTTTAACGTCCAATTGCAATAAACGGAGATTTGATTTTACTATTTATGGAGTCGTCGTTTAAGCATATGGGACAATTCAATTCACCAGCAAAGCTGTTTACGTTGAAAGTACATTGGATAATCAATTCCTCTGGTTCGAATCTAGCGTCTAATTTCTCCCTGGTGGTTGACCTCTGTGTTCGCAGACATCCAGGGTATCACCAACATCTCTCAGCTGGAGAGGCTCAACAAGCGCTACTGGTACGTCTGCCAGGATCTGACCGAGTGCAAGTACCCACACCAGCCCAAACGCTTCCCCGAGATCATGATGTGTCTGCCGGAAGTACGCTTCATTGCAGGTCTGTCTAGCTCCTACAAGTCTCCCCATGACTGCCCGTAGTACTTAACTTTCACTCCCAGTCGCACCTGGGACTCCTATGAAATGAACGTATTTGTAGGGGGAATACAAAAGAGTTGTTTGGAAATACAGTAATGATTATATATATATATATATATATATATATATATATATATATATATATATATATATATACGTAGGCCTATAGAGAAGTAGGATGTGTTACTAACAGGACCATGCAAACACCGGTGAAAGTATTTCAAACTGATTTGTCTGTGTTCTTAACTGTCACGTCTCCCTTCTTCTTCCTTGCTGCAGGTAAACTGGTCAACATGCCTCTGGAACAGCTCCCCTTGCTGTTCAAGGCAGTATTGCACTCCTGTAAATCAAGCCTTAACAACCTCCGCCCAGGGACGACCCACCCCTGCCTGGCATCAGGCCCTGCCACTGGCAACTGAGCCACTCAATAAAAAAAAAGTAAAAAAAACAACGTCCACCTGAAGAAGGGAAAGGGGTAAAGAATGACTCATCCCCAGACCCTTTTGTCCTCAATGAATGTGACGGCTATTGGTAAATAGTTTTGCTTTATGTATTTATTGCACGACAGAACTGAATGTATTTCTCAGACATGGAACAAGACACATGCACAGCCAATGCATTGGTTCACAAGCGTAAGTGCCGTTTACAAGCGTGATAGATAGCAAAAAAACAAATGAAAGGAAATAGCAGAGAAGCGTATTATTCAAGGATGTCTGAAGTTTGTTCAGGGATGTCTCATATGCGAACCAAAAAAAGACTACCTCAGGAAGTGCTCTGTCTGTGTTGCAGGAAAGACAAAAGGAAAAAGTCTTTTAAGTTTTTGTCAAATGCTTCAGTACTTTAGCTGTTTAAAATCTCCAAAAACAAGCTTAAGTTGCCACGAGTTGCTGACTGAAGTTTTACTGTAATGTACAGTGTGATTGACAGGGAAGATTCTGTTAAACTTCAGGTTGTGATCCCCCATCTCTCTTTGCAGAGACTTTGGATTAATTAACAGTATGTGTTTCTGAGCCAATTTTAGTTCTTTTAATTTTTTTGCTGCAGAAGTTTTGCGATTTATCGCAATGGATTGTATTATAAAGGTGATTACGGGTATTTTTCAGTCTTTAATATGCAATTTATTGGAAAAGAATGGAACAAAAAGCTATGAACTCTGTTTGTATTGAGAAATACGAAAGCATTATCAGCCTCCCTGTGTTCCACTGATGAAGTGTGACTGAAGGGGTTAATGGGATCAGGATCGAATGTCAGTTCACTGCTGACCCATGACCCAGATTAGTTTTGCAACCTGGGTCATTTGCTAGTCCCACCTCCAGTCCACGTTGAGCAGCCTTTGCACCAGAACCATTATGGTGTCGTCAAGGAGATGAGAAGTGCAATATGCACACTTCCCAAAAAAAAAAAAAAAACTCAGGTGTGGGTCTTAGTTCTAGATGGATGTTCTGTGCTAAAATCCATGTCAAATATAGGCGCCCACAGTAGGTTTAATCGGCGAAATAGACGTTCATATATATATATATATATATATATATTTATTTATATTTATATATATATATATATATAACTTCCAAACTTACTTGCAAACCAAACAGGCATTTATACTCTAAAGGAAAATAAAAACAGCAGTTGCTAGAAATTCAATGTTGCTGCTAACAATTTGATCAATTTACCATGGAATGTATACTACAGGCAATGTGTCAAATCACTGGTGCGTCTGAATCTCAAGTTGTAAAAAAAAAAAAAATAATTAATTAATCTGACTTGGGATATTAAAGTAATTCGGAGGTTCCTTTCCGCAGTTTCCCCCCAAAATTGCCTTGATTATATTCCCTGAAGTTATTGGAATCTAGTAGAGTGTGCTGTTCATAGAGATAAAACACCATCTATTCTGTCTCTATGGTGCTGTTACTTGCTGTAGAAAAGCATAGCCTACGCTGCTACTACTACCTAAAAAAAAAGTCTCTGAACATCAGCATAGGCATAGAATCAGAGTTATGGGATTGGTTATCTTTGGCCTTTTCTAGTTCTAAACAGGGTAAGGGGAAGTTGTTCTTTCAGAAATTATTCAGCAATTACTCCGTTGAAGTGTAGGTCTAAGTAGTATTAGCAGTTGTAGGTTTTTCAGGGACGTTGTACGGCCCTTGGTAGTTGCCGTCTTGTATTTTGGGCGGGGGGGGGGGATTTTATTTTTGATGCGAGAGTATGTGAGTTGGTTTTCATGTGTAGTGGTATATGCAAATCAATTGTTTGGGCTTGTATTTATAATAACCGTCCCATGTAAGTGGTTTGAATCATTTATTACAAGGCATGTCGTTGAAATACTTTCTCTGTTGCACCACACAGAAACAAATAACAGTCTAATATTACTTTTCTACAGTATTTCACTGTAAATAAAAAACAGAAATTTTTTTTTGTACACACAATAAACATTTTGAGATGGATCATATGAGTTTTCTCATAAGATTGGCATGTGATCCCCTCTTCACAACTATTTAAACATAGGATTCGAAAGACACATTTTGTGAAGTGTAGAAATAGGGAGGAGGGAATTATTGAAATGTGTTTTATAACGTGGTCAATGTTAAATAATTTAAAACTAGTTGTACATTACTGGTTTGCCTTAGTGTTCTGACAACTCATTGGGAGGAAATGTCTCCTCAACCTGTTGAACATTCCGAATATAGAACAAAAAATATAAGTTATATCTGTGAATGTTTACATTTTTTGCACCAGACAATGAATTAAGAGAAGTTAACTCTGTCAGAGTTGCAGATCTAGAGGGGCTAATGAAATTCTAAGAAATATTTAAACATTTACCAGGATCTTTTTAGGGACTTTTAAAATGAACGTGAAACGAACCTGACCCAGGTGCTGCAGAGGATTTTCCAATATTCAAGACGTGTTAACCTGGGAGAGAGACAAGAAAAGAGGGTTTTCTGTGCTTGGTTATTTAAGGGCTGTAGTTGAACCCTGATAAATTATGTTTTGACCAGGCTTAGAAGTGCCTCTTATTTCTAAATCAAAGCTGATCACCGTTTGCATGCACATGATCCTTCTAAACATGCTATGTAAAATCTAAATAATCTGCTTTAATAATTTATTCCTCTATTGCCCCCCTCATATATTGGTTTTACAGTGAATTTGTGTTTCCTCTGTGGTTATTTCCTATGAATATATTTTATTTTGACAATTTGAAGTGAATTTAAAGTGAAATTTTGGAGAGTCTGAACTGTTGCCATGTTGGAAATCTGAAGTTTTTGTATCCCTTCCAGCACTCCTATTGTGTTTGGAAAGAAAGGTACTGCTGTATACTGTAGGTTAGCGTCAACAGCTTTGTAGCAACGGGCAACGCCAATGTTATCTGCGACATAAAGTTACCATGGCAGCATGTCATTAGCTATTGTTCTGTGACATCATCCAACCTAAACCCCAAACTAATATCTAACTGGGGCGATATTACTTGTGGTTTGATTTTGATTTGTTTTATAGCCTGATTTTAATGTTGCTTTGGCACGTCAATTTGCTAAAACTACTGAAATTCAATCGTAACCAAAAAAGATGATGTGTTATCTTAAAAATATCTTATTTTGATTGTTATTAATGTGATATTTTAGTGTACGTGAGATTGAGAAGTTTACAGTTCTTTTACTATGGACTTTTTTGTTCTGCACCATACATTTCAATCATTGTAAATGTGGAAAGAGAATCAATCAAAAATGCAATGATGTGAAATACGATTAAAGATTAAGAAAAAAAATGTTTGTCTCGTTGTCAAATACAAGGATTAACTGAAAGAAAAACAACTATGTGTTCTTTACAATTGGTCCCATGTTTTGCCTTGGCAAACCCTATGCATTACCCTTAATCATCATGGGAACTCATTTTAACATGGTGCCTAAAACCCCATGTCATTTCTTGCTAACGTGCCACTGGCCAATGTTTAAAAAAAATATATGTCTTTCATATGCAATGATAGAATGTCAATCATGTTCAATAAAAGCTTCTGAATTGTGATGTTGTTGGAATAAGCAGGGGGGGTGTAATGGGAGGGGGGGGGGGGGTGGAGATGATGTTCCAAATCAAATTAAACCAAAATACGTCTACACAGAGAAATATCCAACAGAAGTTTTGGTTTCGTTTTTTTGTATATATTGTACTATAGTGTTCTTTTTATAAGTTTGCCATTACTCACCATCACTCAATCAAACTGTAGATTCTGTGGGCGACCTATTCTTGTTGAAGACATGCATTGAATTGAATGACCGAACTTGAATCAGAATAAAAGGTGGGAGTTATGCATCTGTGAACGTATGATTCATTGTTGTTCTGCTTAGAGCCATGTAACTGCGTTTCATTTAATGGTGGAATAGCAGACATGTCACCAGCAGGAAGGCATCATATAGTATGTATTTTATCATATATATATATATATATATACTGTGTACTTTGTCATTAATAAAGGGGAAGGAAAAAATACAGTATTTTTCTAAAATCCCCAAATCTGCTAAAACCGCAAGGACAAGAAACATTTTAAGGTAATATCTCAGGAACTTAATTGTATCCATATATAACATATTTGCAATAGTTGGTGGTGTTCAACAATGTCTGCTTTCTTTTGAGATTTCAAAAAGCTTGCTGACATTTTTATGTGAAAGGCTTTGTCTGAAGTATAAAAGTTTATATTGATTATTTCTCCTTAGATGTCTCATCCAACAACGTTATAATGTGTGATCCGTCTCTCCTGACACTGATACTGTTACGGAGGACAGAGCGAACCCAAACTCAGAACACAGACACAATAGATTGGATGAGTTTCTGAAGGTTTACTGTGGTGAGAGGCTGGGAGGTGGGAATGGTGAATGGATTGAGCAGGTGGGTTGGCAGACTGATGGGAAAGCAAGCAAGCAGGCAGACAAGGAATGGTCCTTGGACACAAGGAAACGAGAATTAACGCTCACAGTGACAGCAAGACACAACCAAAACTGCAATTTAATACGGAGGTCTGTGGTGTGTCGATGGAGTTGGAGAGGTAGGCAGACACGTCCATGCCACAGACCAACACAGAGAGACCACCAGGGGGAGGCACAGAAGGAACACCAAAACAGCACATGAGGCTCAGGCCATAACAAATACTGGTGTGTGCCCCCCCCCCCCCCCCCCACACACACACACACACACACACACTTCTTCCCTGTTAAATTTTGTAAACATGCCGGTTGCTATTTGCCATGTTTCATTTATAGGATGCCAGCTCAGCAGAAGCTAGTCAAGGGTCCACTTGTCTTCATAATGGAGGTGTCCATGACCTCATGTTTGAACTTTCTGGAGATGGTTCACACCAGCCAAACAAGCCCACCACCACTCACACAAACTGCTTCTTTAAGCTCTAAATGCCAGGTACTTGGGAATTTCGATGACCTTAGGCCCAGAGGTGGGTGCATTTTTTGTCTAAACATGGGGCAATATTTATACTAGGATAGTTTAGCCTCTTTAACTGGAAACAATGTGTGTGGCAGCATATTTATAAAAATAAATATAGAGCTGAGTCATCTTAATAAAATGGAGGAGCTGCTTGCTTTGTGATGACCACAACCTTTTGCTTCCTTCCTCTTGCTGATTGGTAACATCTTAACCAATCTGAGCTAAGTATATTGAGGAGATGACATTCATCCTAATCTCGACCAGTACACTTCACGCGCTGGGAAAGTTTCCAACTCCTCAATGATCTTGATTCCTGCTTCATGAAGAGGAAATAATAGTTCATAAAATGATCAATATGAAATCATGAGGTCAGGATGTATTAAAAGACCAGAATATACATACATATATATATATATATTTATTTATTTATTTATTTATTTGGGGCGCTTCAATAAATATAAATACAATTGGCATTAGCTCTATAGTTCTAATTTTGTTGAAATAATAAGGTTACTATAAAATCTACAAAAAAATCGTGCCCCCTGTGAGAATTTTCTTTCACTTCCTCTTCCTGTTCACCAGAGGGTCCAAGGAGGAGCCTCTTCCGCTTCCGCCGCCACGGCAACAGGGTCAAGTGGTTGCCAGGCGCTGCTGTGCTATTTACAGACTTCCCCTTTGAGCGCATATTAAAAGAAGATGATGGGGTATTTTGGTTGGCCCTGGTTTTGTGAGGCTCTTCCTGAATGTGTAAGCAGAGGCACAGCTCGTCCTTACGGGTGTCATGTTGGTTTCCCCTCAGCTCAGGACAAGTAGCCTCGAAATCTCTCTCTCTCTCTCTCTCTCTCTCTCTCTCTCTCTCTCTCTCTCTCTCTCTCTCTCTCTCTCTCTCTCTCTCTCTCTCTCTCTCTCTCTCTCACTCTTTCACTCTCTCTCTCTCACTCTCTCTCCCTCTTTCAGTCTCTCTCTCACTCTCTCTCTCTCACTCTCTCACTCTCTCACTCTCTCTCTCACTCTCTCACTGCCTTAGAGGATCCAACTGGATTGCAGTGGTTTGCTGACCAGTAAATCTATATTGTATTGTTATGACTAAGACAAACCTAATCAGTCATATGTTCTGTTTGTCCAAAGTCAAAACCTTGAGGAAAAACAATGTCCATGTTTCTGTGGGTTAACATTATCAACGTTAACTTCTTGAACTTCAAATCTGTGTTAACATTGCATTTTGACTTTCCCACTGGGAACGTTTAAATCTAGTCCAATTGTATTCTAAATGCATTCCAATTTATGGTGCTGAGAGCACCATAGTGCCATGAAGTTTAAAGTGAGGTAGACGGTTGCAAGAAGCAGTCAGGCACAAAAAGTGGCCTGTTGTGTTTTCATTGGTCTTTACTGCAATTTGCTGTTTGCAGGTGCAACTAAAAAAAATAGAGCAAGGATTCAGGCCAGTAGAGGGCGATCTCTGCTTTAAATCTTAAACTACGGATATGCACCTTCATTCATAATAATAATGTTGATGATAATAATAATAAGACATTGTGTTTATATGTTTGTATAATTTTCCAAACACGAAGCACTGTACATGAGAAAAAC
>CM030172.1:51254615-51262115 GCA_017639675.1 Aplochiton taeniatus
GATGTGCACACATTTATGTGAAACTAGCCATGTAGAATGCCAAGATTTTTTTTTTTAAACAATAAATAGTGTTCGGGTGCCTGTGTGTGTGTGTGTGTGTGTGTGTGTGTGGGGGGGGTGTGGGGGGGGGTGTGGGGGGGCTTTCCACGGGCTTTGTCTCAGAGCATCAGAGCAATTGTTGTAAATTAAATTGGTAAACGACACAGAGTCTAGATAGGTTGAGGGTTTCCCGGGAGATCTCATCTTGTCTTAATTATCTCGACGTACCATGCCCTTGAGAGAAACTCTATTCAGCAAGTCTTGCATTTATCTAATAGCTCGAGTAAACCAAATACATAGTTTCTGTATGAAGCCTATTCAAACTCTCAATGAATATGACAGTTCCTTGGCGTGTTCGAAATGTCACCCAGTTCCGGGCTCGTTCATACCTTGAAAAACCGTTAGGTAGCCAAAGTTCCAGATGATTGAACTCCATGCCAGTTACCACGGAAAGAACTTAGCTTATTTGGTGAAAAGGAGTTGGTTGAACTTTTAATTAAACCATTTAATATGTTACGATTGCGATTTTCCTGATAGCATTGTCAAAAATGTTAGACCCATAACAGCTGTGCTTCTCTGATATTAGCTTATTGGGAGTTTAGCCCAAGACCATTGAGATGGCTTGTCAGTGGCAGTCAGTCATTGTAAATTACGTGTATTTGATCCACGCTACATCTTATTACTTATCTATCTATAAAAAAGTGCAAATATTCCACCATTAAGTCATAAACTGTATAACCTTACATTTTTTGATAAATTGTTATGCTGTCTTGTTGAAGAACGTAGCCTAGAAAAAAGAAGCAAACAAATGATATCCTCATATCGATGCCTCAAACTTGCGCACTATAGCTGGTGAAAGTGCGTTGCGCATGAAGAAATTGCTGTATACATTTTCAATTCACCTGAATAAATATTATATAATAGTGACTTATGTCAATAGTAGATTAACATTAGTAAGGATGTCAATCATTTAGGGGGTGAGGTTGATTACTGGTGGTCAGCTTAATGATGAATCGCACATGAGAACATAATGATTGGATAAAGCCAGAGTCTGCCATCTCACCTGTCCATTGGCGTTAGTATAGGAGGAGTCTTTTGGGTTCAATGGCACTCAAAGCTGTCTAAATAAGACCCTCCCCTTCACCCTTCTCCATCCGTAACTGTGAAGGAAAACGGGCCATGGCTGTGATGTGCAGATGAGAATAACTCACTTGATATTTGTTCAATCCTCCCACTATAAGCTTGCGACTCTTCTGCCTTCGAAGCCTAGAGTGTAACGTGCCATTGCAACGTTTTTCCTTGGTGGTCAGATACAGCGTATATTCTCGGATGCATATCCAAACAGACGAAGCATATTACAGTGGTATTCAGGAAGAGAGTGCTAGGGATCCAACAGGTATGGCATGCTAACCACATAGATTGTATTTTACGCACAAGTCCAAGACTCTGTTAATGACCTTTTTTTAATATACTTTTTTTTTTTAAAATAAATTCTTTGTCACTTTCACTGTAGTGTAAACGTTAGAAAAACCGAATTCCAATTGCAAACGCTAAAGATTTCTTACCCAGAACCTTAAGCGGGGTATCTTTGGCTGTATAAAAATGCGCTTTTATCTTTATGCCCTTTTGGTATCTTTCATGAATGGCTTCAACCTTATCAAAGAAACAAGACATTTGATATACACTGGAAGTCAAACAAAACGGCTATTATACGTAATGTTGTTGCATGTTGCAGGCGTTCCGGTGCACGGAATGGAGTACAGTTACAGTGTCGATTTGGAAGAGCTTTGTCCAGTCTGCGGCGATAAAGTGTCGGGCTACCATTATGGGCTGCTAACGTGTGAAAGTTGCAAGGTAGATGATATATTTGGCTGAGACTTGTTTGTCTTTATTATAGTTGTATCTCATTGATGTCTAGCCCACAATATAAAAGAATGTCATGATAAAGTTTAGATTTAATCAATTTGGAACATATTTGAGATAGTGTTTATGATAAATGCAATAAAAATGGTTGTATCTCTTTTTCATGCAGGGATTCTTCAAAAGAACGGTTCAAAACAACAAGAGGTATACATGTGCAGAGAATCAAGATTGTAAAATCGACAAAACTCAGAGGAAACGGTGTCCATTTTGCCGTTTTCAGAAATGCCTTAACGTTGGGATGCGGTTAGAAGGTATTGTATAATATTTAAATCGAGGGACTAAGATAGAATTTAAAAGGTTTTTTTGTAGGAAATATACATTACGTGTAGGCCTATTCAATGCATTTTGGTAGCCATTTAATATTTATTGGACGATGAATACAGCAATGCAAAACATTGCTTGAATAAAAAGGTTTGTCAGCCCGATATTTACTATGAAGCTATAAGCTTTCACATAATTTAAAAGCTAAGCTCAAGTAACAGAAACCCTTTATTCTTTTTCATTTCATTTGGGAAAATACTTTATGTAAATTAAAATGTTGTAGGCTATAAATATGGTATATGAAAAAAACGAGTAAAACCCACCAAATATGGTCTAAAAAAATACAACAGTATACCTAAAAGGCTAGAAATAATTAGAACAAAAAAGGCCTATCGAAAACACTACATCCAAGTATTTTAACGAACGGGATGCCCTATGGCTCATTTGTTATAGGCCTACTCGCATTTAAAAATGTAAAATTGTGTATAATCAATTAGTTAGTAAATTAATCATATGAGGCACTTAAACACAATGCTTTAGTAGGCCATAAAACATTTTACCTAATGTTTATTTGTTTATTAACCAATTGGACAATTCAATTGTGGTCAACATTTTTTTATATTGCAGCTCTCTGAAATGGTCTCGAAAATTACTCATAATTTATTAAACGTTCGGAAATGTACAACAATGCATTTTGAATAATATTTCTGGGTGATATAAGATATTTTATAGGCTAACGAATAATTCAATGAAAGAGTGTTGATGTAGCACGTTTGCTAAAACATGCCAATCCAGATTCTATTAAAAATTGGAATAGTGGCCTTTTTGTTTTTGGTGATTGTTTGGTGATTCTACAGGCATTTATATCTCAATTGAACACATGGCTATTGACAGTCTTTGTGACATGCGTCCTTGAAGATCGCTATCACACACCCTATATATTTAAAAGAATGCTTAGCATTGACATATACAACTTATGGTCTAGTAGTCATGGTGAAAATTGCCTAATCTTCTTCTTTTAGCTGTGCGTGCTGACAGGATGCGAGGAGGCAGAAACAAGTTTGGCCCCATGTACAAGCGGGACAGGGCTCTTAAGCAGCAAAAGAAGGCTTTGATTCGAGCCAGCGGCCTAAAAATGGAGGGCACCCCGCCCCTGCTCTCGCCTACCCAGACAGACTATGGCTTCAATGGGACTTTACCCAGTCTCCATCCCGTCCCTAAGGCGCTCCTTCCGCCTCCACCTCCAAACACCACCATCACCCCCACCGCCACCACCACCACCACCATCCCGCTGCCACAGACAGAGTACGACCGTAGCCTCTACGCTCCCCCCTCACTGGGGCTCCCCATGCCCGCCAACGCTCCTCTCCCAGTCCACTACCAGTACACCTCCATCCCTGGCCGTCCCATCAAGTCAGAGTACCCAGATCACTACAGCACCAGTTCGCCCGACTCGGTAGTGGCTAGCTACTTGTACCCGGACCAGGTATATTCGGGGCCTGGCTCCCCGCAGATCCCCGGGTTACCGCAGCTGGTGTGCGAGTTACTGCGCTGCGAGCCGGACGAACTGCAGGTGCAGAGTAAGATCGCGGCGCACGTGCACCAGGAGCAGAGTGGACGCGGGAAGCTCGAGAGACCCACTACATTCGGACTGATGAGTCTCATGGCGGACCAGACCCTCTTCTCTATAGTTGAGTGGGCACGCAGCTGCATCTTCTTTAAGGAGCTCAAGGTAGGAATCGCTGGCAAAAAAAAACAACACTCTTAAAAAAGACTTACTGCATAACGTGACACCTTGTTGTTGCATAGTGTGATGCATAGGTCAGATTTAAAAGATTTATAAGAAAAGTCATCACCAACAACTTATATTTTATGCAGACGTTTTTTCTTGGAACATATAGGGAGCATTGGCAACATTGGTTCATATGCAACTCACCTTCCCATCTGAAAATATTAGTGCTTAAAACCTAGAAGAGAGAATCTTGTATTTTAGGTTATTAACGATATTGCAAATATTTCAAATTTCAGAGCTTTTGACCACAGCTTTTTAATTAAAAAGATTTTTGCCCGAGAACAATTCAGCTATAGTTTCACAACGGCCTCTGACAATATTTTTTGGCTTTGGTTAAATGAAAAGGTGAAAATTAAAAACATAAATGTAATGAACAACACACACACACACACACACACACACACACACACACACACACACATGCTTGCTAACATACAAACATATACTACATTCATCCATGCAACACTGACTTTGTAAATATTAGACTTTTTTTGTGTGAGCCCCCGCAGATATGTTTGTTCAGCGTTTCACGGTTTCCTGTCATCTTTCTAAGTCACTCACGCTGATGAGAAGCTGTTGACAAGGGGAAAAACCCCCACGTCCGGCGTTCTGTCATCAGATTCCGTCTATGACGAGCTTTAACCGACTTACGGTCTTACCGTAGCTCTTTGACAAGCTGATTATTCATGTCGAGTGTATTGTAGTATCCTGAGGATCTACTATAACCAATTATCATAGCCAAGCTATAAGCCAAGAACAACCAATTTTGATTTTAAATGGCTCGATATTATATTTATTTTCCTCCCTGCAAGCAGTGACATGGGGTATGTTTGATGTGATTGCCTTCGATAGCTGTGTGACCCTCATTCAAACTTAGCTCTGGAAACTATCCTTAGAATTGCCCACTGCTCACTACTAGCTAGCACCCTTTGGAGGCTGAGTGAGTCCTGCGAAACGCTCACCCAGAGATGAACAGCCAATCCTCTGAGCTTTGACCCCCCTCCCCCACACACTCTCGGCGTGCTTTCTGAAGACGCTTTGACTCCGGCTCACCGCTCGTGAAGGCCCGAGAGCAGGTGCTTTGACACCTTGTGCAGGGGCCCTCCGAGAGCCTCCCCGGGGTGCACGCCAGCGAGACATCGATTAGGTCTGTGTGGGCGTGGAGGTGGGCCTCAGCCAACGACCTGAGAGGAAATGAGAGGAACTTAGTACAAGCTGTCTTTTTCCCGGAGCAACAGGGATGCCGATTGACTCTCTTAAAAAACCCAGTGCCTTTATTTTGTGAGGTGGCCATGTGCTTCTCCTAAAGGTGCCCTGTTTCACCTGTTGTTGACTCCAAACCTCCTCCTTCAAGAGAGGTGGAACGGAATGGTGTTGCCCCGGCAACCATTTACAAGCGTCGGTAAAGAGCAGCCTACCAAAGACAGATTTAAATGTTTCGACACGCAAAGCTTTGTTTTCAAATGGCCATTTGATGGTCTTGGTGTTATTGTGGTGTTGGAATTGCGTTCACATGTGTGCATCCATTTGTGTTTCCTGTGGCTGTGAATGTTTGTGGGTTTTAGTATAAATGTTGGTTCACACGTTATGTCTCATATCCTATATATAGCTCTCATATATATAGCCTATACTATACATTTATATATATATATATATATATATATATATATATATATATATATATATATATATATATATATATATATATTTCTTATTTGTGTGTGTGTGTGTGTGTGTGTGTGTGTGTGTGTGTGTATTAAGTCCATTCTTTTCCCCAGGGGCAGCGTAGGGTCAGGGTTCAAGGCCCGTGCTGGTTCAAATTAACCTCGCCAGTTTCACCTTTAACGAAAGGAAACACTTGCACAGAGCCTTGGTCAGAAACAGACTCCACCCACTCCACATGCACACAACGCACAGTGTTCCAGCCACCTCGCCATTGTTTCAAGTGATAAGGCCGCCACCAGCACAATGGCGGCATGACAACTCCATGGATGGGAAGTTCTCAGCCAGGGTCACTGCTCTGTTGGACCAAGCGGGTAATTAATAATAACGTTTGTTTGTTGGAAGTGTTGCGTGCTGTAGGCGGTGTGTAGTTGTGTCACTGTTAATCTGCTTTCCTGAGTCAAGACATCCACCACTTAAAACGACTATTGGACACATACTGTGTTATAGGCTATATTAGACGATTGTGTATAATATTTGCAAACACTGCGGAGATAGAGAATACTCAACATAATAGCAATGATTTGTAGACGAGCTCTAAGGCTTCAGTGGCTTTAAAGACCAATTATTTTCTGCTTCTTCTCTCCGTTGTGACACGGTCTTTAGTCGTGAAGCCATAAAGTCGCTGAGCCGTGTAAAAGAAGGGCCCTCTGATAGCGCGTGTAGCCGCGCTGAGGGCATTCCTCATGGGAGATAAGAGCGGAATGCTGCCTCCTGCGCCTCGCTCCTCCGCGTGTTTCGGTTGTCTGCGCGAGACACGGAATGGAGCCCTCAGTCAAAACCTTTCACCGTGGCAGCCAAAAGGTTTCCCTACCAACCCAACGCCCCAAATTAGCAGCTCGCAAACACGTCGAGCCATTTAAGGAGGGCTGTGCGTTTCGAGTGTCTCTCCGGACGCTCCCAGCTCACGGACGAATCTTACGTACTCAATGAACAACCATGGGTAGGGAGCACACAGGTTCCCCTGACAGATACCTGACAACAGGCAGAAAGTATAAGTGGAGACTTGGGTGGAGGTGGTTGGAAATTTGGGCAGAGGTGAGTGGATGTGGGTGGAGGTGGGTGGAGATGGGTGGAAGTGAGTGGAGATGGGTGGACGCTTGGGTGGGGGTGGGTGGAGGTGAGTGGAAGTGGGTGGAGACCTGGGTGGAGGTGGGTGGAAGTGGGTGGAGACTTGGATGGAGGTGGGTGGAGGTGGGTCGAGGTGGGTGGAGCAGCAGCAGCAGCAGCAAAAACATAGCTAGCAAAACATGACAGCAACACATCACCATAGCAGTGGTACGGAACAATGTGTTTAGGAGTGAAACAGTCGTTTGAACGACACAGTGTATAACTGCTTGTCATGTTAAAGGAAGCTTTGTGATTCCCTTGTGTATCCAGACACCCTCCCTCTATGTCTACATGTGGGGGCGTCATTTACACACCTGTAAAAGTACTGTTTGAGATCACAAACACACACACACACACACACACACACACACACACACACACACACACACACACACACACACTTGTCTAAGTAAAAAAACGGTGACATAAACATACATGCTCAAAACTCATACACAGATACTATATTGTCTGCACAAACTTGTAGTAAACCATTGCCTCAATCATTTTTTATAATTGTCCGTGGAACTGCAGAGACGGAGGACAGACATTGCAATCATGTTGGGGTCGACCTGTGCAAATGTATGAGACACCAGAGATCTGAGGCTTCCTAAGAGTGTCGTGTTTTTTTGTTTGATCTCTCACGTCTGGTCTGT
>CM030172.1:51264615-51297115 GCA_017639675.1 Aplochiton taeniatus
TGTGTGTGTGTGTGTGTGTGTGTTTGTGTGCAGGTGAGTGACCAGATGAAGCTGCTTCACAACTGCTGGAGTGAGCTGTTGGTCCTAGACTTCCTTTCCAGACAGCTGCAACACGGCAAAGAGGGCAGCGTGCTGCTAGTCACTGGACAAGAGGTGAGTCACTCTATCATCGTCATCATCATCATCATCGTCGTCTTCATCATCGGCATCGTCATCGTGATCGTCATCGTCATCATCCTCATCGTCCTCATCATCATCATCATCACCACATCTCTTATTTATTATTATTCTTTACCTTCTTCTTCTTTCTCTTCTTCTTCTCTGTCCCATCGCTGGTTTTAAGCTGATATATTGCCCCTGATCGAGCTTAAGCACTTTTTTGGAAGACAATGGCCATAGTGGGTAAAAATAGATTTAGGTACTGTAGTTTCGAGCCCACTCAAGTATGCCAAGTGAAACGAAAACCGCCTGAAATATTATTTCATCCAAAACTTGCATACCATAATGGACACATTTTTCACAATGAAATCCGTAATGGTTGTTATCTACAGGTGGAACTGTCAACGGCGTCTTCCCAGGCAGGATCCACTCTAAGTAGCCTGGTCCAGCGAGGACAAGAACTACTCGAGAAGCTCCACAGTGTACAGTTGGACAGACGAGAGATCGCCTGCTTCAAATTTCTTCTCCTCTTCAACCCTGGTACGTGAGACTCATTGCATCCGTTCCCCTCAGTCTTGGATATACTTATGCAATACCGATTTTTCATTGCGCTGGCTTTCCTTATCATATACAGTTGCACAATTGTAACTCTTAATGCAAATGCGTTTTGTATGAAAAACAAGCCCTTGGGCCTACATGTATGTCTATCTATATTACAATTATTGAATGAAACAGTTATTTAAATAAAAGCTTTTTCAACAAGCCAATAATAACATATGAATGAATATTAATTAACAACAACAATACTTGTATAAAATGAGTAATAATAAGTATGATACGGCCCATGACAGGAATGCAAATGATCGGGTTCATGATTTTTTTTGTTCATTATTGTTAGTTTCCATTTTGCAATATTTCTTTGTGGGTATGGGTGTTTGTGTGAGCAACTCATTTACAGATTTGCTGCGTTGCATTAGTCACGCACGACCCAAACCCATGGGCAAGTCGTGGTTCGTCTTCAGTTATGGCCGCCCCAAGTTGGATTCAGCATATTCAACAAAAATGACCCATACTTTTCATTGAACACATGTGAATACACCGCAGCATCAGGGTTAAACTGTACAATAATAATTGCCGGAGAATTGCGACCTAGTCAAATTGTATGCAGTCATACTATTATTTGTGCTTTTAGATAAAGACGTCTGCAAAATATTGAAGATGCCAATCTAAGGCCCATTGTGAAAATGTTATTCAATCGATTGCAAATTCTATCCAATATTTTGCACAATAGCTCTTTGTTGGATTCAATTAAAATGATATAGACCTCACGTTAAGGGGTTAGTAATTTTCTGCAATGAAAATGCCCTTTTAGACGGAGCCAGAATTAAAGTCAGTAGTGATGTGATTTGATGTTCAGCAATGGCCTTTCAACTTCCCTCCTATTTATCGCATCTTGAAACAGAACCGCCGGTTCCCTCCTCGCCTGAATCAAATCCAAAGCAATTAATTTGTGTAAAGAGCGATGCAGCATTGAGACCTCCAGTGCACCAATAGTGGGAGTTCATCCAACATATTGCTCACTAGGTCCTTTTATTGCTTTAAGAGAGGGCTAAAAGATTTTGTCTAAATAGAAGAGGCGCTTTATACAGGTAATGGGCTTAATTTGAATTAGAGCCGTTATGAATAGACTTTGTTTACAAAGCCAACTAGCCCAGTTTTGTACCCGACTGTTCTCAATGGAGTCCTAATGGACTGACCCCCAACACAGGGTTCTCCTCCAGAGAGACACTCATACAGAACATGCTGGCGCTCGAGCCGAAGGGAAAATGGGCCTTTTATAGTCTGCATTCCCTTAAGCGGTAGCAATTTAGCGCGAGCCAGAGACAGACAAAAGCTGCTTTTAATAATGAGAGTGCTTGAAGCGCCCGGCGTTGCGGCCCAGTGTGGGATGTTTGCGTGGGTGCTTTCTTAGGTGCGTCTGTGTGTTTTCTACGTCGCTCTTCTGTTCCTCTCATCTGCTCCCTCGTTCCATCTAGACTAGTCTGTGACCATTCTTTCGTCTCTATTTATTTTTTTATTTTTTTTGTAGGGACTGTTTTTTCTTAAAAGACGGCATTGAAAAGGATTATCGACTGTTACCTTCTATTGTTGAGGCCTTACCCCTGATTTAGTGTAGAAGATCGTAAATTGTTATTGGAGAATTCTTAGCAGTGTTAGACCAAGGCTCCATGAAGCTGTCTTCAGAATCAGAAACATCTCGTTTTTAGCTGCTTTCCAACCGACAGGGTCATTATTAATTTGTGGACATTCCGTGTGAATGCAGTATTTATTCAGTATACCTCTATTTCTCTCTCTCTCTCTCTCTCTCTCTCTCTCTCTCTCTCTCTCTCTCTCTCTCTCTCTCTCTCTCTCTCTCTCTCACACACACACACACCCATCCTCCACCATCCACTGTCTTTCGTCCACCCCACCTCCAGACGTGAAGTTCTTGGAGAACCAGCCGTTCGTGGAGAGTGTCCAGGAGCAGGTGAACGGGGCGCTGCTGGAGTACACGCTGTGTGCCTACCCGCAGTACCTGGACCGCTTCAGCCAGCTGCTGGTCCGCCTGTCAGAGCTCCGCGCCCTCAGCACCCAGGCGGAGGACTACCTCTGCTACAAACACCTGAGCGGGGAGGTGCCCTGCAACAACCTTCTCATTGAGATGCTGCATGCCAAACGGGCCTGTGTGTGAACCAAGGGGAGCGGGATGGTCGCGATTTGTTAGGGGTAAAAGTGAATAAAAAGTTCGTTATAAAAATGAATAAAAAGTTAGACGAATGAATTGCCATAATATGGACAGGTGGGAGGATAGAAGGATGGATGGATATCTGGATGGTGGGGAGGAAAGGAGAAGCAGGTCACTTCCATTTTCATTCGAGGAAATCTGAGTTTTAATTTTCAAGAACAGTGGTTCAACCGCACACAGTGTTTGTGTAAAACAGATCGCGGACAAATTGCGTAGACATCTAACAGACAGCTGCATACAGCCGATGAGACGATGAAAAAACTACTTTTATACTGTGTGCCACAGCTTTGAAAAACACCGACAAGACAACCAACATTTCAGAAGAGTGTCTCATGGTTGTTTGTATGTCAGTCGTCACACACGCGCGCGCACACACACACACACACACACACACACACACACACACACACACACACACACACACACACCAATGTCACGCAACAGGTAGATAATGAAAAGCAGAAGAATTCTAACAATAATAAATATAATAGAAAATTAAAAAAACATGGAAGTGGATGCTTGAATGCCACTGCAGTTATTGGAATGATTTTTTTACTCCTCTTTAACTCACCTTGTCTTTCTCCATTTCTCTGTCTCTCACTCTCTTTCTCTATCTCTCTCTAACTCTCTTTCTCCATCTCTCTGTCTCTCACTCTCTTTTCTCATCTGTTGTTTTATTTGTTATATTTATCGCCCTGCTGATTCAATCCAATTGACAAAGTAAACATCAGTCAGGGCAGTGTATAAAGTATAAGATATGTAATTTATGTAGATATATATACCTGTATATGAAATCTCATCATCAATTTTGACCTGGCTGCAACCACGGAATATCTTCATCTTTGTCAATGCTAAGTGTTATAATATTTGATCATAGAGGCTTTATTTCATTTCCCCATCCCTCGCACGAGCTGTGTATGTGTGTATGTGTGTATGTGTATGTGTGTGTGTGTGTGTGTGTGTGTGTGTGTGTGTGTGTGTGTGTGTGTGTGTGGTTGTATGTACCATGTGTGCACAATTCTGTTATCCTACAGGTCTTTATTTAAATCGTATGACCTTGAGAGAGAGAAAATACTGGACTTTTATAACTCAAAATAAAAATGTAATATTCCCTCTAATTACAAGAAGTGACTTGTAAAGAAGTGGAAATAGACCAATGGGTGGATACCTTCTTGTCGTCTATTGTTGCTGACCAAACCCACCCAGAGCAGAGACGCTCTGTGGAAACACATTACGCTTAAAGTATTTCAAAATGCTTCATTTGGTGGATGGCATTCTTCAGAAGGTATTGATTGTGCAGTCCTGAACAAGATTTTCACAGCTTTCTCAGGATTTTTTTTAATCGTTCTGCAGTTTGTGAATGTATAAAGAGGGTTTAAATATTTTCTCTTAAATGCAAAAACAATGCAATCTTATTTGAAAATGCAGTACTCAATCTTTGCGTTGTGCACCCTCAGGCAGCATAACCAGGGGCATTTGTTAAATAATATTGATCCTTTTCTTGTTGGCTGTGCAGTTTTTGGTTTTTGTTTTTCTTTTCACTTACATAATGCATTTTTGCTTGCTGACTGTGCTTAATTGTATTGATGAAATCAATAAACTCAAAATATTGAATGCCTGTGGTTTGACTGACAGACTTTAAAAGTAACGATTCATATGGAAAAGAGAAATAAAGTGTGCGCTTTACACAAGTTGTAGAACAGCTTTTTAAACAGTGCTGTCTGCTCTCCTAGACAAGGCAGACTTGAGACAAATTTGTGCAACTTCCAAGCGTGTTGTGGTAGCAAAAAGGCAGGGCCGTTTCTAGCTTTTGGGGGGACCTATGCAAAATATTGTTTGGGGGCGCCTATTTCTTTAAACTGTTTGGGGTTTGGGGAATTCCAAAACCCTCTAAGGTGGTCCAGGGGCCTGCATTTTGGTGCATTTTAAGAGATCCATGGAATATATATATATATATATTTATATATCACTCAGCACACAAGGGTGGTTGGTTACTAATACTGACTGGTCATATTCATTTCTAGAGGATTTTGTTTTTTAAATGACAGCTTTGGGGGGGGGGGGGGGGGGGGGGGGGGGGGGGGGGGGGGGGGGGGGGGGGCTGGTGATGCTTTGGGGACCCTATGCAACCGCATAGTCCACATGTAGTAAGAAACGACTCTGCAACAAGAGGTTTGTTTCGGTTCACCAGATTGCTATGTTACATCATCATGTTGTGGAACTGGTCTTATACTTATACCACTCTTTCTAACGTATCCACTTCTATCTACAGGAGAAGGCTTGAGGGACAGTTTGCAGCAACCTTGGGGTAGGATGATGTTAAGTGTCTAACTCAAGGACACTTTGCCAGAACTGTGAATTGCACACAGAGAATTAAAAGCAGCGACCTTCTGGCAAATTGTCAGATATTTCAACCTTCACCATTGATTGCCCCTGAGAATAGTTATATTACCATGTACTTTAGCTGTTCTGATCGATAATACAATTAAAAAAGAAACACATTTCTATTTAATAATCTCCACTCACATCTTTAACATGACTGAGGCTGCCTGTATTGGAGGTTTGCTATCTGCATGGTGTGTTGTATGGTATGTAACCCAGTACACAGTGCAGTAATCAACATGGACACCAGAAAAACACTATATGAAAGACAGTCATGGCAGACCAAGGAGTTATCGTTCGATTGTTTATTTTTCATTTAAACCTTATTTAATTGAGGCAGGCAACATACATTTAACATTTTATTTAAAACAAAACATGGTTACCCTGTTCCTGCTCCGATCCATCGTTCCTGTAGCCTACTTTTTTTTATACTTTGATTATTTTTTTAGAACACAACAACAATTCAAAGTTCCACTCCGTTGATGTGGAGGCTCCGCCATATTAAGTGATGGCGTCCCAAACCAATGATGGTGGAATGTAACTGGGTTATAAAACGAATATCTGCATTTAATATGGTAATACAGATGTTAACAACTTCAAGGTCGCATGGTATTTAAGATCGAATATACCCTTCTCTAGTCTAGTATTGGTAGACTAGACTATTGGAAGATGTTAATTTGATGGTAAAGTGTTGTATATTTAAAGGCACTGTTGCAAATACAAAGCAGCTGATTAAGATAAGAAGGAAAAACTGACAGATGTCCACAAAAAACACAAATGCCACCAAATAAGTTTGGGAGCATCTTTAATTTTCTCCATATGCTTAGGCCCACACTGTTACTTATGTAGGTTATTATTAGTGCTGTGCATAAAAGATAAGGTTTCTGACCAAAACATTTGCTTCCTCACAGACATATTGCTTAACAGGTGCATTATCAAGAAATTAGACCTTATACATGGTTATTATATCGTGGGAGAACCTAAACATTTTTTAAATACAGGGTAAATGTGTTGTAACATGATGAACATACCACAGTCTTACATGCTGCGGGGATATTTCTACTTCCAACAACAGCTGGTGTATCGTGGCAATAGTTGCTGATATGAAAGTGTGGTGGCGACAAGTTATGACAAGTTCCTGTTTCCGCCGGAGAGAGGGAACTTGGTCCCATAGCTTGCCGCTGTATTTACACCCTACACACTAATAAACCGAGTGGGAGTGGGTAGGAGGGGTCGGTTTGAGAAGGCCCTACCTCTGGGTGCACGGGAATTCAGGTTGTCCAGGAGGCAGGTGTCAAGTTTCTAAGCCAATGGTCAGCCATATTTTGAACCTTCCTCCCATAGAGTCAATAGTCAGCCATGTTTTAAAATTCCTCCCCCAGAAACCAAACTTTGACAAAATGCTATTATTTGGATACAAATTATGAGTGTAAGAACAAAAGCCGGAACAGTAAAATTACGTACATACTGTGTTAACTCTTATTATTATTATATAATTATATATATATAATATATATATATATACACTGCTCCAAAAAATTAAAGGAACACTTTTTAATCAGAGTATTGCATGAAGTCAATGAATCTTCTGTGCTATTGATCTGGTCAGTTAAGTAGCAGAGGGGGTTGTTAATCAGTTTCAGCTGCTTTGGTGTTAATGAAATTGACAACAGGTGCACTAGAGGGGCAACAATGAGATGACCCCCAAAACACGAATGGTTTTCCAGGTAGAGGCCACTGAAATTGTTTCCCTCCTCATCTTTTCTGACTGTTTTTCACTAGTTTTACATTTGGCTAGGGTCAGTGTCACTACTGGTAGCATGAGGCGATACCTGGACCCCACAGAGGCTGCACAGGCAGTCCAACTCCTCCAGGATGGCACATCAATACGTGCCATTGCCAGAAGGTTTGCTGTGTCTCCCAGCACAGTCTCAAGAGTATGGAGGAGATTCCAGGAGACCGGCAGTTACTCTAGGAGAGCTGGACAGGGCCGTAGAAGGTCCTTAACCCATCAGCAGGACCGGTATCTGCTCCTTTGTGCATGGAGGAACAGGATGAGCCCTACAAAATGACCGCCTGCAGGCCACTGGTGTGAATGTCTCTGACCAAACAATCAGAAACAGACTTCATGAGGGTGGCCTGAGGGCCCGACGTCCTCTAGTGGGCCCTGTGCTCACTGCCCGGCACCGTGGAGCTCGATTGGCATTTGCCATAGAACACTAGATCTGGCAGGTCCGCCACTGGCCCCCTGTGCTTTTCACAGATGAGGGCAGGTTCACTCTGAGCATGTGACAGATGTGAAAGAGTCTGGAGAAGCTGTGGAGAACGTTACGCTGCCTGTAACATCGTTCAGCATGACCGGATTGGTGGTGGGTCCGTGATGGTCTGGGGAGGCATATCCATGGAGGGACGCACAGACCTCTACAGGCTAGACAACGGCACCCTGACTGCCATTAGGTATCGGGATGAAATCCTTGGACCCATTGTCAGCCCCTACGCTGGTGCAGTGGGCCCTAGGTTCCTCCTGGTGTACGACAATGCCCGGCCTCATGTGGCGAAAGTATGCAGGCAGTTCCTGGAGGATGAAGGAATGGATACCATTGACTGGCCCCCACGCTCGCCTGACCTAAATCCAATAGAACACCTCTGGGACATGTTTCGGTCCATCCGACGCCGCCAGGTTGCACCTCAGACTGTCAAGGAGCTCAGTGATGCCCTGTTCCAGATCTGGGAGGAGATACCCCAGGACACCATCCGTCGTATCATTAGGAACATGCCCCGACATTGTCAGGCATGCATACAAGCACGTGGGGGCAATACACAGTACTGAGTACCATTTTGAGTTGCTGCAATGGAATTTCAGCAAAATGGACTAGCCTGCCGCATCATTTTTTCACTTTGATTTTCAGGGTGTCTTTGAATTCAGCCCTCTGTAGGTTGATCATTTTCATTTCCATCAAACGATGTGGCATCCTTTCGTTCCTCACTCATTTCCCAGTCCATATCAGTATAGATATCCAGCATGATTTTTTTCCCCCATTGAGATCTGATGTGGTTTCAAAGTGTTCCTTCAATTTTTTTGAGCAGTGTATATATATATATATATATATATATATATATATATATATATACATATGTATTTATATATATAGTTAGATATAGAAATGTATCCATACACTGCTATAAATGTGTAAAAGCAACCTCCTTGATTCAGAGACCACAATCCAAGAGCTGCCTTCGCAAGCTGACCCTACACAACTGCTGCTAGCTACCAAGAAGTACAGCACGAACATGTACAAACTCTGGCTGATCGTAAAAAAAAAGTGTATACAATAGACGTAGAGTTAACCTTGGTAATCAACTGTGATTGAGCTGTGAGTGCGGGGACACATCAATCAGATCTGTGATCATGGCAATGAGTTAGAGCAAGATGCCTCCATTGATGCCACGTGGAGGTTGAGGCTCTCCGCGTGGAGGAGAATGGTGGTGGGTTTATTGTGCAGCGGCGTCCATAATGCCCAGCCAGCTTAACGCTATTAGGGAAGGGAAGTCATCTTAAATTGCCAAAGAGATCGGTTTCAACATCTTTAACAAGGATTCTAACCTTGAGATTTTGTGAATAACAGTTAGGGACACTATTTGTGTGCTCCTGTCATTTAAAAGGGAAGCCATGTGGAGACAGTGTGACATTTAACGTAGATTCTGTCAGTTTGAAAGGCCATTGTCGCAGCAAATGACCCAAGGTGACAGAATTTTGAACAAACGGTGAAATTCCAATGACGATCATATTAAGAAGAGGTCCCACTTTGTTATAACGCCGTATTCGTCAGAAACCTTCAACTGCGGCCCTTGAATCGGTTAACAACGGATTCAATTCAGAATCTAAAACCCTGTAAATTGAAACATATTACAGACGTAAAAACCTAAAACAAATCTCTGTTGTCTCTAGAAATATACGGGAAGTAATGCCCACAAGGTTTCTTTTTAAACTGCCCAGGTGTCCAGGTTTTTAATCTCAATGTGATTTTCCGGGTTAAATAAAGGTTTAATAAAAATGTACAAAAAACCCAGATGCACCCCCCCCCTCCCCTCCCCTCCAATCCCCTCCCCTCCCCTCCCCTCCCCTCCCCTCCCCTCCCCTCCCCTCCCCTCCCCTCCCCTCCCCTCTTTCACCCGCATCACGACTACTCCGTCAAAGCCACCTGATTGGCCGATGAAAGTACACTCATCGTGCCTTGCCGGCCAGTGAATTTATGTGGAGGGAGTAGCTACAGGTCAAACACCCATTGGAGAACAGAGCGCTGTGGGGTCTGTCACCGAGGTGATGTGGGGGCTCTGGTGAACGAAACCCCCATCCTTGTTGTTGGGGGGGGGGGGGGTTGTTTTTAGCCCTCAGGAACATCAGTCACTTAAACACCTGCTCCCAGTACGGCACGCACACAAACACACACACACACACACACACACACACACACACACACACACACGCATACACACACGCACACACCTCCTCAGTCATTTCCCTCCAGTTCACACTCACACAATGACTGTCAAAGAAAAGTGCTTGATTGCTGCCAACTTTATCACTTTACCTCTTCCCCCTCTCTCTCTATCTCTCTAACTAACTTATGTTTTCCTCACTCACTCTTTCTTTCTATTGTATTGTATTTCAATTTTTTCCTCACTCACTTTTTATTTGCCTCTCTCTCTCTTTCCTCTACTCTCTCTATCTCTCAAATATGTTCTTTTCCCCCCTCACTCAATCTTTCTTTGCCTCTCTCTCCCTCTACCCCGCCCCCTCCTTCCTCTTTCAGGTGCATTTTCTGAAGGTTGCCTTTGTGAGAAATGTGTCTTTTTTTCCATGTTACGTCTTTTAATTTACCGTCTTTTCAAATAGGAGTCCCATCTGTGGCGATTCCTGTCAATGCTCTCCTGTGTGTGTGTGTGTGTGTGTGTGTGTGTGTGTGTGTGTGTGTGTGTGTGTGTGTGTGTGTGTGTGTGTGTGTCTGTGTGTGTGTGTGTGTGCCTCTGTAAGGTGTGTGGCAATATGCTGTCTACGCTCCTCCAACACCCTTAAAGCAAGTATTTTAGGGTGTTCTTTCAAAGACCTGTTGTAATTGGGGGAACTCGACAAGCTGTTTTGGCTATAGGTCACACACACACACACACAGAGAGAGAGAGAGAGAGAGAGAGAGAGAGAGACGGAGACAGAAACAACAGCGTGTGCTCATCTGCTGTTTGTAAAGCCCGTGTTCCCATTGGGACAGGATGTCAACCCTTAAGGTCCCGACACACAGTGAGGTGTTGTTTTACTCACAGGAACAGTCGGCAAAATATTACTTTATCACTTTAATACTCAAAAGGAGTGGTTTTGATGAAAGTACATTTTGATCTGCACGTATCATCGGCAAATAAAACTTCGTGGTTGAAGTCGACGAAGTCGTCATAATTCTAGCGATGACGTTGAAATGTTTTCAAATATATTTCAGATTCCTAACATATGTATTGGAGAACCCTGTCCAACACGGTCCCGGATCTCTCGTCTCCAAAATCACTCTGCATTTTTCAAGGTTCAAGGAATCTTTATGTTTTCCACAAGTCAGCAGATGTGTGTAGACCATTGACCTGACTCATGTATTACATTTGCATATTGAATATGTTGTCGGGGGCATTCGTGCTACGCTGTAGTAAGATTGGCTCTATTTGTATTTATTTCTACATGAGAAGAACATAAAGAAGAGCTTTGACTAATGACACTTGAGTTTTTATTTATTTTGAGGCAGACTTTTTTATGATAACAATTCCATGTATAATCTGCGCAGATCTGTTCGCTGTGGTGGAATACAGTGGACGGGTGAAGTGGGAACGTTGTAATGGTGTACTAAGTGTGTGACATTCTTCTTAAATACATTTCGGAATTAGATAAGCTGAAATAAAGATCGGTAACTGTAAAGTTAGAAACACCAAACACACATACACATTTTTAAAGTGTGAAGTGTTACTGATGAGATAGGTGAGAAAAACATCACTATTTATTTGATGAGATGGGGGAATGGGGGGGGGGGGGGGGGCATCGCTATTTATCCTGTTACTGATGAGATAGGTGAGAAAAGCATCACTATTTACAGTGGGGCCAAAAAGTATTTAGTCAGCCACTGATTGTGCAAGTTCTCCTACTTAGAAAGATGAGAGAGGTCTGTAATTTTCATCATAGGTACACTTCAACTATGAGAGACAAAAATGAGAAAAAAAATCCAGGAAATCACATTGTAGGATTTTTAAAGAATTTATTTGTAAATTATGGTAGAAAATAAGTATTTGGTCACCCACCCACAAACAAGCAAGATTTATGGCTCTCACAGACCTGTAACTTCTTCTTTAAGAAGCTCTTCTGTCCTCCACTCCTTACCTGTATTAATGGAACCTGTTTGACCTCGTTATCTGTATAAAAGACACCTGTCCACAGCCTCAAACAGTCAGACTCCAAACTCAACCATGGCCAAGACCAAAGAGCTGTTGAAGGACACCAGGAATAAAATTGTAGACCTGCACCAGGCTCGGAAGAGTGAATCTGCAATAGGCAAGCAGGTTGGTGTGAATAGATCAACTGTGGGAGCAATTGTAAGAAAATGGAAGACATACAAGACCATTGATAATCTCCCTCGATCTGGGGCCCCACGCAAGATCTCATCCCGTGGGGTCAAAATGATCATGAGAACGGTGAGCAAAAATCCCAGAACTACACGGAGGGACCTGATGAATGACCTGCAGAGAGCTGGGACCAAAGTAACAAAGGCTACCATCAGTAACACACTACGCCGAGAGGGACTCAAATCCTGCAGTGCCAGGCGTCCCCCTGCTTAAGGCAGTACATGTCCAGGCCCGTCTGAAGTTTGCCAGAGAGCATATGGATGATCCAGAAGAGGATTGGGAGAATATCATGTGGTCAGATGAAACCAAAATAGAACTTTTTGGTAAAAACTCAACTCTTCGTGTTTGGAGGAAGAAGAATGCTGAGTTGCATCCCAAGAACACCATACCTACTGTGAAGCATGGGGGTGGAAACATCATGCTTTGGGGCTGTTTTACTGCAAAGGGGACAGGACGACCGATCCGTGTTAAGGAAAGAATGAACGGGGCCATGTATCGTGAGATTTTAAGCCAAAACCTCCTTCCATCAGTGAGAGCATTGAAGATGGAACGTGGCTGGGTCTTCCAGCATGACAATGATCCCAAACACACCGCTCGGGCAACGAAGGAGTGGCTCCGTAAAAAGCATTTCAAGGTCCTGGAGTGGCCTAACCAGTCTCCAGACCTCAACCCCATAGAAAATTTGTGGAGGGATTTGAAAGTCCGTGTTGCCCAGCGACAGCCCCAAAACATGACTGCTCTAGAAGAGATCTGCATGGAGGAATGGGCCAAAATACCAGCTACAGTGTGTGCAAACCTGGTGAAGACTTACAGGAAACGTTTGACCTCTGTCATTGCCAACAAAGGTTATGTTACAAAGTATTGAGTTGAACTTTTGTTATTGACCAAATACTTATTTTCCACCATCATTTACAAATACATTCTTTAAAAATCCTACAATGTGATTTCCTGGATTTTTTTTCTCTTTTTTGTCTCTCATAGTTGAAGTGTACCTATGATGAAAATTACAGACCTCTCTCATCTTTCTAAGTAGGAGAACTTGCACAATCAGTGGCTGACTAAATACTTTTTGGCTCCACTGTATCTGATGAGATAGGTGAGAAAAACATCACGATTTATCTTGTTATTGATGAGACTGGTGAAAAAAACATCACTATTAATCTTGTTATTGATGAGATAGGTGAGAAAAACCTCACTATCTATCTGATGAGATAGGTGAGAAAAACATCACTATTTATCTGATGAAATAGGTTGAGAAAAACATCATAACATGTGAGAAAAACATCACTATTTATCTTGTTACTGATGAGACCGGTGAAAAAACCATCATATATATCCTGTTACTGATGAGATAGGTGAGAAAAATATCACTATTTATCTGATGAGATGGGGGAGGGAACATCACTATTTATCCTGTTACTGATGAGACCGGTGAGAAAAACATCACTATATGGCCTGTTACTGATGAAATAGGTGAGAAAAACATCACTATTTATCCTGTTACTGATGAGGTAGGTGAGAAAAACATCACTATTCATCCTGTTACTGATGAGACCGGTGAGAACCGTCCACAAAAAAACTGGGGGAATTGACATCTAGATACAGCTGGAGCAAGCTGGTGTCCGCGTTAGAGAAAACATGTTTGACCCGCATCCCCGGTCAGACTCGGTTAGATAACCCTGTTGCCTCCTGTGCGTGGCGATCGCCCTGATAACAGATAAACCCCTCTGCTTAGCCTGCTTTTACACCCGGGGCCCGTGCTGTGTTTTGGTTCTGGGATTGATCCGTGTTGCACGACACGGCGACCTCGCCGTCCAGATGGCATGAGCCTGGCATCCATCCCATCCCCGGGCAGAACATGGCAGAGGTAACCGGGGCAACAGGGATGCACCCGGTGTTACGAGGGGCTGGATTAGTTTAGAGACCTGTTTGTTCTCACAACAGGTTCGCGTGCCAATTTGTTTGTCAATCAAAGTGTGTGCGTGTGTGTGCGTGTGTGCCTGTGTGTGTGTGTGTGTGTGTTTGTGACTCTGTGTGTGTAAACATATAGTTTCATACATCTTCTGCTTTGAAAATCAAAGAATGAGTAGCTTGCAGACCCTCCGAATACTTCTATAATGGCGAGGGGGAAGTTGTTCACAAAGTGTACAGCATCTGCCAGAGGAATACACTTCTCAACGGAGTGACACTTTGCTGAGAAAACATGATGATTGATTCATGATAAAACATTTATTATTAGTTACATTACAAGTCATAACTAACACACAGAGAGAAACACACACACAGACACGCACGCGCACACGCACACACACACACACACACACACACACACACACACACACACACACTGACACACACACAAAGACTATAAAGCAAATATTTAATACCAATTGGTTTTATCCATCAACTCATGAAAAGTGAAGAAAATGTCTTGGTTTCAGAAGGACTTTGTCCTTGACGTGGTGGTGAGCTGACAACTTTTCTTTCAAGTTTTCCCTTTTATTGAGTTTGGTCGTATTCAGTCCAGTCATGCCTTAGTCAGTGTAACTCTGCTTTCATCATTCGATCAAAAATGCGGACACAAACCCTTTAAACGGGAAAGGGAAATTAATTACCTGGCCATTGAAGAGGCCGTGGCTGTTCCATGGCAAACCTGAGCTGACGAATAGCTTGGTACACTAGGGGCATGCAGTGACCAGAGCAGACTGGCAAATTAAAGCTCCAGGCGAGAGAAAAGACTGAAAGACAAACTGAGAGAGATAAAATACATGATGGAACACACACACGCACGCACACACGCACGCACGCACGCACACACGCACACATGCACACACACTCACAGATTGTATCATTCACTGGTTAGCTGTCAGGATGGTAGGGCCAGGGACTGTAGTAGACTGGGAAGACTAGGCCAGGCTTGAGCCTTTTCCCATTATCCAGGGAGAGAATGGGGGAGAGACTCTTATGTGTCTCAATGCTGCCAACAACACTGTGTCCGTCCGCACACACACACAGACACACACACACACACACCCACACACACACACACACACACACACACACATACACACATACGCAGTGCTGCAAGAACCAACATACACACAAACACACTCAGTGCATGTATGCACACACACACACACACACATAGTACGTGCACACACACTCGTATACACACACAGTGCATGCAAGCACATACACAGACACACTGAGTGTTTGCATGCACACACACACACACACACACACAGTACATGCACACACACATATATACACACAGACACACAGAGTATGCATGCACACACACAAACACACAGAAACCACACGCTTACAACAAAGAGAAGCGGACACTCCTCCTTCCGTAGAGCGTTCCCTCCCACGGTCTGTGGGAGAGACAGAAACAGGATATGAAACACAGTGCAGCTGAATTTTTCTTCCATTGTCTCCCCTTTTTTATCGAACACCTTTGTGTTAATCTCAAATGTTTTCATACAGATGAGTTGAACCTAGAAAGGAGGGTGAGGGAGAGTGGTATTTGGCAAAACTTGTAACGGCTTTAATAGAGAAAGTAAACTTGACACACCACTGGTGAGAAAGGGTAGCAGGCCTGACATACAGTTTGTGTACCCTGAGGACCAACGCATCCATTCAGGGTTATCACTCGCACACACACACACACACACACACACACACACACACACACACACACACACACACACACACACACACACACACACACACACACACACACACACACAGACACCTAAAAAGACTGTCCAACCAATTTAGCATTTCACCTCAGACACCCCGCTCAATCACCACTTGGCCTTGCAGTCCATTATTCTTTTTTACCTTACGTATTTTTCACCCCCCCCCCCCCCCCCCCCCCAATATATATATGGAGGGTTCACCGCAAGAAAAGTGGTTGGCTTTTGTTTGTCTGTGCATTGTTCACCATGCTCTGCACATGCAGCTAGATTGGTTTTTTACCACGCTCACTGACAAACACAAGGGCAGACAGAGCAATTTCGAAAAACGGGACAAAATGTACAAAGTGGTCAACAGTTGTTGTACAAATATTGTGCTGTATTGCACTTTCTGAGGGAATTACATTTGGTACATTCGCTTAGGCACCATGACGGCGAAATCATTTAAATAAATACTACATTTATATACCTCTATTTGCAAATGCGGGCAACACACGTACACAGCCAGGCACAGATCTTTTTCCATTAAGTATTCCACAGTGATCACCAAGGTCAATACTTTGTCATTGGGCGAGAGCTCGTCAGTTTTGCTAAATAAATCAAAAAGCAGGTGCCCTGTTTTTTAATCTCCTGAGATGCCTTGGCCTCTTGTCACCTCCTCCCAGCAGCTGTCATGCTAATCCGAGCAGAGCTCTGTAAAGGCAACGTGTGGGTTCAGCAAGCTAGCCTTTCCCCTCCTCTCGTCATGACAGGTACTTCGCTTCAGGCTCACCGCTGAAACGAGAAAGGAGGTATAGAAGCACAGGAGGAATATTACGGATTATAGATTGATCCTAGCCGGGTATACATAGGTTTAATACCCTTACGGAAAGAATATCACATGAATTTCACAGGGAAAACGTGAACACAGGTGAAATTCACGTGTTTTTTTCCGGCAGGGTAAGTAGGGGGACGTCAGGGGTTGGAATCAAAGATGAGGGTCAAAGTTGCCTGACCTTTTCCGATCCCTTTCTCAGGAGTTGATGTTTTTTAGAATGTAAGGTCACAGTACGCTAAACAATTATGCCTTCTGTGCCTGCAGAGCTGAAGGGGGCTGTGATGTGTATGTGTGTGTGTGTGGGGGGGGGGGGGGGGGGTTGACATGCGGAAGATCAGGCAGTGTAAACTATTGTTCGGTTCGCTGTCTGTTTGCAAAACATGGATTTGCGGCCTCGAAACCCGAAATCCACCAAGGCACTTGGAGGCGAGCGCAGTGGCGGACAGAAAGCTTGTCTATTCTCTGACTGCTGTGACCTTGCTTTCAGGAACCTCACTCGCTTACGCAGCACGACTAAAAATAGCTTCATTTGACAAAACCTCTCTTGCGACTTGACCGTGCCCATGCTAAATTCAGGATTGTATTTTTGACCGAAGAACAGTAGTTTCTTTGTTAATTAACAGTGTTTGACTGTCTTGGAGTTATTTGTGTAAAGATTGTTGAGGTGCTGGTGCAGGGCTGAACGAGAGCCATGCGGAGGTCAAAAGGTCATGGAGGCCTAAACAATGGGACTCCACCCTCCGCCCTGTATCCTTCAGATACCAGAGGATTTTCCCTCGGCAGGATCAACCTGAGGCGGACTGGAGCACCCAGACAAAATGGAAGACCATATGGAGGTGGACTGGACTCCCTCGGCTGAGTTTGGCTTTGGTTACAGGGCATTGACGTCTCCATACGGTCGGCACATTGTCGGCCATTTTGTCCTCTCCTTGTTGTCGGACTGAATAGAGGGCAAAAATCCATCCTACGGAAAGGGAACTGGTAGGCTCAATCGGAAAGTCAACATCCTGTCTCTTCACATTTATTATTGTTACTGTATGTAGTATAATGTTCAAATGCTGTCACGGAAGTTTCTTAACACAGAGGTGTATGCGAGGGATTAAAGCTGAAAGAAAAAAGTTGGCCTTGTAAGAGTAGGAGACAGCCATATTTATAGACCAAATTGATGGTTTTTGATAAGGGCTGAATTAAGTAATTTCAATTTGAAACTCCATAGTTCTACTGGAAATACAAGTGTCCGTTTAAAAATTATCTGAGTATTTTGCTTGAATATGACTTTTAAAAGGCAGACTGATGAACTTCAAGGTGAAGTCAAATCAAGACTCAAGTTTCTTTATCGCAACAAGCGTTTTTTGTTCGCTGAGTGAGAAGCTGATGTTTTTGTCGTGCTGTCTGCCACTTGGCCAGGTTGTCACTGCAAAAAGATAACTTGTTCTCAGTTGACGTAAAGAAACAGTGTGGGAGATTGAGACCAAACACTTGGCTGTGACTACCAGTAGTTCCAATATTCTATAGGCCCATGGGAGTCAACGGGTTTTGAACTATTAAACGCAAGGCATTTCAGATCCATCATCGAAGTATTGTCTTTGAACACTTGTAGACCTTAATCAAGCATTCAAGCATGTACTTTGTGAGTACTTCAGAAAACAAACTATTCATTTGGGCCAATGCAGTATAAGAGCACCAATAGATCAAGACATAAAACAAAAAAACATGTTCTCCATAACTATGATTATTGAGTGAAATAAGTTTAAAGGAGAGAAAGAAGAAAAATACAAAGAAATGAGCAAAGCCCATACAGAAGAATCCTGCTTCAGTCATCTTCCACTCAGGTCCAACAATTTTTCATCCAATTGTAGTCCTACTTGGAATATATGTAGTCTGTAACTCTTTCTAATAATAATTTATGTTTAACCTGTAAGTGAAAAATAACAACAACCATGGCATTTGATATCACTATTGTTATGCGGCCTAAAGTCATGTGTAACTAGACAGGATGAATCTTTTCAGAATGTATGCATATGGGATATTAATGAACAGAGAAACGCTGAATTCGCTGCATAGCCTATAAAGTCTTTAAAAATGTGCGATCTTTGGAGCCCTGTCACGAAGCAACAAGTGGGGAAAAAAGTATTATTCAGAGATCATAGATTTTGTTTTTGGTAAATGAAACCTCAACACCATACCTAAAAGAGTAAATGCGCCTACCTATGGTAAAGGAACGTTTCTTGCTGGCCTACTAATTAGTTTACCTACAATACCTATAATTGATAGGGTAAGAAATAATTGGTGTTTAATCATGGCAAATCTTTATTAAAAGAAGGAACCGATGCAGTTATGTTGCCAACATGTCGGCCATATCCCCGTTGATCTAAGGCTTTCGTAGAACTGACTTAAAGGTGACTAAAATGATACATTAAAATGTTGATCTTAGCTCATCTTTTCCCCTTGCAGCTGTCTGTCGAATGGACCTTAGCAAGCCATCATTTATATAAAGGGAATATAAATACGATATTAGTCCTAGATTTGTCAAGCCAAGTTAATTAAAAGTAGACCCATCCTGGTATGCCATCGTATCAACGGTTTCTCATCGTTTACCCTCATATGTGGCTCGGTAGTCCTCCAGTGATCCCTAGTGGTATATCCGTGTGTTACAGGTTACGTGGATTCAGCCTCCCTCTCCACCCTATCGCCCCCAGTCAAACGCAAAAATTATATAGCCTAGCTCAGTTTGAGTACATGCTCAGATTTTTATGATCTTTTTCATACAGCACGCTGTTTGATGCTGTTTTTAAAGAATGTCTTTAGCCGCATGTTGGATTTTAGTGCTAATCTAGAATTTATAAAATGTTTACGAACAGACAGAATGTTGACGTGAGGGCTCAAGTGCTTCGAATTCATTAAGAAAGAACCACCTCTGATCTCAGTTTGTAACCATGGTAAAAGTGAATGGGAAGGTGAAACTATCGAACGAAAGGTACACGCGGAGTCAGTAGCAGTAAGGATTTTTTTTTTAGGGCTACTGAAGATATCAACAAAGGAAAGATAAAGAAAGTGTACGTCCAATGTGTCTTAAATATTCCGTACTTCGACAGTCAATCATCAGATTAAGTTGTATTTGAATTAATAACTGTACATTGTTGTAGCCATCTTAGCTCTAACAGAACCGAATATAGGATATATTATGAGCCACTGCACAGAAGAACAAAGAAGTCGTGAAAATACCTTGCAAAAAAAGAAGAAAAGAGCAGTCAAGAACAAACATCTCGTTCAACGGACTTTTAGTATGGATCAACAACCTGTATTTGCAACAAAAAAGTACTTGGTCTCTAATTAGTGACAAAGTAAGTCTGTGCAAAGTAAGTTTGCTCAGGCTGTAGCAAAGGGTGTCTGTTTCAATGGATGGCAACAGAAAACTCTACAGGTTCCAGAAAACAAACCAATGTAGTTAATATACTATATGTCCTTGCTATTAATTTATTATCATGATATAATTTAATAATTGTAAAAAATTACATTTTGTTATTTGAAATTAATCTGTTACTTACTGCAGCTGTTGAATACAATACCTGTAAGTTAGACTTTGTAAACTTGTATTTTGAAAAGTGCTAGTATTATGTACATTTTTGGGGAGGAGTGAAGAGCCAATAACCCAGCCAAAGTGATATATTAATAGTAATTTAATAGAAAGTATCAAAATATATAATTTTCAAATCTGACATTGTTCACGTCAACAGAATAAAATCAACTTGAAATACGATCCACAGCTGATCCATAGATACAACAGATGGTATGTATTTTTGCATTCACATAAAACATAAAACAGTTGATACGTATATCTCTCTCATCTTCTACCGCTTATCCTGTTTTACAGGGTCACGGGGGGCTGGAGCCTATCCCAGCCTACACAGGGCGTAAGGCAGGGTACAACCTGGACAGGACACCAGTCTATCACAGGGCCAACACATATAGGGACAGACAACCACTCACACTCACATTCACACCCTATGGGCAATTTAGAGTCACCAATTAACTTGCATGGTTTTGGACTGGAAACCGGAGTACCCGGAGGAAACCCATGCCGGCACAGGGAGAACATGCAAACTCCACACAGAAAGGCCCTTAGGTCAGGTGGGGTTGGAACCCAGAACCTTCTTGCTGTGAGGCAACAGTGCTAACCACTGAGCCACCTCGTCGCCCTGATACGTATATCAATTATTGTTTACCAATACGCCAATTAAAAGGATGTTTCTAATCCCCCCCCCCCCCAAAAAAAATGCCAAGCACCATATAAGCAGAGGTTCTAAACAAAGGGCGCCACAGAGAGCAACCTGGAGGCCCTTCAGATGATGGGAAACATTGAAATACAAAAACATCTATTTAGTTATAGTGAAAATTGGCTTGTGTCATTGTTCAGGGGGGGGGGGCCTGGAACATTCATTTTGACGCAGAGGGCCCTTGGTAGAAAAAGGGTGAGAATCACCGGGGTACCGGTAATTCAGGGCGCGGGCTGATGACATCACTTTTTCATGAAATGGCTGATGATGTCCATGGGCAGAGGGAAGATGATGGTGGAGTTCTTCTCTGCTGCGATGGTACTGAGGGTCTGCAGGTAACGCAGCTGGAGACCTGAGGGAGACTCAGCGATAACCAGCGAGGCCTCCTTCAAAGCGCGGGATGCATTCATCTCTCCCTCCGCCGCGATAACCTGAAAAGGAAAAACACAGTTACAACCATTCAAACCTGTGGGAATGAACCTCATCGGTGTGTGTGTGTGTGTGTGTGTGTGTGTGTGAGTGTGCACGCTTGTGACTGTGTATATGTGTGCCTGTTCTTCTTGGGTGTGTTTGCAAGTTACCAATGTGCGTGTGTGTGTGTGTGTGTGTTTGTACGTGTAACTGTGTATGTCTGTCTGTTCTTCTTGGGTGTGGTTACCAGTGTGTGTATTTGTGTCAGTGTGTGTTCACAATACAATTAGTAGGGAAAGTATATTTGCATGCGTATTCCCAGTTGCACAATTGTCCATGTGTTTTTCATTTTTCATTTTCCTGTTTCTGTGTTTGTGTGTATGTTTGTGTGTCTGGATGTGTGTGTGTGTATGTGTGTGTGTGTGTGTGTGTGTGTGTGTGTGCTCCTGCTCACCTTGGCACTGCATAAGTGCCCATGTGTTTACCATTTTTCTGTGTGTGTGTGTGTGTGTGTGTGTGTGTGTGTGTATGTGTTTGTGTAAATGTGTTTGTGTATGGTGTGCTCCTGCTCACCTTGGCACTGCATAAGTGCCCATGTGTTTACCATTTTTCTGTGTGTGTGTGTGTGTGTGTTTGTGTGCGTCTGTGAGTGTGTGTGTGTGTGTGCGTGTGTGTGTGTGTTTGTGTGTGCTCCTGCTCACCTTGGCACGGGCCTCTCGGCTTGCCTCGGCTTCTGCTGCCATGGCTCTCTGGAGCTGGTGGGGCAGCTTCACATCCTTAATCTCCACACGTTCCACTTTGATGCCCCAGTTATCTGTGGCCTCGTCCAGAGTGGCCTACACAACACAACCACTGGCATCAACCACAGTGTTGTCAGTGAGTAGAAATCTTAAGGAAAAGAGTCTAATCTGTGGCTGGAAAAGTTATCTAGAAGTCAGCGTTGCGCTTTTTAACTTAATATATGTAGAAAATAACTGCTTCTGCCACTGTCATTAAACATATGTTGAAAGAGTCTCGGATTTGGCGGGAAATATAAGCTAAAGGTCAGTGCGGAAGTTTATATTTTGAAGAAAATCAATGCGTCTTCCCCTGTAGCTGGTTTGGATCGGAGAGGTTATCCTATCCAGAGCCGTTTCTTGCTACTCTATATGTGGACGATACGGTTGCATAGAGCCCCCAAAGTAACCAGGGGCCTCCCAAGCTGTCATTTTAGTCTTTTTCTTTCTCTAGGAATGAATATGACTGTTCTTTATTGGTAACCAACCACCCTTGTGTGCTGAGTGAAACAATAATATGCATATATTTTTCATGGATCTCTCAAAGTGCACCAGATTGCTGCATTTAGATGTTAAATGTATGCCCCTGGGTCACCTTAGAGGGTTTAGAATTCCCTTCACAAAATAGGGCCCCCCCAAAACAACATTTCACATAGGGCCCTCCAAAAGCTAGAGACGGCCCTGATCCTATCCACTCCGACAGGAAAAGAAACAACAAAATGTGTGGGCAACGCGTTGTTAACGAGGTACTAACAAGGTGTTGGGTTGCCAGGGGAACAAGGTACTAACAAGGTTTTGGGTTGCCAGGGGAACAAGGTAGATAAGTCCCCCTGGAGGAAATCTACTGGGGGAACCGCACTTATCACCTTCTCATGTCCAACACCTGACTCTTTTTCTCCCTACCTTTTCTCTCACCTACTCTTTATTCAGCCTATTCAGCCTTCGCAATCTTTGCAATTTTATATGATAAATACTATTTCACGTTTTTAAGTGGAATAATTCTGTAGCTGTTAGGCTGAAAATAAGTGACAATCAATCAATGAGTAAGGAATCCCTCTCATATGGGGGATTAACATATATGTGTGTTTTTTCAAAATATGTTTTTAATAATCCAATCCAACAGAGTGGAATCGACATTTCCCCTCCTGTTTCTTGATGGCTGCTCGCCGCTGCTCCCTACCTGCATGCTGTGGGAGATGGCCTCTCGGTCGGACAGAACCTCGGACAGGTTCTTGGTTCCCAGAACGTTCCTCAGCGTGGTTTGGGCCAGCAGGCGGGTGGAGAAGTCTGCGTTCGTCACGTTAGCCACCGAGGAGATGGGGTCGCTGACCCGGAAGTAAACCACTCCGTCCACACACACAGTCACCGAGTCCTTGGTCAGGATCTAGGGGAGAAACATGGAGTAGAAGGTCTTTTAGGAACACAGTCACCGAGTCCTTGGTCAGGATCTAGGCGAGACACATGGAGTAGAGGGTCTTTTAGGAACACCGTCACCGAGTCCTTGGTCAGGATAATGGACCTAAGGTGCAAATTAGAACGTCTCATAGGCCTGGCTTACACGAGTATAAAATACAGTATAATGGACCTAACTTAAAAAATGATCATCTATCATGGGCTTAACGAGCAAAATGTAACGTATCACAGGCCTAACGTACGAAATGATAGCGCATCATAGGCCAATCTTACACAAGCATAAGCCACGACACAATCGTTTTTTAGAGAATAGAATTGAACTGTGCCTCGTTGTGTAAGTTGTGAACTGTGCTTATGTGATTTCATTTTGTGATTTTATTGAATTAACTAAGTATGCTTGACCTGTGTTGTTTGGTTGTTATATTTAGACCCAACTGCAGAAGAGATACAGTTGTTCTATCTAAAAAAATAAAGCCCATGGCAAATTTATGGCAGCCTGCTTACATCCACTGGGACTCTTGCACATAGTGACAGAGCCAGAACTGGTGTTTAGAAATATATATATATATATGTATGTACAGTATATATATATATATATATATATATATACTATGTGTGTGTGTGTGTGTGTGTGTGTGTGTGTGTGTGTGTGTTTGTGTGTGTGTGTGTGTGTGTGTGTGTGTCCTATGAATGATCTGCCTTCCATACCTCCTGAGGGGGGATGTCAAAGGAGACGGTTCTCAGATCCACCTTGATGAAGGAGTCAGTGCAGGGCAGCACAAAGAAGATGCCTGGTGGGAGAAAACGGCGATTCAGTTGTGGTTCCACAGCTGTCTCTCTGACTGTGTATGTCTCTCAGTCAGCCTGCATGTGTGTGCAACTGTCAGCCAGCGGGAGGTCTTACCGGGGCCCTTAGCTTTTCTGTCCGTGATGCGACCCAGTCTGAAGATGACAGCACGCTCATACTCCTGAACTATCTGTAATTCAAAGGGGGAAAAAAAAACATTTTAAAGTCATGATTCTAAGGAATTCAAGTTAAATGTATAACCCTTCACACTTCTGATGTATCTAAAATACAGAGAGAAACACATGTCCAGCACAATCAAAACACACCCTTATCTCATTCAGACTATTCTAAGAAATTCACTTCTCAGTGCTTGTATTACTCGGACATTTTCGTGCTATTCTCACTTTGTGTTTACATTGTGCGCCATAACACCGAGACAAATTCCTCTTACGTGTTAACCTACAAACAAACCTAATTCTAATTCTGAGGTTCAAGTTATAATCCCTCATACTCCTGAATGATCTGCAATACAGAGAGAAAAACCCGTGCCACACACACACCCATGCAAACACAATCCCTACAAAGCACAAGAGCCTTGCCTGTTTTTATACCATCGAGTTTAAGACGGTGTGTTGAAGATACAGAGGCTGTTGGACTGAGGAAGACTCACCTTAAGGCACATGAAGATTGAAACGGGAAAGGTTACGAGAGCAAACAGGCCAGAGAGGATGACCAGGAACCAACCACAGCACCCTATAGACCCTGAACGATCAGCTGGAAAGAGGGCGAGCGAGAGAGAGAGAGAGAGAGAGAGAGAGAGGAAGACATATAGGGAGAGAGATGATTGTCAACAAAATTATATGAATTCAGAGCTATATTCCTGCACGCGATGACTCTTTACAAACCATCATTTACATATCTTTACTGACAGGTGGGTAAACAAAAAAAGCAAAAAAGCATGGTATTGGCGTCCAACCTTTCAAAGTAAACCATTGACTAGTATCAAACAAAGAACCTATAGCACACATACACGCACACACACACACACACACACATACACAGACACACACTGTGCAAATAGCCAAGTATTTACTGATAATAAGGAGCATGCTTCAAGTTTCTCCCGGGTGATAGAGGAAGCCATTAGTCAAGGGAAGGGTTCCCTTGGTCATATATTTTCCTGGTTTACTATAGGGTCATATTTCATTCACTATCTCACCGTACTGCCATTTAGAGTGTTTGTCAAAGTGAGGAAAACGATGAATGCTATATCGTGTGTGACTGTCAAAGGAACGTTTGGTCAAATACCCAACTTTGAATGAAAGAATGGATCTCTAACAACAATGCCCCAATGATCCAGTAATTAGACTTCACCTTAATTAGATCTGAACTTTACCTACAGTATATTAGACATGGTCTTAACCTACATTAGAAATGAACTTTACCTACAGTATGTTAGACATGGTCTTAACCATATTAGACCTGAACTTTACCTACAGTATATTAGACATGGTCTTAATCTACATTAGAACTGAACTATACCTTTATTAGACATGGTCTTAACCTATATTAGACCTGAACTTTACCTACAGTGTATTAGATATGGTCTTAACCTATATTAGACCTGAACTTTACCTACAGTATATTAGGCATGGTCTTAACCTACATTAGAACTGAACTATACCTTTATTAGACATGGCCTGAACTTTACCTACATTATATTAGACATGGTCTTAACCTACATTAGAACTGAACTATACCTTTATTAGACATGGTCTTAACCTGTATTAGACCTGAACTTTACCTACAGTATATTAGACATGGTCTTAACCAATATTAGACCTGGACCTTGAGTATATTAGACCTGGATTTGAACTATATTAGACATGGAATTCACCTATGTTAGATCTGAACTTTACCTATATTAGACTTTTGATCAGACTTAGAGGCCGGTGAGGGAAACATTGGTGATTACAGCGGAAGTCAACTCAATTTCTCAGTTACAGATCTCAGACCAGCAGCTTAAGCTGCATATCTTTAAACCATAGCTGCAACTAATACTATTTATGTACCAATCAAAGTTTACGTACAATCCATATTTTATTATAGGTCAATACAAAATGTATTCGTGAGGAGGTGAAGTGAAGCGAAATTTGCTCAAGCAAAAGTGGAAATGACAGTATCACAGTTCCCGGTTTGCCTCCCCCAAAAGAGCCACGTTTGCAGTTTCTTTGACATGAAATGCACCCACAACATGCATCACAACAAGATACAAGTAGGACTGGTTCCAAAAAAGTTTACATGCTTAACATTTCCAAGGACGATGGGAGGTTTCGTCATATGGGCCAAATAGCTGTTACATTTTATTTTCATAAATGTGCATGCTGCATACTGTAAACCTTAGAAACAATCTAGGAAGTTAGTATCATTATCAATATTACTATTGTGGTTTTACTCAAATATCTTTATTTCATTCGTTCAAACAGAGACAAAGTCAATGCAGCCATGATGCTTGTTAAGGAAATCTGGGTTGGAGAAGGCTTGTCAAAACTTTGCTTTACCTGTGCTTTAATAATACTAACCATATGTTTACATTAATCGCCTGGTGTTGATAAGAAAAAGGCTTTTGTGAAAGGAATAGGCTTGTGTGTGGGCGGAGCCTGCCTGATAGATGAACAACCTGAGTGCCTGCTGAGGGCCCCTGTGGCCACCAGAGGGGCCCCAAGAGCGCTCGGATTTTTCAAGCATTCTCAATAGGCGTTGGGGGGCTCCCAAATCAAATTCTGCGTAGGGCCCCATAATAGCTTGGTCCAGTTCTCTCTCTCTCTCTCTCTCTCTCTCTCTCTCTCTCTCTCACTCTGTGTGTGTGTGTGTGTGTGTGTGTGTGTGTGCCTGTGTGTCTGAGGAGCCTCACTTGCTTGGCTGGGATCACACGTGATAAAGACCCTTCCAGAGTGGCAAAGCTAGGACACATTCAGACTTATTAAAGCAGAAGTCTTCCAAGGAAAATCAGTCAGTCCCCTCACCGAACCAATAAAAGTGTGCATGGAGGAGCACACAAGTGTATGTTTTTAGTAGTTTTATGTTGTTCCAAATAACTATTTCCAAGTGGAGATACTGTATCCATTACAAGAGACGGTAATCATCAACTAGACCGGCGTATTGTCCGCTCTTCCCTCTGTCACTTAAGTTGCAGGAGACAGAACCTTAGCTCAGGCCTATTGTTTAAAAGCTAGCCATAGATGGGAAATTAATCCGTAATTCAAAACATAAGAATCTACCTGCCTTGCACACACACACACACACACACACACACACACACACAAACACACACCATTGTAATCCGACCCAGACCCAACCGCCGTGTCCAACCGCCCTGCATCAGCTGAGTACACACACATACGGTTATCGGCACCAGCAGCACACACACACACACACACACACACACACACACACACACACACACACAGAGTCACATGCCCTCAGCGAGTTCTCGTGTCATGTTGACGTAATACCGTCTCCACGGCAATGAGGACAGACATGCTTGTGACCAGTGAAACTATGAGTAGCTCATTTAAAACGTCCGCCATTTGTCTTGTTGGACTGTTCAAACCCAGTCAAATTATTTTCCGCCAACATTTCTTACATTCAGTTTGTTAGAAGCTTTAGTAAATATGTAATTGACAAATTGATTAATTAAGTGAAGTAAAAGAGCAGTACTTGTGGCAACCACAAAGAAGCATGCAATTTACCGATAATAATAATATTACATTTCTATAAAGCGCTTTCATAAAATCCAAAGACACTTTACATGGCAACAGGTAAAACACAGTGGATGTTTTAATGGGTGCCATGTGTTTTAAATTCCACAGGTGAGGCTCAGTATAGCACACCTGAGCTAGCCACACACTACCGTCTCGACAGCTGTAAATACCAGCCCTCACCCACACACAAACACACACACACAGACACGCACACACACACACACACACACACACACAGAGAAGCGTTCAAAGCTGTAGCCCTGATGCAATCCCATCCTGACACAGAAGTTTCACTCAACAATTAGATTTTCAAGTCAAAGCGATCCCAGCATTGATGTAAACGCGATAAAACCTTTTTTTTCTTTTTTATAAATGTATTCGTACCTATCAAATCATCTCGGCTCAGTCCTCTCCCCTTCTGGCTTTCCATCTGACCCTCCATTTCCATGTACTGCTGCTGGGGTTTCCACCTAGACTGAGGGAAGTAGGAGTGTGCTGTGCGGGGCTCGTGAGAGGCTATAGAGCCAGTGGGAGTTGCCATGCGTTTTAAAGACACACTCTGGACGCTGAAACGCTCTGGAGAGGGTGTGACTATGACTCTGGGTTGATTATCAACAGTTTACACTGGGCATTCAAGGAAATCCAATCCCTTTGGCGCTGTAGAACTCAATGCGTGACATGGAAGTCTTTTGTTCATTTTGTTTACTAATAAATTATGTTCAAACAATATATTTCAGAAGGCCATATTAGAAAGAGGCTGTGCGCTTTGCTGTGGTTTGTTATGTAAATCCACAAAATTTCATAACCCACCCTCCTACAGTCGGGAAAGTTTCCATATCATCATAAAGCTATAATCTTTACTGTTAGGAAATTCTCTTAGGAAGTACTGAATCACAGGATGTTACCTAATTCATCAGAAATTAGATTGTAGAGTTAATAGCTCTATTGTTATGGACTGAAGAAATGCACAAACACTACTACATTACTTAGCTAACAGTAATACTTAGCAAATAGCTTATCACCAAAGGACTTGGGGAAATGCAAAGAATTCTGAGCCATATCCCTTTCACCATCCAATTCTTTGACACCTACAGACACGTGACCACACATGATGATGCGTTGAGATGGAAACATACGTGTAGGGAGTGCCGTGTACGTGTCATAAACATACAAGGCTCAGGTGCCCTGATGCCCCTGAGAGGTCTCATTAACCAGCTCACATGAGTGGAGCGTGTTACGTTGACGACCAACACACAGGGTGATAAAGACTAATGGCAGGTTATATGATCACCGATGGCTCCTCTATATGGGCTACATGCACACGTACAGATTGGAGTCAAATATACACAAATGATAGTCACATATATACACTGCTCAAAAAAATAAAGGGAACCCTCAAATAACACTAATCCTAGAACTGAATGAATGAAATATTCTCATTGAATACTTTTGTTCTGTACAAAGTTGAATGTGCTGACAACAAAATCACACAAAAATCCTCAATGGAAATCAAATTTATTAATCAATGGAGGCTTGGATTTGGAGTCACACACAAAATTAAAGTGGAAAAACACTACAGGCTGATCCAACTTTGATGTAATGTCCTTAAAACAAGTCAAAATGAGGCTCGGTATTGTGTGTGGCCTCCACGTGCCTGTATGACCTCCCTACGACGCCTGGGCATGCTCCTGATGAGGTGGCGTATGGTCTCCTGGGGGATCTCCTCCCAGACCTGGACTAAAGCATCCGCCAACTCCTGGACAGTCTATGGTGCAACATGACGTTGGTGGATGGAGGGAGACATGATGTCCCAGATGTGCTCAATCGGATTCAGGTCTGGGGAACGGGCGGGCCAGTCCATAGCTTCAATGCCTTCATCTTGCAAGAACTGCTGACACACTCCAGCCACATGAGGTCTAGCATTGTCCTGCTTTAGGAGGAACCCACGGCCAACCGCACCAGCATATGGTCTCACAAGGGGTCTGAGGATCTCATCTTGGTACCTAATGGCAGTCAGGCTACCTCTGGCGAGCACATGGAGGGCTGTGCGGCCCTCCAAAGAAATGCCACCCCACACCATTACTGACCCACTGCCAAACCGGTCATGCTGAAGGATGTTGCAGGCAGCAGATCGCTCTCCACGGCGTCTCCAGACTCTGTCACATGTGCTCAGTGTGAACCTGCTTTCATCTGTGAAGAGCACAGGGCGCTCTTAGTGGTGATAGTGGCGAACTTACCAATCCTTGTGTTCTCTGGCAAATGCCAAGCGTCCTGCACGGTGTTGGGCTGTGAGCACAACCCCCATCTGTGGACGTCGGGCCCTCATACCATCCTCATGGAGTCGGTTTCTAACCATTTGTGCAGACACATGCACATTTGTGGCCTGCTGGAGGTCATTTTGCAGGGCTTTGGCAATGCTCCTCCTGTTCCTCCTTGCACAAAGGCGGAGGTAGCGGTCCTCCTGCTGGGTTGTTGCCCTCCTACGGCCTCCTCCACGTCTCCTGGTGTACTGGCCTGTCTCCTGGTAGCGCCTCCAGCCTCTGGACACTACGCTGACAGACACAGCAAACTTTCTTGCCACAGCTCGCATTGATGTGCCATCCTGGATGAGCTGCACTACCCGAGCCACTTGTGTGGGTTGTAGAGTCCGTCTCATGCTGCCACGAGTGTGAAAGCACCACCAACATTCAAAAGTGACCAAAACATCAGCCAGAAAGCATAGGTGCTGAGAAGTGGTCTGTGGTCCCCACCTGCAGAACCACACCTTTATAGTGTGTGTCTTGCTACTTGCCAATCATTTCCACCTGTTGTCTATTCCATTTGCACAACAGCATGTGAAATTGATTGTCAATCAGTGTTGCTTCCTAAGTGGACAGTTTGATTACACAGAAGTTTGATTTACTTGGAGTTATATTGTGTTGTTTAAGTGTTCCCTTTATTTTTTTGAGCAGTGTATATATATATATATATATATATATATATATATATATATATTTATATTTATATATATATACACAGCATATATATATAATGATTTTCACTTGAAATAATTTTGTCCTTCAAACTTTTGTCAAAAAATCCTCCATTTGCAGCAATTACAGTCTTGCAGACCCTTGGCATTCTAGCTGTCAATTTGTTGAGGTCTGATCTGAATAAATTTCACCTGAAGCACCTCCCACAATATTGGCTCCAATCAAGGGCTGTCCACAAGGTATGGCATGCCCTCTGATGCGTTGCAAAATGGAGTGATGGGATTCCTTATTCAAGATCCCTTTTACCCTATACAAATATCCCAATTTACCAGCACCAAAGCACCCCCAGTCCATCACATTTCCTCCACCATGCTTGACAGTTGGCATCAAGCACTCCTCCAGAATCTTTTTATTTGCTCTGTATCTCACAAATGTTCTGTGTGACCCAAACACACAAAACTTGGACAACGCTATAACACCTTTTTCCATTCTTCCTCTGTCCAACGTCTGTGTTCATTTCCCCTATCTTAATCTTTTCCTTTTATTGGCCTCAGATATGGCTTGCTCTTTGCTACTATGCCTAGAAGGCCAGCATCCAGGAGTCACCTCTTCACTGTTGACATTGAGGCTGGTGTTTGTGGGCACCATTTAATGAAGCTGCCAGTTGAGGACCAGTGAGGGGTCTGTTTCTCAAACTAGAGACTCTGATATACTTGTCCTCTTGCTCACTTGTGCACCGGGGCCTCCCACTTCTCTTTCTATTCTGGTTAAAGCCAGTTTGCACTGTTCTATGAAGGGAGTAGTACACACCGTTGTATGAAGAGGTGTCATGCACCAAATTACTTTGAAGGGGCACAATTTCACAACTCTGTTTACTATATGCCGCTTTAGCATTTAGTACGTGTACATACTGTGTATAGGCTAATGCTACGGATTTGATTTCAGTTCAAACCGTAGTCTCAAACAGTTGAGGGGGCACGTGCCCCCTCAGTGTGAACGGGTACGACATCTCTGGTTGAATGAGATCTTTGGTGTCGTGCCATTTGCTCGCACGGAATAGCCTTCATTTCTCACAACAAGAATAGACCGTTGTGTTTCAGAAGAACCACCAGTTTCCTGCCCATTTTGAGACTATATTCAAACCCACAAATGCTGATGCTCCAGATCCTCAACTAGCCAAACATTCTATTGCTTCTATAATCAGCACAACGGTTTTAGGCTGTGCTGGCATAATTGCATAAGGATTTTCTAATTATCAATTACCCTTTTAACATGATAAATGTGGATTAGCTAACAAAATGTGCCACTGGAACACAGGAGTAATGGTTCATGAAAATGGGCCTCTGTACGCCATTGAAAATAAGGACATTTCTAAGTGAGACCAAGACTTTTGAGCGGTAGTGTGTATATATATATATATATATATATACATATATACATACATATATACATACATATTCATATTTAGTCATATAGAAGTCATATAATATAATGATATACTATTAAATTAAATATGATAGTCATTGATATAGATTGTATATAAATCTCTAAATGTATGATATATTAATGATATACATGATATACATGATATACATATACATGAGT
>CM030172.1:51302115-51372115 GCA_017639675.1 Aplochiton taeniatus
GAGCCGGCCGGGCCTGGGTGGCCCAGCCCCAGCGACCGGACCAGAGCCGCCTGGGCCGAGCCCGGCATCACCAGAGAGCTCAGGGAGGGGGTGCCGGAGCGGGACGTGCCCTTAAAGGCAGAGGGGACGGGGCTGTTACTGCCACTGCCTCCTCCTCCTCCTCCTCCTCCTCCTCCTCCTCCATGTCTAGCCTGGGCGGCTGCCCGGTGCTGGTCGCTGTAGAAGGCCACAGTGGAGGCCATGGCGGCCTGGGTCTGGCCCTGGGCGGAGAGGCCTGGGGAGGGCTTGGGGCTGGGCTGGGCGGAGAGGCCTGGGGAGGGCTTGGGGCTGGGCTGGGCGCCGGGCATCGCCGGGGTGGAGCGTTCGTGGCCGAGAGAGGAGGGGCCGGAGGGGGTGTAGCTACGGATCACCGAACCAGGGGGGTTCCCGTGGAGCAAAGGCCCCCCGGGGTAGCCCCCGGTCTGGGGGTCCGAGCCCTGGGGGAAGCCCTTGAACTGAGGGAGCCCCATGCCGGGGCCCTGAGGCTCAGAGGGCCCGCTCCTGGAGGTGGGGGTCCCCGAGCGGGACGCGCCCCCGTGGAAGGGCGAGGGTACGGGGGTGCCGCAGGGGGTGTGGGCTTTGATGACGGAGGACGGGGCCGGGTTGGAGGGGGGTCCCGCTTTGATGACCGACGGAGATGGGGCGGGGGAGGGGGAGGGCGCGCCAGGGTTTTGGGAGGGCACCATGCCAGGGAAGACGGGGGTGATGGGGGTGGTGGGGGGAGGCTGGCCGGGGGAGGGGTGCGGCGCCACTGGGGTGGAGGGGGCGGAGCCGTGGGGGGAGGGGAGGGGTCCACTGTTGATGCCGGGGGTGGCGTTCTGATGATTGGCTGGTTTGGTGTAACCTAGGGAACAGAGACAGACAGCAGTTAGTTTGCCGTAACTAAACGGACAAATAGACATTTATTCTTTTGTCTGACTAAAACTTTACAACTTGATAATAAGTTATTAAATAAATATATTTAGAGCCCATTCTGCAATTTATAAACCCAGAAAGACATAAAAACGATATCCTTATGTGACAGAAAAATCTGGTTATGCTGTGAATTGCATTTGTGTACTGTAAACCCAGCAGAGAAGGAGGCAAAGCTACACCCAAGACAGATCACAGGAGGATCTGATGAGCAGTGATCCAATCCTAGCAGTGTGACCGGGTCACCAGCGACGGAGAGACGCTCCGACAGCAGCCGGTAGAACTGACAGAGCAGCTTCCGCCTAGCAACCAGGCCAGCCAGTGGAGACTCTAAGCAAAGCATGTACAAAGCATTTCCCAAAGCCAAGGAAAAAACTAGACGCAGTGGAACGTCAAGCTTTGAGCGGGATGTCAGACAGGGAAAACGTCGAATTAGTTCGAGACATGATTTGCCAGAGAGACTGAATGGTTAGTTTCAGAAAGCAGGGAAAGATGCAGGGCGGGTTCGAAATCGACTAGGGGTGAAGCGGTGGGGGGGGGCAGCCAGCTTCCTGTTAGGTGTGGTGGAAGCACAAGCAACCTACATGCCGTGGGCTTAGCCAGCCAGAGGCGTTAAAACCACCATGCTCTTTCGCTCTCTTTCTCCCACACTCTCTCACACACACACACACACACACACACACACACACACACACACACGACACAAACTCACACTTTCTCTCTCTCTCTGTTGCACTCACACACACACACACACACACACACACACACACACACACACACACACACACACGTTCCCGTGCTGATCTCCAGAACGCCGTACCTGCTGCTCTGTGGGTGGCGTTGTAGGGTGGAGGGGGCACGCTGGCTGTTATCACCCCCCCAACAGACACCAGGCCTGCATTGTTGTACACACCTGAGTGGTAGTGGCAGTTATTAGTGCCCACCAACGCACGCAAACACACACACAAACACACACTCAACCCCCGCGGCGGCCCCCGCACACAGCCCCTTCCCTGCAAACAAACACACACACACACACACACACACACACACACACACACACACACACACACACACACACACACACACAGACACACAGACATTATCTGCTCTGATTATGGTTGACTTCTGTGCGTCATTATTAGACATAACAAGACAGGTATTAAACCACACCAGGCAGCAGGCTGTGGTAGTTACTGGCAGCACTACACACCGTCATATACTGCCTCTGCTCCCCCCCCCACCTCCCCCCACCCACCCCCACCCCCCCACCTCTCATCACTATGTCTTTTGGTGTTTGTCCAAACTGGGATGGATACAGTCCTGCTGTGGATTCTTTAGTGCATGGCCGAGAAAGACCTGTGTATGTGGTCTGTGTGAAGTGAAGTGATAGATAGGCGAGTGTGTTCTGGGAGTGAGAAGTGTGAGATAGGCGAGTGTGTTCTGGGAGTGAGAAGTGTGAGATAGGCGAGTGTGTTCTGGGAGTGAGAAGTGTGAGATAGGCGAGTGTGTTCTGGGAGTGAGAAGTGTGAGATAGGCGAGTGTGTTCTGGGAGTGAGAAGTGTGAGATAGGCGAGTGTGTTCTGGGAGTGAGAAGTGTGAGATAGGCGAGTGTGTTCTGGGAGTGAGAAGTGTGAGATAGGCGAGTGTGTTCTGGGAGTGAGAAGTGTGAGATAGGCGAGTGTGTTCTGGGAGTGAGAAGTGTGAGATAGGCGAGTGTGTTCTGGGAGTGAGAAGTGATAGATCTGTCCATGTTGAGTGACACGGGACGGGTCCGTGTGTGTGTGTGTGTGTGTGTGTGTGTGTGTGTGTGTGTGTGTGTGTGTGTGTGTGTGTGTGTGTGTGTGTGAGTGCCAGGTCTTACTCGGAGCGATGGTAGCGTGAGGCCTACAGGGCGGGATGGGATAGGGCACTGGACGGTTGGGGTTATAGGTCGACGGGGCCTGCAGGAGAGAAGAGAGCAGAGACACAAAGACGCTCGTTCAAAGATGGCGGTTGACAGGCATCAGCTAAAGTCTGAGGGAGCTGTAGAACAAGGCAATGTGTCTGTCTGTCTGTCTGTCTGTCTGTCTGTCTGTCTGTCTGTCTGTCTGTCTGTCTGTCTGTCTGTCTGTCTGTCTGTCTGTCTGCCTTCCACCCTACACTGTAGCCTCTGGCACATGTAAATAATATCACAACATGTAAAGCCACACTTTGCACAACTCATATTTCAGTATAGTATGGACATATGTAAATATCGTTTGAATATTTCTGATGCTCAAATCCCTTTGTATTTTACTGGCCCCGTTGAACTACATTTCCCTCGGGCCAATGCTGTATATTGTGAGCACTCCATAACTCTGATCCACATGTAAATAAACCACTATATAGCCTTGTTTACTTGGAGTGCTTAGCAATGTTTTGTCCATTTTCTACGTGGCCTATGTTGTGTAATGTGATAGCTGCAAAGCAATGTCAAATTTCCTTCGGGATAACCATAGAGATAGAACACACTAGTGTAATAGTTCTATCTCTATGGGTATAACTACATAATGTGTGTTCTAATGTAGTATTTGTGCTTAGGACTACTCCTACTCCTACTCCTCCTCCTCCTCCTCCTCCTCCTCCTCCTCCTCCTCCACTCACACCCCCCCACCTTTGACCCCAATAAAACAATGAACTCGACTTTTGATTTTTGCTCGGTTGGCCAATCCTTTTTGGGAATTCCCACCTCGCTTAGAGAGAGATAGAGGGAGAGTGAAAGAGAGAGAGAGAGAGAGAGAGAGAGAGAGAGAGAGAGAACAGAAGACAGCCACACTCTCTTGGACTGTTCAGTTCAAAGAGAGCCTCTTTATTATGGCTTGGCATCCAAAGAGGAGAGGGATGTCTATTAGATATATTTAGGGGGGGGCCTACTGGTTTCAATGGTCCAAGGCTGGTTGGTATAGACATATAAGGGGGAGGCCTACTGGTTTGCATGGTCCAATGATTGGAATAAACATATGATGGGGGGTGCCTACTGGTTTGAATGGTCCAAGGATTGGAATAAACATATGATGGGGGTGCCTACTGGTTTGCATGGTCCAAGGATTGGAATAAACATATGATGGGGGAGCCTACTGGTTTGAATGGTCCAAGGATTGGAATAAACATATGATGGGGGGTGCCTACTGGTTTGAATGGTCCAAGGATTGGAATAAACATATGATGGGGGAGCCTACTGGTTTGCATGGTCCAAGGATTGGAATAAACATATGATGGGGGAACCTACTGGTTTGAATGGTCCAAGGATTGGAATAAACATATGATGGGGTGCCTACTGGTTTGAAGGGTCCAAGGATCCGGGCAGCGATTCCTTTCCCCTCCATATTGGCAGCATTGTCTTCTTTCTTATCCGCGTCTTTCTTAACAGGTGGAGTTCCCTTTGGAAAAACAACAACAACACATGATTAGTTTCATTACTATATCAAAACAACAACAGCTGCAACGGATCCATATGAAATGAAAAGCCATTCATGGATCAATGTTTTGACCAAGGCAGGGGCGTTTTGAGACGGAAACGCGCCGGGATTACTCACGGGGAACGTTCCGGAGACGTGGCTGGGTTTCCCTTTGGGATAAGGGTTCCCCGGGATGATTCCACAGGAGGAGATCATAGCTACAGGAGCCTTACAGCCCACCTTACACACCTGCAAAACACAAGCGGCCGTCACGCAGGCTCAAACAGAAAGTATGTGTGTGTGTGTGTGTGTGTGTGTGTGTGTGTGTGTGTATGTGTGTGCGTGTATTACCTGCTCTAAGATCCTGCGGGCTCGTTTTTTTTCTGATAGGTGGATGCGGAACAGATCCTCCACCGGACGGTAGTTCTGTGCGTCTGAAATGTTCCTAACATCGAGGACAAGATGGTCTCATTCCCGAACCCCTCCCACCATTTCACTTTTTACGACTTTAATTAGTCAGAAAAGGACAATAAAGTATAAAATGTCCATGAATGTTTTATTACTTACAGAGCTAGTAATTCCAAAACAACCAGTCTGTCTTTGGAAAAGGTGAAACAGTTCAGGATGTTTGCAACTTTGATTGTAGTGACTGCAACCATTTTCTGAAAAAAAATTATAATAATAAAAGAATTTAATTGAATTAAGAAAGTAAATGACTTAAAAGCACTTTACACCACATGGAACACTATTCACATAACACAAACAGCACACAACCACTGATATAAAGCAGTTATCTTTCCAGTCTATATTCCAATTCACTAATTCAACTCACGTGTTGCAAGGCTTTGACTGCTTTGATCTGCGGTTCAGCCCAGGAAAAATACTTCAATATGTCCATCACCTGCAGGTGACGATGAGACGTGTTACATTTAACACGTTGGTTACCAGTGGTGTAATGGACCGTAGTTAAGGCAATATTATTAACCATGCTTTTAGAAGTGTTACATTTAACATGCTGGTTACAGGGTAAAACAGTATTAAAAGATTTTGGTTTTTTTTTTTAAAACACTTTTTAACATTGTTAAGAAAAGTGCTATGCAAATAATGGAATTATCATTATTAACATAATAAATTAACACTATTTGATGGGAGGCGCTTGGGGGGGGGGGGGACATGGGAGTTGAAAAGTGTTCTTGTATTGGTTGAAACTTAAATTATAGTACTGTATTGTCAATTTTACTTATATCCTTATTTTCTATTTTTGTTTTCGTGTTTTTTGTTCAGTTGTTGTAATTTATTTACGTATTCTGGCTTTTAAACAGGGCACTGCTGGAAAAGAGACCTAGTCTCAGTCGGATTCCCCTGTATAAATAAATAAAATAAGAGTATGCAAAACAGCCCGTTAGAGAGTGTGGGCGGGTAAGTAGGGCAAATATTTTTCTGTTTTGTTTCTTTTTTGCAAAGATTCTTTCTATGTGGATGTTTATAGTTCGATGACGTCAGGCTTCATTGACTATTTAATTTGCATACCTGCTCACTGGAGAAGTACCCGTGCACCTGCTCAATGGCCTTAACCCGCTGATCCGTCAGGACGCACTATAAAACACAGTCAAAGTATATATTACAATGATAACGTTACCTGCTATCATGACAACTGTTTGATTTAAGCCTTTTAAGGAATTGTGAGTGAGGTGCATGTAGCTTTACTTACTTTTCGGATTTCGTCCAAAACTATATCAAATGACTTCTTATCCATGTTTAGATACTTTCAGGGCAGACTTTCAAAGTCTATGCCCTTGTATTGTAGTTTTAACACAATGCAATGTAGGCTAGACAGATTGGCCAACGATAGCTAGCACTGTAGCTAACAACAACAAGCTAATGTTAGCTGGCTTATGATAGCTTAGTTGTCGATCATCCAACAAAGGAATCAAATCTCCGATCAGCATGCATCACATATCAATTGATCTAACAACATCTTAACCCTACTGTAATACAAATTACAGTATCGAATTACACAACTATATGAATCCCCAATAATATAGCAGAGCTAACTGGCTAACGATGTAATTGACAGCTGGCGCGAGCACGTCCACTGCACCATCATTAGGACCCCCCTGAGGTGTCATGCAATGAGCCTCATGTCATATGAGAAAACCTTTTTCGCATTACATAAACATTTTTCATTAGAATAATTATGGAATTACACGTAACAATTCACCTCAATGATATTCATAATATTATCTAAAACACAACCTTACTTTACATAACAAAGTATGCTCAGACAGGCTTACTCTTGGACACTACACTGTTGAGTCCAGGAAGTAAATACAAATATGTCACTCGATCTGTGAAAGAAGAAAGTACTGATCTGATAGTTTTGCTGCGAATTATATACTTAAAATACAAAACATGGACCGATTCACATGGTCAAATGGCCTCTTAGAAATGAATGAAATGTTGGTTATCCAGCAGCGAGGTGTCCGACTTTATGACGGGGATGATAAGGTAGTGGCTACTAGCAAACTGGACTTACGTTTGTCAAAGATGAGATTCACTTTATGTTGATTTCCATTTATATTATTTGAGGCAACGTTATTTGAATAAATGTTAGCAACACAAGGAATTTACAATAGATTAAGCATTCATTACTGTAGCTAACTAAAGTGGGTGCCAGCAAATGTTTACCATTTGTCAACCATTACTTAGCTGCCGCTGTGTTTGCACCATTGATTGTATTTTCCCCAAACGGTTGACAATTTCTCTCCCTGTTTCAGGCGAAGCTGGATGTTGGAGTGGCCTTGTTGACCACACACCAGCTCATCTGGAGAGACCTTAAGAATCATGTGAGATAGTACAACAGTAATGCGTTACTGTACTTTTGCCAGTCAGAGTCGTCACTAATTTAATTTTAGTGATTGCTGGACAGTAATTTAGAAGACAAATGCATTTAATATATATCTATTATTTATTTTTATATTTGACAGAATTAATTGCCAGAAAAATTCATTGACCAATATGATTCCCCTCTCACTATGATAAATAGTGTGCTCCGCCAGATAGTCTCAGAATTCCTGTCCTTCAATCATAATATAAATCATCATCATCATCTCTTCGTCCGCTTATCCGATCGGGTCGCGGAGGTAGTAGTTCCAGCAGAGAGCCCCATCCTTCCCTTTCCCGGGCCACATCCGCCAGCTCTGACTGGGGGATTCCAAGGCGCTCCCCGACCAGCATGGAGATATAATCCCTCCACCTGGTCCTTGGTCTGCCCCGTGGCCTCCGCCCAGCTGGACGTGCCTGGAACACCTCCCTAGGGAGGCGGCCAGGTGGCATCCTAACTAGATGCCCGAACCACCTCAACTGGCTCCTTTCTACGCAAAGAAGCAGCGGATCTACTCCGAGTCCCTCCCGGATGACTGAACTTCTCACCCTATCTCTAAGGGAGAAGCCAGCCACCCGCCGGAGGAAACTCATTTCGGCCGCTTGTATCCGTGATCTCGTTCTTTCGGTCATGACCCATCCTTCGTGACCATAGGTGAGAGTAGGAACAAAGATAGACCGGAAGATTGAGAGCTTTGCCTTTCGGCTCAACTCTCTCTTCGTTACAACGGTGCGATACAGCGACTGCAATACCGCTCCCGCTGCTCCGATTCTCCGGCCCAACTCACGTTCCATTTTCCCATCACTCGAGAACAAAACCCCAAGATACTTAAACTCCTTCACTTGGGGTAAGGACTCATTCCCTACCTGGAGTAAACACTCCATCGGTTTCCTGCTGAGAACCATGGCCTCAGACTTGGAGGTGCTGATCTTCATCCCAGCCGCTTCACACTCGGCTGCAAACCGATCCAATGAGTGCTGAAGGTCGCAGGCCGATGGCGCCATCAGTACCACATCATCCGCAAAAAGCAGTGACGTGATCCCAAGCTCACCAAGCTGCAGCCCTCCTCCCCCGCGGCTGCGCCTTGAAATCCTGTCCATGAATGTCACAAACAGAATCGGTGACAAAGCGCAGCCCTGTAGGAGACCAACCCTCACTGGAAACGAGTTTGACTTACTGCCGAGAACCCGGACACAGCTTTCGCTTTGGGAGTACAGAGATTGGATGGCCCTAAGTAGTGACCCCCTCACCCCATACTCCCGCAGCACCTCCCACAATAGCTCCCTGGGGACCCGGTCATACGCCTTCTCTAAATCTACAAAACACATGCAGACCGGATAGTCATACTCCCAGGCCCCCTCCAGGATCCTTGCGAGAGTAAAAAGTTGGTCCGTTGTTCCACGCCCTGGTCGGAAACCGCATTGTTCCTCTTCAATCCGAGGTTCGACTATCGTCCGGACCCTCCTTTCCAACACCCTAGAGTAAACTTTCCCGGGGAGGCTGAGTAATGTGATGCCCCTATAATTGGCACACACTCTCCGGTCCCCCTTTTTGAAGAGGGGAACCACCACCCCGGTCTGCCACTCCTTAGGTGCTGTCCCTGACCTCCACGCAATGTTGATGAGACGTGTCATCCATGACAGTCCCTCAACACCCAGAGCCTTCAGCATTTCAGGGCGGATCTCATCAACCCCTGGGGCTTTGCCACTGTGGAGTTGTTTGACTACCTCAGTGACCTCCACCAGGGAAATTGGCGTTGATCCCCCATCATCCTCTAGCTCCGCCTCAACTATAGAGGGGGGATTTGTCGGGTTTAGGAGTTCCTCAAAGTGCTCCTTCCACCGTCCCATCACCTGATCAGTTGAAGTCAGCAGCGTCCCATCCTTGCTGTATACAGCTTGAATGCTTCCCTGCTTTCCCCTCCTGAGGTGCCGGATGGTTTTCCAGAACAACTTTGGTGCCAGCCTAAAGTCCTTCTCCATGGCTTCTCCGAACTCCTCCCACACCCGCTGCTTCGCCTCTGCCACCGCCGAGGCTGCAGTCCTCCGTGCCTGTCGATACCTTGCAACTGCTTCCGGAGTCCCCCGGGATAACATATCCCGGAAGGCTTCCTTCTTCAGTCGGACGGCTCCCCTGACCCCTGGTGTCCACCAGGGTGTTCGGGGATTACCGCCCCTTGAGGCACCCAAGACCTTGAGACCACAACTCTCAGACGCGGCTTTAGCAATGGAGGCTTTGAACATTGCCCACTCTGGTTCTATGCCCCCAGCCCCCACAGGGATGCAAGAGAAGCTCCGCCGGAGGTGTGAGTTGAAGGCCTCCCGTACCGGGGCCTCCTCCAGACGTTCCCAGTTCACCCGCACTACACGTTTGGGCTTTCCAGGTCTGTCCAGGGGCTTCCCCGGCCACCTGACCCAACTCACCACCAGATGGTGATCAGTTGACAGCTCCGCCCCTCTCTTTACCCGAGTGTCCAAAACATAGGGCCTCAGATCCGATGACACGATAACAAAATCTATCATTGACCTTCTGCCCAGGGTGCTCTGGTACCAAGTACACTTATGAGCATCCTTATGTTCGAACATGGTGTTCGTTATGGCCAGTCCATGACTAGCACAGAAGTCCAATAACAAGCCACCACTCGGGTTCAGATCCGGGCGGCCGTGCCTCCCAATCACGCCCCTCCAAGTGTCTCCATCATAATATAAATGTCATGTTGAAATAGTCTTTTGGGGGGCGGGGGTTGATAGGTGTTACATATAAGTTTAACTGAATATTCATACGTTCGTTCTTCTCATGGCCATGTAGGAGTGCTGCATAGCCATTCCTCTGTCACAAATCATCTTCTTTGAAGAACAAGCTGCTGGAATAGGGAAGAGGTGAATCTATGTTTGTTTTTCTATTAAGCACCGTTTTAGATTTCAAAAAACAATAACATTTTTACAATTGAGTTCTATGTAACTGCCAACGGTAAATAAAGATTCAGATTCATTTTGATTATAAAGGCAATGATTTGGTTCTCTTAATTTGTCAGTGCGAAGATAGTAGTCCACCTGCAACCGAGCCCTGCTAACAAGGAACCTGGACCTTACCAGCACAGCAAGTTCTCCTTTGTCAAGCTATCTTTTAAAGAGCATGGGCAGATTGAGGTGATGATCATTTGTTTCCTGTAATATGTGGCTATCTTGACCTGCCCCCTTGATCAGCATCTTCTTTATCCTACATTTGGTCATACTGTGCTAAATGATTGTGCGTGTGTCTGTGTGTCTGTGTGTCTGTGTCTGTGTCTGTGTCTGTGTCTGTGTGTGTGTGTGTGTGTGTGTGTGTGTGTGTGTGTGTACACACAGTTTCACAGGCGGCTGACTGAGGAAATTACCCAGAAGAGATGGGAAAGCACGCCTGTGTCACAGTCGATCCCAACAGCAGCAGGTTCTCAGGTAGTCTTGGGCAGGAAAGATCTAACACTACTATTTGTTCGTTTTTCGAACTTTATTACGTTCATAACCGTCACGGTGGTGGTAGACGACAAAGGTGTTCTTTACGCGCGTTCTAATATTTAGCTAGTGTGGTCCATCAGGCCTAGGTACATGATTGTTTGCTTGTGCCCTTTTGTTCCTGCAGCAGTGTGTGTGTGTGTGTGTGTGTGTGTGTGTGTGTGTGTGTGTGTGTGTGTGTGTGTGTGTGTGTGTGTGTGTGCGCCCACGTGCATGCGTGTATGTGCGCGTGTGTGTGTGTGTGTGTGCGTGTGTGTGTGTGTGTGTGTGTGTGTGTGAGTGTGTGTGTGCGTGCACACCTGGAACCGTGTTCGTTCCCACCATCCAACACCCCACCAGCCCATTCAGCTGTGACCTTAATAGTTAATAGTGTGGGTCCTGCCCCTACTGGCCAGGAGTGGTATACCAATAAAGACCCACAAACTCAAATGGCCTCCTCCAAACACATTTAAATCATACTGTTGTTGCTGTTCGGCAATGTATCTGTATGGATAGTGTTGCCTCTTCGCTGTAACCACAGTCACTCAGAATGGGTCAAAGGGCAAAGTGTTGGGGAGGAAAGAGCCCAGATTTGTACTCTGGGAGAAACTGACACTTAAGTCCACATGGCTTCAGTTAATAATTATTTTCTGTCAGAAATCTTATGGCAGAAGTAGTAGGGGATGTTGTGTTGTCTGCCAACTGGTTACTTAAAGAAAGTGTAGTGAGCTACTTTATCCACGTGGTGGCGCTGTGGATTTGATATGAACTTAAAAGCAGCACGCAAAGCAAATTCCAATCAGAAGCTTTATAGTGGTTTGTTCACTCTGGTTTACTCAAAAATGCAACCACTTTGCTTTTCGTGTAACTTGTTCAGCACAGTCCTTGAACACTGACTTAAATTAAACGGAGAATAGGATCAAGACAATAGTTGATTGAGGACTTCGATTAGATGGGAAAAGAGTTAGTCCTAGGCCACAACAAGTATTATCTTTTTGTTTCTTGACTAGATGTGTAGTGCTATAGGTTTTGCCCGTACATGTGATTGCCTGCTAATTTTATAGAAACTATTTACTTGTTTTGTTTTTTGTTTTTCTTGGATCCTAACGTGTGTGTGTGTGTGTGTGTGTGTGTGTGTGTGTTCTCTCCCTGCCAGGCTGGAAGAACGCGTGCGGTGGGGATTGTGGGCATTGAGAGGAAGCGAGAAGAGAAGAGGAAAGAGACGGACAAAAACATCTCTGAGGTCCGGCAAAGACAACAGACCAAATCCTAAAGCCATCGAAAGGACTATCTAGTAGTATACTGTGTAGACATTGGCTTTAATCTCTCTGAGTGCACCAGGGGAGGTACCGAAGGCAGACACCTCGGCGCTCACACACTTCCTGGTATTGTGTGTGTGTGTGTGTGTGTGTGTGTGTGTGTGTGTGTGTGTGTGTGTGTGTGTGTGCGCGCGCGCGCGTTATATGTTAGAGCTTGTTGCTTGGCCTACTGACTGAACATTTGACACCAGAGAGCATTCAAGGATTTAGCATTTTGACATGACTTCAAATGAAATCAAATTCAATTGAAATAGAAGTATGTCTGACATGATGACAGGGTTGGTCTCTGAAGAATGTGTGGTGGTAATGTCAGCCAGAGGGAGAAAGGGGGGGGGGGGGGTTGTATACTGGAATGATGTCTGTGGTGAGCTTTGATTACTGTTTTTACAGTTCTTGTTTTTGTCATCCTCTTTACTTTCTATGTTTCTAATTCCCTCTCTCTTTTCCTCTGCCTCTCTTTATCTCTCTCTCGTCCTGCTTCTCTCTCTCTCGCTCTTCCTCCTCCTCTCTGCCTTTCTTTATCTCTCTCTCTCTTCCTCTTTCTCTCTGCCTCTCTTTATCTCTCTCTCTCTTCCTCCTCCTCTCTGCCTTTCTTTATCTCTCTCTCTCTTCCTCCTTCTCTCCTTCTCTCTTTATCTCTCTCTCTTCCTCCTTCTCTCCTCTCTTTATCTCTCTCTCTTTTCCTCCCCCTCTCTGCCTCTCTAAACCCTCTCTTTTTCTCCCCCCCCCTCCTGCAGGCGTTTGAAGACCTCAGTAAACTGATGGTCAAGGTAATTCACTTTGCAGCTCCTTCAATCGCACACTTCTCACTCCATCTAGACTCCAGATGATAATTCTAACCTAACTCTTGTTTTACATTGTTTTGTCTTTAGGCTAAGGAAATGGTTGAGCTGTCCAGATCCATCGCAAACAAAATCAAAGACAAACAGGGCGATATCACAGAGGACGAGGTATCTGTTGCTCCTCATCCTAATCTTCATCATCACCATCACAATAACCATCATCATCATCCATTTTGCCGAACAGTTGCCTTTGATGAAAGAAATGTGTCTAGGCGCATTCATGTTTAATTATTAAGAACAAGGCTTTGATGACAGACCAACGGGAAATAGAACTCCTGTCCTGGCAAATTGAAAAGCAAGTCTTAAATGGGGGTTGGATTCAAACAATTATATGAAAGTGTTGGAATTTTGGATCCATTTGGCTTGGCCCTTTTCTGTGGTTTTTACTTTCTTAACCTGTACTCTTGGGAAGTCTCATTAGCCATCTACATTTCAGTAGTTTATTTTTTTAAACCAAGAAACACTAAAAAGTCACATGCCTTTTCCATGTCGAGATGTTCAACGTAACGGCTTTCGTGTGACGCTGATCATGTGACCTCCCAGCTCCTGCTTTAATACTCCTGCTCGTATTCAGCTTTGAGGAAAGGGATTGCAACCTCCCCCTCTTTCTCTTTCTCTGTCTCTGTCTCTATCTCTTTCCCTTTCTCCCCTCTCTCACTCTCTGTCTCTCTCTCTCTATCTATCTCTCTATCTCTCTCTCTCTTTCCCTGTCTCCTCTCTCACCCTCTGTCTATCTCTCTCTATCTCTCTCTCTTTCCCTTTCTCCACTCTCTCAGCCTCTCTCTCTCTCTCTCTCTCTCTCTCTCTCTCTCTCTCTCTCTCTCTCTCTCTCTCTCTCTCTCTCTCTCTTTCTTTCCCTTTCTCTCCTCTCTCACTCTCTGTCTCTTGCTCTCTCGCGTCCTCTACTCATCTACTGTAAGAGGGGTGGGAGGGCTAGTCGAATGATAACTGGTAGCCAGGTGTATGTGTGTGTCACACACACACACACACACACACACACACACACACACACACACACACACACAGGGGTCTGTAACCTCTACTACTGTTTCTTACAGACCATCCGCTTCAAGTCCTATCTACTGAGCATGGGCATTGCCGACCCTGTTACCCGGGAAACGCACGGCTCGGGGACGCACTATCACATGCAGCTGGCCAAACAACTAGGGGACATTCTGCTGGCCCCTCTGGAGGTGTGTGTGTGTGTGTGTGTGTGTGTGTGTGCGTGCGTGCGTGCGTGCGCACAGCTGAACAGCCATTTCCTCACCCCCCCTTTATTACATAGAGTAAATCTTCACTGTACAGAAACTCAGGAAAGACACTTCATATTATGGTCTGTCTGTCTGCATCCTCCAGGAGCGGGGGGGAATGATGGCTCTGACTGAGGTCTACTGTCTGGTCAACAGGGCGAGAGGAATGGAGGTAAGCACACACACACACACACACACACACACACACACACACATTGTGGCAAAGAGTGTGTTTTATCTGACTAAGCACAGATTGATAACACACACACACACACATTGTGGCAGAGAGTGTGTTTACCCTTCACGCATAGTACAACGTCAGTTAAACATGACCAAGCACAGATTGATAACACACACACACACACACACACGTTGTGGAAAGGATTGTGTTTACCCCTCATGTAAAGTACCACGTCAGTTAAATCTGAACCTGATCTCTATCTTAGGTTCTAGTGTGAGCTGTCTGTGTTTTAGTCTGATTCAGTTCCTAGTGTGAGGTGTTTATGAGCACTTTGTGTTTTGGTCTGGTTCAGTTCTATCTTAGGGTGTATTGTGAGGTGTTTGTGAGCAAATTGTGTTTCTGAATAGTTCAATTCTATCTTAGGGTCTAGTGTGAGGTGTCTGAGGCATTAGTTCTATCTTAGGGTCTAGTGTGAGGTGTTTGTGATCACATTGTGTTTCTGAATAGTTCAGCTCCATCTGTGGTTCTAGTGTGAGGTGTTTGTGAGCACATTGTGTTTCTGAATAGTTCAGCTCCATCTATGGTTCTAGTGTGAGGTGTTTGTGAGCACATTGTGTTTCTGAATAGGTCAGCTCCATCTATGGTTCTAGTGTGAGGTGTTTGTGAGCACTGTGTTTCGGTCCGGCTCAGTTCTTCAGTGCTACCTCTACACCCCCCATGGAGTACACAGACCTTGTGGTCCTTCATGTCAACACCAGTTCTGTTCTACTTCTTCCTGTGGCCTTTGAGACGATGAACCCCCGGCTCACAGCTGTTCTCTGTCTGCCCCCTTCCGTTCTCCATGCTGACTGTCCCAGCTGCTGTCTCCTGAGGACTTGGTCAACGCGTGCAAGATATTTGAATCGCTCAAGCTACCACTGAGGTGGGTAGTGTGTGTGTGTGTGTGTGTGTGTGTGTGTGTGTGTGTGTGTGTGTGTGTGTGTGCGTGCGTGCGTGAATGTGTGTGTGCGTCAGTTTCTCAGGGGTGTGTGTGTGTGTGTGTGTGTGTGTGTGTGTGTGTGTGTGTGTGTGTGTGTGTGTGTGTGTGTGTGTGTGTGTGTGTGTGTGTGTGTGTGTGTGTGTGTGTGTGTGTCAGAGGAATCGGCCAGGCTCTTCCTGCCTGATTTCCTGTTTTTGGAGGTCACGTCCGCCCTCTGTCATTTCCTGTCACTTCCCAGAGTTTCAAAAGAAAACATTGGGTGGTTCCTCCACCAACCAAGTCCTCTGGACAATATCCTCACAGGTCAAGGGCCTGTCTCTGTTTCTAAGTGGCTTCATTTATTTGTTTTCAATTCTGCCATCCTCTTCGTCACTCCCTTTCGTGTGTGTGTGTGTGTGTGTGTGTGTGTGTGTGTGTGTGTGTGTGTGTGTGTGTGTGCGCGCGTATGTGTGTGCGTATAGGTTACGTGTGTTTGACAGCGGTGTGATGGTCGTCCAACTGCAGTCGCACAGCGAGGAGGAAATGATCGCCTCAGCGCTGGACAATGTACGCTCCACCTTGCTGGTGCACCAACACAACACAAGGCCCCGCCATTACAGACCACTCGAATATTTGATGAGTCATCCTTAGCTCTCCCGCAGCTGCAGCCGGCTATTGTTCTCTTCGGGTTCTTTTTAAGATATCCTTTCTGTTTCTCTCCCTCTTTTTCTTTCTGTCCTTCTCGCTCTTTCTCTTTTCTCTCCTCCTCTTTTCTCTCTCTCTCTCTCTCACCCTCTCCTCTACCTCAGGTGACCGAGAGAGGCTCCCTGACAGCGGAGGAGTTTGCCAAGCTGCTGGGTCTCTCTGTTCTTCTTTCTAAAGAGAGGTATGTCACCACACCGGCCTTCACGGCGTGCCCGAGACGGACTTAGGGACTGTGTTATCGAGGGACTATTACCCTCTAAGCTGTTGCCACTCTCTCCATCTCTATCTGACCTCCTCTTTCCCTTCATCCCTCATTCCCTGGCCTCCCCCTCTCTTTTCATCCCTCTCTGACCTCCTCTTTCCCTTCATCCCTCACTCCCCACCTCCCTGACCTCCCCCTCTCTCTCCATCTCGTTCCGTTCTCATCCTCATCCCTCACTCTGCCCCCCCTCCTTCTCCCACTCTCTCCATCTCTCTCTGACCTCCTACGTCTCCTTGTCTCTCACTCTGTCTGTCCCTCCTCTCCTTCTCCTTCTCCCCCTCCCTCCCTCCCTCGCTCTATCCCTCCTTCCCCTCTCTCCCGCGTCTCCAGGTTGCTGCTGGCTGAAAAGGTGGGCCACATCTGTCGGGATGACTCGGTGGAGGGTCTGAGGTTCTACCCAAACCGGTTCTAACCCGCCCACGCCGGTCCTAGGCGGAAACTGGTCGCCCGGCAAGCCGACGTTCTGAGCTGACGGACTGATGTCACACCAGGGTTTCTCCCTCCCTGTCTGTGGAGTGGAAAGTCTGACTAGCTACAGTGGAGCAGAGACATATCTCATGGTCGTTAAACCATGCAACGTTTTCAAACTGGTGTCGAATATATTTTGTGACACGTGCCCACGGGGAACTGCAGTGCAGGAATTGAGGAAAGTTACTGTGTTTCTGCTTTGGTTAGCTATTGGACACTGAGGACGTGGTATTGGATTGTATTTAGTCGTACTGCCTCTTCACAACTCTTTCAGGTTTTGGGATCTCTTCAACATGTCTTATGCAGGAATATGTTTCCAAAGATTCTGTGGCACACTCCATATCAAAACGTTTGAATACTTATTAACCGGGACAAAGCTACAGTGCTTCCAGCAGTCAGGTTTCATGGTTCATGTTCAACAATGCCATTGTAGAGAATAATCTGGATGAGGGTTTGGATGGGCTGCATATTCTTATGCATTTCCTGTGTTTGATTGAATATCGTATCACTCAACAGCGTTTGTAGTTAAAAAATGTCCACCCACTAAAACGTGTTTTACCCCCCCACACTGGTGTGTTGGCTGCTTTGTGATCTTACAGCTTGTCATCGTTATTTATGCTTTTAAGCATTCATTATCAAGCATTATGGCGTTCACTGTAATTTAGTGAGCTCTTGTTCATTATGCATATTTGGCTCATATGGATTTTCTCTGGATTGGATTTGGACCAATCAACAGCAGCCAGGCAGGGGAAGGTTCCCACATTCTAGAGCTTTGGCTTCCCGGCTGTTCCGTTTGGAACACATGGGACATGCATGCATGCCGCCACATGATGTGTGTTTCGTTTCAAACACTGCCTTTTGCTTGGGGGGGGGGGGGGGGGGGGGGGGGGGGGGGGGGGGCGGAGGAGCAAGCATCGATGTAGGTTGCTGTTTTTATAGAGTGTATTTTCCTGAGACACTCACTGTAACTGCGACGCCTACAAAAAAAGGTATTAAAACATACATGTGTATTCCCGTCATGAAGCTGTACAGGGTCATTTCAATTCATGGCCAGAAATTGGCAAAAACATGACATTTAAGATAAATGTTATAAAACCGTGTGGTGTAACGGTATTCAACCTGACCATGGTACCTAGTGAGGCTATTTGGTGTGTTACCCCAGAGTCGATTCCACTGTAATGTAATCCCCTAAGAGGGGCCCGTTTTAAAACCCAGAGATTAACCCTGCTCTTTGTTCTCCATCTGAGGGTGTAACCCAGTGCTAGGCTGGGTTAGTGCATTGGTCCACATCGACTTCCTGTGTTCTGCTGGGCCTGCTCCTCATTGGTCCACGAGGGTTCTGCTCCGTTAGGCTGATTAGATTAGCCTGCCATGTGCTTCAGTCATTGGTCGTTAATTAATTCAATTAGTGGGAGGAAGCCACAGGCTGACTGACCTAATCCATATCCTAATAATAAGACATCTTTATCTGTGTGGCACTCTTCAGAACAAAATATTGAAACTGCCCCGGGCAAAAATAAAAGTGTGTGTGTGTGTGTGTGTGTGTGTGTGTGTGTGTGTGTGTGTGTGTGTGTGTGTGTGTGTGTGTGTGTGTACGTACGGGACGGGACCTTTGGCTGCGCATCATCTCAAGTTTAAGCAAGTTTGAGAAGGATTCACCAAACCCCAACAGTTTGTTGTATAGTATGCTTTAATATATTTTATTGTTTTTACAAATATTATTATTATTATGTTTCCTACTTTTCTTGCTGGTCCTGGATGGGTTGACTTCAGCTGCTGTCTGACAGTGGGAGGTTACGGGTTGTTGCTGGATTATGAAGCAGTAAGACCTGTTAGTCAGGTGAACCTTTTTATGTGCAGGTGGAGTTCGTTCGACTGTGATGAGTATTTCACAAAATATTCCTTCACCGTTCCATGTATAGTTCCATTTGATGAAGTGATCATTTTATTTTGACACCACCAGATTCTTTTAAGGTTGGATTACCTGTTCAATATGCTCTCTGAAGCTCCAGGTGTTAAGGGGAAAATTGAGCTGTGATTGTTTTTTAATTAATCTTTTTAGACGCTTCTTTAAAGTAGCTTAATGTCTTCCCTCGGGCATTACTACACTTTGAACGGCCATTGTGTGTCCATTCATGTCGGCATGTCATTCCCCCCTCCGACAGGTGAAACTCCAGCTAGAGCTTCTCAATGACTCACAACGTTCTGTTGAACGTTTCTTCTGTTAGGGCCTTCGGCGGTAAAACATAAATAAAAATAATTATAATAATTGGGATGTAAAATGCCGTTAACATTATGGCTTAAGTGGACAGTACTTTTGTTAAATTACTGTATTAATGTGAAATGATATATATGATAAATATATATTTTGTATTATTATTTTTATGTTTTTATTATAATTTTTTTATAATAGGCCTACGTTCTTACTGGTCAATAATTAGTTTGAGGAATCATATCATTTTTATGTTACCATAAAATACACCGCGACTGCATGTATTATGCCATATTACGTCATTAGCTCATCCAGGGAGCATTTCCTAGCAACGCTCGCTCACGCCTCGTACATGCTTGAGAGTTGCTCTGTACAGGCGGTTGTCCGTTGGACCCGGTCACGGGAATCTGGTCTGCAACTCACCCGCTACACGCAACTTGATCGGTGGACGCCAATCGATGATGATTCGACTCCAGCCGATAGGGCATGTTACTGTCGCTTTCCCTGAAATCTTGACAAAAACTATGGATTAACGATGTTCGGCTAAGTATACAAGAAATGTGAGTAGAACAGTAGAATATGCTGACGTGCCTAGAAATTATCTTAATTTTACATATCAAATCTGAGACACACACCATTGATGCTTCCATGTTTTCCTGCTTTATACTTGTGAATTATGTAATGGTGTTGTGAGCAGAGTTTAGAGTTAAAAGACGTATTGCACTGTGCAGTTGGAGATACTGTCTAGATTCACTGTAAAGTTAAGGTTAATTACTGTAACTTTTTACAGTTAAGGTTAATTACGTGTTTCACTGTATACGGGCAGGGGCAGGGTTAATGACTTATTGCACTCTACAGTTAAGAGTGCATGACATGTCGCACTGCAGTTTACACTTAGTCAGCAAACAAACGAAAATCTCAAACATGTCACAAAGCATTAGTCATATTGATCAGTCATACAAGGCAGGCTACATTTAGATTCAATCTAGATTTAGCTAGAGTCTTTGTTTCAAGACAATGCTTTTGTTTACAGACATGCTACATGTTTCCATGTAGGAAGTGTTTGCCTCCAACTGTTTTCTATTCACCGTGATAATTTCTAACTAAGAATGAACGCAAATAACTCCTATGACCTGAGGCACCTGCTAAACAAGTTTGAAGTTTTAAATGACGTCTGCAATTTACTGTAGGCCTGATGCGGTTACATAGACTACTGCTGTTAATCCTCTGAGCCTTGAGGACAGAAAGCCCCTCAAACAGCAATCAGAGACATGGGTGTGTTTTTAGTGAGGAGGGAATAGACACACTCAGATATAGGAGGGAGTTATTTTTGTATATTTCTTTTCTGATGTTCGGTGGAAAAACAAAATGAAACGGAAGCGGCGAGGAGCTAGACCTCTATTGTGCTATGTCAACGGCCTGGGATTGAAACCTAGGGGGTATTTTTTCTGGTTTATTCTGGGTGCACACACACACACACACACACACACACAAGACCTGTCGGTAGACCATGCATTTTCTCAGCGAAAGAAAGAGACCCCCTATGGTGGCCGATGTGGATTTCCATTACCCAGATGAAAGCTAAAGGAAAGCACATCCATAAATCTTGAACACCCTGTCCAACTGTCTCTCCAGCCATTTCCTGGCCATGTCCTGTTCTGGTCGTCTATTGACATCTCAGGTGACTGCACCTCCGCCACGCTTTGTTCAGGCCCATTTGGACCAACACCAGACAGTTTTATCCGTTCGCCACCCTTCCTGTCACCTCACGCGTTTCAGTTGCGTTACATTTTTTTTTTTTCTTCTTTGTTTGTTTTGTTTTCTGACGGACCTGGTGTTGATATTCCAGAACTCTGGGATGGCGGAGTAGAGGGGTCATGTGGTGTGGGAGTGAGGTTCCAAAGGCACCGCCATCGGAATGCCACAGGGTCGCGTTCCCTTGTTGCCGTTCTTGCTGGCGCTCGTCGGTTATGGTGAGTGTTGCCGTCCACCACCACAAACACCGCGCTGACCTCTGCCTGCTTAATGTGTTGGTTCGGCTTGTTATGATGACGGAGCAATGATAACACACATGGGCTAGCTCGGAATTCATACGACACAGCTGTGGAGCCTCGTTGCCAGACCACTTAATGTGTGTGTGTGTGTGTGTGTGTGTGTGTGTGAGAGAGAGAGAGTGATTGCGAGTGATTGCGAGTTGAGAAATGCAAATGTATTAAAATGCAGCCATTTTTAAGGTACGGCTGTAAAGGGAATGGGTAGATTGGTGGTGGGTCCAACTTTTATTCTGTCTGTTGTATTGTGTGTGTTTTGAATGTTTTAGTGACATGGTAGAACTCTATTTAGATTGGTACATTTACAGCCAGCCACATACCCACATATTATGACGCGATGTCACCTCTAGTGTTCTATCTCTATGCCTATACTCACCAACAGTCACACTGTCAGAGTAGAGCTACAGACCAACATTGCCTCAGACTACATTACACACCATCCATACCACTTACTCCACCACTACAGGCCAAACGTTAGGCCACATTCACACATCACAGCACCGCTACAGACCAACACAACCTTAAACCACATTACACACCATCCATACCACTGCTACAGACCAACACAACCTTAAACCACATTACACACCATCCATACCACTGCTACAGACCAACACAACCTTAAACCACATTACACACCATCCATACCACTGCTACAGACCAACACAACCTTAAACCACATTACACACCATCCATACCACTGCTACAGACCAACACAACCTTAAACCACATTACACACCATCCATACCACTGCTACAGACCAACACAACCTTAAACCACATTACACACCATCCATACCACTGCTACAGACCAACAGAACTTTAAACTACATTCTGACATCACAGCACTGCTGCAGACCAACACAACCTTAAACCACATTACACACCATCCATACCACTGCTACAGACCAACAGAACTTTAAACTACATTCTGACATCACAGCACCGCTACAGACCAACACAACCTTAAACCACATTACACACCATCCATACCACTGCTACAGACCAACAGAACTTTAAACTACATTCTGACATCACAGCACTGCTGCAGACCAACACAACCTTAAACCACATTACACACCATCCATACCACTGCTACAGACCAACAGAACTTTAAACTACATTCTGACATCACAGCACTGCTGCAGACCAACACAACCTTAAACCACATGACACATCACAGCACTGCTATACAGAACAACACAGCATTAGACCATGTTATTAATCTCGATGTTACTAATGCTGCCGAACACAGCAACATGAGGGATGAGAAGGTAAACACTGTTGAATAAATCTAGATCTTCAGGTGCCACATCCGCACAAGCAATAGCTATGCACGTAACAAAAAACGGTAAAGCTTTCCTGCTTTTCATCCATTTCATTCCTCTATTCTCCTTCCTAAATCCTTCCCTTCTTTCGATTGCCTAACTTACAATAGCCACTGACCTGTGAACCAATGAAATTGGGGGATAAGAAGATAGCTCTGTTCATGAAGTGTTTGTCTACAGGTGAATAACCACATACAGCCACACCTGCACTCAAAGTATCTGTACACATTACAAAACCTCCCTCTCTCTTGCTCTCTTTCAAAAACTTAAGTTTTCTTTCTTATCTCTTTTGCTCCTGTCTTTCCTAAATCACCCCTTTCTTTTTTTCTTCTTACAACAACACGCCTGACAGCACTATGAATATGGTCAACATCTTTTTTTTCCTCATCAATCCTCTCTTTTCTCTCCTAGTTTGCCTTCTGTATCATCATCATTAAGATATGATTGTATAATGTATTAACCGGGCCTTAATCCCCCCCCCCCCCCCCCCCCCCCCCCCCCCCCCCCCCCCCCCCCCCCCCCCCCCCCCCCCCCCCCCCCCCCCCCCCCCCCCCCCCCCCCTTCCTCCAGCTATGGCAGGCCTGACCCTTTGGCCGTCCCTCCACGTTGCCCTCAGCAACGCCAGTGTGTTTGTGGACTACAGTGCGGACCATAACGACTCCGCGACCCCTGACCTCAACGCGACCCTCTCCCTGGTCGACACGGTGACCAACGCCACAGTCCTGACCAGAGTTCTCCCCAGCAACCTCGCGGAAGGGAGGCTGGAGTTCGACTGTTCCTGCTTCCTGTATGCCGGGACTTTTCGTTTCCTCCTGGAACACAGGAACTACGCCACAGCAGTTGTTTCCAGTGGAACTGATACTGGCGTCGGGACACACAGATTCGCCCGGTGGTGGAGTACGGAACTGCAGGTGCACTGGCCCACCTTTCACATCGCTGTGGAGAGGGCCAGTAACCAATCAGGGTCCTTTCAGGTAACACTGATGACATTGGTTGTTGTTGAAGTAACCAGCGTTAACGTGCTACCGAGCCTGCATTAAGACATCGTTTATTTGTTGGTTCCTTGTATGTTTCTGCTTGCTTTATGTGAAGCACATTCATTTGACCATGTATACGAAATGTGTTATTCAAGTAAATTTGATTTCATTTGATTTGCACTGTAACTCCAATCTCTGTTATAAGCTTCGCCATAAACTGAACTAGCACTAAGCTAATAATAATAATAATAAGTATGTATTTATATGTCCCTTTTCACTTTTCATAATGTTACAAAGTGCTGATCCCTGTTATGGTATTCCCCATCGCTGCCTGGTCCATCTCTCTCTCATCACAGGTGGGGATCTCCACCAATGAGCTCTTCAAGTCCTGCTCCAGCGGACTAGGCTCCACCCTCTTCCTAGAGGTCAGTTACCTGGAGTACAACCAGATTGGCCGCAAGGCCATCGACAAGGTCCGCGTCCGCACGCGGCACCCCATCGAAACGCCCCGCGCCCAGACTGTGGAGCTGGCCTGCGCCTTCCCCTTCATGGAGAGAGACTTCATCCGCGTGGCCCTGCGCTCCCCCCACTCCAGCCAGGACGTCAAGAGCTCGGGCCCGCTCTACCTCTCCCGGATCTTCTCCTACAAGCTGCTGGTGGACAACGTCCCCTCCTTTAGGACGGGATGTGAGGGCGCGGTGTCGGTCAGGCTGGTGGCTCCGCCCTGCGCACACGTCAACGGCAAGATACAGCTGTACCGGGACAGTGGGGGCGCCGGGTCTCCCGGGCTGGGTGCAGGGTTGGGTGGGTTCCTATCCGAGGAACCCCCCTGGCCCCCGCTAGCCTTCAACTGGCTGACCCAGGGGGAGAACGAGACGGAGTTCAACTGCTCCGTGTTCGACCCGGGAAGGAATAAGTACTGCTTCCGCTTCGTCTTCAACTTCAGTCGTTCCCCCAGCCCCGCCCAGACCTGCCTGGTGGTCCAACGCAACGCAGGTGAGCCGGGGACTGGGGGACGACGTCGTCGTAGCAACGTGGCATTCTTACGTAGTGGCAGCACGGCACGCACGTTGCATACCACAACAACACCACCAACAACAAAGAGACTGGACGAGTTAGCGTTTGTTTTCTTTGTTTAGGCCAGGGCAGTTTTATAAAGTGTTTTAGTTTCATCGTTTATGGTTTCTTATTCAGGATGTTGGACAAATAGATTCTTTTCAAGTTTAATTCTGTGCAATTATGTTAAGTTAAAAGCTTTCAAAGGCAAATTTGCGAGCAGAAACTTAATCTAGCACTGCACTGGCGGTTTCTATCAGCTTACTAGTCAATGATTTCATTTGCAAGCCCCAGGACCCATGGCTAATAACCTTTCAGATCCACTCATAAAAGTCATGACTTCTTAATGATAGCAATCTGATTGTTGCCATGCCAGGAAAGAGGAATCACCTTTACCTGAACCGACACTACAATGAAAGCCATTAGGGAAATATACAATGATTAAACAACTGGATTTAACCCACTTTTCACGTTGTCATAATAAATACGGATATATGTAACTCAGTATTGATGCGGGGAAAATTATCGTATAGGATCTTGACTTGTTTGTGATTGTAGCTCACAACTGGTACATTATCACATGGTCCCCTCAATAGCTGCTGTTAAGACAGTTTAGCTGAGAGAGTTGTTTGGCATGCTTGTTGTTATTAGATTAGATTAGTTTCCTGGAGTATTGTTGTAATTTTCCATCTGCTGTGCTGTCAGCATACAAGACAGAGCCATTGTGTTCTTTATCAACCCAAGTTAAAACGCTTATTTATAAATATCCGATCAAACTGTAAAATATCACATGCTGATTTCAATACTTATAGTATTGTAGTATTGGCCACCGGGATATTTTTTCAAATAACCCACCAAAGTCAAAGCATCATCGTGGCTAACTTTTGGTAATAACTTTTTTTCACACAAAACAATCTACGAATCTATTTAACATTTTTGGTGTGTGATATTAGTAGCTAGTAACATTAGTAACTAAGCAAACAACAAATCCTAACTCTCTTTCTCGTACACTGTCCAGAGTCTTGGGGTCCATGGCAACCGTGGAACGTGTGCAGTGTGAGTTGCGGCGAGGGCGTCAGAGAGCGCATACGCGAGTGTCTGCTGCCCTCTGGTGGTGGCGGGAGGCAGTGCACCGGCATGCTGAAGGAACAGTCCCTCTGCTCGCTGGAAGACTGCGCAGGTTCCAAAGCTACCATACTGCACTCTTTCCTCCTCTCTTTCTTAGTCTCTTTGCCTTTCTTTTTCACCCTCTCCTCCTGTTTTCTATCATCATCTGTTCATTTTGAGAACTGCTGCCATCACTTTCTGTCTTCTTTACTAATTTCTTCTTCTACTGCACCTGTGCTCTGGAAGACTGTCCAGGCCTTCTGGCTGTCGCCACGGAAACAGTTTATCGTCCCTCATCAACACTATCATTTTCGTCTTACCCCCGCGTATATATCAGTAAACTATATCAAAGCCTGGTATTACAGCGGTGTTACCGTAACAATGTTCCCTCTCTCCTCGTCCTCCAGTGGTCCCCCGTCCCTCCCCTTCCCTTCCCCCTGTCGGAGGCACCCCTCTGGGGGGAGGTAACTTCGTGGTGGTGGCCGGCATCTCCCTGTGTCTGGTGGTCATCCTGGCCACGGTCCTGATCACCGTGTGGAGGAGACTCAGACTCCACGGCTCCACCCACTCCCCTGGGGGACGCAAGCTCTCCGACGAGGCCTCCATCTGCGGCCACAGCCTGCAGAGACCCAGCCTGTCGGACAGCCAGGGCCCTCGAGGGGGGCTGCCGATGAAGCCGGCCCAGATGGAGAGGCGTTCCGTGGGCTGTCCGCCTCTAGCCCAGCCCCCGGTCCTAGCTCTGCCCCACGACCCGGAGAGATTGTCGCCCTCTGGACAGAAGGTGCTGCCCCCTATCTTTGGGTATGTTCCACTGCTGGTAAACTGTTTGTTTCACTAGCATGCAGATGGCATTTGCAAAATGTGTATGTGGAAACAAAACCCTGAAAAATTATATTTTTCACGGATAAATAATGACACTACTCCAAATGTATAACTCCCAAAACAATGTGTGTTTATTGGAACTTTTCTCCCGGCCTCTGCAGGTATCGTCTGGCCCAGCACCAGCTGAAGGAGATGAAGAAGAAAGGCCTGAAGGAGGCGACCCAGATGTACCACGTCTCCCAGAGCCCGGTTGACGACACCTTGCTTGAGACCACCGCAACACCCACCCAAGCCTCCACTCCAACCCCAGCAGGGTGCACTTCCTCTGGGCTTGGCGGCAGCCCCGCCCCCCTCAACCTCCAAGAGGAGGGCAGCCTGAGCCGCTTCCGTATTACAGCCCCCTTCCCCGAGCACAGAGGCCCGGCTCAGAGCTACTCCAGGACCCTGCCGGACCGACTGAGCTCCAGGACGGAGGTCCATCCGGGGCCTCCGGTCTCCGGTTATGGGGGTGGAGGGAGCTCCAAGCGAAATCGTACAGCTGACTGGGTGGAGATGGTGGAGAGGAGTGGGTTCGGAGGAGGAGGAGGAGGAGGAGGAGGAGGAGGAGGAGGAGGAGGAGGAGGAGGAGGAGAGGTTAACTCCTATCAGAAGAACCCTTCTTTCAGGCGGACTTGTAGTTTCAACGACACCAGGCCTCAGATTCCTGCATTGACTCAGGCCAGGCCGTACAGAGAAAGGAGCAGGACCCAGGTTGGTGTCCAGGGCCTTCATGAATCCCTCTTCTCTGACACATTTTCCCGAATATTTTACTCTTTGTGCACTCTATGTTCATTAATTAATGCTATTTATTTATTTTAATGTTAATGTTAATTCATGTTTTTTTTCCATGAATTCAATGAAATATGAATACAAATATTTCTTATTGATATTTCATTAAATTTTTATGAATCCATTGATTATAATAGTTTTCACTCAATAATAATATGCTATATTCATTGTGCTTTCATTAAATATTCCTAATAATATTTCATATTTACTGTGCCTTGTGTTTACCAGGTGCTCCCCAGGACCATCCCGGAGGGTAGCTGTAAAACCAGAGGAGCCTGGGAGAGTCAGGCCTTCCTCACCTACTCCATCCCCGAGCAGGGGCCCTCGGACTGGGCCACGGCCAAACCCCGACCCCCTGGAGACGCCCGACGGAGGCCCTGGGTGGAGAACTCCGCTCCTCTTCTCAACGGGGACCTCAAACACGCAGGGACCAATACGGCGGCCGTCGACGCCACCCACCGGCCCGGCGAGGCGGCCCTGGCGGGGGAGGGGGAGCGACGGAGGAGCGGGGGCGGAGCCTCGGGGATCGGAGGACCAATGGGGAAACCGGAGCTCCACAACGGGAACCACCTGGGTCTGGACCGCGCGGAGCGGGCCGAGCAGAACTGGAGCCGCCGCGGCCCCTCTCCCATCCAGAGAAACATCCTGGCTCGGAAACTCAAAGAGGCCCAGTCCTGCGGCGCCGCCCCCGGCCAGAGGGGGCGCCAGCGCAGCTCCACCTTCAGCGTGTCTACCTCGGAGCAGAGGAAGGGACGCTGCCGCTCGCTGCCTCTGTCCGGGGACTACAGCAGCGGTGGGGGGTCGCCTTACGGTCTGAGTGAAGCCGAGCAGAGGATGATGGACCTGGACCTGTCCTCCTCTTACATGGCGGAGTAGATCACTGTCCTCCTCCTACATGGAGGAGTAGATCACGGTCTTTCTCTTACATGGAGGAATAGATCACTGTCCTCCTCTTACATGGAGGAGTAAATCCCTGTCCTCTTCTAACACAGAGGAGTGTCCAGGCAGAGGCCTGAGGTAAAGCAATCAAACAAACTAGTTGGGGCCGTGGTCGAATGCTAATCACAGAACCGTTTGGAGGACTTTAAGGTGTTATTTGCAGGCTGTTGAGGGATCTTTAGCGTGACTGTTGAATCACATGACCGTTGTTATGTCCTGTGAGAGAACTATAAGATACCTGTACCCCCCACTAATTCGCTGTGACACCTGGGGCCTCCGCAGAGCTGAACCCATGATAAACACCTTGTCCTCTCTGTATTTTCATCGTTAGAACTGTTTTCAGTAACAAGGGAGAGTGTTCTTGCTGTCTGTAACACTGTACTGGTTTGAACCAACCTCACTGCTCTTCAGGGACAAATACCTATATAAAATGTGATGTAAGGTATTTTTCTGTTGTTTTTTAAACGTCCATGTATATATATCAGTATATTCCTATTAATATTAATTTCTAGTTAATATAAAAAAATAAAAAAAAATATGTGTGAGCATCAGGGAGGTTTTTGAGATTAAAATTATCTTCAGTAAAGCCACAAAACAAAAAGAAGTGGAATTAAGTGTAAATGCATCTTCAGCCATTTATGAATTAAAATTGTGAATGCAATAGAATATACATAAAGTGTAAACTTTTGAATACCTGTAAATTAAACAATCATGGGGAACTAAATGAACTAATAAAAGTTTTTAAACAATGAATATAATGTCTACATGTAAAATGAATCCTGTCTCATTCCATAAATGAATGCGATATATAAATGTCTTATAGCAGAGGTGATACCAGAGGCACAACCGGATTCCTGCATTAAATGCCTAACAAAAGGAAACAGTTTGAAAAAACTATTTGAATATGTGGAAACTACCTCCAATGCGTGTTTGTAAAACTAGAGAGCTAGGATGCTTGTGCAAAAAAATTACATGAGAAAAAATAGTCCAAACTTTCAGTATTTCTTCAAAGGTACGCTTAGGTTTAATGAAAAAAGCAGACCTGTAAGCATCGAATACTCAACGATTCAATTAGAAATGTCGTGAGTTGACATGGTTTTAGAAGCACGTTGTTACAAAGGGAAAATAAATTAATTGAAGTTTCTGTTGACGCTGTTGATGGAAACCCTGTTCTGAAAAAGGGTTTCACAACAAAACAAACACGACCCTAAATCAACTGAAACAAGGAGCTTTCCAGTTTTTCCGGTCTGTGTTTTTTTTGGTTAAACAAAGCGAAAAGAGGTGCATAGGATTACAAGCGAAACTTCCAGAGCCCGAAGCCATGGCACACTCATTGTGTTCGTTTTCTCAATTAATTTCCATTGTCGGCATCCTGATGTGCATGTGAAAAATCTGAAAAACAAAATACCTATTTGAGTGAACCATACACACGCATTCATTCAGCATTGCTACCTGGGGCCTACCTCTTAAAATGATGTATAGTTCATTTTCCTGGAGTTTTTATTAAATGCCATTATTACGCTTAGTAGTATTAGTATGCTGAATGTTCCCAAATAAGAAGCAACGTCGTAATGATATTTGGCTGTCCACCACAGATGGGGTTTCAGTGTCCCTGAGGTATTAGTAAATAATTACATCAAGGAGTGGTATGTAAAAGGGTAAGACCTCAGTGACACACTAACATACTAGAAATCCTCTGTAGAATAAGGACGCAGGTAGGGTCGCAACCTACATTTGAAAGAACGGTCGCAGAACAGGTTGGAGTACAACGGAGTGGTTCAGAGAGACCGCAGCTGCGAGATGAATATAGGGTAAGGTGAACACAATCCTATACTTTATATCCATACAGAATGGCAATTTATACCATTTTATAGTCGTATAGTAGACCATTGTATAGTATAGCCTATGCTGTTGTGGTAAGGGATATAGGCATATATGGCCTATATTATTTATACCTATATGTTTCTTTAGAAACAAGCCTACTTCTAAATATAAATAAAGTATTTAAAAAAGATTTCATATAAACATAGACGCCCTGCTGCGTCTGCTTGATTGGGCTAAATAAGGTATTACACAGCGAAAATCATTGCATTTCCTGCAACATGAAATATGGGATATTGCACGCCTTAAAATGCTGTACTGAGACGGAACGGGATTCTTTAGCTAATTGCCTAAATAGTTTATTTTAAATAGGCCTATATAGAGCAGATTTCCTTTATTTCCTTTAAAGAGCAGATTTCCTTTATTGCAACGAAAAATATTACATTTATAACAAACATTCTTCGTTTGAAACTATTGGCACTCTGAGACTCGGTCTGTCATTTTGATTGCATATTGGTCCAATTGCCTGCAAGTGAAAAGTGAAGGCAATTCGCATGCTAATATTCCGAATTAGGCTGTAGTGATGTGAAATGTGTGAAATAGTCGTGGCAATAAAAAGATTGACCAAAATCCAAATGTTTAAATGCTTGGGCTAACCGCTCATACAGTACTAAGTAGGCCTATGGGGTAAGGAACAAGATTAGGGAACCGAATTAGAAAAGGGAGCTAAAGTGAAGAACGTTAGCGAAGACCAAAAAAGGTCAACGTTAAAATAATTTTTCAAAGCCCTTGTCCAATTCTTTCGAGCTTCAAGGACGTCAGTTGGTAAATTAAACTCTTGCAGAATACACAATTAAATGTATCATTTAATTCCTCGCATTGTTATTAGGCAGAATTCTAAAGTCATGGAGAGTGGAATGATGTTCATCATTTTATTATCAGGTTAGTCCTTTAACAGAAAATATAAATAATTAAAAAACGATTATCACCTAATACAAATATTTATTTTAAAATCTTATTTTGTATACTTCTCGGGAAACTTATATTTAACTTATATAACTCATATTTGTTGACGTTATTTTCAGGGATGACCATCACCGGCTCTTCTCTATCACAGCAGTATCACTTCATTAACACCAGGAAAACCTGGAGTGAAGCTCAGAGTTACTGTCGACAGCACTACAGTGACCTGGCAACCATAGAAAACTCGGAGGACATGGCAAGGCTCATTTCAGTTAACAATAACTTCAGTGCCAAAGCCTGGATTGGACTTTATGATGACTTAAATGTCTGGAAGTGGTCTCTGGAAGACCCCGACTTCTATGGTCCAGGAGAAACGGAGTTTAGAGACTGGAGCAGTAAGTATGACGAACCTAATAATGCAGGCGGTCAAGAGTATTGTGTTCAACAGAGCCCTTTGACGTTTACAAATCCTCTTACCTGGAATGATAAGAAATGCAGGGACGCATTTTCATTTATTTGCTATGATGGTAAGTTTATCAATCGATAAAAGAAAACTTTCTGAATTTAGATTATTTTGGGCTTTTAGCAACTAACATTTGATCCAATCATTTTAGGAAGACCATATTCAAGCAAAATGAATGTGTTGGTAGAAACAAAGATGGCCTGGACGGATGCTCAGAGTTACTGCAGAATCCACTACACAGACCTGGTCAGCGTTCGTAACCTGCAGGAGAACCAGGCTGTAAAAGACCTAGCTGGTTCGAACGGCGCGTGGATCGGTCTGTACAGAACCAAGCTCTGGTCCGATGGCAGTGACTCCACCTTCACCTTCTGGAGTCCAGGCCAGCCCAGTCGTAATGGTACCAGCTGTGCCACAGTTCTGATGGGAGACTCTGGGAAATGGAGTGTGGAGAGCTGTGACACAACGCTCCCTTTCTTCTGTCACGGTGGTGGGTGTTTTACTGGGTTTCCCGTAATGTAACCTGCAGTTTAAATATATTGTTAATCACTGTGTGTCTTGTTTAACTCAGTTGGCGAGTCTTTGCCAATGACAGTATTGACAGCTACACCTACAGCCCTAATGGATCCACCTGCAACCACCAGTAAGCCTGCACCCCTCATACAATAAACGGATTTAAAAGAAGGGCACCATTAAGAAGTTGGTTTTGAGTGACAGCCTATTGTTTTGTTTTCGTTTATAAATATATATATATATATATATATATATATATATATAAAGGCTGCGCATGACACTCTTGTGTTACCTTTTCGCAGATCACATTGTTAGACTGAGAGCAAAAGTCAGTATTGCTGCTCCGATAACATCTCAAAACATCACTGACGTCTTGGAGAAGGTAGATGTGCCTCATTGAAATCATACGGTTTTGCTGGCGTTTTTTTGGGGGGGGGGGGGGGGGCTAATTTACCACATTATATTTTACATTACCGTAAACTCACTTCTGAGTGAATGAACACTTTGCTTATCCCGTTGAAATCTGTTTCCCCTCCATCCAGCTCAGAGAAGAACTGATCAGGAGAGGACTGCCAGGGAACATCGCACTAAGCCTGAAAGCCGTGAAGGAGAAAAGCACACAGCCATAGAACAATACAGAGTCTTACTGTGCTTCCAATTACCCCCGCCCAGATTATCCCGTTGCAAGCCCCCCCCCCCCCCCCCCCCCCCCCCCCTATTTTTCAGGTTTTATTATCTTGGAGCTTTAAAGATGTTTAATCCCTGGTAGTTCATTGGCAGTCTTTATATTATGCTACATAGACTTTCTTGATGAGTTGGACCAGATAAATATAATATGTAATGGTGATTTTTATACATTTGAAAATAAAGGAGTTGGCAATACTGTAATGCCCCATAGACATACTGTACGCGTGTGCAGAGCTGAATGTTGGGTCTTTAAACTGTCTGCTTTACAGATGTGGAACCCTACTCTACCAGAGCATGGGTCGAGAAACTTAGACTAGCCATGAAGTCTTTCTTGAAATCCCACATTCCACAGCAACATTTGGGCTAATGCAGAAGGAAGAATTTCGGAAAAGCAGGTCACGAAGGATATTGGCCTTTCCTCAATTAAAAACAATGGTCTAAAAGGTTAGAAGTTAAAAAGGTCTCTAAATCAGTGACCACTGACCAACCTGAAGATTAGCATTCCATTGGATACGAGCAAAACACAGTGTGCGGAGCAACTACAATATTAGAGACATTGTAGGAAGTGCACTCTTCATTGTCACCATGTCTTAGACATTATGGAAATGACAAACATAGTTTTTCATGGAACTGTGGTCAAAGATGATGTGAGTATCATTACCGATCAGAAACCTTTGAACAAAAAAATGAAAAGTGGTTTACCTTTCTTCCTTCTAACCTTACCTTAGTGAATATTGTTGATTAGGGCAGCGTCTGGGGGTCCACATGACTTCAGTCAACAAACCATTGATGATGAGTTTTCACAAAACAACGTGTGTGTGTGTGTGTGTGTGTGTGTACATCTCATTTAAAAGTTATTGTTTAAGTTACTGTTTTAAGTTACCTCACTAGCCCCAAATCTTGCTTCGTGGTATATAGGCCTCCACCTTCAGAACAAAATATGTAGATGATGCCACACAAAAAACGTCTGATATGGAGCAACTGATGTACTGATTCCTTCCTTTATCCATGCATATCTGCAGCAACAGTAAGATATCGAATTCTGAAATTGATAAGAACAGGTTCGATTTTTTTCAAGTTTAAATTATCCTTACAATAATGCTATGGGTCGTTGCTGAAAGACTAAACAATGAAAGAGAAATAAGTTGAATTGAGCTTTAGCAAAGATTTTAGTTCACGTTGATGTGAAAATAAAAAGTAATAAAACATATATAAGTAATATCGCAGACCGAATTCAATACTACAGACTATTCAAGCATAGCATTTGAACCTCTGATTTAAAGCAACTGATGTAATTTATGTGGTGCATAAGTTAAAACTATTATTGATGTTCACATCCTGATAAGTGACATTCCTGCGGGGAGTAACAAAAACAAATCAATCAGGCGTGTAGACTACTGTATTTATGAAGTGTTGTACATTGAAATATGAGGAAGATTTTGTATTGGAGTAAGAAATGGACTTTCCAACACACACAAACAAAGAAGTACACATCGAATAAAATGAACGCCTACACATTCTGTGGAATAAAAGCTACACCTGTGCATTGCAGTAAACTAGTCTTTTAAAGATTGACAGCAGAACAAGCAAGGTCATACTGTACCATATATGTTGGATACACAGCACCTGTGATATTAAACTTCAGGGGTAAGACAAGAAAGATATTTTATATCTATACAGGAATATGTTTGTGAAACATTAACAGCTACTAGATATTAGTTATTGCCATTTATTATTGTTATTACCTAAGTGTAGTGATTAGGAATGAAACCAGTAATAATTACTTAATAGTTAAATAATTCTGCAGTGATAACCCAGGCGAACACTTTTAATTATGTACTTTAAAGCATGTTTTACTCTTCAGAAAGAACAATATAAGATTGTACAATTATGAAAAATATTATAATTCTTGCATATCGTTCAAAGAATGTTAGCATGACACGGTTTACAAGATATGCTGTATTTCAATGCTATGCGAGAATATTAGATTTCGGTCTGCGGTATTAGAGATTTATTACAGAGATTATTATTATATATATATACAGAGAGTTTTATTACTTTTTATTATGCCATCAAAGTGTACACAATCCTTTGCTAAAGCTCAATGCAACTTATTTCTCTTTCATTGTTTAGTCTTTCAGTAACGAAGGATATAGGATCATTTAAACTTGAAAATATAACCTCTCCTTATCTATTTCTCAATGTAATTTCTTACTGTTGCTGTTAGGTAAAACTATACAGCCATGGATAAAGGAATGTTTCTCATCATGATGTTATCAGGTCAGTACGAAATGGCGGCATAAAGGGACGCCACTTCTTCAACACAAAACGATGATTTGAACCTGTAGTACCGGCAATGTGACACATCATTTCAAAGAACAAATGCATTCAGAGTCTTAACTCAATATTTATGGAATGTATTTTCAGGGATGACATCCTTGGCCTCTTCCTTCTCATGTCAGTATCACTTCATTATCATCAGTAAAAACTGGACGGGGGCACAGGGTTACTGCAGATCAAACTATAATGACCTGGCAACCATAGAAAACATAGAGGACATGGCCACGCTCTCGGCTACAATGCACGCTAACTTCACTGGCAATGCCTGGATTGGATTGTATGATTATCTGAATAGCTGGAAGTAGTCTCTGGAAGATCCATACTTCTATGGTCCAGGAGAAACGGAGTTTAGAGACCGGAGCAGTAATGAACCTAATAACATAGGCGGTCAAGAGTATGGTGTTCACAAGAATCCTCTGTGTTGGAATGACCTGCCTTGTAATAACGAATTATCATTTGTTTGCTACGATGGTGAGTATATCGATTGATCAAAATATTTAAGCTCAATTGTTTTGATCTGAATGTTATCCACCAACACTTTTTTTTTTTGTCAATTCAATTTAGGTCGAAAAAATGCATGCCAGATGTATGTGTTAGTTCAAACCACGATGAGCTGGGCTGGTGCTCAGAATTACTGTAGAGTCCACTACACAGACCTAGTCAGCGTCAGGAACCAGACAGAGAAGCAGGCGGTAAATTACCTAGCTGGTTCCAACGGCGCATGGATCGGTCTGTACAGAACCAAGCTCTGGTCCGATGGCAGCAACTCTCCCTTCACCTTCTGGAGTGCAGGCCAGCCCAGTCGTAATGGTGCCAGCTGTGTCACAACAAGGTTTGGATCCTCTGGGCAATGGACTGCTGACAGCTGTGACACAGCTCTCCCTTTCATCTGTTACAGTGGTGGTTTTTTTTATCTAGATTGACCTAGATGTATCCACAGTCTAGTATTTGACTCAGTTGGTGTAAATAGGCAAATATGAGCAAGAACAAGAGTATATACAGAGATGCCCTGGTGGCTCACTGGACTAAGGCGCACCACAAAGGCTAGTCTTTCATGCAGCAACCCGGGTTTGAATCCAGCCCAGGCACTTTGCTGCATGTCCTCCCCTCTCTCTCTGCCCACTGTCCAGTCAAATAAAACATAAAAGACCTCCAAATAATATCCTTAAAAAATTAAGCATATACAGTAAATATTTGTTTTTACATCCTCCTTACCAATTATAGCACCGTCTACAATTACAACACCAACAATTACCCAACTGCAAACTACTACACAAACGGTAGCCTTTACTAAAAATAAAGGGCCTGGTAAGTAAAAGCGTCACTAACAGTGTTATTTGATGTTAGGGTTAGTTATTCCTAACACTGTTGTTCATACTGTATGTTGAATTCCACAAAACACATAGTTGGACTGAAAGTAAAAGTGTCTTCTGCTACTCCACTAACTGCTGATACGATCTCAAACGAGGTCTTACAGAAGGTATGGGTGGGCCTTATTTATTAGACAAACACAGGGGCTACTCTTTAGGGTTATTTGTAAATGGTATTTTACTTTACATTAATTTCTCAGAACAGTACTGTCAGCTTTTGATGTTATTTGACACTTTTACCCGGCATCCAGCTCAGAGAGGAACTGATCAGGAGAAGACTGCCTGGGGACATCAATCTACGCCCGACAAACATCCAAGCGAACAGCGCACAACCATAAAACAGCACCCAGCAGTTCATATAGTACCAAATTAATATTGATTCTAAGCAACTGATCACACATATACATTTTTTCATTTATTCAATGTAAATTCACTTTCGTTTCTCTGAATGATATATTACAGCTCTAAGGAAAATGATGTCTGGTGCTGGGGACAGGACGCATGCGTGTATATCTACGGCCTCAAAAATATTTTGGTTTATAACTGAAATATAAACACTGTAAGCTTGTGATGATAGCCAGTTCGTTTTAAAAATGTGCACATTTAACAGGTATACAGGCTAAATCCATTGCACTTTTCGTTGTGGCGGCACTTTTAATTTTAGCAATTACATTTCTGACGTTGTGATATAGGAATGTTATCCGAATTATTATTACCAATGCGAAGTTGTCTGATTATGAAATTATATTAATAAACCAACCTCGCATTTTGGATGTATTGTGTTGTTATTAATTGGGCGCTGCATGGGCATGGGCGCTGTCCGGTGCTGAAGCCTTTCACCTTTACACCTGAAAGACTTTGTCATTGCCTTCTGGTTACTAATACAAGTAACAGGGTCGCATTCCCTTGTTGAAGTTCTTGCTGGCGTTCGTCGGTTACGGTGGGTGCTGCTGTCCACTACCACAAACACCATGCTAACCTCTGCCCATAGGCAGAGTTTACGGGGAAGCAAGCCCCAAAGCGGCTGAAATACGTCACTATATTTAGTCTAAAATACACACGCCACGCCAATACACGCTATGCATTGACACCAATAAAGAACGGATGTGACCTATACTCAACCCAAAGTCCCACATTCAGAGTAGCGCTACGGACCAACATAACCTTAAACCACATTACAGCTCTGCTGAACATCTTTAGACTAGGCCTATATTATGAATCTCGAGGTTACAAATGCTGCCTAATATGAGGGATGAGAAGATAAACCCTGTTGAATAAATCTAGATCTTCAGCTGTATATTAAATAAAAAATATGGGGAACTAAATGAAAATAAATTGTAGAAGCGATATAAATCTTGTCTCCATCCAAATAAACGGCTATAAATGCCTTATAGCAGAGGTGATACTGCCTGAGGCTCAACCGTATTCCTCCACTAAATGCCTAAAAAAGTAAAGTTCTAAAGATAACTTTATTTTAGGGTGTCGAAACAGCTGCCTCCAATACTTGTAAATAGAACAAGGATGCTTATGCAAAGAAAAATACACATCTGAGCATAGATTAGTAAAAACCAGCAGTGAGGTACGGTTAATGAAAATAAAATAAAAAATTTAACAGACCCCTTTGTATCGAATGCTAAACAATTCCGTTGGAAATGTCATGCACATGGTTTTAGAAGCACGTCAAATAAATGTGTGCAGTTTCTGTTGACGCTGTTGATGGAAACCCTGCTCTGAAAAAGGGTTTCACAACAAAATAACCCTAAATCAACTATGAAACAAGGAGCTTTCCTGTTTTTCCGATCTATGTTTTTTCGTTAAAACAAAGACGTGCTTAAGATTCCAACTGAAAATTCCAAAGACAGAGGCTGGCAAACTCCTTGAGTTAGTTTTCTCAATTAATTTTCATAGACGGCATCCGGATGTGTATAGAACTATTTCAGTGAGCCATAGCTTACACACGCATTCGTTTAGCGTACCTATTTATATTTTAATAAAGATAGAATTCCCAGTACAATAAATGGTTTATAATTGGTTAACGGGTTCTATTTTTTAATTGGAGCTTTTCCTAAAATTACCTATACAGTTCATTCTTCATAGAGTTTATATTAAAGTGCAAGTATTACTTGTATGCTGAATGTTCCCAAATAAGAAGCAACGTCTTAATGATATTTGGCTGTCCACCACAGATGGGGTTTCCATTGTCCCAGGGGTACTAGGAAATAATTACATCAAGGAGCGGTATGTAAAAGGGAAGACCTGAATGACATAACCCTAGCATATACGAAGAATCCTCTGTAAAATAAGGACTCGGGTTGCACCATAACAGTCGCAGAACAGGTCGGAGTACAATGATGTGGGTCGGAGAGACCGCAGCTGTGAGATTAATATAGGGTAAGGTGAACAAAATCATATTCTTTATACTGTATCTATACAAATCGGCAATTCATGCATTTTTTGTATAAAAAAAAAAATGTTAAATGGTAGTATAGTAGAGCTACAGAGGGAACGCGTAACACCACCACCACCATCTCACGTGCAACGGAGCTGCCCCTTTGGCAGTGGCGCCCGCAGACAACTTTCTTTAGGGTGGCCTGATTGGGCCAGTAATAATCTTCGGGTGGCACACCAAACATTGCTCAAGTCCTTGCTCATGATATGCAACTGTTCTGTTTTTTACCAGCAGAATAATAAACAACCGGTATGCCTTGAAACCCTGGGGTTTCTGTATAAATGTCCGTGTTGTGGTGCGGTCACTGTAAAAAAGTTCCACCACTCAGCGTTTAGCCTACAACAGCCTGGCTGGTCAGTTTTTAGACTAGAATAAGAGGCGCAGGCAGTCCTGTAGAAGCGCCGGCAGTTAAACAGTGCAACAACACCCATGTAGTGCTGCGTTCAATTGATAGTTTCGCAAGGATCGAAATGCAGCATATATATACAGAATCTAAAGTTAAAAAGGGGGGGAAAGCATGGGAAGTGGGATGGCCGGGACATTTTGTTGGGTAGCACGTGCCACCCCAGGCCACCCCTTGGGGGCGCCACTGCCCTTGGGTCAGATCGCCAAGAACAGTACCGTGTAGGCCTAGTCCACATTAACCAGGTAACGGAATAAAATAAAATAAAATTCTGACATCGCTGAACAGCCTTCAAAACAATCGTATGGGCTTCAGTTCAATATCGTAGGCCTACCCCACCAAAAATACACAATATCACTGAGTTGATCATGTTAATAATAAATGCGAGGGCTTGACACTAATACATTTTGCAACTGATAATAATGTCGTTGGACAACTGAACTGTCAACATGATTATATTGTATAGGCCTACCTCACACAAGGGATGGCATTCTAATTCTCTGTGACATTTTGTAATTCATAAGCTACCACGTTCTTGTAGCGTCTGTAACTGAAACGGTGTGCCTCTGTGGGTGAGTCAATCGCAATCGACAAAGACAGATCTGATTGGTTAATAGGCCTACACATTTCGAAAATTAGTAGCTTCAATAAAAACATAAGCCGCTCTGCTCAGTCTTCAACCAAGCACAAAATATCCCAGTATAAAAAATATTTTCATGTATATTTTTTGTTGCAGTTAAATACAAAAAGCAGGGGGTGCTGCAGCACCCTCTAGTGATGGGCAAAGCAGTTCTTTCCGGTGTACTGAATCATTAGAATCAGTACACTAAAAAGATGCGTTCAGTGCTTTTCAGAGCTCCGACTGCGTAGTCCCACACATTGAACTGAAATACGGCCGAGCGCTCAGTTCAGCTCGATAACTAGTGAACTGAACTCTAGTGCGTGGAGGACAATAATTTAGTTGGATACAAATACCGTTTGCAAACTGAAAGCTACTATAGCAAAGTAGCTATTACCTATTATGTAGCAGACGATATTTTCGCGACACCTAATGATAGAATAAAATAGCTGGTGGTACTACGCTACGCGCAGGTGGGTAGTGGTTGCCAGGGACGGGACCAATGCTGGGATGAGGCAAACAGGGCAGACAGGTCGTGGAGGGTGGAGAAAGGCACCAGAGTCAAAGCAGGAGAGTCTAGGGCAGAAAACAAGATCTGGGTTAAGCAGGGTTAAGTTGGTTCAGGCAGTAAACAGGAATACAGGTAAAAAGCGAGAAGCAGGGTGGATATGGCAGGGCTGAGTTAGAGGTCTTGATTATGGGAACGGGTTGCAGCTGCTAACCAGTTTCCCATGTTTGTTTAATTTACAGGTGTCAAAATATCACACCTCCTTTTATATTATATTGTAGGCACACATTAAACTCGTAAATGGCTAAATGTTGCGTTTCGCATTCATATTGCACGTCTTTTTCGTACATCAAATAACATTCAGTATTCTCATATGTTGTTTCTTTATCCTTTAATTTAACGCTGCAGTTTGTATTATGTTACCATAGGGAGGTGGGAAGCAAAAAAAAACGTAGTTGGCAGCTCTTATTCTAATGCATGTCAATTGAATTGCCAGCAGGTCAGTCTTTCTCTATCTGATGTACAGTGTCATGTTGAGTGTATACATATGCTACCCTCCCATTGACACACTATTACAGTTTCTCTTTGATAGCTGCATACAAACTTAAAAATGTTAAGTGATGTGGGTTTAAATAGCTATTTTATGACTCGTGTGATAAATGCCTCATGCATTTAATTCAATCTCCCCAAGTGTTATAGTCTTATTGAGCGTTTATTTAAACGACTTAAAGCAAGAACAACTTACAGGTTATACATATCATAGGTTATGCATAGTAATTCCCTTTGGTACATCACAAACTGCTCGGTGTTGTTTTATGGCAGCGTGCTGTTCGCTTGAATGTTGCTGAGGCTTAGACCGTTGTCTCCTGCAGTGGCGTGGACAACATTTTACAATGGGGGGGCGGGGGGGCAAGAGGCACACAGGGCAATTGAAAGGGGGCCGAGAAAATCTAACTTAGCAAATCTTGCTGAAATTCTGGCAGGGGATGCAAACAAAAAAAAGGTACTTTTGTAAAACAGGACTCATGACTTGGAGGGATGTCTTGGTCACGGATGAGGCCTACCGCTGACTGAAGCCTGGGGTTTTCCTGGTATGATGTTGTCAGTCTTCCCCAGCACCACTGCCCAGGCTGTCTAGGAAGACCAGGGGCCTCACCTTCATGGTGGTGTGTTTGAGAGAGTACCAGAGGCCTTTCCAGGGGCCCCACACCACTCCGTTGTCAAAGTCTCCCCGGTAATCTCCACCTTTGTAGTACTTCCCATTCAGGTTAGCTGTGTGACACCTGGGGAGAGAAGGGGCGAAGAATGTTCTGGTGTAGCTCGCGGCTAGTGAACCCTAGACACATACACAGTACCTGTGTCAGACAGAGTAGGTTTTTTATTTACATTTTTTATCCTTTATTTAACCAGGTGAGTCCCTTGGAGATAGATATCTATTTTACAAGGGAGCCCTGGCCAGCAAGTCTGCAATGCAAAACGACGGTTATAATTACATGTAGGTAGGTACATTGTTTAAAGTGTCTGACCACCCACCTGTTGTACCACCAGCCCCCTTTATTCTCCTGGGCACAGCTGCCTTGTAGGTAGCGGTCATTATCCTGTCAAAGGGTATAATCATCATCACCATTATCATCCTTCTATCCAAACATTTCGAAAGGTAACGAGGTAACTTCATCAAGATTACCACCACCTCACATTATAACATTTATCATAAAAATAGAATAAAAGTAATTTACACCAAACTTTATATTATGAAATATAATCAGCTGTGGTTAGCATAATCATAATACAAATTTACCACAACATTAAAGAATGCAACATATTCTAAGGTAATTTAACACAGAAATTACACTAATTTAGCCCACTGGGTGTCAAGGGTTGGGCGCACCAGCAGAGGGCGGCAATGCTCTACTTCTGAAACCGGTGCGCGCCTACTATGATCTGCCAGCCCTGATTGATTCACTATTACCTTATGATTTGCACCAGTTATGTCTTAGTTTGGTATTGAAGTTTGCCTCCCATATCGTAGTTTGTTCAAACATGGCTTCACCTACCTTGTATACACCGTGCAACGATTATCTCGAGTTGTTTGGAGCAATTTTGTTACGTTTTGTCTTAAAGTATTACTTTCTTGAGGTTTTACTTTGGTGGGTGTTTAGTTATTTCTCTATTCTTTTTTCTTGTTACATTGGGCCATCGCCTATACGCGCCGCCCTATCGGTCTCTAGGTGTTAGCCAACCTGATCTTTTGTGCTGAACTGCATCCCGCCGAGACAGGCGGACCACTGGCCAAACAAACTCCCTCCTCCAGACAAAGCATCGCCCGCTCGCCCGCTGTATACTCCATACTGCAGCCGATACTTGTCCTGATTACAGACACACAGTGGCGTTATTGTCAAAGCACGATTCCTAAATAGTATTTTTTAAAGCAGCGGATTACTTGGGTTATGCGAGTCGAGAGAGTGGGTTAAAGACCTCCTCGTTAGATATCCTGAAGTTTTCATAGAAAGCGTGAGTCTTCTGTCCACCCCAGTCCATCAGTTCGATCTTCATTAAGTTCTTACCTTCAAAATAAGAAAAGCAACAACAATCGGGCATATCAGAGCTGTTTGAATTTGAAATCAACTGAAATGAGACTAAACTAAAATGTACTAACTGGACTGATGGACATCAGTTTTGCTGAATCCCTTCGTTGAAATGTTATTGGACAAAAGGTTTTCAATACAAATAAAACAAACCATAAAGAAGATTAAATTGATGCCTAAAACTAATCTTTATATATATATATATATATATATATATATATATATATATATATATATATATATATATATATATATATATATATATATATATATATAAATAAATATAAACTAAAAGCCTAATATGTAATTATAACAATTGGGAAAATGTCTGTAAGAATTAACACTGTGCCCGTGAGAGGGATAACCCAACATGAGAACACAGCCAGGTCAATGCTTTTAACCAAGAAGATAAGATAGGATTCACTCAAAAATATAACTAGCACAACACCTCTGCTCCTCCCTACACTTAGCAGGCTTCAGCTTACCTTCTGAGAGGAGAGTGTGGATGTTCTCATTCCCCAGCCAGAACTCATCGTTCCACAGTTTGAGATCTCCAAAGCCATCCCTGTAGTCCACCCAGTCTCTAATAAAAACATTAAAGAACAAAGACATCACCATCAACACCCCTAAGCTTTCTAATAGATACTGCACCTCAATTCTATTGTATGAATTCAAGTTGGGTGCAACCTCAATAACCTCACTAAATTGGTGTGAAGACAAGTCAAATATGCATGTTCCTAGAAAATGTATTTTTTCTCCTTCTTGAATTTGTTCCCCTCTTCTTTGTGAAATTATTATGAATTGTATGAAAATAATAATAATAGAAGGATTATAATTGGTTGTCATACTCTTTATCAGATATTTATATACAGTTTATCCAGTGAACCTGTTGAAGTCCACTCTGGTTGGCATGCTCTGTTATCCTATATTGATATTTATCCAGTGAAGCCATGCACCTGTTGAAGTCCACTCTGCCTCTCCTCCTTCTCTGAAACACGGTCCAGCCTCCTCCATCCTCCATGTCACAGTAGGCCAGGAAGGGCTCCCGGATCCGGCTCGGTCTGATTCGGTAAAACCCGCTCACCGGCCTCAGTCTGTCGTACAGCTCAGAGCAGTCTGGGGGAATCAGGTGTACAATGTAGCTGAATGAAATACGAATCATATAGTACCTTGTGTGATATATTTTACCAGGCTTATTTTTCTGTATATTTTCTAGAATATAAACACACACACACACACACACACACACACACACACACACACACACACACACACACACATACATATACACACATACACACCAAGATATAAGATACACAAACAAATCCCCCCCATTAATGTAAACCATTCACTTTGTAGCCATTGATACAGAGATATCCGGGAAGCTGTTTCCATAATACCTTTATCATAGACAATGAGGCTGCCAGCAGGAGGAAGTAAAGAAGAAGACTTGTAGTCCACAGTCTGGTTGGAGTTCTGGTTGTTGGCCGGGTCAGAACCAGACTCAGGCTCAGGCTCAGGATCGGGTTGGCTGGGGCGCAGGGGGTGGAAGTACTGATGACTCCTCAGGTGGTCCAACTGCCAGGCACCAATCAGAAGCTTGTTTTCCAAGATACGGACACTGCGTCTTAACTCGGCTAGCTCTAGCTCACAAGGGTCTGATGCCTTGTAGGAAAGAGAGAAAAAAGATAGTGAGGCATATATATATATATATATATATATATATATATATATATATATATATATATATATATATATACATATATATATATGTGTGTGTGTGTGTGTGTGTGTGTGTGTGTGTGTGTGTGTGTGTGTTATTTGCATAAGAAAAAAAATATAGCTTCAACTAGACTAAAAGGTCAAGAAAGTAAGAAAATTTGCATCCATCCATCTATTGAATAATATAATTACAAAACGTGTTCTCTCCATTAAAACTAAAACAAAACATCAGATTTTTCCCCCTCCACTGAATATCTAAAACGTTTCCCAGGAAAGGGAACATAGTAGACATTTTTATCAGAATAAAGACGATAAAGGACTCCAGTAATAATGACATAAGGTTAGAAACTGTTGGTACGTACTGAGCACTGGGGCAGGGCACTGTTCACCAACATTAGTAGCAGGATCAATGTCATGGTCGGTCTCTACACCAAACTCTGATACAAAACATCAAACAAAAACAGAAGAACACAAATGTCGCTATGAACACAAAGTTCGCTATGAAATCTAGAATAGGAAACATTTCCAAACAGAAGTCTGTAAGGTTAGCCCTGAATTAACATAGTCCACTCATGATAGCATAAAGTGCGTATAGTTTAACATTTTAACACTTCCAAAATACTCTTCAGTCTACAGGGCCTGTGTGCCAATTTGGCACAGGGCTGCATGTATTCAAGGCCATATATTAGTGTCCTGTAACAAATAAACGATCCAGATTGCCTTACCTTCATTCCAGCAGTAACAACGTATGAATCCTCTGTGTCACGGGTTCACTGTGTTCTTTTTTCCCACACCAGACTTTAATTTATAGGTTTCGTTGGTTCTGCATGGTCCACATTAGAGTAAAGGTGGATTGGTGTTGCCACAAACTGACCCAGGATCATTTCTTTGCTGGTTTCCATGCGCCAGGGATGTGTGGCACGGCTGTTCCTAGGTCAGTTTTGAGAAACAAGAGGTACTTAACAGGCAGCACGGGTCATTCCGCACATACCAGCAGCATTGTTCACGTGTTGAAATGAATGATGTTTTCTGTTTTTCTACAGAGAAATACATAATACATATTTAAAGGGCTAAACCTGCTGTTGACTTCAAGAGAAAGGGGGGCGGGGGTTAAAGGAGGGCCCTTCCTTATTTGGGGTAAACTTTTCGGGGACTTATTAATGCCAGATGTGAGTGAAGTTTGGAAGACGATAACAGCTTGTAACACCATACTGGTTGTTTCGTTAAGTCCTGAAATTGCACTTGCTTTTTGTCGGCAATATGTTTAAATCTGGGGGGTAGGCTCTATTGTCGGGAGTGTTGGGCTACATTTCGGTGAAGTGGGCTGAAAAAGCGAGGGAAGAGGAAAAAGCTGTCTGTTTTAAAGACTGGCAGGAAGCTCAAAATCGCTACGTTTGCAGAGTTGAGGAGGAATTGTGGATGGATGAGAAAAATACCTCCGCAACCTTTGAACCGTGTTCCCCCGTCCTTACGGAGTCACAAGACAACTTTTTGTATGTATCACTTCCCGAATGCAAGAACAGGCTGTGTTAGGCTTGGTTGTGTGGGTAATAATTTCACTTTCTTTAGGTTAAACAATATGTTTTTCGACTGGATGAACTAAATAAACAAAAAAGAAGACGAAGGAGAGGGAAAAGAAAACAGGATGCGCTAATATCTGATGGTTTGTATGAACACACGTTATTTATTTATATTTTCTAAAATGTGTTTAATTTCTTTTCTATCACAGGGAAGACATTGCACACAAATTAATGTTTAAAATGTTTCATGTTTAAAATTTCATAGCTGCCATAATGCGCTTGGTTCAGAAAGACCCAGTATTTGTTTTGAATTTTTCTATAAAATGCATGCAACCTCGAAATGGGCTTTGAATCGGCTACAATCAGTTTGTCTGTCTGTGCGTTTGTGTTTTTACGTGCATTAGCGCCTGGGCTCGTGTGTGTGTGTGTGTGTGTGTGTGTGTGTGTGTGTGTGTGTGTGTGTGTGTGTGTTTATGCCACCAACAATTTAGATGGCTGCAGTTAGTGTAATATTCAAGGTTCAATCACATCGAGTATGTGCCCTATTTCTTTGTTTGTTACAGAATGTGACAAGTGTCAAACAATAAGAAAGGCAACGAGACTCAGGGTTGTTGTGAGAGGCTAAGACTACACCTGAAGAATGTCATCGGTGCATTTTAGTCCGGGCCCAGTTTCCAACGGAGTTAATGGGTGAGTGAACAACCCCACAGTGACCTGCTCACGGCTGACTAGAAGCTGTCGACCTTTACTCTGTATGGGATTTTTATAGCGTAATATAATGACTATCAAATTGCTAACCTCACATTATTGCAACCCTTTAGATATTCTCCTGGTCTGTCACTGACATTTACTGGAAAACGTACCCACCCTGCTTTGTCTATCTGTAACGGTTACATTTGTAATGTCGCGGCGTGACTTTGCACCGTGTCCAGTCCTGTTGTTTGGGATTGGCCGGTTCGCTGTTGTCTCTAATGGCCGTTAACTCCAAATCCAGCAGGTCAAACTCTATGTTGTGTAACCCAGATACATCACCGTGATGGTTTGGAATGTTGTTTTACCGTGTCATTCTGTGAACTAAGGATTATGGTTTACTTTTGAGCATGAAGTGGAGTGCTGCCATCAGTGAATTAAAAAGTCAATTAAGGCATGGTTCTCCCCAGCCCACAGCAAAGTATGATAGATCTCTCTCTCTCTCTCTCTCTCTCTCTCTCTCTCTCTCTCTCTCTCTCTCTCTCTCTCTCTCTCTCTCTCTCTCTCTCTCTCTCTCTCTCTCTCTCTCTCTCTCTCTCTCTCTCTCTCTCTCTCTCTCTCTCTCTCCAGACAGGATCACGTTGATAAGCTGGAGGAGGCTAAAGTGGAGATTGATGATGGGAAAGATGAGAGTGTGGACCCAGACACTATGTACTAGTAGGTTGACACACCACTGACCTACAACCTGAACTGCACCATGACAAACTACACCATGACAAACTCCACAAACTACAACCTGAACTACACCATGATAAACTACACAATGACCTCATCTCAAACTATTACCAGAACTAGAACATGACCTATAAAATGAACTACCACACCGACCAGGACCTACAATGTAAACTACAACAAGACCTGCAACCTGAACTACAGCCAACATGACAACAAAAAGTACAACACAACCTACTCTATGGCCGACAACATTAACATGACCTAAATCACAAACTAATGCATGAACTACAATACAAACTACAAAACTGACCTACCTCACCGCCCAAAATACAACCTACAAAAATAATGACAACTACTACCACATGAACTAAAACGTCCTACACCTGGAGGGCAGCTAGCTCCTCAAACAGACCTGTGGTCCAAAACAAACCTTAGGAAAACTTAATGTTGATTAAGAACACAAGCAACCACTGTAGCCCTCTGTGAAAATCGTTTGTGGAATTATCACAGTGTTTGTAATCCATAAAAAGTTAACTACGCATATTTGTTCAAATGTATTTTCCCTGCATTGCCACTTCCTTCCTCTTATATTTAACTCTAAACCTCGTTTAATATTGACAGATTGATTTGTTTTTGTTTTCTTTTCTTAAATGCAGTAACATTCGGAGGAAGATCGCTCCTTTTGTCATGTCCTTTGGTTTCCGGTAAGCAGACAGGGCTGGTGGGGCTGATTGTGTGTATTGTGGTTTGGGTAAGCGGACCGGGCTGGTGGGGCTGATTGTGGGTATTGTGGATTGGGTAAGCGGACAGGGCTGGTGGGGCACTTTCAGGGTTAGTGTTATGTTATATATTTGGTGATTATGTCCTGTGTCTTCCTATGTACATTGTCCATTTCTGTTGCGTGTTGTTGAGGCTGTTAGTTGAGCTGTTATGCTAATTGAGATAACAATCATAAGAGTACATTCTGTTTGATGACGTGATGTTTGTGTTGTGTTCGTGTTTGTTTCTCAGTCTGCCTGTGTGTCTGTTTCTCTGTCTGTCTGTCTGTCTGCCTGCCTGCCTGCCTGCCTGTCTGTCTGTCTGTCTGTCTCTGTGCATTCTTTTTGGTGATGACGTGATGAGAACTCTGTCCACCTGGCCGTCTGTCTGTCTGTCTGTCTGTCTGTCTGTCTGTCTGTCTGTCTGTCTGTCTGCCTGCCTGCCTGCCTGCCTGCAGTGTTTATGATAGTGACGTACTGAGAGCTCTGTCTGTCCCCCTCTTTGCAGTAAGTTTGGAGTGGTTCTGATCCTAGTGGACTTTGTGCTGGTGACTGCTGACCTGGCTCTGTCCAGCCAGAGCAGAGAAGTAGGGAAGGTTTTTGAGATTCTGTCTCTCCTCATCTCCTTCTTCTTCCTCATCGACGTCCTATTACGAGTCTACGTTGAGGGGTGAGTGAATGGGAGTGTGGGAGTGTGTGTTTGAAGCAGAATAACATGGTGAAAGCCTTTATCAGCTGAAAAGTACATCTAATGTAGAGCACAGTTAATGTAGTTGAACACAGGAAGTTGGACAGGAAATTGATCCTTTACCGCTCTAGAATTGTCACACTTCTACTTTTATCAGCCGCAATGCATTTATGACCTTATTTATCTTTATGAAATAAATATCTCTCAGAGTGATTACAGATCCCAGTTGTATTAGTATCAGTTGTTTTTTAAGCTAGGAGTGATGTGTACTGTGTGTTTCCTGACTTGCTCGTCTCAGGTTCAAGGTGTACTTCAGCTCCAAGCTCAACATTGGAGATGCCTGCATAGTGGTGGTCACCCTGATCGTGAACATGGTCTACAGCTTCTCTGAACTGTCCGGTGCCAGTCTCATCCCCAGGTACCCCCACTCTCTGTTAATCCTAACCCTAGCCCTCTCTGAAACTACCCACTCTCTGTTAACCCTAACCCTAGCCCTCTCTGAAACTACCCACTCTCTGTTAACCCTAACCCTAGCCCTCTCTAAAACTACCCACTCTTTGTTAACCCTAACCCTAGCCCTCTCTGAAACTACCCACTCTCTGTTAACCCTAACCCTAGCCCTCTCTGAAATTACCCACTCTCTGTTAACCCTAACCCTAGCCCTCTCTGAAACTACCCACTCTCTGTTAACCCTAGCCCTTTCTGAAACTACCCACTCTGAGATAACCTTAGCCCTCTCTGCACTACCCACTCTGAGATAACCCTAACCCTAGCCCTCTGTGTACTACCCTAGAGGAATAAGACGCTCTAGTAACCCTAACCCTTTACAATATGAGTGTCTGGATCATATTTTGTTATAATTATATGTATATTATTTGTTATTAAACGAAGTCTGTATGTGTGATCCTCAGGATGGTATCGTTCCTGCGGGCGTTAAGGGTCGTCATCCTGGTGAGGATCTTCAGGCTGGCCTCCCAGAGGAAGGAGCTGGCCAAGGTCACGAGGAGGATGGTGAGGTCATCGCCGTGGAAACGCAATGTCTCGGGACATGCTGGAAGGATGTAGTTGCAGGATGTAGATAGGAGAGCTCCTGTTCATTGCTCGACAGTTCAAAGTTCAGCTCTGCTCAGTGGTGCTGACGTTGGATTAGGAGTTAGGATTGTCCCTTGTGACCTTTTGACCTTTGAACTTTGTGTGGGGTCAGGTGTCGGAGAACAAACGGCGTTACCAGAAGGATGGGTTTGATCTGGATCTCACTTACGTCACAGGTGAGGTAGACATCTCTGCTGGTATGGCTGACAGGGTTGCCTCGAATGAAGTTATTAATACATGTAAAACAATATTTCTCTTGTTCCCAAAGCGTTTGATTGAAGTTATTAATACATTTAAAACAATATTTCTCTTGTTCCCAGAGCATGTGATTGCCATGTCTTTCCCTTCTTCGGGGAAACAGTCTTTCTACAGAAATCCGATCGGGGTAAGGAAGCAGTAATATCAAACGCGCGCACACACACAAACACACACACACACACACACACACACACACACACACACACACACACACAGTGTAAAACTGTGACTGCTCTCATTTAATTTTTCCCCGCCTCCCTTTAGGAGGTTGCCAGATTTCTAGACACTAAACACGAGGACCACTACAAAGTCTACAACCTCTGCAGTGAGTGTGCATGATCAGACTGGTTTTTCCCTTCAGTTTAAACTTGTTATTGCCCTCATTTCGAGGATACGTTAAAAAGTACACGAAGCATTGCACAGCATCAGAAAGCAGCGTTCAGTGTGCAGCCCGTTGTTTTTAACATCTTCTTCCAGGTGAGAAAGGTTACGACCCTCAGTTGTTCCACTACAGGGTGGAGCGTGTCTTCATAGACGACCACAACGTTCCTGCCCTGGAGTGAGTACAAGACGATGAGGCTGTTTGATTCAGAACAGGCCATCGTTGGTGCGTTTTTAACTATGGTCTCGTGTGTGTGTGTCTGTGTGTGTGTGTGTGTGTGTCTGTCTGTCTGTCTGTCTGTCTGTCTGTCTGTCTGTTTTACTCTTCATCTCTCTCACACACACACATATATTCTACTCACAAACATTCTTCTCTCTCTCTCTCTCTCTCTCTCTCTCTCTCTCTCTTTCTCTTTCAGGGACATGCTGAAATACACCGCGGGAGTGAGAGAATGGATGGCCGCTGACCCTAGGAACATTATCGCCATCCACTGCAAGGGAGGGAAAGGTGAAGTACACGTAACTCTTTCTTCCTTTCTGATCATTAGAAAAATGAAAAGACTGCTGGGTGGGAACTGGGCAGACATCTGCATGACCTGACTGTCTGGTCTTGACAAAGTAATTCAGCTCACATTAGTTAATGCTGAGTCACCAACTGTAAGCCCCGACCCCTAGTTTCTCTCAAATCACGTCCCACTTGCAGTGACAAGGCGGTCTATTTAAGCAGAAGCACTCTGTGACTGGATTGCTGTTTCGAATCTCACTGGTGTCATTGACGGTGTGTGTCCCTCAACTGGCCCCCTAGTGGCGGAATATGGCAGCTGCTGCCTCTTCACTGAACCAACACACCTGTGTTGTTGTTTCAGGTCGCACTGGCACCCTGGTGTGTACCTGGCTGATCGACAGTGACCAGTTTGACAGTGCACAGGTACGTGGTAGGTGGGGGAACACGGTCTACGTTTGAGAAAGGAAAGGACATGTTTGATGTTTGGAATGTTAAGTAGAACCGTGCCTGTCGTTCAGGACAGTTTGGATTACTTTGGGGAGAGACGGACAGACAAGAGCCGGAGTTCCAAATTTCAAGGAGTCGAGACCCCCTCACAGGTAAGAGAGAGAGGTAGAGACCCCCTCACAGGTAAGAGAGAGAGAGGTAGAGAGAGAGGTGGAGACCCCCTCACAGGTAAGAGAGAGAGGTAGAGAGAGAGGTGGAGACCCCCTCACAGGTAAGAGAGAGAGGTAGAGACCCCCTCACAGGTAATAGAGAGAGGTAGAGAGAGAGAGGTGGAGACCCTCTCACAGGTAAGAGAGAGAGGTAGAGACCCCCTCACAGGTAAGAGAGAGAGGTAGAGAGAGAGGTAGAGACCCCCTCACAGGTAATAGAGAGAGGTAGAGAGAGAGGTGGAGACCCCCTCACAGGTAAGAGAGAGAGGTAGAGACCCCCTCACAGGTAAGAGAGAGAGGTAGAGAGAGAGGTAGAGACCCCCTCACAGGTAAGAGAGAGAGAGAGGTAGAGGGAGAGGTAGAGACCCCCTCACAGGTAAGAGAGAGAGGTAGAGGGAGAGGTAGAGACCCCCTCACAGGTAAGAGAGAGAGGTAGAGGGAGAGGTAGAGACCCCCTCACAGGTAAGAGAGAGAGGTAGGGCGAGAGGTAGAGACCCTATATTTTTAGTACGTTTGGTACGTGTCGTAAGCCTTAAACCTGACAGGGTCAAGGTTTACAGAGACATCATAAAAGCTGAGAACCACGATGTGTCCTATAGTAGTGTTCCTTCATGTTCAACGACATCACTTCCTCCTCTGCGCCAACCCCAGAGCAGGTACGTGGGCTACTATGAGGTCATGAAGAACAAGTTCAACAGACAGCTACCTCCTCCACAGAGCCTGAGGGTCAAGAGCCTCCGCATCCACTCAATAGCAGGTGTGTGTGCTCTTACAAAACCTGTTGTGTTATTAGAACAACTTTGATTAATGTATGATGCTTACACTTCAATAGTAGTATGATGTAACTGACCCTTTTCAAACTATACACAGTCGTATTAGAATACACTTTGATAAATGTCTAACTGTAATAGTAGATGTTATATTAGAGTACACTTTAATTAATAATTGTATTCCCAAAACTGTGTCACTCTACACTGTATGATGAAACTGCTTCCTGACTGTTTATAATTATATATTATAATAAGCATATACACAGGACAATTGTGTTGTACATTATAATCATAGTATGATGAGACGCTCTCAAGGCTATGTTAGAATAGACTTTAGTAGATGTTAACACAGCGGCACCATTTTATATACAATATCATTTTGGTGTGCTGAAACCAACTGCCATTTTATTTCAAACCAGGTGTTGGGAGAGGAGATGGCAGTGACCTGAAGGTGAAGATCATTGTGAGGAAGGAGTTGGTGTTTCAGTGTGTGTGCGCAAAACAAGAAAACTGTTCGGTGAGTAAAATTCACTCACTCACTCACACTCGCTCGCTGACTGAACCACTCACACACACACTGACTGAACCACTTACTCATTCACTCACTCACTCACTCACTCGCTGACTGAACCACTCACTCACTCACTGTCTCACTCACTCACTCGCTCACCCACACTCACACGCAGGAATCGCTCCACACAGCCATTGGTCAGATCATCATGACATGTTGTCTGATCCTCCAGGTGTTTCCTGACACGGGCAGTAACGAGGTGGTCATCAGCCTACAGAACGGCCCGGTGGTCTGTGGAGACGTCAAAGTCATGTTTGAGTCCAGCGCTGTGAGTGGCTACCTTCATAGTTCTGTTTCTATCGCGGAGACATAGAAATTCCGTAACAATAGAGACGTCAAAGTCATGTTTGAGTCCAGCGCTGTGAGTGGCTACCTTCATAGTTTGGTTTCTATAGAGACGTCAAAGTCATGTTTGAGTCCAGCGCTGTGAGTGGCTACCTTCATAGTTTGGTTTCTATAGAGACGTCAAAGTCATGTTTGAGTCCAGCGCTGTGAGTGGCTACCTTCATAGTAGCCACATACTACAGCCAGTGGAGGTGCTATTGAACATTAAACCTGACTGTGTTGTTGTTGTTGTTGTTGTTTTGATCTCTAGGATTAGTTATTACAGCCAGTGGAGGTGCTATTGAACATAAACCTGACTGTTGTTGTTCTTTTAATCTCTAGGATTAGTTATTACAGCCAGTGGAGGTGCTATTGAACATAAACCTGACTGTTGTTGTTCTTTTAATCTCTAGGATTAGGAATTACAGCCAGTGGAGGTGCTATTGAACATTAAACCTGACTGTGTTGTTGTTGTTGTTGTTATTGTTGTTGTTGTTTTGATCTCCAGGGTTTGCCTAAAGGTTATGAAAACTGTCCCTTCTACTTCTGGTTCAACACATCCTTCATAGAAGACAAGAAGTATGTCCTGCTTCTTAACAATTAAATACCCTCACCAACACATTTTTGTTTGTAACTCTAAGTTTGCCTAGAAAGATAACACAATGTCTGGCAAACATTACACCAATTAAATCAATATGCCTATCTACAGAATGTTACTCTTTAAAATAGATTAGATTTTTGTCATCCACTTATAGGACATTTCCCCCACATGTTAGCTGTGTTTTTACATCAGTCACAGATCACTTTTGGGCAGAGAAGTTGGTTAGTTTGTTTGTATAAATGCCGCTGTGTCAGTTCACAAACTAACCTCACTAAAACTTTGTCATTTTGCTAACACACTTTACCTTTTTGAAATGTTTTGAACTTATCTTTCACTGGCTTTTTGCTAGAACTGGCACTGGTCGGTGTGTTTTTTTTTAATTATTTTTATTTTACTTACGTTTTTACTTTACTTACTTACATTCCCAATGAACACTTGACTGCATATTTTTATCAAAACTGTTTTTCTTTAAACTTGTCTCTGCCTCCACAGGCTTTTTCTGTCCCGTGAGGAGCTGGACAACCCCCATAAGGCCAAAACCTGGAATCTCTACAAGGAGGACTTTGGTGTTAGCGTTCTCTTCTCTGACCCTGAGTAACCTTTTCAAGGACCCGTGGACCGGAGGTGTCTCAACGATCAAAAGCAGCTTCCTTACCTTTCTACACTGTTTGTTCATTCAGAAAGCAGACAGAAAGTTGCATGAAGGGATGCATCTCAACTGTCTAAAGCAGCTCCCTTATCTTGCTACACTGTGCTGAAAGTAGACAAAGTGGCATGAAGGGATGCGTCTCAACTGTTTAAAGCAACTCCCTTTTCTTTTCTTTTTTTAAACTCTTTGTTTTGAAGGCAGAGGGAAGTTTAAAAAAAGCGTATCCATAAAATGTTTCTCTCACTACAGGATTAAAATATACTTCCGTTAAACCTGGATAACTAACTACTTCTCTGTCCCAATAACATAATAAATAATAATGTATTTTGAAGTTACCACCCTACCTGTGGTAGAAATAAAGCAACATAAAGTCATGACATTCCCACATGAATTTGAACCATGACTATATCATAATCCTCTTGTATTTTTAACTTAATTAAATATATAATGTGTTATACAAGAAAACAATCACGGAAGTCAGGGTTATAATGCACTAAAAATGGTTTACATTAAGATAGTATTTTCTGAAAATCTATCCTTTGGTTGTTTAATTATAGTTATTTGGGAATTGATTCAAGAATCAAACTGAATTACCATAATCAGTTTTATTATATATATACACACACACACACACACACACACAATTGCAATATCTTGCCAACCTGAAACTTGTTCAAAATAGTTTTTTTCTGAAGGCAAAACATGAATAAATGAGTAACTTTAAATTAATCCTAAAATGCACCATTATTGTGGCTCAGCAATCATTTCATTTTTGAAAACTATTCTTCACAATAATTTCACACTCCCACACTAAGACCAACAGCAAATCACAAACTGTTAAAGCTGTAACCACATAACCAATGTGACATTCCCAAACGATCCCTGCATAAAGATGTTAAAGTGTTAACAAATACAGGGGGTGATGTCTTTGAAACACTGTGGGTTCATGTTTCTGGTTGAACACTTTATCATACTAAACCTCTGTTGTAAACTACAATGTGCTAATGCTTTGGCTAGCATATTCAAGTCAGCAAAATAACCATTGATTCTTTGAGTAAACTAAATACCGAGATTGTTTTAGTGATGAACAGGGAATCATTATTCAAGGCACAATCAGTGGATCATTAAATCAAGTGCAAAATACTTGGGGGGGGGGGGGGGATTTGGACTATGTTCCTACAAATGACATAATTGGGATTGTCTTTCACCCACACCACCATCACCAATAACGTTTGGCCATTCTAGCGGATATTGCTGAATACACATGGATCAAATCGATACAGCAGCAGCACAAACAGCCACTTAGACCTGAACCCACATAATATAATCCATCTCTAGGAGTACAAGGGCCCTGCAACGCGACACCACACTCAATATTGCTTTACTCTCAAAGAGCATCTGGACAGTCATTAGTAGCTCATACACCCTGGACACACTTCAATTTGAGAAACTTAATCCCACTGGTCACATCAGTAAACACACAGATTGGCAAACCATGAGGTCAACATGGCTCTTGAACACATTTTAAAGGCCGAGTTCAACAGTTTGCACCCGGAGGGTCACACACACGCACTGCCTGGCTAAGCCCTGGATCCGGTCCGGTCCGATCCAATCCGGCTCAGCACAGGGTCCTGGTGGCCGCCCGGGCCATGTCGCCGTGGAAACCGTTGAGCAGGTCGCAGTGCTGCAGCTCGTCGTAGCGGCCGCTCCTCAGGAAGCAGAGCAGCGTCGTCTTGCACGTCTCCTTGCACGGCTGCGACACGTGCCCTTTGTGCCGGAGGAACCAGAAGCGCTGGAAGACCCAGTCGTCGCTCAGCAAGCGCCGCAGCAGCCCGTCCCAGTCGGAGGGGAACAGGCTGGAGATGCCGTAGGCTTGGGTGGCCCGGTAGAGCAGGGTCCATTTGGGGTGGGGGTCCGGGCCGCCGAGGTGGGCGATGTGGTTGGCCTCCGTCAGGTTGAGGATGTAGGTCTCGTGGTCCAACACCAGGCGGGAGCTTCCTTTGTAGTTCCCGTCCACCACGTAGACGCGGTAACCTAGCGACGGCGCGCGTGCGCACACAGAACATTCGATAAAAACGACTTAGTCTGATTAATGTATCTTAAAAATAAAATAATTATAATAATAATGTAAGCCACATGGGTTAAGGACACAGGTAACCTGGCAACGGCGCACACCGAACATGAAAAACACGCGTGAAGAAGAAGAAAAAAAGATGGCGGTGACCTGTGATGTGACCTGTCATGTGAGCTGTCATGTGAGCTGTCATGTGAGCTGTCATGTGAGCTGTCATGTGAGCTGTCATGTGAGCTGTCATGTGACCTCACCTGGGTTGAGGTTGATGTAGGTGGTGACGCTGGGGGCGATGAAGGCCACGCCCACGGGGCGGGTCATCGTCTCCTCGTCGTAGAACATCTGGAACTCGTCCATGTGAGTGTGGCCGAAAAACTGCCCCGTGATCGTGCTCTCATACCTGGGGGGGGGGGGAAGGGGAGGGGCAGCACTGTGGTTTAGACAGATTGGCCCATAAAAAACTACAATTCCCAATAGAACTTTATACCTGGGGGAAAAAAAAAAACACTTCATTTCATGAGATTGTCCAATAAAACATAATTGCCACTTAACCTTACCCCAGAGAGGATCAAGGAATCTTGCCTTTCCAAGCCGGGTTAAAAATGAAAACATTTTAGTTCTTGTTATGTTGGTAAATACATGGTCTTTATGTATGCGTTTATTTTGTAGATGCCCCAGTTGGGGGGAAAAAAGAGATTCGATTTAGTCGTTATTTAAAGGTTATTATTAAAGCCTGACACAGATCTTGTCATCGAGTCATCTTGTCTATAACGGTTCATCCTGGTTAAGTACATCTCTATATCGGTGGTAGAACTGAAAGTTTATTTATGCCACAGCAGTCCTTAAAAAGTGAGAAGTTACAAGGGGAACTAGCCACTTGGGTAACCAAGAAGTCAGTCGTATAAAGAACAAGACCTAACAGACTCCATACCCAACAGTCAGACACGGATGTGGACTATATTTGTCAAGCAATAAGGAACCAGGAAGTTCCTATTCTGACCAGATCGTGCATGCTCATAACAGAGTTCCTACCCTGACTAGATGATGTACGGTCATGAAGGCCTTACCACATTAACCATATCATGCATGGTTATGAAGGAGTTCCTATCCTGACCAGATCATGCACGGTCACCAATTAGTTCCTACCCTGACTAGATCCTGTACAGTCATAAATGAGTTCCTACCTTGACCAGATCATGCACGGCCCTAAATGAGTCATGGATTTGGAGCTGGGAACTCCAGAGGCACGTACCTGTTGACGATATGATAGTAGTTCCAGCTCCAGCTGCTGAGGCAGAGGCCGGGAGGGATGTGTCCGATGATGTGGACCTGTTAGCGGGGAGGAAAGGGGAGAGATCGCTCAGGAGGGATGGTGGTGGAGGTGGTGCTCCTACTAGACATTGCAGGAGGATAATACCTGCCCTTCCCTCAAACTCCCAATGACTTGACGCCCCCCCCCCCCCCCCCCCCCCCCTCCACGGTTACCTTCTCCCCCTGGTCCTCACTGGTCTGCAGGATGTGCACCAGCCACTGGAGCTGGTTGGCCGGGTCAGTGGATTTCACCATCAGCCAGTAGTTCTCTCTGGCACAGAAGTTCATGTTGAGGGACACCACCCTTAAACCGGGCTGCACCTCCAGGGTGTAGAACCCTGCGTATCTGGACACGCACACACGCACACACGCGCACACACACACACACACACACACACACACACACACACACACACACACACACACACACACACACACACACACACACACACACACACACACACACACACACACACACACACACACACACACACACACACACACACACACACACACACACACACACACACACCCCTGTTAAACCGTCACACAGAAAAAGGTGAAGTAGTACTGTCTAGTGCCTAGACTCTAGGCACTCTGTTAGTTTCCCTAACTGAAGCCCCTGTTAAGCCTAGAGAACTAAAATCAGAGGTTCGAGACCACTTCTAACAATGGAAAAGTCTACGGATCTGTGCGATTAAACACACAAAGGGTTTTGGCTTCCACCACAACCGCTGCTTTGCACACAAGTGTTTCCTATAGCAACAAGTGCTGCAGGAGACAACCTGTTCCAATGAAACCAAACATTTTCCATACCTCCACCTCCTCTTTCAGGGGAAGATGTGGACCAACAGGCCATCCAGCCATCACGGGAAGATGGAGAACTAGTCCAATATTCCCATCTACGGGCTGAAACCAACCAATCGAATGCTAGTCCAATATGCCCATATACGGACTGAAACCGACCAATCGAATGCTAGTCCAATATGGCCCTTAGCCGTACTGAAACAGGCCAATGGAGAAGCTCCTACCTGAGCGTCTGCAGGGCCTGCTCCGGTAACCATGGGGCCCACTCCTCGGCCATGGAGTCGTAGAGCCAGCGGGTGGAGCGGTTGCCGTGGACGAAGGGCGGGGGGAAGCTGTTGACCGGGGTGCTCTCGTGGTTCCCTATGGCGGGGTAAACCGTCACAGAGGGACCCAGGTGTCTGGACAACACAGGTAGAGAGAAAACCTTAGGACAACACAGGCAACAGAGGTGGAGAGGGAACGTTAAGACAACACAGGGAAGAGAGGTGGAGAGGGAACGTTAAGACAACACAGGGAAGAGAGGTGGAGAGGGAACGTTAAGACAACACAGGGAAGAGAGGTGGAGAGGGAACGTTAAGACAACACAGGGAAGAGAGGTGGAGAGGGAACGTTAAGACAGCACAGGGAAGAGAGGTGGAGAGGGAACGTTAAGACAACACAGGGAAGAGAGGTGGAGAGGAAACGTTAAGATCGTGTTGTACTCTCTGCCATGACAACAGAGAACTGGCGAGCAAACAGTCAGAAGGTTTTTACAGCCAAGTAGTAAACCAATAACGATTCTGAGAAAGCAGTGGGTTTCTATTTCTGCCAGATGCATATGTGGTAAACCGCACAGTTGTTTGACTCAACACATTCAATAAGTAGGCAAGTAAATAAAGCCAATTAATACATGAATACCAATCACTGCAATCCAAGATCAAAATGGCTCGAGTCAGGAGACTGCCCCTGCTGATGTGTCTGGTCACACAGGCTGGTGGAGAGGTGTCCACTTACTTGTGGGGACATCATTGGACAGTGCGTCCTCTTACTTGTGTGGACATTATTGGATGATGTGTCCCCTAACTTGTGTGGACATCTTTGGACGGTGTGTCCGCTAACTTGTGTGAACGGTGCGTGCGTCCTCTTACTTCTGTACGAGTCGGGAGACGACGGTGAGAGCAGACAGCTGCTGCTTCCTGGTCTGGGACCACACGTTGTGCGCGGGGATGTCCCCGGTCCAGTACACCCAGTCCCAGGGCCCGGCTCCGGCGGCGGCCCCCAGCAGGCTCTCCACGGTGCGGAGCGGCAGGTCGCACTTACTGTACGTCCCCCAGAACCCGGCCTCCCTTCGGCTCCACCTGGGGGTGACCGAGTCGTTACGGCAACACAGCGGGTCTTTGCAGTCCGCGCCGCTGCCCTCGGCGTAGTCCTGGTCAAAGGGGACGGCTTAACGGATTAGAGTCCCTTCAGCTCTCGGCACGGTACCACACCAACAGGAAGGCAAGCAGAGATTAGACTGCACCACTACATCACAGTTCTCCTGATCCACAGCAAGAACAAGAGATAATACTGTAAGACTACATCACTTCAGTTCTCCTGATCCACAGCAAAAACAAGAGATAATACTATAAGACTACATCACTTCAGTTCTCCTGATCCACAGCAAGAACAAGAGATAATACTATAAGACTACATCACTTCAGTTCTCCTGATCCACAGCAAAAACAAGAGATAATACTATAAGACTACATCACTTCAGTTCTCCTGATCCACAGCAAGAACAAGAGATAATACTGTAAGACTACATCACTTCAGTTCTCCTGATCCACAGCAAAAACAAGAGATAATACTATAAGACTACATCACTTCAGTTCTCCTGATCCACAGCAAGAACAAGAGATAATACTATAAGACTACATCACTTCAATTCTCCTTATCCACAGCAAAAACAAGAGATAATACTATCAGACTACATCACTTCAGTTCTCCTGATCCACAGCAAAAACAAGAGATAATACTATCAGACTACCTCCCTTCCGACTGCATCTCTTCAGACTACACATCGCTTCCACCCTTCCGCATCTCCGCACACACGCACACCAACCTGGTCCCAGTGAATGTCTGTGAGGAACAGCACCCTGCTCAGAGGGGCCCCCGGCTTGGGCGGGCTGGGGGGGCTGACGGGGGGCTTGGGCGTCTTGGGCAAGGTGACGTTCCAGGGGGCGTAGAGATCGAAGTGCCCGCAGTCGGGGCCCACCAGCAGGGCGCAGGCCTCGGGTGGCCAGAGGAGGGACTGCTGCAGCGCCCGGATCACGTCGTCCCGGAACAGCTCGGTGATCTGGCGGCACACCCGCTCGTCGGCCAGGTGCAGACGGACGCAGGCCGCGCCCACCGCCTTGGCCACGCGCTCCGCGTTCACGTCGCTCTGGAGGGGGGGGGAGTGAAAATGAGAAAGAAAGAAAGAAAGAAAGAAAGAAAGAAAGAAAGAAAGAAAGAAAGAAAGAAAGAAAGAAAGAAAGAAAGAGAAGAGGAAGGAAGGTAGGAACGAGGGAGGCGGAAAAGAAGGAAGGAGAGTGAGGAAGGAAGGAGAGAGTGAGGAAGGTAGATAGGACGGAGGGAGGAAGAGAGGGTGTTAGAAATAAGAGAAAAAAGAGAGAGGGACAGAAAAACAGAGGGGGAGGGAGGAAGCAAGAAATAGGGGGGGGGGGGGGGGGGGGGGGGGGCGAGCAGAGGAGGAGAGATAAGTCAAGTTAGGTTAACGATAGGTCTCTTGTGGCTATCTTTTGTTAGCTGACACATCAAAACGGCAAAATGTTCATAAAGTGTGACATTGGTCCCAGCAGTGTGGAACCACAATGAGGCGCATGCACTGAACATGCTGATAATTATATGCTCTAACTATTGCCTTTTATGGACTCATGTTGTGGCCTCATGATGCTGTGAAAAGCCTTCACAGTTCGGTTAGACCTAAATGACTAGTTAGAGCCGGTTTTAGTGTCGAGTTACTTGAACAAAAAAGTACACTTCACAAGCATATGGTTGACTTGTACAAATAGCTGTAGTTGAACGTTTTCTTCCTTGAATTAGGCTACTCTAGTACAATACACTTAGATGACCTTGTTTATGCTTCTACGGCATATGCAAGTTAGACTTCAAAACAGTAATGTTGACTGTGTAAGCAATTTCTAGAAATCTAAGAACTAAGATCAATGAAAGACATCCACTACCACTATATAGTGTAAAATAATTTGCTATAGTCTCAACTGCCTGCATCTGACAGCAATTTTTAATTGGTATCAAAAGTCAGTATGTTTAAATGCATGCATATGTTTCAAGTCCATGTGCTTTTGATATGACTCCCAATACTTGACTTCTCATTTCAAGCTCTAGGTAAGATGGGTAAGATTATTAGGGTGTGAAAAAAGAGGCCATCATTAACGCACTAAAGAGAAACATACATACCAGCAGCGCGATGTCAAGGACGGTGAATACGGCTTTGCAGACAGGGCAGGTTAGGTTCCTCCAGTTAAAGCCAACTTGAAGGCGATCGATCTGCTGCATGAACATCAAACTCGGCTTCGCTTGTGCTTGGACCGGGTTAAGAGATACGAAAGGTGCCGAACTCAAAACCAGGGCAAAGCATATCAACATTCCCAAACAGTCGGGCATTGCGGCATACCGCATTGTTTACACAGCAGTAGATTTTTGGGGGAGTGGATAACCTGGAAAGTACAGATTAGATATCGGTTAATCGAACCACGAATATGAGTAGCATTGGCAAACAAAATAGGTCTAGCTATAGAAATTACATGTAGAAAACGAGCGATTACCTACAACCGCTGCATGTCAACAGACAGGAAATAATCAGTTGTCAGTTTGCTAGCAAAACTCTTTACTGTAGTTTACCTCCAGGAAGACACTCGACTTTCTTTAAGTAGTCCCAGTGTTAAAGACGATTGTTAAACACACTCAGTGGCTTGATACACAAAGAGAACATTGCACCAGGGTCAAAGACCTTCGGCATAAGTGACAGACCCGCTTCGATAACAAACGCTGTTTATATGTGCTCGGTCTTTCTTGTGAAAGGAGTTTGCAGTCAGCTGACAGATCACGTGGGCTATTGGGATTTTTTTCGTCTATGGAGACTATGAACAGAGTTGGAAAAAAGTTGACACTTTTTTTATCGCTAATTCCTGCCAAAATACCTTTAATTTCTCAGGTGTTATCAATGGCATAATAGAAACGCAATAGAAAGGCGAGTAAGTTTATCATGTCTAAAGCTAAAGAAAACATGACACTGGTAAATGAAATAAAAAACTATAACTGGTCATAGTGTTTAACAGTTTAACAGACATAAAAATGATGACAGGACACAATATAATGAAGTCAAAGCATTTTTTTTTATTACAAGACATCAGATTATAACAAACCAAGGTACAGCAAAACCTAATCCACATCATGATGTTTGTTGCATAGCTTATTGGTAAACAATACTGTTTTTCCCATTTTTTTTAAAATGACCTTTGGATTGTTTTGAGCACATATCTAAGAATGGAAATGTAATCATTTATACTATCACACAGTTGATTGGTTTGGCAGCATAACAGGAATGAGAACAATACATATCTGCAGTTTTATCATAAACTGAACGCCAAGCAACACCAACAACAAATAAATATCCTATGCAGTTGGTGTTATGTGAGCGAAAACAAAAGATCACAATGTGTCTGAAAAGTGGCAAACGTTTTTTTTCTTCTCTAACATACACAATAGCTTAGCATACACACTGTACATAATGAAAGTGTCAAAAGCATGTCTCATCTTGAACCAACAAAGAGTTGACAGAAATGGCCGGCGCGTTTTGAGAGGGTGCAACTACTCCGCTGTCTCAAGTTTGAAAAGCAACGTCAGATTTTTATATCAGAACCTTTACTTTCCCGGTATAGCACCATTCCTTAAACTAAACGTTCATATTCTCACATCACTACCGTGCTGTTCTACTAGTGAGAAGAGAGCTCTTTAATTTTAATTTTAAGATCACTGCTATGCAAGTGTAAGAACTCAAATTATGAAATACCATCCTTAGCAAAGTTGAAAATTATTATAATATTCAGAAAACAAAAAAGGAACATTACTGAAAATAACTCTATATATTTCAATGTTGACCTACAGATGAGACAATCACCAGTAAAGAGTATGTTCTGAAAAAAAGGCAATTTTCTGTAATAAATAGGGAAATTGAAATATGATATATATATTTTTTTTATGAACAGCAAAGTAGCCTCATGGACACCTTGGAATGCTGACCCACTGTATGTTAAGTGAATGTAAGAATGCAATTTATGGTCTGAAAAAGTACCAGTAGAAATTCCAAATGGAAGTTTTGTTTGGCCGAGTATTCCGCAGTTCTAAATGTGGCATTTGTGACAGTATGCCACAGCACAATGTTGACGAAGACGGATTAATGGATGCTTCCCTCGCGTAAAGTATCTGATCAAAGTGAAACTTTCCTAGGCTATAATATATATATAAAGTGGCAGGTTGATAATCATCGCTCATGAACAGCATTTTCGTTTTATGGCAGTGAACATCGGACAGTGGAGGTTGTAGTGCTAAAGCCAAATAGTGGCGTTCTCTGGGGGGTTATGGATGGAAAAGGATACACAAAAATCCAGGAAGTGAGTGTTGTTTTAGTCATGTTGTGTGTATAAAAAAAAAAGAACAGCTAATCTGCACAAATCAAGTTCTCCTTCTCTAACCTGGTCTGATTTAATTACTGTATGGGAATCTTTTATCTGTTTAGTTTGTAACACGTGACAGTGATGTACACCGAACTGCAGGGGTTTGCAGGAAGCACATGCAATGACATGTGTGTGTTCATCTTTGTTAAACCTGGTTAAATAAAGATTTTAGAAACACTTCTATGGTCAATTTGTGTATCCCTTTTGGAGCATTCACTTGTCCTGCATCTTCTCTAGGATCGGGACGATCATGTCGAACTTGGGTCTCTTGGCCGGATCCTCGTTCATGCACAGCCTCATCAGCTTGCAGATGTGGGGGGAGATGCCAGGGGGTATGGTGGGCCGCAGGCCCTCTAGTGCCACCTAGAGGAGGGAGGGGGCATGTACAGGAGCGTGTCAGTCACTTACACACTTGGTGCAGTCTCAGAACATGCTCTGTGTAATGTTTAATAATATGTGTTAAACGCAGGTAGCCATAAAACCGGTTCACCTAACTCTAACCCTAACAGCGCAATTATTCTAGGAGACAAAATAGTAGTTTGGTCTATATTGTTGTGTACCACAACATACCTACACACATTACACACACTTACACGCACACCAAGAAAGATACCAACACACTCGCACACACCAACAGTCACTAACACACACACACACACACACACACACACACAGACCTTCATGCCGATCTCCATCGGAGAGAGTTCAGCAAAGGGGACCTCTCTGGTGACGAGCTCCCAGAGCAGCACAGCAAAGCTCCACATGTCGGCCGATCTCCTGTTGATGTCCTCTGGCTTCTTCTGAAGGGCTAGGTGGGCAGAAGGGTGAGGGGTAGAGGGGTGGGCAGAGGGGTGAGGGGTAGAGGGGTGGGCAGAAGAGTGAGGGGTGGGAAGAAGGGTAGAGGGGTAGAGGTGTGGGCAGGGGGTAGAGGGGTGAGGAGTGAGGGGTGGGCAGAGAGGTAGATAGGTGGGCAGAGGGGTAGAGAGGTAGAGAGGTAGAGAGGTAGAGAGGTGGGCAGAGGGGTAGAGAGGTAGAGAGGTAGAGAGGTGGGCAGAGGGGTAGAGAGGTAGAGAGGTAGAGAGGTGGGCAGAGGGGTAGAGAGGTGGGCAGAAGGGTGAGGGGTAGAGGGGTGGGCAGAGGGGTGAGGGGTAGAGGGGTGGGCAGAAGAGTGAGGGGTGGGAAGAAGGGTAGAGGGGTAGAGGTGTGGGCAGGGGGTAGAGGGGTGAGGAGTGAGGGGTGGGCAGAGAGGTAGATAGGTGGGCAGAGGGGTAGAGAGGTAGAGAGGTAGAGAGGTGGGCAGAGGGGTAGAGAGGTAGAGAGGTGGGCAGAGGGGTAGAGAGGTAGAGAGGTAGAGAGGTGGGCAGAGGGGTAGAGAGGTAGAGAGGTAGAGAGGTGGGCAGAGGGGTAGAGAGGTAGAGAGGTAGAGGTGGGCAGAGGGGCAGAGAGGTAGAGAGGTGGGCAGAGGGGTAGAGAGGTAGAGAGGTAGAGAGGTAGAGAGGTAGGCAGAGAGGTAGAGAGGTGGGCAGAGGGGTAGAGAGGTAGAGAGGTGGGCAGAGGGGTAGAGAGGTGGGCAGAGGGGCAGAGAGGTAGAGAGGTGGGCAGAGGGGTAGAGAGGTGGGCAGAGGGGTAGAGAGGTAGAGAGGTGGGCAGAGGGGTAGAGAGGTAGAGAGGTGGGCAGAGGGGTAGAGAGGTGGGCAGAGGGGTAGAGAGGTGGGCAGAGAGGTGAGGATAGAGCGTTAACCCCTGAGTAGTCAACGTATGATACTTTTTTTTATTCTATTATTCTCATTGTTTTGAGCACAACCTCCAACCCCAAGCCCATACAAGGCCAACGGTTTGTCATCGTCAATCAAAAGGTTTGGAGTCAGATACCATATAGGCCTGACACAACTGGAAAGACCTGACTTAAATGTGACCATGCAGGAATTCCTCTTGCAGGAAAAAACGAACAAGCTCCAAACGAGGCTGTTCCAAATTTGTCCTAAAATTGACAGGGAATAAACTCCTCTCCTATTCGGAATACTGGGGGAAACTGTTTAATGAACGCTGTCTGAGGCAGGGGAGATGTGTGACTAATCCAAACACCTGTGACAGCTAATGTACACAATGGTCAGGCATGGCTGAGTGTGTGTGTGTGTGTGTTTGTGTGTGTGTGTGTGTGAGTCTGTTAGCTTGAGTATGTATGTGTGTCACAGTCAGCCTGAATGACTCACACATTCTATTACATTAGAGGGAGGTGAGTAGTAGATAGGAGTGAATACAGTAAGTGTATGAGAGGGAGAAGGAAAGGGAGGTGAGAGGAGAGGAGAGGAGAGGAGAGGAGAGGAGAGGATACCCTCAGGAGCCATCCAGGCAGGGGAGTACATGCGTCCTGGACACTGGAAGGAGAACTTGGCGTCGGCCATGTTTATTCTGGCTGTCATGTCCTCATCGATCTGCGAAACACAAACCACACAAACAGTCAGTCAGTCGCTCCCACAGCAGGATGGATGAATTAAGAATCAAACCACACAAACAGTCAGTCAGTCGATCCCACAGCAGGATGGATGAATTAAGAATCAAACCACACAAACAGTCAGTCAGTGGATCCCACAGCAGGATGGATGAATTAAGAATCAAACCACACAAACAGTCAGTCAGTGGATCCCACAGCAGGATGGATGAATTAAGCATCAAACCACACAAACAGTCAGTCAGTGGATCCCACAGCAGGATGGATGAATTAAGAATCAAACCACACAAACAGTCAGTCAGTGGATCATACAGCAGGATGGATGAATTAAGAATCAAACCACACAAACAGTCAGTCAGTGGATCCCACAGCAGGATGGATGAATTAAGAATCAAACCACACAAACAGTCAGTCAGTGGATCCCACAGCAGGATGGATGAATTAAGAATCAAACCACACAAACAGTCAGTCAGTCGATCCCACAGCAGGATGGATGAATTAAGAATCAAACCACACAAACAGTCAGTCAGTGGATCCCACAGCAGGATGGATGAATTAAGAATCAAACCACACAAACAGTCAGTTAGTGGATCCCACAGCAGGATGGATGAATTAAGCATCAAACCACACAAACAGTCAGTCAGTGGATCCCACAGCAGGATGGATGAATTAAGCATCAAACCACACAAACAGTCAGTCAGTGGATCCCACAGCAGGATGGATGAATTAAGCATCAAACCACACAAACAGTCAGTCAGTGGATCCCACAGCAGGATGGATGAATTAAGAATCAAACAACACCAGCAGTCAGTCAGTGGATCCCACAGCAGGATGTTTGAATTATGATTTAGTTTGGGTCTGTTTGGTTCTGGTTCTGGTCTGATTATATGTTTCATGCTGCGGCCGTGAATGGGGGCCCCCTTGTCTGTTCTGTTCTGTTCTGCTCTGCTCTGCTCTGCTCTGCTCTGTTCTGTTCTGTTCTGTTCTGTTCTGTTCTGTTCTGTTCTGTTCTGATCTGATCTGATCTGTTCTGATCTGATCTGTTCTGTTCTGATCTGTTCTGTTCTGGTTGTGTTGTTGCTGCTGTAGCTGTGAGTGGGTCCTTCTAAGGTTCAGTTCTGTTCTGGTTGTATGGTTTCTGCTGTGGCTGTAAATGGGTCCTTGCTAGGTTCTGTTCTGGTTGCATGGTTTCTGCTGTGGCTGTAAATGGGTCCTTGCTAGGTTCTGTTCTGGTTGTATGGTTTCTGCTGTGGCTGTAAATGGGTCCTTGCTAGGTTCTGTTCTGGTTGTATGGTTTCTGCTGTGGCTGTAAATGGGTCCTTGCTAGGTTCTGTTCTGGTTGTATGGTTTCTGCTGTGGCTGTAAATGGGTCCTTGCTAGGTTCTGTTCTGGTTGCAGGGCCCCGTTGGTGTTGGTGATGCGAGTGTGTCCGTCTGGCCGCCTGGTCCTGACGCGTCTCCTACCATGACGTGTTTGCTGTTGAGCCACAGCCGTGGCACCATGGGCTCCAGGGTGTGGAGGAAGGCCATCCCGCTGGCGATGTCCAGCGCAAAGCGCACCGCCTGTGTCTGGTCCACCACCAGAGCTGACCAATCAGGGAAGGGACGAGGGCACATGGATTACGTGTCAAAAAGGCAGGAGGCACGTTATGCACTCACACATTCACACACACACGCGCGGCATATACACACGCGCGCGCGACGCGACACACACACACACACACACACACACACACACACACACACACACACACACACACACACACACACACACACACACACACACACACACACACACACACACACATCAAAGACGGAGGGTAAAGGGAGTGAGGAGCCAGGTGATGAGAGATAGATTAGGTGTCAAAAAGACTGGAAACACATAGACATACATAGAACGTCATTCAAACACACACCTACACACGCACACACACACACACAGACACACACACACACACACACTCACTCACTCACTCACTCACTCACTCACTCACTCACTCACTCAGACAGACAAAAATAAGAAAACACACGGATACAAAAACGTACACGTACAAAAACGTGCACACACACACACACACACACACACACACAGTAAGGCGGTAGACTCACTGGTGCCCTGATGCAGAATGTTGTAAAGGGATCCGTAGGGCATGTAGTGGCTGATGATGATGGGGTGGGGGGAGGGAGGAGACTGGCAGGCACCCAGCACGGGCAACACGTTAGGGTGAGAGAAGATCCTACAGCCAGGGAGAGAGAGAGGGAGAGAGGGGGGGGGGGAAGACAGGTAGGAAGAGAGAAAGAGGGGGGGGGGGGGGGCAGAAAGAGAGGGGGAAGGGGGAGAAGGAGAGAGTAAGAGAGGGGGAGGGAGACAGAGAGAGAGGGAGAGAGAGGACAGAGAGAGGGGGGGAGGAAGTGAGTGACCCTTAATCTTCAGTATTGGTCAGTACTCCTGTACTTATTAGGTCACCTAGGGGTATGCGTGCTGGCATGCTGATACAGTTCTGGTGTGTCTACTTGAGTCTGGGGGTGTGTCAACTTCAGTTTAGGGGCGTGTCAACTTGAGTTTGGGGTGTGTCTACCTGAGTCTGGGAGTATGTACCTGAGTTTGGGGGTGTATCTACATGAGTTTGGGGGGGTGTCTTCCTCCGTTTGGGGGTGTGTCTACCTCCGTTTGGGGGTGTGTCTACCTCAGTTTGGGGTGCTCCTCGTTGAAGTCCCTGCTCTTCCGGGTGGTCCAGTCCCTCACATGAAGTACCTTCACAACGATCTCATCGCCTTGCCAACGACCCTGCCAGAGCTACGCAGAGGAAAGGAACCAATGAGATCAACGCTAATCCGACGAGAAGCATGCCAGAACAAAAGCTGCAGTGAGTTCAGGAAGGTTCAGAGCCGGAGGACTGCTACGCCAAAGGTGAAAGTCAATTGTACTCTTTCAGACCAGAACTAACACTAACCTCTTTGGTTCTCATTC
>CM030172.1:51377115-51457115 GCA_017639675.1 Aplochiton taeniatus
CAAGCCCCGCCCCTAGACCACTGCACAGGAAATGGCTTTGGCTGCTAAGACGTGATTGGCTAGCGACCGTGCGCGTCACACGCACAGACAAACTGCTCATATATGGAGCGGCACTCGAGGTATGACTCTCCCGTTTCTTTGTGTAAACTTTGAAATGTCCGTGCCCCCTGATCTGAGGTGCGATAAGAGCTTCCATTCATCCCATGTAATTACTCCAAACGGTTTAAAGAGATCCTGAGGAGAGATACGTGTGGCACTGTTTTTCACAGCACTATTTAGGGTGAGGAAAACGTCAGTTGAGCCAAACAGTCGTCTTTTAAGGGTATGGACTTTGTGAGTGTGTTCTTTTTTCTCCTGCTCCAGACTCCCGCTGCACTACTTCATAGCTTAGATATCTCCTATTCTCTCTACTGTAGCACAGCGCACATGCATACACACACAGAGGGAGAGAGAGAGGGAGAACAGATAAATAACCACAGAGGTCTATTTCTGCCTGCATATGACATCAGACATTGAATGAAAGTTAAGACGCAGAAGGAAGAAAATCGTTCTTTTGGGACAGAGTCAGGTCTGGCTCTAAATGTGATGCAGGGAGAGAGAGCGCACATTGTGGAAACTATATGTCTACTTCTACCGTGCCCCCCCCCCCCACACACACACACACACACACACACTATCCTCCCCTCATACCAGATGTGGAGTGGTGGCCGTGACTGGTCCAGTCCAACTAGCCACTGGAACAGCTAAGTGACTCAGCTTCCACCCACAAACTCACTCACTCACACACACTCACTCACTCACTCACTCACTCACTCACTCACTCACTCACTCGGCAATGATTGGCAGGTCCGTGCACTTTAATAATACAGATTCAAACTAACTACTATTGTACTGATAAAACACTTGTTCAGTTCAGGCACCAGGCATGTAAAAAGCCTTGTAGTTATGGTAAATGTTGGCTGTCATTGAGACTTACTGAAAATGAGGATGGGTATGGGTGTGTATGTGTGTGTGTGTGTGTGTGTGTGTGTGTGTGCGCATGCGTATATGTTAAAGTAACTGTGACCGAGACTTTCTGAAAAAGAGGGAGTGTAAAGCAAGGTATACAAATACACACACCAATATAGATAGATAGATAGATAGATAGATAGATAGATAGATAGATAGATAGATAGATAGATAGATAGATAGATAGATAGATAGATAGATAGATATTTCTAAAGTCTTTCACAGTGAGTGAGTGAGTTATATATGTGTCTGATTTCTACCTACCCCTGGTTGAGGTCGTTCTCTGTGTTGTCCAGCCACAGACGCACAGCCACAGAGTTTCCTTCTCGACACTGCGTGAAGATGTCGTCCATAACCAATCCTCGCTGCTTTTCTCTCCTATTACTCCTGCCCCGTTTACTACCGTTTGATCTTTCTTCGGGGGTGGGAGTTGTGTTCAGACAACGGAGAGTGGTGTCTCACTACAGGAAACCACATAGTATCAGCATCTAGCCATCTACATATATACTTCTTTCTATATTAAACAATGGGCCAGCGCATTCCTCTCCACAACAGTGTGTGTTAAAAGTCATATTATTTTGCAACATTCCACATTGACATGTCTTTTCCTGTTTCATCATTGAAATTGTATGCAATATGTCAGAGTGCACGTAGGCGCGACGCAACCAGATCCCACCAGGAATGACTTGTGGATCACCAGTCTATTACAAGTTGTAACGAAGTTGCTGTTGCCTACTAACGCCATCGAAATTATATTATTTTAAGAGTAGGCTATTCAGTTTTGCAAACGGACACAAACAAGTAGCATTCTTTTGTGTTTTTAACGTGAGTCATTCCCCTCGAAGAGGGCGTTTTTTTATTTTGCCAATCCCTTAAACTTTGCCAAATACCGATAGCACACCAGACATGAACGTATTCGAAAAGACAAAATGGACAACGATTGACATTTTTTAAGAATACAGACAAAAGCGATCTTACCAGTGATTATAAATCGTTAACCAGTTCAAGGCTCGTTCGGTATCCCTCCGTTATTCTTCGGTACAGTTTGAGTCCACGCCCCACTTTACTGATTCATGTAGCCTCAAGCTTGGAAGTTTTGCAAAGATCAGTGACCATTGAAAGTGACGAAAACACTTCCATCTAGTGGTGTAAAGTGTTAATGCACCTTACATACTCCCAAAAAGTCAACAGCATTGACACCGTAAAGTACATACTACTAACATCATCAAAATATGACACAAAAATAAACAACTATACTCGGTTCATAAACAGACAATCCAAAATATGCTTATTCTTTTGTATCAACCGAAATTCTAACTCTAAGTTGCAACCAATGCCGAAATCCCAATAACCTTGAAGCATGGACGGACAGTTTGAGTATGCGGTGTTCCTCTGCTTGACAACGGTGTAATAAATCTGTTTGACGGCCTGCCTCTGGTTTAAATTAACACACAGGCTACTGCTGTGTAAACAAAGTTCAGCCACTATAAACTGTAAAGGAGGAACAATACGTTTTTTTTTGCATCATGTTTTTTTAGGCATAATGCACAAAGGCTTACAATCTGTTAATAATAGGAGATGGAAAAATCATTTCCTGATTGAAATATGTAGCTTTTTGCCATGATTCATTTCCGCTAATGTGACTTAGCGACCGTGTGAAGGTAGACCCAAACAACGAGGAACGGCATACACATTATAATAAGCATATAAATTAAATAAAAAGCACGTACATTGCATTATATTTCCCCTATTTGTTTAATATTTCAGTTATTTGTCATACATGGTACATTGCTAATGAAAAAGGCATGATCATATACAAAGTATATATATTTTTTATTTTTACTATATTGAAGGTCAAGATGTCCTTTTCATGTGACACTTTGTAACATATAAGACCAGACCAGAGCCAACGATAAGAGGCTTGGCTACAAGGCCTCAATCACTGAGTAAGCGTTTCCTTTTTACCACACTGCTGATTGGTTCACACACTCAAGAAGGAGGCGGTACATCCTGTTTTGTCCCAAGGGCTGGCACTATACTAGGGGTGATGGACACATCGTTACTACTGATAAGAGCTGGGCTAATGGTTGTCTTTGGAAGGGTTTCTACTTGAGCCCCCAGGGGCTTAGCTGCCTCAGCGAGGCCGGATATAGGTTTCACTACCGGGACAGACACCGGGAGAACCACTGGGTCGGCTCTCTCTGGTGCTACGAGTGGAACCGATGTGATGAAAGCTGCGTTTTCAGCCTCTCTGGGGACAGCAATAGGCGAGGCACCTGCTGCAGCCAGGGCTGGAGGCTCGTGTGTGAACAACGGGGACTCCAAAGGTGGCACGGCGGTGAAAGCCGCCCCCCTGACAGCCTCGGTCAGGGAGGAAGGGAACGCCGTTTCCGCTGCCGGCGTGATCGACGCGGCGGCGGCCATTTTGTTCTCGCTGACAGGCGGGGGTGGAGCTATGGATACGGAGACGGAGGGAACCATCTCCGCGGGGAAATCTACCTCCGCCAAGGACCCCATGGCGGGGATGTCTGGCGTCTCCAGGGCCCCTCCTGCACCGGAGGCGGGATTCGATGCGGCAGGGTGGTCCACGCCTACACCCAGGGTGGCCGGAGGCTGAATGGGGGCGACGTCGGCCCCAGCTAGAGTCATGAACGCGGGCGGTTCGGAGGTTGGCGGGAGGGCAGCTTCAGATGCCAGCGGCCCGTCAGGGAGCGGGGGCGCTGCCGCCCCGGCGCCCTCCACTGCTGCTGCTGCTTCGGCCTCCAAAGCCTTGGACTTGGCCTCCATCTCATCCATGCGGCGCTGCACCATGCGGGGCATCAGCTGCACGTAGGTCCCCATGAGGCGGTGGTTGGAGCGGATCAGCTTCCCCGCGCAGTTGTCCACACAGCGCTCCTGGAGAACGCAGGAAAGGACATCAGTGGCGTTGGCGATACTTGTCATACATTAGGGACCAGTAGACATTAAACTGACAGCCGTGTAGAGGGTTGCAGTTTAGTTAACACAGGTCTAAAGTGCCAGATGGAGCGTAAGGAGTGAAACTATTAAACAGAAAAAAGTTATTTCATAAAAACTGAATGTAATTCACAATCATAGCGCCTTAGCCTCACAATCTAGATAAATAAATGTATCACATCTAATCACATCATCATGTCTAATCTTTGCATACCGTTAAAAACAATTAAAGTTCCCTCTTTTTGCTTTAAACATCTTCAAATCACTTGATAAAAAGATGATATTCTAGAAGCAGCTTACTGTACGAACAGCAGCGAAGTAAACACGTTCACAGATGCCTATTATATCAAGAAATAGACGAATAGCCTAGTCAACGTAACATGCTAGACCTAATGCCGTTTACACTGGCACTGAGACGAGTTGTACAATTTGTAGTCACCTTAAGTGGGGACAAAAATGTCCCCGGACATATACTAGCAGTATTTTAATTAATCCACTTACACGAAGTTGTGCAGTATGCTATTTTATTTTATTGCATGAGTGAGGCCCGTGACGGGCTCCTGATCATTCGGATTAGACCAGTGTGTGTACACGAACACGACCAAGGAAATTACTTTGGGTGGTCACATTTAAAGTGTACACAGTGACTGCCGGCTAACAGATTCTTACCTCGTCCATGGTGAGGTTTCTGTAGTTGAAGTTGCTCGAGCATCGTTGGAAACAGATTTCTGTCATGCGGTTGTAAACCATGAGAAAATCCCGCAGCTGTAAAAGCAAATCGGTCACTTCAACTCATGTTCGTATCTCACTGCATGAGACATGACACACACGACAAAAGTACAGGTGTTAATCATTCGGCGGGCATGCTTCCAGGCTTTGAGATAATTCATTTGGCAAATAAACCAAGAGGTTGACTTACATTACGGATTTGTGAGTCTGGTTCCATGGTAGATCTGTCAAACGTTGCTAGCTAAGTAGAGACGAAAGCTACCCCGGCGTTAGCTTTCCCCACGTTCCCTAATAACTTACTCGAATTGCAATGACTTTCCACAGTCTATGTGTAAATCAAAACGTTTGAAATGCGTAAATTGTATGTGGAATTTCTATGACATGAGAATATTGTACAAGCCATGCACTAATTTACTTATTTCATTTTACAGATTAGATGGGCATGACATTCATAAGAGCGCGGCCATGTTTTTGTACTGACACCACCCCTTCTTGGTGACGTCAGGAGGAAGGAAGTTCGACACATGAGATATTTCAGTGGACCAAAAAAATGTATCACAATATAGATTATTATTTATTTATGTTCCGAAAAAATTGGTTATTTAACACAAAAATGGATATTATCAGCGGTTCAAACTGATTGAAATGTTTTACCAAGCATTCAAAAGTTGACTGTCGTCTATTAAAGTGTTGTACCCGTGAGTGACTTAATACAAATACACACTTACTTTTTATAACTACCTACTGTATTTTATGAACTTCACACCACAATTACCCTAAAGTACCACTATAACATGCTAATAAAATCCATTAAATAAATAGAATTGTAAAAATAATGTTAAACCTTAAACCTATAAATTCAAGTGATCAGTGATAGTGAAATCTGCTCTGTTTTTGGTCCGAAAGAAAATATGTTTTTAAAATGAACAATTCAATGCTCATAAGGTGCGTTTGTTTTTGTTGTGACATGCTGTAGGCTACATAAACTGGTACATTAATAATTATTCACCGATCACTTCACATGGGCCACCTTTCTCATAGTCGGACTGATCACAACAATAGTCTAAATTTTCAGATACAATCATTTGCACCTCCTCCACCTCCGTAACCTGCCTATCTCTATCTCCCGCCTCTCCATTGTTTTCTCTACACAACCCTTCCTCGCCGACCTTCTCCATCCTCCAATCGCTGTCTCTCGCTCTTTCCCATTGCCTGTGCCCCTCCCCCTCCCCCTCACCCCCCTCGTTATGTCTGTACTTCCTGCTCCTGTCCCTGGTCCTCTCCCTCTCCCTCTCCCTGGTCCTCTCCCTGGTCCTCTCCCTGGTCTTCTCCCTATCCCTCTCATCGGTTTCCAGGGCCACCTGCTGGCTGTTGAGGTAGATGCTGTTACGGGAGAGCATGGGGCTACTGTTTTTAGACGGGAGAGAAGCCTCCATCTCGGCCTCCACCTCCAGGAACAAAGGCTGGGAGAGTCTACTTCGAAGCTGGGCCTGCTCCTGGCCCGGCTCTCGCCGCTGGTAGCGGCGGGTTTTTTTGTGTTTCTTCACCACGTCGAGATCTAGAGAGGCGTAGTTCAGGTCCGGCTCCACCGGCTGTTCGAGAGTCAGGGGTGATTGTTAGATGTTAGAGGTTAGGACGATAGTGTTCTATGCATAGACCGATAGAGAATATTTGGGTCCGTTTTTTGCGGTTTTCACTTTTTTTTTTTTTTGATTTGAGCTAGTTAGCCCGCTAGCATCCTGTTACTTTGTAGGTTCTCATGCTCTTCAGAATGGTTTCACAGCCTATTTTTAGAGCTGAAAAGATAGAGCCACAGCCACGTGTGGTATGATGGTATTGAATACACTATTCTTTCCGTTTGACTACACTGCAGTTCTGATTCTGTCATAAGTATATTTAGATCCAGACATACCAATTTAACAATATCAATGTAGAAAAATAGTTGTCTAAACACGCTTCTATTAACATGTTTAGGCCTGGCATAACATTTCTTGTGTACATGGATTATTTAAATCAACTTAAATTTAAAACAATAAAGTTACAACTTGCTTATAATCTTTTAAAATTGCAAAACAATGAAATACAAACATTAGGCCTTCAAAACAGTTTCTTTGCAACAATCAATTCTTATTTAATTGAATTCTATGTGATTTTCTCAAGATGCCCAAACAAACCAATAAACAGACAGTTACTCGGGTACTTTGCCATTCCTGAAATAACGGTCACTATGTTTGTCTAAGTATTGTTCGAGCTAGAGCTATACCTTTTTGTCTCTGGTGTGTGGCGTGACCATTGACTCGTAGCACACATCAGCATGTCCCTCTGCTACTGTACAGGATAAAAACACAATAAAAACACACCAAGAAGTGTTCAAAAGTCATCTTCTTCTGTTCCTAAATGAAGAACCAAGCCATGATCAGCCACTACCCCCATGAGATGGAATTGGTAAGACCCTTTCCCCTAAAATATACTCTATTTATAAATCACTGAAAAATTAATAAAAAGAACATTAGCAGAGCCTTAAACCCATTGCTTCTTCCTTCATTTCCTTTTGATTATGGAAACAGACAATTCTAAAGATTTGTGCAACAGTACATGGAAATATGACGTGGGAGAAGTTGAAAGTTATTGTTGCACAATATGTAGGCCTATAAAAAATATTTTAATACATCTATTTTATATATATATATTGCTCCAAATATATTTATATATATATATATTATACTTATTACAAATATTTCTTGTACTGTATATATCAACATAAAGCGTCTAAATTGGTAACATATATGGATTACATGTTTTTTATGTGAGGGATGACATGTTCTTGTCAAATATTTCTAAAGGTAATATGGAGATTCAATTTCCCTGAGACACCAAAGCAAAGGCACCTTTTTTTGTGTTTTGCGGTAAAAGATGGGTGTCTTAGCCCTAGAGGTAAACGTATTGTGTATCTTTAGTGTTACCTCCTCTGTTTGAGGGGATGTTCCCGTAGATGGGATTATCCTGCTGCTGGACGTCGTCATCATCAAGATGACAGGGATGTTCTTCTGCTTCAAATCTAGGAGAAAGAGACATACAACCAGCAAACATGGGCGCTCGTCAAATATGAACACTGTGTTTGACTCAGTAAGCCCAACTAAGCATGTTTTAAATTAGCAAAGGACAGCACTGAAATACAAATCAGAAAGGATTTTTTTTTCACTGTGAAATTCAAAAAACAGTAGTTTAATTATAATTTGGGGGGAAATTGGAAATATATATATTTCTTAGTTGGAAAAATCATAACTAGTTGTTGAGTGAATGATGAATATAAATATAGCTATTATTCCTGTATTGAAGGTGACAATTCAAAATAAATCATTTTAGCTTTAAAGAGATAGTTAAACTTTGGGGGAAATAAGATATGTTCCAACTTACCCCTGAGATCAATTTCAAAGTTACGTTTTTACGTCCAATAATGAGTTATTTAGGTAATTAGGTAAATGTAGCCTAGCTTAGCACAATGACTTTTAAGCCGAGGTTCACTATGGCTAGCATGGCCCCGTCAAAAGTGACAAAATACTCCAAAGCACTGTCATTTACAAGTTGTATCTTCTGTATTTCAAGTGTAGAAATGAAAATGTAAAAACAAGACATTATTATTATTGAATACCTTATTATTGAAACAGATACGTAGTTGGACCTATTTTGTCAAGGGGAACGATGGTTTTACCTTGTGTCAGGTAGGCAGCCTCACAATAGGTCTGACCGCATAGCTGTTCACTTTTAATTGAGCCATGTTGGCTTGTGCTTACCGTCATTGTCCTAAGCTAGGCTACATTTACCTACCTACTTACCAAAATAACTCATTAGTAGACAAACAATCATAACATTGATACCAATCATCCCGTCTGGCTACGGGTAAGTAGGAACATTAACTTATGGCTCAAAAAGTTGAACTATCCCTTTAAGGATGAATGAATGAATAGGAATGGTATGCAGAATATGCATGCACTACACAAAGGCTACAGGCTCACCTATTTCCATGGTAGGTGTCTGGATAAAGCTCTTCTGTGTCCGTGGAAGACAAACTACTAGTTAGTCCTGGTCACAAACACATAGGATCACACTCTTATGGAATAATTTAGCAATAAGTGATCCAAACAGTGTGTGTGTGTACAGACCTTTTCTGCGTCTGTTTTCCCTGCGTCTCAGAAGGCAGAGGATGATATTAAGACACAGCGAGATGATTAAAGCCACGGAGGTCAGAGCAAGACCGACATCTTAACCAAACAAAAAGCAACTGAATCACACATTTATAATCAAATAAAAATATTCACATAGGGATTAAAATCAATCAGAACAGTTGAAGACAGGAAATATCAGAATTAAATGTCAGGATTTGAAAGCCTTCTTCGTGTAGGCAAATGGGCTGTTGTGTTTTGGACATGTGTTCCATCCGAGTTATGAATTCATTTTTCAATTTAAATCCCTCTTTTTGCACTGGTAAAGATACATTTTCCAGCTGGCTGACTTCTACTTTTTTGTTATGTAGTGAGATGAGAAAGTAGTACAGGACTTGTACATTTACAGAATGCTATTTATTAGATATTTGGGAAAACTCATAATTACCCTTCTGATAAAAAGACAACACAATTGTGGGTCTTTTTCCCAATGGAAAAGTATCTATCTAGGGTTTATGTTAGACGAACATTATGCAATTATCTATGCTCATGACTTTATTAGTAAACAATAAACGGAAACGTGTTATATGAATATGTGCGGCATGTTTAACTGGCGTTACATCCAAACTGATTCTTCAGTTCTCCAACACGACGTTTTTTAAAGATATAGCTTTGTCCGTTTTTAGCCCAGAGATGTTTTTTGTAAGATGCAAAAACATAACAACTGACTGACTAACAAAACATAACAACTGACTGACTAACAAAACATAACAACTGACTGACTAACAAAACATAACAACTGACTGACTAACAAAACATAACAACTGACTGACTAACAAAACATAATAGCTGACATTACTCAGTCGCTCACATTGTAATAAAGCCTGCTCACGAAATCTGGAAAACAGTTTAAATTGGAAATAACTTTTGAAGGAAAATGTGTTAATCTTTTTTACCTTTTGAGGTCATGATTAGATCTGGTTTAGTTTTGGAGTGATGCTCCTCTCCTTCTGTCTCTGTTTGTGGCTGACTGTCATTTAACCTATCTCTCTATTGAATTGTGTTCTATATTTATCTCTCCTTGAGTTGCAGTAGCAAGCTTTACGTCTCAGAGATCTTTTCTGTTGCAAACAGGAAATGGGTTGAAGCTCATTCTGAGACAAGTGTCACACTAGAGTAAAGGGTACACCTTGGATGTGGCCTTATCAGCTGTTATGATTCAAATGTTAACGTGATTAGGATAATGGTTTTTTAATGCATATTACAAAAATATGCAGTAGCAAGCTTTACGTCTCAGAGATCTTTTCTGTTGCAAACAAGAAATGGGTTGAAGCTCCTTCTGAGACAGCGTGTCACACTACAGTAGAGGGTACACCTTGGATGTGGCCTTATCAGCTGTTATGATTCAAAAGTTAACGTGATTAGGATAATGTTTTTTTATGCATGTTACAAAAAAAAAATATCTTTCTCTGAATTTGTCTCTATACTATACATTTAATTTAGATTTCAATTGACATTCATAAATGATTGTGTTTGAGAATGCGGACACTTCTCTCTTACTCTCGCTCGCTCTCTTTCTATCCCTGTCTCTCTTTTTCTCAACAAACCACAACTTCAATCAATCACATTTTCTTTTTCAAAATTCCATTTCCGACCTCAAACGTCTGAAAGCAGGATGTCTTGTGTGTAAGCAGCTCATATTCTAGAAGCCTTAATAATATCTATACAAATCTGAAAAAGTTAATTTCTATAACCCTTAAAATTCTTCCAAAACGTCACGCCCTCAGAGCAGTGGGGCAGTGTCTTCACGTGGTCTGTGGTTTAATCCACAGTCTTATCCGCATTGCACACACACACATACACACACGCATGCGCACACGCACACACACACACACACACACACACACACACACTTCACTTGCGGTTACGTCCACCACCACTTCAGCACTTGTCGCGTCACCCTGAGGCAGACTCTAGATGGTCTCTCATTCAGACCAGGCCGTAGTCACGGAAACAATATGAATGTATGCATATGTATGAGGGAGGAAGACAGGGCGGGATCTGGTAACCTAGTTACACTGCGAGACACATACACACACGCACACAACCACACACATACACACCCATGTGTGAAAGCACACAACCGCACACATACACAAAACCACACATACACACACATGCACACACATACACACAACAACAACACACACACACACAGTCCAGAAGCCTTCAGAAGTTCTCTTGTGGAGTGAGCGAGCTCAGGCTACACTGAGGAGGCCAGGGACTACGTCAAGTTCAAATAGCAGATTTTTTTTGTATGGCATGATGAATACGATAACACCTTATCCTGTTTATTTTGAAATGTCGAGTGTGTTCGGCTGGCTCCTCAGACGTCATATCGTCATGGTAACCCCTCCAACGGACACGTTGATAGACGTGTCCAATCTGCTGACCTCTGCGATCTCAGTCTGTGAGACTAGGAGCGCTCACAGGGATTACTATCTACATTTCTGGGTTTCTATCAACGCAGTTATCTGTCACACACACACACGCACACGCACACACACACACACACACATACACACACACACACACACACACAGAGAGACACACACACTGCACTGAGCTATGCAAAGTACATTATAAAGAAAGGCGTTTCTCCGCATCTGGAAAAAAAGATTCATAAAAGTTTCCCCTCAAAAATGATGAGCGACTCACTATTAAAAATCAACTACTTTTATTAAACAATGTATCACCAGAACATTTTAACAGTGCGATAAAACAACAGTATTATTTGGCATGTTCATTGGATAGAAATAAAGATATTTATTTGTGTCTGTGGTTTACTGAGAATAAAGGGGCAATAAAGGGATGGCATTGGATAGTACCATGGCATCATTGATTTACCATGGATAAAACTATTTAAAATGTGGAACAAATAGTTTGTAGCTAAGAGAAAAGTTGGAGACTCAATTACATGCACGCACAAAAATGAAAATACATCACATACATTTGCAATACATAAACTCCCAGCCTTCCTACAGACCTTTGGTTCTTTATGTGTCACACACACACACACACACACACACACACACACACACACACACACACACACAGACACACACACACACACAGAGTAACCCTATTGTTCCACCACAGGGCTACCTCATCAGGCTTCTTTCGTCACATGGATCGGCAAACCTCTCAAAGGAGCGTACCGTTGTGGAGGGGGAGGTGGTTTGAAAGGGGGAGGCAAGTCCATCCTGAGAGAGAGAGAGAGAGAGAGAGAGAGAGAGAGAGAGAGAGAGAGATGGGGGGGGGGAGAGAGAGAGAGAGAGAGAGAGAGAGAGAGAGAGAGAGAGCGAGAGAGGAGGAGAGAGAGAGAGAGAGAGAGAGAGAGAGAGAGAGAGAGAGAGAGAGAGAGAGAGAGAGAGAGAGAGAGAGAGTGGGTGTTAATACAGAGATGTATACTGTATGAAGTCCTATTAAATGTTTCAAGAAAGTTAAAGGAGGGGACTGGTTGACAGTGATTAACGTCCTCTTAGAAATGAAAGTAAGAGTTAAAGGAGGTGACTGGTTGACAATGTGTTGAGAAGCTTACCTCCTGTTAGATGTCTAAGTAAGAGTTAAAGATGATGCCTGTGATTAAGGTCCTATCAGATGTTTAAGTCGGAGTTAAAGATGGTGCCTGGTTGACAGTGATTAAGGTCCTATCAGATGTTTAAGTCGGAGTTAAAGATGGTGCCTGGTTGACAGTGATTAAGGTCCTACCTGGTTGAGGTGCGTCGAGAAGCTTACCTCTTTCTCAAGACGCGTCTCCTGTAGACGAACACCCCAATGAGGAGCAGTGCCAGGAACAGCAAGATGATCCACGCCAAATGGCTACGACCATCACTCAGGTCTGAGAAGATACATCAGGGGAAAATACGCTGCTGTTTTGGTTTTTGCTATTTTAATATTGTGGGCTTTCTAAAGGGTGTTGAAGAGACAGAGAAAATGATCAAAGAGAGTCTTCACCAAAGTGATGCCATGGTCGAAAGCATACGTACGCTTTGTTGCATATAAGTGTCTAAGATCTCTAATCGTTGGGCTGAATATTGCCCTTCCTATGACAGCGTGACAGGGAATCATGGGCAAACCGTGTATGTCCAAGGTACTGTACCTTGTTCAACGATCACTTCGTTGGTTGCCGTATCACTCTCAGGAGGGGACCTCTCGGGGTCTGACTCGGTCGTCGACTGTCCGTCATCGGAATATTCATCGCTCCCTTCATCCCCACTCCCGGAAACCCCCTCCGGCAGCAGCGTCGACCAATCGTTGGATTCAAAATCCCCTGTTGATGAGCTGGCGGGCTCTGATTGGTCCGATGGTTGGCGTGTGTAGTTGGACTGAATTAAGGTCGGGGTCTGGGTAAAGGAGTGGTTGACCTTTGACCCTTGTGTGGAGGTGTCCAATGTTACGACTGACAGGTCAGGGCCGGGCTGCGTGGCTTGAGAAATGCTGTTATTTGTTTGTCCGGTAGAGGGGGACATGGTGGGTGTTGGGGATGCCTCGGTCCCAGTCTGGTTCTGATCATCCCGGGCGCTGTGTGGAGTGGACAGGCCTGTTTTCACAGCTTCTGAGGAAACAAGAGGCAACCATTACCCTGAATGGCCATAAAATATTATCTTGAATGACCACAAAATGTTATCTTGAATTACCACAAAATGCCATCTTGAAAGACCTCAGTGATTTTTTAGAACAAAATGATCTGATCCATGATAGAAGAAACACATTCATTATTAATATCAACTCAACAAAGAAACTTTAATTATACTCTTAAATTAAGCTGAACTTTGTTGTAATATGAAATGTGGCCAGCAGGAGTCTCCCTAAACAAAGTGAGTCCACTACAGAGAAAACAACTCTCCTCGAGCTGTTGCTAAACTTGTGTTATGACAGACAGGTGGTGGAGGATGAGGCAAAAACAGGAAGTCATTGCTGTCGTCACTGTGGTTTGAGATTTGTGTTTGTAAGAACAGGTTGATAACCTGCTATCTCCTGCTCATCAGCACAGAGTCTACTCTCTGGTTGGATAGAAAACAGACAGGAGCGAACACAGAGAGAGAGAGAGAGAGCGAGAGAGAGCGAGCGAGCGAGAGAGAGCGAGAGAGAGAGAGAGAGAGAGAGAGAGAGAGAGAGAGAGAGAGAGAGAGAGAGAGAGAGAGAGAGAGAGAGAGAGAGAGAGAGAGAAAACGAAAGAAAGAGAGATACATAGACAGAGAGGAAGAAAGAAAGTCTGAAAGAAAGAAAGACTTAAAGAAACAAACAAACAGTTGAGAACTTCACCTGTGTCCGGGCCCCTAGTCGCTGGCAGGAGGGTGATGGTGAACTTTCTCTGCAGGCTGTGGTTGCTCTGTGTGCTGACAGACAGGGTGTATACCCCAGTCTGATCTCCCCTGACCCTCCACAGCTCCAGAGACCCACCGTCTGAAACCCACTGGTCATCCTGGAGGAAACAGCCCAAATACAGTCATAACCCTTCAAACAAACTTCCTCTGGTACAAGATAATGACAGGTTTCACATTCAATCTGAGTAGGTAGCATAGGAACCGTTGGCGTTGTCCCCTCCACCAAATAGTTGACTGCGAAATGTGAAAAACCCTCTGACAACTAATTTGAAAGTAATTGTATGTACATTTATAATCAAAAGGATCTGGAATGAGACTTTGAAGTTGTGCAGTCTCCTCGGTGAGTCACTTTAAGAGTGGAGAAACGAGACGCGACAGACTCGTCTCGGTTGTGTCTGTGGCTGCACGACGACAGGACACGGCCGTGCTTTCGATTTACTGAGGTTTTGTCAGCCTGAAGGAAAGTAAATCTAGTAAGAGCTAGGGACGGGTTCTGTCGTGGTTTTTCTGAAGACGCAATACTTAACCTTAAGTAACTTAAAAGAATGTAACTATAGTCGAGTGTTGAGAGTTCGAGATAGTAGACTTTGTTAGCATTGTAATAAGAGCGAGTTGGTTCTGCCAGGTCAACTCACTTGAATCCACATGATATCATGCTTTATACCCGCAATGTACCGTTAGGCGTATCCCATACATTCTGACCAATCACAGGTGGCCTACACATCCCATAAACATTTTGGGCCAATCACATGTATCCAAGACCCATAGTTGAAGGCGCGGAGAACTATGGCTCACCTTCGTCCACCGGTAACGGGCGTCAGAGGACGCCAACGCGTTGCAGTGAATGGTAACGTTGTCGCCAGCGCCGACTTCAATGGCGCCATTCCTGTCACACTCAATATGGTCCAAATCTTAAGTTAAAAATAGGATAGTAAAGAGTAGTATCCTTCTGATCAATATGGAACAAGGCTACCATATTAAGAGGACTATGATTTCATTTTTGACCAATTCAGTTATGATGATAACATTTAATGGGGTGACTGTCTTTAATGAAATCTCTCCCAGAGGACTTACAGCTGACGTGAAGGCTGACGGTTCCCTGGTTGTCGTGGAGACGGGGGACATCGGAGGCCCATTGTGGTTGACAGGAGTAGACCCCCGTGCTCTCCCTCGTCACGTTTTCCAAGACAAACGTCCCGTTGGCGCTCCACAGGGCTGAAGAGTTATTCTACTTTACAAGAATGAATTTATTCTGAATTAATTCATTATTAATTATTGAAACCTGTTCTTTTTTTTTTTAAATAACAAAAAAATGAAACATTGACAAATATATACGTATATTGTTATTATACAGTAGGTGAATTATTCTATATGACAATAACATGTTTGTACACATAAGTTATTATTTTAAATATATTATTTTTAAGCAAATTTAATTATATTATTAATACAAATATGTAAGTTGTAATGTCATGTGGTCGTGCGCTCACCTTGGACAGTTTATATCCAACAGGCTTTGGGTCAATGTGGCACGATATCCTCACCTCCTCACCTTCATTAACTGGCCCCAACGGAGCCACCCCAACAGACAGCGGCGGCACTAAGGGAGAGGTTTAACAGTCACACGCACAAACACACACACGCACACACACACACACACACACACACACACACACACACACACATAAACACACACACACACACATACACACATAACGCACACACACACACACACACACATACACACACACACACACACACACAAACACACACACCCACACACACACACACACACACACACATAAACACACACACACACACGCACAAACACGCACACACACACACACACACACAAACACACATAAACACACACACACACACGCACAAACACACACACACACACACACACAAACACATAAATGCACACAAGGAAATACACATACACACACACACACAAAAAAGGTTCAGTGAACAAAGGTGATGAACTGACTTACCGACAGTTCACCACACATAAACACGTTGAGTGAGACCGACTGAGAAAGAGGCAGTGATGATCGGGACTAGACCCCAGAGTCCCCTGGTTGTAGACAGCGCACCGCTTCCAAACTGCCCTCTCACCTTTGACTCTGAGGCGGGTCTGCCTGCTGATGGGACCCTGGGGGTAGACTGTGAGGTCACACAGGTAAACGCCGCTGTCTGACCTCTGAACCCCGTGCAGCTCCAGATAGGAGCCCCTCAGCTCCCCAGACTCGTTCTTCACCAACTTCAGGCTCACGTTGGGCCAGAAGAAATGGGGACTCTCGACGCGTGGCGCGAAAACGACCAGCTTCTGATCTACGGGATCTCCTTTCTTCCTCCACTCCAACTGGGTGACGCTCATCCCTTCTTGGGGTTCCGTGACGCAGGGCAAGCTGACTTGGTGTCCTGGGTCGGCCTCCACTTGGTCGTGATAGAACACCGTGACGTAACCCTGGCCTGTCGAATGCCAGAGGAAATCAGTCAGAAATGGTTTGCAATGCAATCCTCCCAGGGGCTTAAAAAAGGAATATTTAATTGGCGTGACAGCGGCCTGGAAGTCAACTGAAAATCAGCGCAAAAGGCCGTAATGTTTTTTTTTTTTTTATATGATTATCATTATTTTTAAGTCAAAGGCCTAATGTTATGTGTATGTATTTGGTAGGGTCTCAACATGTGGCGGAGATTAAAACAAGTTCTATTTAATCGTAGACATTTCTTCTTCTTTCTTTTTGCTGACCAAATCAGCGGTGAGCCTTACTAAAATCAATATTACATTGAAAAGAACTGAACGAAGATACAACAGAAAGAATTTCACCTCACAGAACTAAGCCGGGAATAAAATGAACTCATTTCAAACCAAAGAACAAACTGGGCTCACTCGAGTGGATACAACATTAATATAAAAACAGGAAAAAAAATGATGCGTAGAGCCTTACCAGGTGTGAGGAATGCACACAGCAGAAAAGATAAGACCGCCCTTGGTGCTGTTGTCTCGGCCATGGCCAAAGACCATCCGACACAGATTAGACTGGACTTCAACAGAAACCTGTCTCGATAGATAGAGGTAAGAGAGAAGGACGACGAAGACACACAAAAAAAAGAAAAGAAAAAAATTTGAAGAGATTTTGGTGGTGTGATGGTTTGAACAGGAAGCTGCAGAGCTAGAGAGTGAGATACCGTGTTATTTTCTTCTTGTGGTGACGAGTGTCGATTGCAAAGAAGTTATTCCTGCTTACCATTTCAGCCACATACTTATAAGCCTAACATACAATTAATAGAAAATAACAAAATAAATACATTCTTATCATTGTGATTGTGTGACTAGGTGAGAATGTTGCTTCACAAGCAGGTTAAGACATCAGGGTATCAACCCTCCATGATCGTCCTGTGGGGCACAGAGCTCCTTCTTCAACAAAGTGCAACCTTCAATATAAAAAATGTGTGAAGTGTGTTACTTGGAACCAGAAGCAAGAGTTATTTCACACACACACACACATACACACACACACACACACACACACACACACACACACACACACACACACACACACACACACACACTCAGAGCTTAGATTTGTTTGTTCTCTATTTAATTCTGATCATTCACACTAATCAGGAAGTGCATGTTAAGCATGTAAAGTAGAACAGAGGGGATATTTTCGGGTTGTGTTCAGAGCTTATGAAATCGTGCAATTCTTAAATGGACCACATTTTATTTATTACATTATTATTAATAGACACCACTGTATTAAAATGAGTACTGTCAAGCTCTGTCAAAACTAATCTGTTTGTTTTCCCCTTGGGGATCAAGCAAAAGGAAGGCTTCTCTTTTTAAAAGGTATTTTATTTATACCTTAAAAGATTATGGAGTAGCATACAAAAAGTATAATTTCAAAAGATGCACAGTTTGCAAGTTAATATACTGATTGAGATTATAGTCCGATACAGATCTATGCGGATACCGTGCATCTCTTCAAACAAAGTCTATTTCTGTCCTAGGTTGGGAGAATGCCATCTATCATCGGTGGAACTTTGCTCCCCTTTTCTTTAGAATGTGACCCTTGCCTTCTGGCTGCAGGGTCTCTCCCTTCCCAGGAGGCTTCTCTTGCAGAGCGCACTGGAGACCTCAGAGGGCTGTTCCCTGAAAAGGCCCTAAGTTTGTCAAGAGAGTAGATGTTAACAACTTTATTTAACCAGGTAAATCAGCTGAGAACAAATTCTCTTCTACAGTGACGACCTGGTTCAAGAGGCAGGCAACAACGTGGCAGGCAACGTGACAAGGCACAAAATACATGCACAGTACATATACAAACAGTACAAATGTCCCGCACTAAGCATCCAAAAAGATCCAAGTGCGAAATGAATTTCAGGAAGTAGCAACCTAATAATCGAGGACTGTAAACCTCTATAGAAGCATCCTGTCGGACAGAAGTACAGTTTGAAGCAGTCCTCTGACATTCTGTACGTACATCATGGTGTACAGGGGGCTGGAGTTGATTAAAACACATCAAGACACCTAGTACAGCATTCCCCAGTAAGCAGGACAGTCGTTAGTCGCGAGACAAGTACAAGTTACACAATAGGCGTACAGAAACGAGCTTCAAGACAAGAAACAGGCTTAAGTTGACCCCTCACTGTTCAACACATAAATTCTCTATCCTCTCAAGTTATTTTCCCTAGGAAGAAGGTATAGTAAATCAGACACAGGGAATCAGGCATTAGTCCGTTTGTTCTGGTGTTCCTGCTTCAGGGTTTTCCCTCTCCTCTTTCTCTCCAGAGCCCGACGTGTCCTCCTCGTGTTTCGTAGCTCGACAGGGAACGAGGTCCAGCATATAATTAATAATATATATATATATATATACAGTGGGGCCAAAAAGTATTTAGTCAGCCACTGATTGTGCAAGTTCTCCCACTTAGAAAGATGAGAGAGGTCTGTAATTTTCATCATAGGTACACTTCAACTATGAGAGACAAAAATGAGGAAAAAAATCCAGGAAATCACATTGTAGGATTTTTCAAGAATTTGTTTGTAAATTATGGTGGAAAATAAGTATTTGGTCAATAACAAAAGTTCAACTCAATACTTTGTAACATAACCTTTGTTGGCAATGACAGAGGTCAAACGTTTCCTGTAAGTCTTCACCAGGTTTGCACACACCGTAGCTGGTATTTTGGCCCATTCCTCCATGCAGATCTCCTCTAGAGCAGTGATGTTTTGGGGCTGTCGCTGGGCAACACGGACTTTCAACTCCCTCCACAAATCTTCTATGGGGTTGAGGTCTGGAGACTGGCTAGGCCACTCCAGGACCTTGAAATGCTTTTTACGGAGCCACTCCTTCGTTGCCTGAGCGGTGTGTTTGGGATCATTGTCATGCTGGAAGACCCAGCCACGTTCCATCTTCAATGCTCTCACTGATGGAAGGAGGTTTTGGCTTAAAATCTCACGATACATGGCCCCGTTCATTCTTCCCTTAACACGGATCGGTCGTCCTGTCCCCTTTGCAGTAAAACAGCCCCAAAGCATGATGTTTCCACCCCCATGCTTCACAGTAGGTATGGTGTTCTTGGGATGCAACTCAGCATTCTTCTTCCTCCAAACACGACGAGTTGAGTTTTTACCAAAAAGTTCTATTTTGGTTTCATCTGACCACATGATATTCTCCCAATCCTCTTCTGGATCATCCATATGCTCTCTGGCAAACTTCAGACGGGCCTGGACATGTACTGGCTTAAGCAGGGGGACGCCTGGCACTGCAGGATTTGAGTCCCTCTCGGCGTAGTGTGTTACTGATGGTAGCCTTTATTACTTTGGTCCCAGCTCTCTGCAGGTCATTCATCAGGTCCCTCTGTGTAGTTCTGGGATTTTTGCTCATCGTTCTCGTGATAGTTTTGACCCCACGGGATGAGATCTTGCGTGGGGCCCCAGATCGAGGGAGATTATCAATGGTCTTGTATGTCTTCCATTTTCTTACAATTGCTCCCACAGTTGATCTATTCACACCAACCTGCTTGCCTATTGCAGATTCACTCTTTCCAGTCTGGTGCAGGTCTACAATTTTCTTCCTGGTGTCCTTCGACAGCTCTTTGGTCTTGGCCATGGTTGAGTTTGGAGTCTGACTGTTTGAGGCTGTGGACAGGTGTCTTTTATACAGATAACGAGGTCAAACAGGTTCCATTAATACAGATAACGTGTGGAGGACAGAAGAGCTTCTTAAAGAAGAAGTTACAGGTCTGTGAGAGCCAGAAATCTTGCTTGTTTGTGGGTGACCAAATACTTATTTTCCACCATAATTTACAAATACATTCTTTAAAAATCCTACAATGTGATTTCCTGGACTTTTTTTCTCATTTTTGTCTCTCATAGTTGAAGTGTACCTATGATGAAAATGACAGACCTCTCTCATCTTTCTAAGTAGGAGAACTTGCACAATCAGTGGCTGACTAAATACTTTTTGGCCCCACTGTATATATATATATATATATATATATATATATATATATATATATATATATATATATATATATATATATATAGAGAGAGAGAGAGAGAGAGAGAGAGAGAGAGAGAGAGAGAGAGAGAGAGAGAGAGAGAGAGAGAGAGAGAGAGAGAGAGAGAGAGAGAGAGAGAGAGAGAGAAAGAGGTCCAGCGCCAGGTCCAGTACCGGCTCTGGTTCCAATTTCCAATGATCCTACGATCCTTCACAGTACTATATTGAATAACACATCAAATGAATATATTATATAATTATAAATATATATTATATATATTATATATATATTATATTAATAATAAATATAATAATATATATTATACAAAAACACAACCCAGAGCTGCAGCAAAAGTCTTGCAGAAAACATCATGCCATCGTCTCTAAGGCAGCGAACTCTCACACCTGATGAGGGGTGGATCCAGCGTCAGAGATGCCCCCCACTCTGAAATGTCCTTGTCAAGGACAGTGGAGAGGATATTTTGGACAACATTGTTGGTGGTGGCGTCCAGTAAGTGGTCGCTAACAGGCTCAGGGAAGCTCTGAATCTGACCTCTGACCTTGGCTGTGACGGCCATCAGGACGCAGGCGTAAGATCCCCTCAGCTTCTCCTACAGCTGCTCAGCAAACTGCTGTGCCATGGACTTGGACTTGTCGGAGTGCTTGGTGCTAACTGACTACAGCTACTGCTGTAGCATATTGCTGAATATACTCATTGCTATTCTAGCTATAGCTAATAGCCGGCAATGCTAATATGCTCAGCATACAGACAGAGAAGAAAATCAAATGTCTTGTGCTTATATGGGTAAAACCCAAGCAGATGCAGAGAACCAGCTTTCTCTGAACATCACTCTGTTTATCGTCATGCTGGGGAAGATTAAATTGCGTAATGAAATTGCATAATTTTATTTTGTAGGTTATTACTTTAACGTGACAGATTTGTCATGTCAGTGAATGAAAAGGTAAAAGCAAGACATTGTTGTTATTGAAACGGTATAGACGGTTGGAGCTATTGCAATGGGAAACCTTTGTTTCACCTTGTGTCTGGTGGGTGAGGGACCTAACGTCTGAAGTAGAGTGGTGACCACATAGACAGATTGACAATATAACAACAACGGCTTGATTTTACATTTTCTATTTGACTCGTGCGAAATCCAGAATATATAACATGCAAATAAGACAGCATTGGAATTTTTAAGTTGGAGAGTATTTAGTCACTAGTAGTAACTAATTCAGTACTGGGCATATGGACATACAATTGCTATCAATCATCTAGTCTGACTACACGGGTAAATCGGGGCATATCTTATTTCCCAAAATGTTGAACTATCCCTTTAAGTGATCTTGTGTCATCTGTCATTCACCTGAATGACCCCAGGTGTTGGTTTGATTTGCTACAACTGAGTCTTACTGTATATGCTATATGTTCCCTATAAAGCTATAGGCTCCTCTTTCTATAACACAATACCTTGTAGAGGAGCTACTGTGTAAGATGTCCGTGCTATGTGTAGCACCAGCCACTGGGTGCTGCTGTTGAAAGGTAAATTAGTCGAGCAGGATAATTTCACAGTGGGAGTGTACCCATCTATCCCGCTTGCCTGCCACGGTCTGCGGAGCTGTCCTCGGGTTTACATCAACCAGTGAAAGCTTACGTTATACAGCCAGCGATATTCTTGATTTTAAACCGTGTACAGATAGCCTACTCCCTGTGTTCCGGTCGACGGCGAAAGGCTGGCATACCTGCTGTACATACTCTTGTCACGGGACAAATCACAGCACGAGCCTCTGCACAGGTAGACAAACCATTTTCCGCATTGGTGAAGACTGGATTCGATATCTGGAATACCAGCAGAGCTGGTCGGATATCAGTGAGCTGAACGACGTCGGTTCTGTCAACCAAGTGCAAGGCAAGACTATCACTAGAATTATATATTTTAAAAAACGTATCGTGTATGAATTTGAACTATTAAGGAACAATGAATATGGCTATTGAATTTACTCAATTCTACGTGCTGCTCAAATGGCTTGTATGCTATTGTTAGCCGGTCCTGCCGGCAGGCTATAGGCTATTAATTAAACGCAAAGGGTTTGTTTGCGATATAAATGTGATCATTTAAATCTAATAGAGCTGTGTGTTGTAAAGTGGCCACGCTTTTATAATAACCGAAGTCCTTTAAGCAAGTGTCGGAAATTGAATAGCAAAAGGCCACCATGGGAATGAACATTCACCTGTTCGTTGAGGATTCCCATTCCGTTCCATGCCGTGGCTATTGCATTTCTGCGTTGTAAATCCATATATCAGACCCATGCTGGTGTATTTTAATTAAATGTCGTGTTATTTTTTCCATTTAATGACAATAGTCCGTATAGACTATTGTGTCGTTTTTTATGGGAATTAAATTTGCGAAAAAATTACGTGAAGTTTGTTGATACCCTGGTACAAAATGTCCACTGAGATGTTTTGGTTACATCATCACCTACAGTGTGTGCTGTTGATTCACGATTTGTATTTTTTCGCCTTTATCTGGCAATGTCAAACTAGTACAGGCCATATCATGTAACCTTAGCGCAGTCAGTGTTACAGAATTATAATACGTTCACCTACAGCTCTCAGCCGCGACAAACTGAATGACACACTCAGCTCCTACCCCCTACAGCGTTTTATCAAATACTTGGGTTTTCTTTTACTTGCCCATTAAGAGGTTTACTAGCTAACCAGGGGTTAATAGTTGTATTGCTAAGTGATTTGTATTCTGCGGTGGGGAAAAGTAGGTCCTCTAGGGCTAGGACATGGGTTTCATAGCGACCGGTGCAGCAGCCTTTCACGGATACATTCTCACGCACGCACACACACACACACACACACACACACACACACACACACACACACACACACACACACACACACACGGTGCGGCACTGTTCCCACCCTGGCCCTAACTGACTGCCCCTTTGAACTTTAACCCTGACCCTTATTCAGGGACCTGCCTCTTGATCAAATGGCCAAAGACTACTGGACCAGGTTTCAACGACCTGATTGATCACTCCTTATTCATGAGGATTTATTTAGGTTCTGTACTTTAGGCTATATGCATATCGTTGTGTGGGTATCGGTACCATCCAATGAATAGGAAGCCTTTATATTATCTGTTTAATGTATGGGGTGGTTCTGAAGGTGAAACTGAAGGGGTTGTTGTAGTGAGGGTGCTTTGTGTTCTGATTTGAGAAAGACACTCTTTCACATGCTTTGTCAGATTTATCACAGGGAACAAGGGAGAGGGCTTCACGTGGGTAAGGAATTTTAGGAGTGGTTGATTAGAAATGTTGATAAAGTCTTTAGATACCAGCAATTACCTGTCAAATGTTTGTTGAAGGATTTATTATGCACGATGCATTTAGAAAGCACTCAGACTCCTTCACTTTTGAGTAAGTTCTGAATGCACTGTATACATTATCATTTTTGACTGTTTTACAGCTTGTGACTAATGCACACACAGGCAGTAGCCATAAGCTAGGCTATAAGGTATTTGGCATGGACGGCTTTGATCCATTGAGCTGTTATGGGGTAGAATACATCTAGATCACATATGACGTTGCCGTCACCTCCGATAGTGGTCACAGTCTCCGCTATTGGACTGTCGGAGTGGATTCAGTCCAACGTCAGCAGTGTGCCTAAATGTCGATAAAGCGCTGTCACGAGTTATGGTAATATTAAACAAAATACCTTTAAATGTAACCTGAGGGAATTTCCAAAGTTACGAAAGGCTCACTAAGGTGACGTGAATGAATCAGTTGAAGCGGTAAGGATGTGTGTCTGTAGGGTTGCCACAGAGTTGCTATGGGTATTTTAAGATCTCATTAATGCGTGTTATTTAGAGTAAGTTAGCGTATTTCCCGCGGACTGCAATCAGCGTGTCACGCTCACATTGCAGTTGAGTGGTTTTTACTAGATTCTTTGGTCGGAGCTGTCTTGTATAACAAACAGTATTACATCGTAACTGTGAGATTAAAAGCTTATGTAATAGGGTTTTCTACTTGCCAACTCTCGAGAGCAAGCTTACTTTTAACCTAGTGCTGGGAAGTGGCCTGGGATGGCGATTAGCATTGGTACAAATCAGTATGGGGTATGAATCAGAGACAGACGTTTAATTGCCCCATTGCTACTTTAATGACGTGGCAACTTAAGAAATAGGAACATAATGGCTGAATGGACTTTTAATTGCCCCACCAGTACTCGTAAGAAACAGGGGGAGGAAAATAATGGCTGAATGGATGTTTTCTTTTTTACGGACTGTTAGAGTCCACGCGTAACTGTAGTAACCGTCGGTGCCGAGTACGAGGGGTGGGGGGGGGGGTGTGTGTGTGTGTGTGGGTGTGGGTGGGTGGGGGGGTGGGGGTTGGGGTTGGGGTTGGAGTGGGTTGTCCGCAGGACCCTGGCATCATTTTGCTGATTTATCTTATCAACCAGTGATGTGTGTGGGTGACCTTTCCAAAAGTCAACGGTTTTGACAGTTTTGACCTAAAGTATTTAAAAATGATTTACCCTCAGCTGTTTGTTTTCATTGTCACTCCCAAAACGTAACATCCAGGATCACAGCACCATCTGATGTGTGTATTGCTGGAATGAATGACTCATTTAGGTTTTAACAGGCCCTGGGAAGTGGACTGGTCTCTATGGGGGGAGTATGTTTTACTAGTGTCTCTTCCTTTTGAATTGTTGTAATTGAACCTGTGCATGTCTCGTTTCAACTTGCTCCCCCCCACACACACACACACACACACACACTCACACACACACAGGGGCTGAGAACATTGAGTACATTTCTTCTCCCTGAGAACATTGTACTCGTTAAGGAGTGTGTCTGTAGTGAACTCAGCGGGTCGCTCGGTAACCCTCTAATCTAATCTAGCACCCATATGTTTCCTTTTAGGAGATCTCCTCGTCTCTCTCTCTCTCTCTCTCTCTCTCTCCCCTCCCTCCCCTCCCTCCCTCCCTCCCTCCCTCCCTAAAAGGCTATCATTCAGGGATTCCAAACATAATTGCCCCGTGCCATTCTTCCCACAGTTCTCCGTTTTTCTTTTGTACCATAACCATGCTGTAATATACAACACTCATGCCTTGCAAGCTGTCCGATAACGGCCTCTCCTCCTACAGTTGGGCTCCTTGCAATGCAACCCTGCGTTTCATCGAGGTCCTAAACCCGGCCACCCTCGCATATTCCGTCTTTCCTGTCACATTCGCGTTCCGTGCCAGTTACCCCCCCCCCCCCCCCCGAGGTTTAATGGGGACCCCGTTAGAGTCGCTGGAGAAACAACGTGACTCGGTAACAGAAATGTGCAGCGGAGCATCACTGTCTCAATAAAACGTTCAGTCACTCAGTGGCAGCGTGGCGTTCTGCGGAGGGAGGGATTGTGGAGGGAGGTAGAATCACTAGAACTGGTCATGGAGGGCCCCCCCCCACCACCTGGCAGATTGCGTCTTATCTTGTATTCCTACCCAGTCCATTTTGGCTGTTGGGGGGGGGGGGGGGGGGACAGTTCCCTTAGGCGTTACATATTTAGACGCTGGCTGTCAAGTGTGTTCTTCCTAGGAATGTGGAGGCGGAGGGGAACGGTGTTCCTACTCCCGCACCACCGCCGTTAGCCTCCGGGGGCACCACAGGGGGGGCACGCCAGAATTCCATAGGCTTAAGGGATGAACAGGCCTCCATTTTGTCATAGATGCTTCAGCTAATTGTGTAGGCTGTGTATATTTTCTAATGGCAGGGATTGAGGGGAAAGGAGACATCCCATGTTTCCTCAGAGCGCCAGACTGCAGACTCGACCGCTCAAGCGGGTGTCTTTATTTACCCTCGTGGATTCTGCCATGGTTCCTTCGGCGGTGCGTTGTCTAAACAACAGGTAGGGACGGCGGGATGCTCGTTCCTCCATTCTCTCACCTGCCTTACGTGTGGTGGCATCGTGTGCTACCTTGACTGAGTTCCTTCCTGACATTCCCTTCCTGGTTGTTGGTTGTTCCTCCCGTTCCCGTTTGATTGTGTCAAAGTGAAAGGACACCGTAGTGCCTACGGCTCGGTCTGGTTGGACTGGCTCACCGAGTCCGGACCCCACCCGGGCGTCGAGGCTGTTTTGGGCCGCTCCCTGAATCGACGCCCTCGCCCTCCTCCAGCCTAAACCGACGCCCCGCAGGGAGCTCCCAAGCTGTTTCTCAGAGACAGGAGAAATGGGATTTAGGATTGCCGGTAGGACCCGAAGCCACGTGACGGAACCCCCTGAGGAGTTAGCAGGGAACAGGGAGACCGCTTCAAGGCCCGCGATCTGAGGAACACCCCGTCTGACCACGGTGGCAGGGAGCGTCATCGTTTACCGTTAGAGTTGTGTCTGCAAAAAAATATAAAACGCCTCGCAAGAAATGAGAAGTAACGCATGGAATAGAAGAGATAAACGCAAACAAACAAGCAAAATGATCTGCCGATAGAGCGAGAATATTGTCTTGATAATTATGTCTGGAGATAAGTGAAATCCTCCAGCATTCACAATTCTTTGGAAGATAATTTATGTTTATATTAAGAAATATGAGATACAAGATATTTGGTCTTGCTTAGCTTCATTTCTTGCAGTGCCACGGGGAGATTCGGAGGCTGTGGGTTTGGGAGGCTCCTTCCCAGAAGAGCTGGGGTGGTTGAGTCCATCCCAGTGTGATAACCCCACCCTCCTGGCGCCTCCTGTGCATCAAATCCGACAAGCTACTCCCACCCACCCACCCCCCAGCTGGTTCCCTCCTCTGCCACAAACCCAACGGGCCCTCTGACACGGTGATTGCCGCCTCCAGCCTCCCGTTGCCGCGACGATGCATTCCTCTCGTAATGAAGGTCCTGTCTGGGTCGCGGAGGACAGGGGCTGAATCTGCAGCTTTCCTCGTAATGAAAACTGCCCCGAGTTACAAGGCAGCGGTTTGGAGTGAGGCTGATGGTAAAAATCTCTCTCTTTCTCTCTTTCTCTCTTTCTCTCTCTCTTTCTCTCTTTCTCCAGTCCAGGTCTGGTAAAGCTGCTTTGGAGAAGGAAGCGCTGCACTGGCTGGTTCCTAATAACATCCTCTCGGGTAACATCTCATGCTCTGCTGAAGCCAGGGAGCTTAATGCTAATCTGTGGTCTGGCTAGTTTCGTAGTATAACATGAGAAACAGGCTCGACCCAGAGTGAGTTGTAATATGCAGAACCACTTTTTCCCCAGAACTGTTGGCTCGCTTAGTGACTGGCTAGTTCGGACTGTGTGTGTGTGTGTGTGTGTGTGTGTGTGTGTGTGTGTGTGTGTGTGTGTGTGTGTGTGTGTGTGTGTGTGTGTGTGTGTGTGTGTGTGAGTGACTAATGTCATTGATGCAGTAAACCTGAGAAGCTTGCAGGGCTATTTAATTCTGTATTACATAACGCCTTGTATGCACTGTGCTGTGCTGGGCCAGCGATCAATACCTGGTCAGGGAGAAGAGCCTGCTAAGCCACTGGCCAGCGGCACGTTGCAGAGAGGAGGAAACGTCCGCTCTGAACGGACCGAATTAGCTACCTCTCTGGCTCTCTGCCTTGGGTAACCTTCCCTGTTCATATCAAATACCTTTCAAGAGGGAAAACAAGTCTATGGCCAGGATAGCCGGACGAGGTTTCCCTTTAACAAGTCTGACATTCCTACAGCTTCCACGCCAAAGCAGTATTGATCGGTCCGTCAGGTTTATAATATTTATAAATATTATATATTTTATTCTGAAGCATTAAGAGTATATGATGTTGTTCGACCTGAACTCCAGTGAGACTGGTGTGGTGTCTGTTTTCTGACATCAGTTCCCTTCGTGGCCGCGACTGTGAGACCGGTGAGGTGTCTGTTTTCTGACGTCACGGTTTCCTGTCATGTGACCTTGCTTTTGTTCTAGCAGAGGATCAAGGGATCTGATCTCTCGAATTCACGTCTCGACCCGCACGCCTAACTGGCTAGCGCTACCAGGGCGCTGTCACCTGGGCATACGTTGTCTAGTGACTTGGTTCTCCATTGTCCCTTCTTGTTACCCCTTACATGCATGTTTAAGATTAAAATCACTAGAAGGAAAAAGAAAATGTCAAAACGTATTTATTTTACGCTGCCCTACTTCTCAGGACTAGTCTTGGCATCTGACTGTATAAAGTTTCTGCAAATAACCCCCCCCCCCCCCTATTTAACACATTATATTTCCTACTGGTTGGATGGTAGATACCATGTTACATAACTGTCTGTGTGATTTGAATAATCATTCTGCATAATCAGCCATTGTGTGGTAACCATGAGAGAGAGAGAGAGAGAGAGAGAGAGAGAGAGAGAGAGAGAGAGAGAGAGAGAGAGAGAGAGAGAGAGAGAGAGAGAGAGAGAGAGAGAGAGAGAGAGAGAGAGAGAGAGAGAGAGAGAGAGAGAGAGAGAGAGAGAGAGAGAGAGAGAGAGAGAGAGAGAGAGAGAGAGAGAGAGAGAGAGAGAGAGAGAGAGAGAGAGAGAGAGAGAGAGAGAGAGAGAGAGAGAGAGAGAGAGAGAGAGGGGGGTTAAGAGGACAGAAACGGAGTTCATTTCTGAAGCGATCTTGTGATGCGGCCGACTTAAAAAAGAAGTGCTTGTTCATGGCAGAATGATGTCAGAAAGATGATGTTCCCCAGGGTAACCAAGATAAGATGGCTGACTTGAGCACAGAGCAAAGAAAAACAGTTTTTTCAAGGGAGGTGTTATGGCCTTGATTATCAACAAAGATATGACTTTTTTTACTTAATTGCACTAAGTTTGGTGTGTTTCCTGAGTGAAACCTTCCTTGACCTTATAATAAAATGTTCACACGTTGGCAGTATGTTTAGGGGCTTTGAATATGTCGACATTCTAAACAACAGTATCAAAGCTTTTTCTCAATGGAATTAAACACCGGTTAATATGGGCATTGTTTTCAAGAAACCATTCAATCGATCAATCAATCAATCAAATATGCCTTACAAATGTAATTGATAGAAACTTTTCAAATAAATAATAAACTTCTCCCTTCCATGCGAGCGTTTTTGTCTGCTTAGCGATTATTCGGAACAGTAGGGCCGAGTTTGTGCTTTGATGTCGGGCTTCCTGTGGCGTCTCCGTTCAGCTCACCCACATCTACAGAGCTCCGTCCCAGAGGCCCCGGTTCACTACCCCTAGAACACAAAGAACAGGAGCCAAAACAAATGTCCGGTCAAGAACGCTCAGCGCAGGACACGCCGGAGCCGAGCACTCTAACAGGTTGTCTACACCAATGCTGGATTGAACATCGAGCTGTCCTACCATCAGGGGCGGATCTAGAAAACGATTCATGGGGTGGCAAGAGGGTGGCATGAAGATCACAAGGGGTGGCAACGCCAAAGTGTAGTGATCTTGGGTACTCCGGACATAGGCATGTACTTTACGTGAACATGGGTATATGTAGTAACACACTGCTATTTGTTAATTTACTTGCTTGCACTAATACCATAAAACATTGGATTACATACCATTAAACCTTATTACAATAAAAAGTAAAACTAAATGTTTCCCAGTAAAAAATGTAGAACTTGTGAGATGGCAAAAAGAACACAGATTTGGTTACTTTTCTCTCGTTGAATGCCGTTATTTGAGTAAGCTACGATTCCTTCAGCAGTCAGGATATGAGGGGTGCTTTTCGTCATGTCAAACACCACTGGGATCAGAGGCTGTTTGCTTGCTCACTGCTGCCCTGAGTCCCAGGGTTGATGGCTAGCATTGAGTTGCTAGCCACACCACTACATTGGCTGTCAGGAGTGGTGAGGCAAAACTCTCCACAGTGTCTAGTTAGCCTTTTTGTTTTTGGTCAATCATCTACTTGGCCTTTAAAGGTTTAACGTTACAGGAACAGTGCAGATTTATAAACAGTTCAGTATGTGGGTCAAATCATCATCATCACACATACACACACACACACACACACACACACACACACACACACCATTGGAGGTAAGTTCCATGCTTGTCAAGCCTCCCAATCACAATTCCTTCCTTTTATCGTCCAATAGGAGATGTATCAGTTATCTCAAAAGGATTAACATTTTTTATTTTCTCTTTTTGAAGCAGAAAGTGTCTCCTTTTATTTTAAGAGGAAACAACAGATTTTTCTTAGGTCACAATTAATGTTCAAAGTCAAAGTCAAAGTAGCTTTATTGTCAATTACTTCACATGTCGAGACATACAAAGGAATCGAAAAGACGTTTCCCACACTCTTACGGTAAACATATAAAGTGCACATTCAAAACACACAGATAAGACATATATACTAAAGCTAAAAGATGGCCAATAAAATTATATATAAAAAATATGCAGAAATGTATAGTCTACAATGTATTGCTAGGGGTAGCAGCATATGTTACTGTAAGTTTGGTTGTAGTATGTATAAGTTATGTATAAGTTAGGTTAGCAGCATAAGTTGATGTATAAGTTATGGTTGTGGTAGTGCAGAAACTACCAGTGCAAAATGGCAATACGTTAAAGGCAGCAAAACATCCAGTATGATGTATACAGGATGTTATAGGTATTATTAGTTTGAGAAAACCACCAGTCATTTGTCAGCTTAAAAAAAGAGTTGGATAAATAATATTCTCTCTTCCATCATATGTCCTGATATCATCATTGAGTAAGATCTTTGTTATTTCAAGTTGACTGTATTTTTAGCTCTGTGCCATGTAACCCAGCCCTATCTGGTAGCCTCCTATTGACACTCAAACGTTGAACAGCCCCATCTCCTATAGAGAGAGACAGTGTTAGCTTAAGGTGTGGGGTTCTTCTACAGTAGGCGAGCTGCCTTTGGGAACAGGGCGAGTTATGCAACGCGTACGCTGATCGTTCTAGCCAGGAGCTGCTGCCTTATAGCCAGGAACTGGCTGTGTGACTTTAACCACCATCCCTCCTGAACCTCCATCCCTGCACCCCTCCATTGCAGTGTTGGGGCGGGTGAATGATGTCTTGATAATTCATAATGGGGGATTATACACCCCCCCCCCCCCGCCGTCCCTCTCAGCTGCAGGGGGTCCACAGTTATGCATGCGTCATCTGCTTCCCTGACGGCTGTATGTGTGTGTGTGTGTGTGTGTTATCTATCCAGCTCTCTTTCTACTGCTCTCTGTCTCTCCCTCCCCCTCTTAGTATACCTAAGGAATCTCATTGTTTGGGGTGTGAAGAGGACTAGAGCAAGAGCTTCATCAGGATTAAGAGACTTAAGGCTAACAGGGCCGAGCAGAGAGGAGCAGGACAGATGTTCCCTCTCCCCCCTCCTTGAGAGAGAGAGAGAGAGAGAGAGAGAGAGAGAGAGAGAGAGAGAGAGAGAGAGAGAGAGAGAGAGAGAGAGAGAGAGAGAGAGAGAGAGAGAGAGAGAGAGAGAGAGAGAGAGAGAGAGAGAGAGAGAGAGAGAGAGAGAGAGAGAGAGAGAGAGAGAGAGAGAGAGAGAGAGAGAGAGAGAGAGAGAGAGAGAGAGAGAGAGAGAGAGAGAGAGAGAGAGAGAGAGAGAGAGAGAGAGAGAGAGAGAGTATTGAAGAGAGAGAATTCATAGAGAGGGGATAGATCAAAAGACAGATGTCGACAGGGTGTAGAAAGTGGATATACATTATTTTAGATATTTATAGTGCTATAATGACATGTATGACCACTGTTCAGTATTAATCACTTGACAATTAAAATGATGAAATTCCAATCAAGTGGCACTTTTTTGTCCCGGGCCCTGGGATTCTTGAAGGCGTCACTGGGTTAGAGCATAACTTGTCATACTGTATGACTTTAAAACATCCAATAGTTTAAAGAAGAGAAGGAGGGAAACTGGATACAGGAATAGGGAAAGGAGGAAGAGGAAGGAAATAAGGAACATTGTTCTTTTATTCAGTAACTAGGCAAGGGGGAAGTGGAGTGAATAGAGGAAGCATGGCTGCCGTTGATGAGGCTGCAGAGGACATTGCAGCTGCCTTGCAGGCTTTTGTTTCGCTCAGCAGTCTCTAATGGACTGGGCTGGACTGGGACAGACTGGACTGGGCTGGGCTGGAGGATTGGGCTGGGCTGGGCTAGACTGGAGGGCTGGGCTGAGCTGGACTGGAGGACTGGGCTGGGCTGGACTGGACTGGATTGGGCTGTACTGTACGGGACCGGTCAAGTCCAGTGGTGAAACCAGACCGGACCAGACTAGAAAATCTGCCTGAATAATTCTGGGTGTTCTGGACGCTGGTCCAACGGTTCAGTCCACCCCCCCTCCGAGGTTCTAGTCAACGTGGAAAAACGACAAGGAACGGACATGGAGAGGACATCGTAATAAAAGAAAACAGATTCCTTTTGTTTTAAGATAAGAGAAAGGGAAAGATGTTCGAAATGTAGGAACCTTTCCTCTACAGGGAACATCTTTGTCATGTTATTCATTTCGTAACGAGCATGAGCTCATAGATCCATCATCTATGCGATTGGGTTTTTATCCTTAACCCGAAACTGCCCCCTCTGTAAATTCCTCGCATTTTTCCCTGGGATCAGAAATTCCTGAGACTATACTCCTGCAGAGTTACGTAATACCCGTTTATCACAACTTGTGTTCTGTGGTCTTTGTGAGATTACTAGATTAGTCGCTCCATATGGTCGACCGACTTAAACCGTTGACTGGCATTCTTCATCAGGAAAATGCTGCGTTTGCACACCAAAAAAAAAAATAGAAGCCAATGCTACGTACAACAAAGGGAGGATGTTGTTGGTAAGCCGTATAGTTTTAAAGCCAGGGTGTTTTAGACACATACAGTACATAGCATGGAATGAATGAGAATTAGGCTGAGATGGAAGCCTAGTTTCATGTTTTGTCGTGGATTATAATTTAGCTTCAGCGTCTTTCCGGACAGACATGTTTTTCCTTGGCTATTTTATTGGTGGGGAACAGCAGGAAAAGCAGTGGATAACATGTAGAATATGTAAATCTGGCTGGTATTTAGTTGTTGAGTTTTCTTTTGCTGGGGAGAGTTGGATATTAGGAAACCCTGGGGTTTCCCCTCTTGTAATGCCAGGCCGTCTACTTGGCCTTTCTTGGTTTGTTCTCCTCAAATCCTTTGTTTGTTTGAGCCTAATGGGATCAGAGTTGTGTTCAAATATTGGAGGGCATAAGAGGCTTTTGGGGCTGGCGGAGTAGGACGGATTGGAGGTTGGAAATGGTATTGAGGGGGGGATGCTATAGTTTAGAGCGTGTAGGTGGTGTTGATACAGGACTCTGTAGTTGGTGGTGTTGATACAGGACTCTGTAGTTGGTGGTGTTGATACAGGACTCTGTAGTTGGTGGTGTTGAAATGGGACTGTAGTTGGTGGTGTTGATACAGGACTCTGTAGTTGGTGGTGTTGATACAGGACTCTGTAGTTGGTGGTGTTGATACAGGACTCTGTAGTTGGTGGTGTTGATACAGGACTCTGTAGTTGGTGGTGTTGAAATGGGACTGTAGTTGGTGGTGTTGATACAGGACTCTGTAGTTGGTGGTGTTGATACAGGACTCTGTAGTTGGTGGTGTTGATATGGGACTGTAGTTGGAGGGTGTGGGTGGTGTTGATATAGGACTTTGAAATGTGGAGGGAGTAGAAAGGATTGAAGGGCAATGCTTTAGTTTAGAGCGTGGAGGTAGAAACAGAATTGACATGGATGTTGATGCTGGACTATGTTGTGTGGAGGGTAGAGAAAACAAACAAGTTGAATCTAATCTAATCTAAGAGAAGGTTGACATTGATCACATACGGAATGACCCTGTAGAGACTAGAGGAGGTGTTGAGATTGATTGATGCCAATAGTGTGCTGTCACTAGACCAACCGACAACATCTTAAAGTGGTGGCCAGGATATTGTACACTGGAGCCCTTTGCGCTCATATAGTGGTGGTCTGTTCAGAGAGCCAACTTCAACCCCCTTCCATCTCAGACCCCAAACTATCTCTCTTTCTTCGGCCTTTCTTACCCACAAGGATAGCTGACAGCTGCTGCCATGGCAACTGTCGTAGGGTGTGTGTGTGTGTGGGTGTGTGTGTAGGCTGGGGGGTGGGCGGGGTTGGTGAAATGAATGGCGTGCGTCAGGCAGGCAGGCAGCGGTTGGCAAAGGCCAACAATAGTGAGGTTTGAGGGCTCCAGTGAGAGAGCTTGACAGTGCAGCAACCCACTGACCTCCAGGGGGGGGGGGGGGGACCAGGGGAGTCACGGCAACAACATGGCCGGCGTTGTGGCCCGCCTAGGCCTGTGTTTGCGGTGTTGTTGTGGTGCTTTCTAGACCCGGGGGTGTGTTGTTCACAGCACAAGCAATGAAGAGAATGGCTGGAACGCTGCTTGTGCTTGTACCAGCTTTCTTTGTGGCCCAGAGACTAATCTTAGGAATTCCGTAGTGAACAGCCAAACTAGGGGTGCGCTGGGAAAACCCAACGTACTCCGGACGTAATCGTGGTGGGATGAGTAAAACGTGCCGTTCCCTTGGGAAATGTAACGGTAAAGAGAACAAGACAGAATTCCTGTTTTATCGGTGGCGTGACCGATGCTGAAAGGCACTGGCCGCACGTAACAAGGCTCTGGCACGGTGCTTAAAAATGCATTAAATACAGTTATGATTTTATTCCATCTTGACATATTTATTTGGGACGGGATTTGATTTTCTTCTTATCTTCTCTCTGGATAAGCCCTATGAAATGTGAGGGATGACAGGCTGTCTTTGAATAATCATAATATATAGCCTTAGTAGGCTTGGGTCCAGGTCAGTTAGATAATGTTTTTTTAATGTATGTATATATATATTAAACCAACCGCTTTTGACTGTGTTAGTGTGAGAAAGAGAAGGGGGTTGGTGAGTGGTGCAGCTCACTGAACTCACGCATCATTACCCTGACTGAGGATATGACCCAGGAGCAGCTACTGAGGACTCCCCTGCCTCCACTCACCATCGCTGATTGAGTAAATATACCTAACAGCTCCACCAGCTCCACTCACCATCGCTGAGTGAGTTAATATACCTAACAGCTCCACCAGCTCCACTCACCATCGCTGAGTGAGTTAATATACCTAACAGCTCCACTCCCCATCCCTGAGTGAGTTAATATACCTAACAGCTCCACTCACCATCCCTGAGTGAGTTAATATACCTAACAGCTCCACCAGCTCCACTCACCATCCCTGAGTGAGTTCATATACCTAACAGCTCCACTCACCATCCCTGAGTGAGTTCATATACCTAACAGCTCCACTCACCATCCCTGAGTGAGTTCATATACCTAACAGATCCATATAGCCATTAGCTCCAACAGCTCTCTTTATCTCCTTTGATAGCTCCACTGCCAACTTTCACCCTAACTTCTTGACCTTTGACCTTTTGAGGTCACTCAGCAGTACCAAAGGATCCCTGGGGAATGGCTGCCAGGGCACTACTGGGTTCTAGAGGGAAGACTATGGCGGTGTCTGAAAGGAGAGGGAAGGGGAGGAAGATGGAGTTTCACGAGGAAGGCAGGGAGGGAAGCAAAGATGACGTGTGTGTTTGGCGCAGAGATACCAGGAGAAGTGGGTGGAAGACGGGAGGGAGGGAGAGGGAGAGAGGGAGGGAGGGAGAGAGAGAGAGAGAGAGGGAGAGAGGGAGAGAGGGAGAGAGGGAGAGAGGGAGAGAGAGAGAGAGAGAGAGAGAGAGAGAGAGAGAGAGAGAGAGAGAGAGAGAGAGAGAGAGAGAGAGAGAGAGAGAGAGAGAGAGAGAGAGAGAGAGAGAGAGAGAGAGAGAGAGAGAGAGAGAGAGAGAGAGAGAGAGGGTGATGGAGTGAATGCCAGAGAGTCGGTGAACCATGACTGAGTGGGAGACAAAGGCTTCCCGGGGTGAAGAGTCCACAGAGTCCACCACCGCCATGCGGCCCCCTCTCTCTGCCTCCTCACTAACCCTCTGCTACTGTGTGCTGCACCTGCCACAGGTCTGTCTGTGTGTGTCTGTCTGTCTGTCTGTCTGTCTGTCTGTATTTCACTTTGCCTGTCTTTGTGTCTATGTTCTTGTCTGTCTGCCTCCATGCTCCACAGACACCCAGACTAAACTTGGTGCCCCGTCATGGACTAGCCCCCTGGGGGCTGCACTGTAGACACACTGATCTCAGTCCCTCTCTTTACACACACACACACACACACACGTTCTGCTTCTTTCTTGTCTTGCCAAAGAAAAGACAGTGTGCTCTGTCCCCTCACAGACAGAGGGTCCTGTGTGTGTGTGGTGTGTGTGTGTGTGTTTGTTAGCCTCTCTCTCTCTCTCTCTCTCTCTCTCTCTCAATAATCAGCCTTTCACTTGGCCTGTCCACTAATGGCAAAGTGATTTTGTGTGTGTGTGTGTGTGTGTGTGTGTGTGTGTGAGAGGGATTGCGCATGTGAGTCTGAAAGAGGGGGGCGGCACCCTCTTCGATCCTCTCAAGAAAAATGGCATTGTGGCGCAGGGGCCATGAACATTGAAAAGAAAAAGAGAAAGAGGGCCTCCTGCCCTTTCTAACCTCACTGCTGCTGCTGCTGTGTGTGAGGTTAGGTTTGTGTGTGTGTGTGTGTGTGTGAGAGAGAGAGGGGTTAGGCTAGCCTGCTTTGTGTGTGTGTGTGTGTGTGTGTGTGTGTGTGTGTGTGTGTGTGTGTGTGTGTGCGTGTGTGTGTGTGTGTGAGAGACATGCTAGGCCAGCTTGCGTGTGCGTGTGTGTGTGTGTGAGAGAGAGGGCTTAGGCTAGACTGCTTTGTGTGTGTGTGCGTGTGGGAGAGAGAGAATGAGAGACAGAGGGGTTAGGCTAGCCTCCTTTGTGTGTGTGAGAGAGAGAGAAGTTAGGGTACCCTGGCGTGTGTGAGAGAGATGTTAGGCCAGTGTGTGTGTGTGTGTGTGTGTGTGTGTGTGTGTGTGTGTGTGTGTGTATGTGTGTGTGTGTGCGCACCCCACCCCCTTGAGACCATTCCACCTCTCCTCTCTCCTTCCACACTATACAATTGTAATCATTTCAATATCGTAAGGCAAGCAAATAGATACTTCTGATATGAGCATTACATAATCGTTGAGTAAAAGGATGAACCAGTACGATCCACTTATTAAAGTACAATCGGAGCAGTAAATCCGAACCGAGCACTAAGGCCTGCAGTGTGACCGGGGTTGTTCCTGTTGTTCTATTCTACGAGCTGGAGCGTACCCGTGGGTGGGGCCACTGGCGTGTGTGGATTCGCTGCAGGTCGGTGTGCTCGGAGCCAATAGGGTTCAGGATCCCAGAGTGTGAGTGGAGGATTGTGTACGCCAGGTCTACGTTTGATGAACGTTAGTGAAGATTCACGTGCGGTGTTAGTATTCGGGATTGTGTAACGAAGTTACAGTGAGGTTCATGTTGCTGAAGATAGGTCACTGGGGTGGTTCAATGAAATCCCCCCCTAGCCTTTAGACCCCTGCACCCCAGCCCAGAGTCCAACACACCAACAACTTACTTCCACAGGGATCACTGGTTAGCATTACTGTCTAGCTGCAAAGCCAGCATTTATTGATCCAAAAAGTCACATTACTGAAGGATTTAAATGTTCATGTTTAATAAAGGCCTCTTCTTCTTTACCAGGCACATATGTCTATCATTATACTACTATTAAGTTTATACTACAAAAGCAAATTAAAACCAGCACAAACACAATCAAATTGTTATTCGTAATTATTTGAATGAAAATGAATCGTCAACTAAAATGCCATGATGGGGACAGGCTCTATTCTAAGATCAAACGCCCCCACAACAGCTGACGTAATGGAGGAACAGGCCTACAGTCCATGATGGAGGATTCAAAGCAGTCTCATTTTAGGCCCCCCCCCCTGAAGAATGGGCCAGTTGGTGGTAGAATGACTCCTCGGAACTTGGTTCCTTGGCGAATTTCACTTGTGTCTGTGTGTGAGGGAAGGGATGGATGACATGAGTGTGTGTGTGTGTGTGTGTGTGTGTGTGTGTGTTGTGTGTGTGTGTGTGTGTGTGTGTGTGTGTGTGTGTGTGTGTGTGTGTGTGTGTGTGTGTGTGTGTGTGTGTGTGTGTGTGTGTGTGTGTGTGTTTTGCTGGTTCATTCATTCCACTTATAACAGCACCCTCTTATGATCCTCCCTATTCAAGTTCCGGCAGAATAATGTGTGTGCCAGCTCCAGAAGCGGAACATAGACGTTTGCAACACAGTGATTATTTATTTCAGTTTGTTATCAGCGCTGAAATGGACGTGCTTCATTCCTAAAAGAAGAAGAGGCGTAGGCTGTGTTTGATAACAGGTTGTTGTTTTTCCTAGCTAAAAGATTGTTTCAATTTTCCCCACTGCTGGTACTGCTGTTGAAGGGCTAATTTGTCTTTGGTTTGGTTTGGTTTAGGCCCCACAGCCTTGAACAAGTACCAACACACACTCCAGCGCAGTTAAAACACTCCTATAGGCCAACAAAATGGAAGATGGCATGTTAACCTACTTCCTAGGGCTATTCCTTTTCTTCTTCTTTTTTTTCCCCCCGGCAGCTGATGTATTATGGAATTCTGTATGCCTGGAAGACAAATGTCTCTCAACGCACGACCTCATCTCAACTCGCGACCCTAGCGTACCTGTCAGGTAACTCACCGGGAGGTACCAGGAGCCTGGGGGGGGGAGGGGGGGGGCGTTAGTAGGTGCAGACACAGGCTGTCCTCTGGTAGCCTTGTGTGATGTGAAGGCCTCTTGGTGCTGTGGACTGTTGTGTGTCTGGCTTGTCAGGGCACCACAGGGTGGGGTGTCAGAGATGATTAGGGCTTGTCAACAACCTGGAGGGGTAAGGGAGGGAGGGGGAGAGGGGAGGGAGGCAGGCAGGCAGAGAAAGAAGGGAAGGAGGGAGAGAAGAGAGGGAGCGAAATGAGAGAGAGGGAGAGGGAGAGAGAGGGAGAGAGGGAGAGAGAGAGAGAGAGAGAGAGAGAGAGAGAGAGAGAGAGAGAGAGAGAGAGAGAGAGAGAGAGAGAGAGAGAGAGAGAGAGAGAGAGAGAGAGAGAGAGAGAGAGAGAGAGAGAGAGAGAGAGAGAGAGAGAGAGAGAGAGAGAGAGAGAGAGAGAGAGAGAGAGAGAGAGAGAGAGAGAGAGAGAGACCAGCCACCCACCTCTCTCCTGTCACCACAGACTCCATGGGATTGTGACACACACAGAGCAGATGTTTCTACTTTGCTGCTCTCTGAGAGGTCCAATCCTCCCTGGGGATTGGGTTTGGGCTCTCCTGAGTACAGACAGAGTGGATTTGAGGTTTGGCTCAAAGCCATACATGTTCTAACACATTTGGTACTGTACACCTCTATTACACCTCAGTCCTCTCTCTCTCTCTGTCTCTGTCTCTGTCTCTGTCTCTGTCTCTGTCTCTTTTTCTTTCTTTCTCTCTCCCTCCCACTCTCTGTGTCTCTCTCTCGCTCTCTTTTTCTCTCTCTCCCCCCCCCCCCCCGCCCATGCCACCAGCAGCAGCTTGTAGCCGTGTTGGACAGAATGGGTCGTCCAGGTGTTCGGAGCTGTGATTAGAGAACCGGACCGGCCCTCGGGGTTCTGATGATTCCCCCAGAACAATCACCAGCCAGTTTAGTCTGAACCATGGACATTTCCTGTGTCTGCTCACTTTCTGTGTGTGTGTGTGTGTGTGTGTGTGTGTGTGTGTGTGTGTGTGTGTGTGTGTGTGTGTATATGAATGTGTGTGTGTGTGTGTTCAGTCCTCCCCGGCAGCCAGCCGGCTCCCAGTGCGACCATCAGGTCTCCAGGTCCTCTCCTAGGTGGGACAGACTCTCTTTGTCTCCCCTGGGCTCAGACCTCCCTTCGCCCCCGAGGTGGAAAGGCCTTTCATAACCAGAGTCTGCTTCACCATTCACAACGCATAGGAGAGTATGGGAAAACAAACGCAGGCATGAATGAATCGTAGGAGGGTTAGGGTTAGTTTAACAAACGCAGGCATGACTGAATCGTAGAAGGGTTAGGGTTAGTTTAACAAACACAGGCATGAATGAATCGTAGAAGGGTTAGGGTTAGTTTAACAAACACAGGGATGAATGAATCGTAGGAGGGTTAGGGTTAGTTTAACAAACACAGGCATGAATGAATCGTAGGAGGGTTAGGGTTAGTTTAACAAACACAGGGATGAATGAATCGTAGGAGGGTTAGGGTTAGTTTAACAAACACAGGCATGAATGAATGGTTGGAGGGTTAGGGTTAGGGTTAGTTAAACAAACGCAGGCATGAATGAATGGTAGTAGTAGCCGCACTGGAGATGAGGAACAAGACGCTGGTTGTAGGGCAGCGTTGTTTCACCAGCAGCAGTCTGGTCAGGCCGAGCCAAAGGATTAGGGGTCAGGTCTTGGCGAAAGACCCAGGGCCGTGTTGTTGTGAGGCCTTAAACCAACACCCGCTTCCAGGGCACGCTGGTGTGCGTGGGGGCTTGGCTTGTCTCTTACCAGAAGACAAAATGACCATCGACACCTCACATCCTTTTGATTAAAGATGGTTTTTTTTCTGAGGTAAAAGGAGTTTTGATAATATAATATATATATTTGATCCATTTGAATATATATGTATTTATTGACGTAGCTCTTGGCCAGTCTAGCCCTGATTGGTAGTGGAAGTTAGCCAGGTGAGTCCTCTGACCCGTCTTCCTGTGGGAACAGGAAGTGGCTGACGGCTGCAGATGAATGAACAACGGAGGGTTCCCCTCCCCGCGGCGCGCCGGCCACTGATTGGGTGTAAGGTTTCACTGCGGCAGAGCCGGAGACAGCCACCGGAGTCGTCCATCTCCCCCCCCCCCCCCCCCCCCCCCCACACACACACACACACACACACACTCTCCCCCCCACCGCCCCCCGCAGGCGTGAGCTTCCATCCCCAATGACGCTCGTTAAGGCGCACCCCACACACACACACACACACACACACACACACCACCTGCCATTCTGTAAACACACGGGGGATGTGTGCTTTCACACGATGCAGGCACCAGGCGTTTCCTCTGATCGATGGAGCTGCACTGCACGGTAGACTGGTGTTCGCTTCACTCACTAAGGACATGGAGAGAGCGGGCAGGAATGAAGGAGGCTAACGCTAATGCTAACGTCACCACTATTGCATCCAAGGGTTTTGATTTTTGTTTTTTCTTTCAGATCATGACTTGTCAAAATGCTCCGGGCTTGATTTTAGACTTATAGCCTTACAAGCAGACGTTTTGGGGTTTTACTGACATGCAAACCCTGGTGCTTTGTCACAGAGATCCAAGAGAGAGTAGAGATCTGGCCAATAGGGAGCTCCTGCCATTGATACATCTCATTCTAAAGCCATTAATACATCTCATTCTAAAGCCATTGATACATCTCATTCTAAAGCCATTGATACATCTCATTCTAAAACCATTGATACATCTCATTCTAAAGCCATTGATACATCTCATTCTAAAGCCATTAATACATCTCATTCTAAAGCCATTGATACATCTCATTCTAAAACCATTGATACATCTCATTCTAAAGCCGTTAATACGTCTCATTCTAAAGCCATTGATACATCTCATTCTAAAGCCATTGATACATCTCATTCTAAAGCCATTGATACGTCTCATTCTAAAGCCATTGATACATCTCATTCTAAAGCCATTGATACGTCTCATTCTAAAGCCATTGATACATCTCATTCTAAAACCATTGATACGTCTCATTCTAAAGCCATTGATACATCTCATTCTAAAGCCATTGATACATCTCATTCTAAAGCCATTAATACATCTCATTCTAAAGCCATTGATACATCTCATTCTAAAGCCATTGATACATCTCATTCTAAAGCCATTAATACATCTCATTCTAAAGCCATTGATACATCTCATTCTAAAACCATTGATACATCTCATTCTAAAGCCATTGATACGTCTCATTCTAAAGCCATTGATACATCTCATTCTAAAGGCTCTTCCTAATTGATCTCACCCACAGGTTTATTTCCCCCCAGCAGCATTCAGGATTCTGGGCTATAATTAAAGGCTAATGTAGCTCATTGCCTGCTGTACGGTAATGACCGGGTTGCTTTGATTAAAGACCGTTAGCGCTAAGCCTAGCCTAGCCTTGCGTGTGTGTGTGTGTGTGTGTGTGTGTGTGTGCGTGTTTACTACACATGGAAGCCCTGTGATGTGTGTTTGTGTGTGGATGCTGTGTCCATGCAGGTCTGTTCCAGGTAACTGTCCTTCCTCCATGGAAGACCCTTGTTTCTAAGAAGTAGCAACTACACACACACACACACACACACACACACACACACGTATAGATCAACAGACATACACATGAACATACACATAGAAACACACACACCCACCAACAGACATAGACATAGAAACACACACACACACACACACACATACAGACCAACAGACATACACATACGCTTAGAGACAGACACACACACAAACACACACAGATATAGACCCACTGACATACACATGCACATACACGCATAGGTCTATCTTTGAAATTCAATAGGCCTATCTTTAAAACCAGATAGGCCTCTCTTTGAATCCATGCCATCACGGAGCTACTGCTGGTTCGACTGATATCTGTGCCCCAGTCTGTGGATCCAACTGACCGGAACCTAAGCAGCCTCACCTCACAGAACAGCCAAGCTAACGTGTGACTTTAGGAGACGTTCATCTTCACATTACTGCTGTGACCACACGGAACAGTGGCTGTGACTTCTGCTTGAGTTCGTCATGGCAACAAAGGGGGGGCGGCGTGTTTTTAGCTTTTGGGATGTTAGCCTCGCTGGCATGTGACCTGGCATCCGCTTGAGTGAATACACAGTGTTTTTAGTAATTTACAGTTTTATGCGTTTATAAATGTATGCGGAAACCATATGATAATCATCTCTCTCTCTTTTCGTTCTCTCTCTCTTCTCACAGGTTGGAGAACCCCAGTGAGGAGTGGACCTTCCTCCTCCTCCTCCTCCTCCTCCAGGTCTACTGTAACAGCCCAGTACCCTTTCGTCTTCTCTTCTTCTCTCCTCCATCTGTACAGCCCTCCCTCCCTCCGTCCATCCATCCCGAGCTGAACTGAGAGCTCCCCTGGGCTACTGACCACCAACCCGACCCCCACCAACTCCCCCAGGACACCCCCACCCCTGACCCAGGGAGTCTTAACACCACCACTCCCCCCGCTCCTCCTGGTCCCTTCCACGGGCCGGAGCTCCAGGACCGCCCCAGCCCAACGGACCCGCCCCCACCCCAACCCCCACCCCACACTGGCCGGGTGAGGAGAGCTCCTGCCCCTGAGCCTAGCGGCGCGGCGTGCTCCCGTCTCTCCGTCCAGTCATGAGTGAGTTCTGGCTGTGTTTCAACTGCTGCATAGCGGAGCAGCCTCAGCCGGTAAGTTACCAGCGAGCAGAGCCGACCCACCGATCCCCATCAGGTCCTCAGGTCCAGCTGTCACTCACGTATCACAGGGCTTTCCTGAGCATCCCATAATAGTTAAGAAAGAATAGTGAAATCAAGGCAGGGATAATATTATTAGAATTCTTATTTTGGGAGTATTTAGACACAGGGCATTTACGGATGAATATTTTGTTCAGAAGTGTAACTTGTTTGTTTTGAACTTTTGCTTTGGATTGACTCTCAGTGTCCCCATGGCTCCTCTACCCAACACAGCATACCATTCCATATCAATGGGGTTAAAATAGAAATAACAATATATGCAACAAAATATACCATGTTGGGACAGAGATTTTGGCCGATAAGATTATTGAGTTTAAATTGAAGGTGGGATTTCCGTAATATTCCATATAAAAAACTATAAAAAGCAACAAAGTATTTTAGAAATACAAGGTTACCTTCGAGGTAAAACACACATTTTATGTTTCCCTCTTAATCCGTGAAACAAACATTGTTTATGAATTAAGAATGGAATTAGTGAATTGGCCATATTTGATAATTGAGCGGTGATGAATTGTTTCGTCAAAAAGAGTTAAATAGCTTCACTATTCTGTCCTTTGCTCAGGAATCTCAGGCAAAAGCTACTGTCACTTCTCCCCCAGACCCACTTTGCCTTGATCCTTCTCACACACACACACACACACACACACACACACACACACACACACACACACACACACACACAGCCACACACCCACCCCCACACACAGTCACACACACCTTAGAAACAGGAGTCTATAAATAGATGAAATGTAATCCGTGATAAGATTGGGCTGTAGAGAAAAGCGTTTTGTTCCTTTGTCAGAAAAGGCGTGTGTGTGTTTTCTCAGCGGTGTCGTGTGTGTTACTGTCTTTGTTTTTGTCTGGGTGTGTTCAACCTCCTGTGAGGTTGGTCGAGGTAAGAGCCTCACAAAAAGACCAAACACAAGCACTCATGTCTGACTGTCTGAACATCTGTCTGACTGTCTGAACGTGTGTCTGTCTGTCTGACTGTGTCTTTCTATCTGAATGTGTCTCTCTGTCTGTCTGCCTGTATGTCTCTATCTATGTGTCTGCCTGCCTGCCTGCCTGCCTGCCTGCCTGCCTGCCTGCCTGCCTGCCTGTCTGTCTGTCTGTCTGTCTGTCTGTCTGTCTGTCTGTCTGTCTGTCTGATTTCTCTATTTGTCTGTGTTTCTGCCTTCCAGCCTGTAAGTCTGTTTCTGTCTATCTATTATCTGTCTGTATGTGAAGGTCTCATTGAGTTTCTAGAGAGAAATGCTTCTGTCGTGGTTTCAGAACGTATCTGTCCTCTTTGACTGACATCTTATTCTGTGTGTGTGTGTGTGTGTGTGTGTGTGTGTGTGTGTGTGTGTGTGTGTGTGTCTCTATTTAGACGCTTAAGCTCAGCTGGGATGAGGTGATCTTTTTTGCTTCCCTCAGCCTTTTAAGGAAAAAGCATGCAAGGAATCCAGCAGGCAGTTGTTGCGCGCTGTTGTCCTGGTTGCGTAGCAAGCTAACAGGCTAGCTCTGATCGTACAGCTGCTGGTGCTGGAGTATCCCATGTCGTATATAGCAAGCTAGCAGGCTAGCTCTGATCATACTACTGCTGGTGGTGGTGGTGGAGTATTCCATGTCGAGAAGAAATCTAACAGGCTAGCTCTGATCGTACTGCTGCTGGTGGTGGTTGAGTATCCCATGTCAGGTTGCAAGCTCGTTCTGATAGTACTGCTGATGCTAAGGGTAGCCCTGGTCAGGAAGCAGGCTAGCTCTGATAGTACCACTGCTGCTGGGCTCAGCTGGTCAAAGGCCAGCCAGGTCACCCTGCTAGGTGGCTGTCCACTTTCACTTTCGATTGGCCTGTCTTTATTGTTCGCCTTCACGATCACATTTCTCATTTCGTTCAACCACGCGAGATTTACAGGGCTCCATGTAAACACCTCTATTCATTCACAAAGAATTGAAATACGAGCTAAAGTCGTTTTAAATGTAGTCAGTGACACACAGGTATTCCTGGAAGGTGTGCAAGCCTACAAAAAATGGAAGGAAAAAAAGCATACATACAAATTTACATAGGTTGTGCTAAAGCTTTGCACAGTTGTAAGGGTGAAGCATACTGGTGGTCCGTTTCTGTAAATCAGATAGCGCTACTGTTCTTCTCCGGTCAGGGGGGAATTAGCTGATGGTGTGAAGCACTGAGAGATTGGGACTGGGAGTGACACACACACACACACACACACACACACACACACACACACACACACACACACACACACACACACACACCTTCTCTTTTGATGTACTGCTCTGCCCTTATTAAATTAATTTGGTGTGTAATTTAGGAAATTGTGTGAAGAGAAATTAGGTCATTGATTGCCACAAGGTTTGTTGAACTGTGTGAATATGTGTGCGTGACATTATAAAACTGCGTGTGTGTGACAGACAATACAATGTGAATGTGTGTGTGGCATTATAAAACTGCGTGGCTGTGTGTGAATCTGTGTGTAAACTGTGTTACTGTGAATGTGTGTGTTTGTGTGTGTGTGTGTGTGTGTGTGAGAGAGAGAGAGATATTATAAAACTGAGTGAGTGTGTGACGTTATAAAACTGTGTGTGTGTGTGTGTGTGTGTGTGTGTGTGTGTGTGTGTGTGTGAGATATTATAAAACTGTGTGGCTGTGTGTGAGTGTGAGTGTGTGACGTTCTAATACTGCGTGTGGCTGTGTATGTCCCAGATAAGCCCTAATTGCTCCAACACTCTTACAGTGTGTGAGGGTAAAGAGGTCTACAGTGTTCTGAATACACTAGACCACTCTGGTTGGTGTAGCCTGCAAAGTGCATCATGGTCTGCCTAGTCCACATACAGTATAAAACCACGGTTAGCTTAGCCTGTATTCAGTATACCGCAATGTATAGCCTAGCTTTCTGACAGTTTATCATCACCAATAGCCTGGCCTACATGAAGTAAGCCATCACTGTTGGTCTAGGTTATATACTACAGTTCAAACCCCATAGTTAGCTTAGGCTAAAATAGACTATATAATTACCTGTAGCCTAGCCTACATTCAGTGCACCATCACTGCTAGCCTAGCATACATGATACGCTACACAACCATAGTTAGCTTAGCATCCTTACAGTAAGTCACCACTGTTAGCCTAGCCAGCACAGTACATCATCAGGTATAGTACAATACCATAGTTATTCCAGCATACATGCAGTACACTGTCTTAGTTAGCCTAGTCTACATACAGTACACCATCACTGTTAGCATATCCTCATCTGCTCACACACACATCTGCATCTCATACTCTTTTATCATGCTAAAATGTTATTCTCATGATAAGAGAGCCTTTTTTCTTCATTTCAAGTCAACCGTTAATATCTCCTTATACTTCAGTCGACTTTTCACCCCCTGTTCATTCTACCTTTCGTTAGTCAAACTCCGTCGCAGGTTCCGGCACATTTGCATTCTGCTCAACCCAGTATTTGTTTAGTCTTGTGTTGCTTAGAGCTGCTTACTCGTGCCACTCTGCGAAAACCACGTTGGGGTGTGACGATGACGTGCCTACACTATGCCCCTCATTAGACAGACACTGATTGAGTTCCCATCGGTTACATTGACTTGTCATTGACCCACGACTTCAAGATCAATGACCAAGGTCAGGAAGTAGGAGCGGATGAACGTGGTGCTTTTATAGTACCGTAGAGAAGAGAGACTGTTATAATACCACAAATAAAATATGGTGCTAAAGTGCTTTTAACTGACACATTATTAAGTATAGGCCTATCCCTATCGATCCCTAATGGAATAAAATTGATTAGTCACTTTTTTTTCTCTCCGTGTAATAGGATATATGGGCCATAGAGACTTAACCTATGACCTGTGGAGCAGTTGATCGGAACCACGAGCTATGAAAAGGAGGAGTAGTTTTAAGAAGCGCTTGATGCCACATTAGCAAGCTCATGGCGTCCACAGTCCAGTCGACGGAGGAGCTTTGCGGTCACTGACGTAGCGCAGTTTGCATGCAGGATTCAGTGTTAAGCTACTTTGTGCTAAAACTTATACGGCTAACATATTTTGTGTCAGAGTTGCGTTGATGTCAATTAATTCTTTAATCGACACACACAGCCCAGTATGCACGCTGGAGTAGCTGAATGGATGACTTCATTTTCAACGAAGGGTCTCTCGTTTAAAAGCAATTATCCTCATGTAATTCAGTGAGATAATTAAAAAACAGAAAGCTCATTATTTCTTACAGGACACGTTCCAGTAAACCAGTGGCCTATTTCAAATCAGGTAGTATAAATTATGAACCTTATCTAACTTCTGAATGTTGCAGGGAGGCAAATACAATAAAGAAAAAGACACACTGCTAATGGATCATCAATGTTCGAGAGGATGTGAAGGACCGTGTATTTCCTTCTAGTGACACTTTCAAGGCTGAGTCACTCAGAAAGAAAACAGAGCTCTCCAGTATTTCCTCCTCCGTTAAAGGGGTTATTGTGTGCGCTGTAACAATGTGTCAGGCTTTTATTGCGTTCCCAGGGGGAAATGTGTAGTCCGCCTCGATAACAATCCGAATGTGTCTCTGTGCGTTTCCTCGGTGCAGATACAATTCCATTCGAGAGTAATTTAATAACCCGGTAGTGGGTAACCGTGGAAACGCGCGAGAGTCCTCACTCACGAGGTATGTGGTGACGGGTTGATGAGGTCACGTGTGAGTCATACCTAGCAACGCGTGCCGCCATCACCAGGCTAACTGGGAGTAGGAGGGCTCAAAGGCTGTGTCTTTACCGCCGGTCACCAGAGCAAAGCTCAGACCCAACAGGACCTGGAGATTCCTTATCTCAAGTAAACGGTTATTTGTATGTTTACCCTCTTCACCAGCAATGTACCCTCCTTCCCTCCAGTGGCAGATACAGAGTACCCGTATGATACTTGAAGGCCTATAGTGTGGTGAAAGTAACTGCAGTGCACCAGAACTAGACTTCAATGCATGAACTTTGAACTTCAGAGGGAAAAGACATACAGGGCTGTCAGACATTCTGTCTTTGTTTTTGTTTTTGTCATGTTTCGTAGAGTTGGCAAGCAGGGACTTGTCTGCTGAAAACCCTTTTTCATTTAGTTACAAAACCCTTTTCATGTTCTATAAATAATTTCATGCCGAACATCTCACGGTAACATCGTGCCAAGTCAGGGCTTTGATCAAAAGCCTACTGGAATTAATTGAAACTGGAGGACTAACATCGTAACCCGCAGCGGTCCGTCCTATTTCAACCTACCTTTGTGGTGACCTTTGACCTACAGATAAGCCAGCAGCCCTGTCAGCACGCTAACAGTCTGAATTCTTTGCCATTACCTTCCAGAGGAATCACACTAATGAGGAGACCTCGTTAACAGGGAGGGATCTAATCTCAGCTGTCATGGCAGGCTGAATCACGCCGAGTCTGAGCTGCACGCTGCTGTCTGTAGCCAAAGGCCAGTGCCACTAACAGAGAAAGAACATTCACACTTGTAGTAGTTAGTCTGCTCTGTAAGATCACTAGACTAAGGCCAGAGGGGTCGAGAAGTTTTATGTGTATATAAATCATTTTGGACAAATGTGCTGATATGAAAAATATATTGTCATTTTACGAAACGAATGGATTATTCCTACCAAGTCTTTTCGTTTTGGCCTTGCCACTCAATTTTTATCGTACTTTAAATGTGCAAGTAATCAATGGGTGCTTTTGAAGCAGCTAGACTAAATATTCTGTCTGGGTCATTGGAAGATGTGTGGAAGGGAAACTGAAGGATGTCCTGTCTTTTATCTCCAGTTTTTCTGGAATCATCTAGTATTCTCTCTCCCATTGAAGCCTGTAGTTTGAGTTCAAACGGCGGCATAGCATGCCTGCTACGCTCTCGCCCAGGGTAAACGAAGAGGGCCCCTATACTACAGGGTGTGTGAGTCCCGGTGACGTTGCAGTCTGGCAGTCAGGGATGCCCTTTTAAATCCACTTTTTTATTAGACGATGTACAGTGGAGAGAGGACAGGGAGTCCCCAAAAAACAAGTGGTTTTCCAAAGAAAACCTCCTGGTGTGTATGTACAGTTGAATGTCACGTAGGGTAGGCGTAGCCTCGATAGCCTGTTGAGAAAAAGCAGCGACTGGCAGTTTGTGAAATGTTGTCACAACGCGCGCTTCTCTGCTTCGTGACCTGCGAGGCTGCGCGTTGCCGCTGAGAAAATGGCAGGTCTCGTTGTCGGGAACCTCTGCCATGGAATCGGTTGTCATGGCAACTGGCTTTGCTGCGATAAAGAGTCGTCGACGGTCATTAATGGGTTTTTTTTGTGTGTGTGTCTTTTGTACGGCACGCAGTGTAAAACTAGCGGTCAGGCCTGTTAATGGTCGTAGTGTGTGGGTGAATACCTTTCTACCAAGTGGTGTTTTAACAGGAGGGACCAGGCTACATATACAGAGGAACTTTCCACACCAGGAATCCTGACAGGATAAAGACTCGCTCCTTTTAAAACCAGGCAGAGTTTGCAAGAGTTGACTTTTTCCCTATAGCTTAAGTTTATTTTAGTTGTCAGAGGTTGGAGAACGGTCTGTTCAGTACCTGAGGCCGCTAACACTCACACTGTGTACGTACATCACATTGATGTAAGGTGGGGGGAAAAGTGTCCACTATATCCACTATGTATTCTGTCAATGCATGGGGGTGTGTCTACTTTTTTTTAGGCTCCTGTGTGTGCATCCTTCCACTGTATTTAGGTGACTGTGTGTGCATCCCTCCACTATACTCTACTATACTCTACTATACTCTTCTATGCTATACTCCCTGCACAGTGTCCTCTGCGCTACTCGGTTAATTGACCTGGAAAAGAAAAAAACTATTCGAAACACATATTCAATATCATATATACATATATGATTGAATTTTAAACTGTGGGGTACAGGTGCTTTTGTTTGTTTTTTATTTGAAGTTTTGAAGTCTCTCTCGTACTTCAGGTCATTTTAAACAAACAGCTAATCTGATCCTTTGTCGTTTCAGAAGAGGCGACGGCGCATCGACAGGAGTATGATTGGAGAGCCGACCAACTTTGTTCACACGGCCCACGTTGGCTCAGGGGACATCTTCAGCAGCATGAACACGTCGGTAAGTTCTGGACAGATCTAGAAAAAGGTTGGATTCCCACCTGGCCCCTGGTTGAATCCCAGTGGGATATTTATCACTGGCATTCATTTATCACCACATATACAGTTTCAATCTACACTGTCACATGTATCATTATTTATGTCTATAGTGTGGCCTCCATCTCCTGTGTATGAACAGATGAAACGGTCTGCCACTTCCTGGTGGATGTACAAACCGCGGCTTCCTTGGTTGCATCATGTTAGTAGGCCTATGGAAACCACAACATAGATTTTAAGCGCACTCAGGAAATATGCAACTAAACCAATTTGATGTGGCCTTTTGCTCAAATGCTAAACGTTACCAGCGGGAACAGTGGCATGATTGACACACACCTAAACTGCATTGTGTCTATGTTGCAAAATGTCTAACATTGGCTTAATATTTAAATTATTATTATTAATCTTTATTGTCCACAAATGTGGAAATGTGCCTTCAGCTTCACAGGTTGGTTAAAACACATCACAGTAAATGTAAATATGTCCTTTATAAGGGCGATTATAAAAAATGTTTGTGGTTACCTAAAATAATTGCAATCATGGAATTAGTATGACACCACTAACCGTGTAATTTAAACATAGTGTGCCATCTATCACTTACATAGTCTATATGTCTGACAGTGTGATATCTGTTACTGTCTGTATTTAAAGTGTGACCACTAATTTCTGCTGATTTAATTATTGGTACAGCCAATAATATGATCACCCCCCACCACACACACACACACAAAGTGTGATCATTTTCTCAGTCTAATGCAAATCTTGCCAGTAGCTAGAGTAACACGATTCAGTTATTAATCCCTGAGAGAGAAATCGAGCCAGTAACTTAATTATTCAGGGTGAGGTAATGATGCTGGGTCAGAGAGCAGTAGGTCTGAATAAGTAAGAAGACCAGGAGATCAGCCCTGTTGAGATCCAGGGCCCCCAGTCATATCCAGTGCTACGGTCACCATTACTGTGTTTCCTACTGAGCTAGCTGGTTCTGTAGAGTAATTCAACCACCATGACGATAGCTAGAGAGGCACACGGTGACTACATATCTAGAAGTCTTTCATTTTCTTCACACAAATTCAATAATGGCACCGTTAAAAAAGTATGGGAATTACTAATTAGTTTAGAAGGGTATCTGTTATGATCTGGCAAACGTTCAATATCTTTACCTAGTGTGAGAAACTGTTGTGACACTTTTTGATATTTAAAGAAATGTAAAACAGTGTCCAAAGTCAGTATTTGTCGGAATACTGTTTCACCATTTTAACAATTTACATCCCTAACCCTCTGCTGTGTAGAGCATTTGGTGGAACGTAAAAGGCATGACTTATTCCGGCCTAGTTTAGTGCTTCAGCACTCATCTCCTTTTTTCACACCAGCATGATAATGCTTGCACTCTGCTTTTGCAAACATTGCCGTGTGTAGGAACTAGTGATATGGCCCAGCCCTAATTATGATCCCGGGGTTTGTGGGTGTGTTGGTTAAAGGGACCAGCTTGCTTGGATAGCACAGCTCGTTGTCTGAATATTGACACAACACAGCTGACCAACCTGTTGGAGTGATGTCATTGTAGAACCGACTGCAGGCTCACCTTGGTCAAACAGAAATCAAACCGTTGAGTGAGTGGGATGATGTCAGCAGGAAAGTGGTGGGGCAAATCTCCCAAAGATTTGTTTCTAAATGGAACAATAACTCTCAAACTAGGATTCTGTTTGACAGTTCTCGATGTGTTTGTGTTGTGTTCTTCTCCTTCTCCTTCGTCTTTTGTAATATTAATAAAGTTGCACGGTGTGTTTCCCCTCCCATCCACTAGGTGAACTCCATTCAGAACCAGATGCAGTCGAAGGGAGGCTACGAAGGAGAGGCCATGCCCGTCAACGTCCAGCTGCAGCTAGTAGACACCAAGGCAGGGTAGCATGGAGGCCCTTTATGGTAAGGCAACACACTGGCCTGGGCCTTTTAAAAGAACTCCATGATATTACAGTCATTAAATTGATGTCTCTTTCTACAGCTATGATAAGGAAATAAAAGTGCATTCCTCCTACCCGAAAAAGATTGTGATGAAATATGGATCCCAAAATGTTGTTTAAAATGCATATTTTTTATATTTTCAATACCTGGAATACTATTGGGAAGCTCACACTTTGGTTGATGTTAAAGTTCTGAAAATATTGCATTAATTTATTTATTCCAGAATAAAAATTAAAAACCTGTTGATGCGTGGAAACAGATCTTACTTTTGAACTATACCGGCCATGTGTACAAGGTCAACTTAGTGTTGGTTTCTTGTTTTTGCACGTTCCAGGTTTCTTTACTTAGATGTTTTTCCATTTCGGTCCTCATCACATCAGCCTTCAGTTAGACTGACAAGCTCCTCCAAAGTGCTGAACCCTTCTACAACTGCGTCTCCAAACACCGGGCTGAAGAGGCCATGCCGCGGAGTCGCTGCCCCCCCACCCCCCACCCCCACCCCCCCAAGCCACTTCCTGTCCGAACCCCACCCTGAGCCCACGCTCCTCCTAATCAACCGCTCATGGACCGTATTCTGCAACCCATCGGAATGAGGCTTGCCTGTCTCTCTGCCTGCCTGTCTGTCCACCCCATGCCTATGGCCGCGACAAGACAGACCAGGGACCACAGCAGCGCTTGAATATCAGTGACCGTCACCCTCCCCTCCAGCTGGACGCAACCGGACGCTAGCATGCTCCTCCTCCTCCTCTTCTTCATCTTCATCTCCGCCATAGGTGCGAGCGCTTAAACCTCTTTGTCCTCTGTGTAACGTTGCCCCGAGCCATTCTGCTTCTGTTCCTGTTGTCAACTCAATGTTTGAGGGTCTGGTACCTGCAAGTACAATGACTGTTAGAATTGTTTTTAATATTTTTTTCTATATATATCATCAACATACAATTTTATGTTTTGTTCATTCTGGTTTTGAATGTCTTTTTTCAGGGGGGCGGGTGCTTTGTTAAATGTTGGTGTTCAGATTGTTGGCAGACCGCATGTATGTAAAAAGTGGCTTGCTACGGCCCCTTAGGTGCCAAAATGTCTGTCGCTTATGAATGATGAACACTTTTCTGGCTAAGTGCGTCTGTCTCAGCGAACAGCGCTTTGCTAGGAAACGTGATTGTTACTTGGCTTTTGTTTACACCCCTCCCTCTCTCATTCCTTCTTTGACGAACTTGTATTATTTTGAACATTATCAGGTGTTGAAATGACATTACGTGACGTTCTGCTGTAAATGCTAAACTCTGGGTTTTGGAGGCCTGGGCTAGGGTTAGGGTACATGCCGCGCAGTTGACGAATACCTCAGTCTAGTAAAAACGGTGCGAGGTAGTGGTCGGGCTTCACTTCTGAGGTTGTCTCTGTTTATCTGTGCCCCCCCGCCCCCATACTCATGTGTTTGCAGTAACAGCTTGACATTGTTTCAGTGCGTGACCTGTGTGCGATTGTGAAGCGAGAAGGAAAAGGTTTTTCTGGCCACGTCAACTGCCACGCCTTTTATCTTGGGAACAACGTGTGAGGTCGTGTGAGTAAGCCCCGGGGCCGCTGGTCAAATGTGTACAAACAGCTGTCGGGTGTGATCGCTATCAACACAACGAGGGACTTCCTAGTTTCATCTCCCAGACATTTTGCTCAGGTTCAAATGCATATTATCAATACTTTCAAATTATATTGCACTGTTTTCCTTTATTTAAGCCTACGTGTTTTTCCCAGCAAATAGTAAACGGTTGGGGATTAATTTGACGGATGAACAAGCTTTCTCTTTGTGGTCGAGTATCTTAGTATTTTAAAAGAAAGGTTTTTCAAGAAGAAAAGTAGAGGAATCTTACATTTCATCATCAACGCCATGGTAGAACACTGTGTATCGCTGTACATTGCTAGGGTAGGGAACTCTAATTTCAAATATTTCTCATTTCTGACTTTTAATTATTAAGCATTATTAGTACACATTAAACAAACCCCCTTTCAGACTCTCCCCTACCTTTATTGGGAGTGCATAAATTACCAATATTGATATGATAGAAAGTCACTGGCCGCAATATAAATGTAATATTATACTGTATCTCTTTGTTGACTTAAAGATCTTTCCAAGTGCTTTGTTTGTGAATACTATTGTCCCTGTGTGCCACAGTCTGAATATTTTAATTTATTGTTTCTCTTGTTTTGTTACTTTTTTGTACTATAGATTATTTCCCTTCGAATTATTGGACTCTATCCTGGAAAAAAATAATGTCTCTCTTTATCATAAATGACGATGTGTTTATATTTATTCGCCATTAGGAAATATACAAGAATGGGGTTTGAAGGGGGTTCTCTATGATACTGATAAGGAAAAATGGTCAATGTTTGTGACAAACCAGAAGCACAACAGAGGGTACATGTGATAGTTTATGGGAGAATCTAAGCCAAAGTCATGTTGATAACCAGTGTATGTAAAAGCATGTTTCAATGGCCGTTCAATGCCTCAGATCTTTGTAAGCATCAGGAAAACTGTCTCCACTCGGAATACCAATGTTTTGTTTTCCAGCTGTTTAACATATCAGAAGTCTGCTTTTCACACCATCTCTCCCCACCCAGCGTTGGCTTGTTAGATGACCAAGTGTCTTCAGAAATAAATATTTTTTTTTCCATGTTAGTAGATTGTGTCGCTCAAGTCATTTCATTTGTAATTTTCATTACAACTTTTTACAATTTTCATTACAAGGGTTGCACTCTTCAATGGCTGAATGGAATAGTTTCGTAAAACATCAACAATTTCGGAACCATACTTTTACCTGAAACACCGCGCTCTGTGACTTACGATGCTGTAGTCCAGCAGCTTCACTCCCGTGACCGGTCCGTGGGCACACACTGACAGAGGAGACCTCTCAATCGACCGGGAAGTTAGACTTATGGCATCTTATTAGTCAGAGCCACAGTCACGTAGGAGGCAGTATTTAGATCATCGCTGTCCCTACCTTCCTTACACTACGCTGAATCTGTATACTGAAAGCATGCTTTAGAAAGGCATGTTTTAAAAACAGTATCTCAATGCAAAGTTAGGTGGTCAACAGTGGCGTGGGCAGATTATTTTACAAGGGGGGGCCAAGAGGGACACAGGCCAAGTGAGAGGGAGGCCGAGAAAATCAAACGTTTCAAATCTTGCTGAAGTTCTGGCAAGGGATTCTGGGAATCCGACTTCCGAGGTGGCCGTGACCCCCTCGGGCGCCCCCTTAGACCCGCCACTGTTGGTCAATTGGGTAAGGGTAGGATAAATCTACAGCTGTAACTGGATATCTATCGCTACAGAGGAGGCACATGTACAGATCGGGATAAACGTAGTTATAAAGAAACATGTAAGCATGATCCCAAAGGGTGAAGGGCTTACTTCATCCTTCCATACCGTTGGCTTATTTGCTGTAAGTCAACTGACTCCAGAGGTAATTTGCTGATTTACAGCAGACATGCCTATCTAGCAAAGAGCCGTAATCTTCTTTGAAGGGGATGTGTTTGTAAAAAGCGACCTGATGGTTGGGTAAGCAGCAACGCAGTGTTTCAGATGCTCAGGCTCATATGGATGATCCACAAGACAGAAGTTCACTGTGGTCATGTGTTGATGCTACCGAGGCCATCGGCTACTCTGCTATCATCATCATCATCTTTCCCCACTGTCTAAATGAGCTACAGCAGAATGCGTTACTGGTAGCCTAATCCCGGCGAAGGCATCGGCATGTGACCAGATTACATGGCTAGCTAGCTAGGTCCTCAGCTCAGGTTTTAGCTAATAAACACGAGTCGACCCTATGCTGTGGACAGAGAGCTGTGGTGTTGTGTTGGTGGTGATGATGGACCTGTTTTCAACCAGCAATGTTCTTGCTTCTCAGGCTAACCTCTTAGACAACCTGCTGAATACGCCCGAGACAAAAGGGGGAAGGATAAGAATGTTCACTATTGCTTGGAATGCGACCCTTCATTGAAATGCTTCTCCGCTTGGAACGAGTCCTTGCACACTGACGAGAAAATGTCCGGGAGAGATTTAAGAGATGTGGAGCAATGTTTAGAATTCAATTAATTCCTTATCAGCGAAGATCTTATCGGGCAATAGCTCGTTTCTCAGCGGGGCCTTCAGTCAGCAGCAGGTCCTTGGAAAAAGTGTAATATGGGGCCGTTCGTTTCTCCACATAGTCAGCCCTGCCTTGTCGCCTCATTGGTCCTTGAGAGTAAGGTAGGATGATTTACATTTTTTTTCTCTCTTTCGGCAGTCGTCGGAGCCTGCTCCTGCTGTTGCTAGGCTACACTGCGGCCAGTGATGCGAATGTTCCTGAGTTGGCGATGTCTTCCCACGGAGAGGCTAGTGAATGACTTGAAGATGAGGACGCTGTCTGAATGAACTGGGCCGTGTGGGCAGGCGCTTTGGTAATCAGCGTGGGGGCGTGAGGAGAATAAACAACGGGGCTTCATAGTAGTCAAGCGATGGCGGAGGACTGGCCAACCTAGGAAAGCCTTTTATTTCATATGCATGGTAAATGCATATCTGTATGCATATGTAACTGGGTTGCAATAGCCTAACCGACGTATGTAGACATACAAACACCTATAGACATGCTCACATGTCCAAGTTACCGTTAACCCTCAACTGCCTGAAAATATAGACCCATACTAAATTGACTGTTATTTTATTTATAGCCTACATACGTTGGCTTATAGGCCTATACAACTTTTCTTGCACGTTTTATATCGCGTATAGATTGGTGGACTTATCCAGGTCTCTGTGGTCATACTAGCTACCACAAACCCAGCTTCCTGAGAGGTTACGTGCCGGGTAAGGTCACTGCTAATCCTCCTCTCATATCAAGGAGTTTGCTACTCCCCCGGAACAGTGGTTGGTCCACTCAAACCGCACGGCTGCAAACGATAAAGTAGGCCTATGGCCTTATGTCAAAGAATTTGAGAATTTAATCCAACCGTAAATTCCTCGTATAGGTTATATGCTTGTGGTGTGTTTCCGATGTGTCGGCCACTTTTCGATGCCTTCACATTGACAAGCGAGCTCCAATTCCTGCATTGTTTTAACCTTCACTATCGTGGCAGTCATGTTGTAACTCCTGCTAATGAATACTCCATCTGCTAAATTCACCCTCAACGAGGAATCATTTTTCAATGACCTATACTCTGTGCAAGTGAAGCGTATATACCAAGCTTTGTTCCCTCACTACAGACCATCTGGACCCCCTCCAGTCCCAATACAACACATTCTCCAACTATAGTAATCAGTCAGAACTCAGGGAAAATACTTATGCATGAACCATGTTTTCTCAAAACCACCGTCTATAGGCCTATGGAGATAAAATGCAAAGGCTTTGATATAGTTTTGCATGGATTATATTCCTAACTTTGAATGGCTAAGGTGTCCATTGGATAAAGTCCAAGGTGTTTTTAAATTCTAAGTAAAACTAAGTTGAAACGTCTCGGCCGTTGAATCAACCCTTCTGTCATTATCTGAAGCAGTACACATTCAACAGTGCAGGCGTCTATAGTCACCACACGCTCTGAGTTAGGTGAGTAGTATGTTGTCCTTTCAAACCGCTCTACAGCAACACATATTCTTTGTCTGTGTAAGCCATGTTTAGACTGATACAAATCTTTAATAAATGAACATGCTAAAGGCAGCTCAATATTTCTAACGTACAAGAAGCTATTTGTTTTGCCCTACAAGTTGTTCTTTGTAGATGCAGTGGCATATTTCTAATCGTACATATTATCTGCATGACATAATAACGTACTAAAACCAAAGTAATCCATCTGGTCCATGCGGGAGACTGAACGCTGGTTTTATTAAACATTTGAGCTCTGACGTGTATCGTCTATTGACGTGAAACTCATTTTGAACAGATTTCCCAGCCATCAGGCCACCATACACTGGCCTTTAATTTGCGTTTCGCTCATGACTGTGATTATAGCAAACACACTCATGCGCTGTTTACGGCGTAGGTGGTGCTATGGGGCTTGAGCGCAACCTGCTGGTAAACGCCGGTAAGTCCCAATTATGTATGCATGTATAATAAATTGACTTCCTACATTACCCACGCCAATGAATTTATATTATGCCTAAAATGGAAACCCTTTATTCCCAGGGAATTCCGAATTTTTTGAATTGTGTTTGTAATGCATTCTACATATGAACGTCCAATATTGCCAGTATCCGATGGTCTTTACACGTTTTTGTGCCCTCATGTTACTTACAGCCAAGCTCTTACCCCTTGGTTTCCCACATAGAAACCCAGACATCTACTTATGAAGCCAAAAGAAAATTCTCCCAGCTCCAGAGAGGCATCAGACGCTTCCAATTCTCTGCCAATACGCAAAGCTGAAGAAATCGCATTAGAGTTGTGTAAGCATAAAATGACACTCAAGCAGTCAAGCTGAACTTTCTATGTCCAGGCATCAGATATTATCTTTATTATTATTATTATTATTATTATTATTACAGCTGAATCCAGAGGGATAAACACAGCGAAGGAAGGAGAAGATTAATTCATCTGAGCTCTCCTGGAACTCTATCATGTCAGGGAAAGTCTGAAAATGTCCACGGGGCAGATTATCTGACAAACAGGTTTTCTTTCGATCTATTGCTTGTGGAGAATACAAGTGGCCGTTATTTGTCCCAAAGATTATACTAAGTAATATTAAGATAGTAAATACTAGCTACTAATAATACATTTCAAAATTATTTTTGAAATAATGTCTATAACCGAGTGAACATCCAACTGTTTATCTGTTTTGTTTTTTGTACAAAGGGAACGCTGTGTTCACTTTCAAGTGGCCTACTAACGGCTGATGTTGATCAAATTGCCTGATAACATAATTTGATCCATTTAGTACCAGACTGGAATCTGAAGATGCCTCCTTAATGAGAATCAGATGTTGCCTGCTGTCTGTCGGTGTAATATGTTGTTGATGCAAGTGACAACAGGGCTTCCAAATGAAATCAGCTCACTAATTGATCAATTATATTTACTTGCTAAAGTAATATTAAATAATGTCTTCTAACATAAGCTATCACTAACAGTGCTAATATTTCTGTATTATTTCCAATAGAACTACTAGATACAACATGTATTAACTGAATAAATGCTTATTATATCGAGCGCCTTTTGAAAGTTTTGTTTAAGCCAATTGAGAATGATCCTTGGAAAGTTCCTCTGCACAAACGCAAATTAGTCATTCACTCTGCTGTTAAGTCATGCTACTATCCTCACGGCACCTGCAAGGCATGACAGCAGCCGGTGATACCCGCATAGTTCAACCAACCACAGGGAAACAGGTTGGTCTGCTGTGAATTAACACCTTTAAACCTATGTATTTGTTGCTTAGGATACTGCTGAAAAAAAATAAATTTCAATGACTATATACACAAAATCAGTTTATCCACCAGTTCACATAAAATAAAAACTGAGAGCCTCTTTAAAAAATCTTGATACAAGACAACTGCGGGTAGTTTGACTTAATACTTAAACTTGATCAAAAATACTGTATGGACCTTGTGTCCAAATATGAAAAGGAAGGTATATTCCCAAATCAATTAAATGGCAGATAATCAAAGTGTAAGACACCAGACACAATAAAATTGTCATTTTTATCAGTAATACAACCCACACATAAATAAAACACACGTAAACCTATTTACATCTTAGAACAACCAATTTCCAAGTAAAAAGCAGCTCAATCCATTGCCTCAGTTCTCATTTTTTAACATGCCACTATGGTACTTGTAGCCGGGTTGAATTAGTCAATAAAGCTGGTAAAAGTGGATTTTGGTGAAGTTCGACGGATAAATAACTGTCTGAGCTTGAATTAGCTGGGGGAACCCTCTTGCTGTCACGTCTTGCTCCTGGGTTTGTCGCAATACGGCACGTTTTCCAGTAGAAGTGGCTTCCTAGGCCGGAGTTCTGCAACAAATTCACAAAGACGCTGTAAGACTGGTGATTAGATTAATATAACCACCACAAAAAAACATGGTTTAAAATACTGTGAAAACCAAAAATTGTACTTACTAAGTGTGTCTTCCGATACATGCTCAACTTGTAAGACACCTTGCCGGAGAATGGTCTCCACTCCTCTTCCCATTTTAATCATCTGAACACAGAAACAAGTTAGTATGTCATTGTGTAAGTCCTCTACTCATTCTTGCCTTTCATGCGGTGTAACAAAGCAGAGTGTAACAGCGGGACTTTATTTATGCCAAATATCCTTGTTTCAGCTACAGGGTAAGCATGCCATTCTTATTAGTTGTTGTAATTAAAAAACCCTCACTAAATTATAATTTCCTGACAATCCCTTGCATCTCATCGTTTACTGAGAGGAACGTGCCCACAGGGTCTTTTTAAATTAAGGTGAAAGAGAGACTACAGACGTTCTCACGAGACTTACTCTGGGACAACAGTTTGGCTGATAGCTTTCTCGCCCCAAGCCCGCAAGAGGCAAATTCCAACGAATCCTCAAATCACTACCGGCTGTTATCCTATATTTCTAATGCGCTGGTTTGTCACTGCGCTGTAGCAACGAAATGCATCACTTTCATTCGGCGTAATTTAGGCAACACATTACAGTGCAGACTCTGTGCAACAACTGTCTTGGGACATCCCTGTGAGACAAATCCCTATGAACGTCAAAGCAGAGAGACAGGCTAACTGGTGGCAGTCAAGGTTCGCCCTGTTGTAGAAACAATATGTTATATGACAGTACCTGGCTGATGTTTTCTTCTGATGTCTCGTTCTTGTTTTTCTTAAACTCATCGTTTATCTTTAACCTTGCAGCTGTATAGGGGGTGAAACAGCAAACCGGAAAAAATCAACAAGTAATTTATCATGACAAATTATAATTTTAAGGGGTTTGTAGTTAAAAACTTCTACATTTGTAGAAACAGGCAATAATTGCCATCTATTTATCTTAAAATCCAGTAGCCTAGAGTAGAATAACATTCAGCATAGTCTGATGTAAATCCAGTGTTTTTCCAATGTTTTCATCAACAGAACACACGTCAGTACGTTTAAGGTTAGGATCTAGTCAGCTTACCAGTTAGTGCCATGTTGTCATCTTTGAAAACATCCAACCTGGTTCTGTGCAGCATTTTGAACAATTTTATGACCTAGAAAGATACAACATAATTGTTGAGGTTAGCAAGCGAGCTATTGCCAAGCCTGGGGTTGGTAAAACCTCAAGACTGCTTGCTGGATTCACATAATTACGGGCAAGCCGACTCACATTTAAATGTCTTAAAATTACAGAGGCTAAACAAGTTTAAGTTTGGTCTTCTCACCTTCAAGCGAGACTCCATTTTGACTTGTAAACGCACCAAAGATTGTATACACACTTTAACAAGGTGCCACCTTCCGCTCAATTCATATTTGCTGTTCGGGGGTACAGGCTCGGCCAATCTAAAACTGGTCCGCCTTCTTTTCAACCAATTGGGTTTGAGCTGTGAACTGTAACCAATCAGTAACTTCACCACTTTTGACGCATGCTCCGTGCTGGTAGATTGATCATTACACGATGGCCGACGAAATAGCGAAAGCGCAAACTGCCCAGCCCGGTGGAGATACTATTTTTGGAAAAATCATACGGAAAGAAATTCCTGCCAAGATATTCTTTGAAGATGATCAGGTGTGCATGATATATATAAATGAATAACCAGTTTTCATGCATTTCACTTATTTGAACGCAGCTGAGCTAACGTTAACTTACAAATAGCCTATCTGTTATGTGTTCCTTCATTTGTAATTGTAGCATGACTCATTGACATAAATACTTTTTATTCTGCTGACGTTATAACTAGCACCAACTTTGTGTTTAATATATCTAACGTTAACTCTACGATCAGCTATATAGCTGCAACCGACACATACTGACGTTAGTTTCGAGGCTTGCGGTTGGTGCAGTGTGCACAGTAGATATGAAGCAGTTTCAGCATACCGTTTTGAAGCGAATCCAGGAATGGCTTAACGCACCATAAACAGCATTAATGGGTTTATGGCACAAGCTGTAACATGGCTTATTCAAAGTTATTATTCACTAACTTTGGCTGCATACAATAGGCCTACATATGATTATTAGACTATGAAAAATCGTCTTTGGTTTTTGATGTACGTCCTAATAACGTTGTTGTTATTTTTTTGTTTCAGTGTATAGCCTTCCATGACGTTGCTCCTCAGGCACCAACCCATTTCTTAGTTGTTCCCAGAAAACCAATTGTCCAGCTTTCCAAGGCTGAGGATGGTGATGCCGCTGTACGTTTGACATTACCTCAACATCTTAGAGATTCACCACCTTTAATCTACTGCAGTGCACGATACCAACTCTGACAAAATAAACATGTAGTATAATGTTTTTGGAATAACCTTTTAAAAGGCTTTAACATAGTTTAAAGTGTAACATTAGAGAAAATGGCTTCAGTCAAATGTTTTACATTAAACTATCAAACCAAAATGTGTTTCCCAAAAAATCAGGGCTGAGCGCCCTCCAACATATATTGGCCCTATATTTATAATCCCATCTGACATCAATATTCGTCACTGACACTTGGTGCATATCAGCTATAAGAGCCAGATGTCTTGACAGCTATCAAGTCTTATTCCATCCATAAATCTACAACACAGTTACACAATGGAGAGTACTTTAGCCCCAGTAATGAAATATCTCCTAATTGACGGAACATTTTTTTTCACTGTTAAATCTATTGACACTCACTTCCATAGGCTATACTATTCTGAAGTCAAATAAAGTGGTGTTAATATGCTATGCAGGTAAATAAGGGTATCGATTGTCCAAAAACTCTTGTTCTCCTTGACAGTTTATTGACTTCTCTTTCGAATGTCTTAGAGGAAGGTTAAAGAAAAGCTGACTGAAATAAAGTCAAACGTTAGCGTTTAGATAATTGACTCAGATGAAAGGGTGAAAACGGTTGGAGCTTTGCTGGATATTTATAAAATGTATAGTTCTGCTTGTCTGTTGTTGGCCAGGCCATATTCTATTCATGGCCACTAGATAGAGCCATTTACCTTGATGTAAAAACATGCCCCACCTGCTGGCAGCCCAAGTCTTACAGTGACTACTGTTTTTACCCTAACCACTGTTTTGATGGGAATCGCTATCTGTTTTTCACTACTGACTCCACTCTATAGCTCTGATGTACACACTGTGGACATTGCTTGATACGTAAACAATCACTCTGAGAATGCCCTAACGGTTTTTAAAAGAACGATTTATTTTGTGTCTGCCTCTGTCACAGAGTGAGGCTAATTGATTGAGTAACACATTTGAGAGGTTTTCACTTTTACTGCTTTTTGTTATATTGAGCCAATATATTTCGTTTTTTGATTTGAACTACTTTTGTATTTTTCTTTGCACAATTTTCTTTGTCCCAACCACATTATATCCCACTCTCTGTTATCCTCTTCATAATCTTCCTTTCTCCTTTCTTCACTGCCCTTCTCCATCCCAATCTCCTCTGTCCCCCTCGCTCTCCAGCTGCTGGGTCACCTGATGATGGTCGCCAAGAAGTGTGCGGAGCAGGTGGGCCTCCCGAAGGGCTACCGGGTGATCGTCAACGAAGGCCCAGATGGAGGACAGTCCGTCTACCACCTCCACATCCACGTCCTGGGTGGCCGCCAGCTGGGTTGGCCTCCCGGCTAACCTCCGCGGTCTCACCTACCCCTCCCGCCCCCTCCTCCTCCCTGACACCATCCCTCCACAGACTGGTGACAGATCGCCACCACTCACTGTCACTGTCACTGTCACTGTCAACGTGTCCTCTGTTTCAACTGATTGCATACCATCCCCAAGAGTCTTCTCTGGCTGTCTGCCTGTCTTTAATGATGTTGTAGATGTAACTGGGGGGCGGGGTGTTATCTTGGGGAAATAAATGCACTTCACATCGTCTGACTGCGTGAGCAACGTTGTCCGTGTCTATCTGTGTCACCCAGGGGAGGGGGTGGGGGGTGGAGAGGGGCAGATGGAGGGCAGGGTGATCCATTACCGAGTGGTCCCTGAATTTAAATTGGTTTTCGATAAGACAGGACGTTCTGATTGGGTCCTATATGGTTAATGATACTGGTATGGCAGCTTTCTTCCCCTGCCGTGTGTGTGTGTGTGTGTGTGTGAGATTGCATGCCAATGCCAACGCCTACTATTGCTCTGAGGGGAATAATTATCGCTGCACTTGGAAGACAGGGATCGGAGAGTTCTGTTGGCTTTTTAATTACAGACTGTTCTGTATCCATTGTTCTCCTTGAGGAAGTTTTGACTTGCTTATCAGCATGTGCAAAAGGGAAATTAAAGGCTTGAACTTTATCCCTGAGTGTTACCAGCTGTGGCCGAGTGCAAGTGGTTTACAAGTTGGTGCACTTTTAAACAACAGCACCATCCACACAACTTGGATCAGACTACGTTTCGGAAACATGGAATCATGTTTTCCGAAAAAATACTCAAGTTATCTTCATTCTACATTGTTTGAGACTACTACTACATGCCCATGTTTTATGTATTTTTTTTGTTCAGCAGTAAAAGAAATGCAATGGTCTGTGTGAAAGGCACTTTTTTGAAGTCCGTTGAATTGAAGCCTTTTCAGCTGGCACATGAATCTATGTGTTGGTGTAAATCGGAAAGAGACACTTGCCTTTTGGTGCAGCTAAAAATAGCCCCGTTGCACTGTAGATGTCAGACCAGCAGAGGGGTGGTGAAACGCAGCCCGTAGCGTCAACCTCCACACGGAACAAAGGCTTTCGTAGGGAGGGAAGATCTGACGCGAGTCGTTTTAAATCAAGTACCTGAGAGAGCGATCCCACAGGCGTGAGGCTATTAATAAGCTAATTCATAAGAAGTTCGCTCGTCTTTTTCTGGCAACTTAGATGTTTTTGCTCTAATGATCAGTGCTTTCAACTGCTTTGTTAAATGGCTGCAGCTATGCATTATGCACTGCTTACGTTTTGGGAAGATGAACGCATACAGATAGCCATTGAGGATTTGTACTCTTTCATATTCATACAGTTTCGTGTTTTCGTATTTCATATTCTCCTTTTAGACATGGGGAGTGCTTTGCACCCCTAGAAAAAAAAAACGTAGGCAACTTCGGCCCCAGGCAAAAACAAAGGAAAATATGTTTTAATAAAATATGTATCATATGCATGTAAAAGCCTTTAATCTGTAATACAGATAAATTACCTTATTTTTAGGTTTCTTGCATACTTTTAACTTCATAATAACATATTTTTTGTTATTCCAAAAATGTATGATGAGAATGTAAGTAGGGTTTGCTAGTTGCCAGTGGTATGGACAGAACAGGGGGGGCAAGAGAGACACAGGCCAAGTAAAAGGGGGACCGAGAAAATCTAGGCTCCACGAGCAAATTATCAAATTTACAGTGAAAACTTGTGATTTTGAGTGATAGTGACTCGCTCACCTATTCCAGCCTCTAAGCAATGGTGTTTCAATACTGTGATACCCACAGAATAATTCAAATTGTATGCCTGCCTGCTGGAAGCCAGTGTAGTATATTATTGGAAGATTGATTTTAAGAAAATATGATCTAGTGTTCTTATTTCTTTGAAGTGTGTAACTAATGCCAGTGCAGTGCAGAAAGTATGCCTAAAGACTTACAATGTTAAAATATTGATATGCTAAATGTTTATGTGTAATGTAAGTGCCAAAGGTTTCACCAACAACCAGAACCCAATATATTCAACTGAAATGCCTCTGCGTGTATTTGTTGGATAGGCAGGCATATCTAATGAGTCAATATCACCATAAGGTGCCTTTGGGACTTCCCAATGTCCCCCCCAAAAAGCTGAGATTTTCTATTTAACTTCACATTTATTGTATTAAGTAGATGTTATGCTGTTAGAAATTCATGTTGGTCAAGCTCCCACACTTTTTATAAATTAACTGCAAGCAGACAATGTACACGCATGCAGCAAAATATGTCAACCCTGTCATGGACAATTTCAAAGTAGAATAAATACATTGTAATCACATAGTGATCATAAAATGTATATTTTCAGAAAGCTATTTGGTCCCTGGCCCAACACTATGTTTTAGTTAATGGGAAAAGTATTTGGATTGTAATGAAATTTGTGCAAACAATTTGTGTCACTATAAAATCAGCGAGAATTGCACTTTCTTTTCAAAATAAAACATGACAACAAAGATATCTGGTCAAACTTTCAAACAATACTATTTGGCCCTCATTTGTTTTTTAAGGAATCACACAAAAGCTTTTGCTAACTTGTGAAAATAATTTATTTATTTACATAAAACATGAAAATGACAGGGTGGACAATGACATGACAGGGTGGACCTTGGACGTGACAGGGTGGACATGTTGTGAAATGGTAATAAAGGTAACTTAACTTAATGTCATTGAATGGCCTTATAAATGCAATACATCTAAAGTAAATTATGTAACAAAAAATGGCAGAGGTCCTTTTCCCATATAGGGGGAAATTACCAGTTGAACAGACTGGTTTTGATCCACTCTACCTGCATGCGGCCACTGAATAAAGATGCCCATTCAACAGTAGAACAAGAAGAAAACATCTTAAGGGGAGAACGGTTGAACATTGAAACATTGAAACATTACAGCATGTTACAGAGAGATCACTTTCTGCAGAGACATGACTCAATTCTGCAGTTGCTGTTCCACATAATTCCATGCAGACGCTTCAATCTGGACAGAGCGCTTGTTCAGAGCCTGTGGAGCTGGTATTAGGCAAAGTATCTGCCAGTCATGGTACCAACAGATGTCCTCCCGGAGACTTGGCCAATGGAACTTGTTAATGCCATTGCGGTGCATACATTTAACTTTTACACTGTGGCCTTCTGCATCCATGATGACACCTGGGTAGGCTTCATTGTCGTAATTAACGACGCACCACTCTCCAATATGCTTTATCTCAAGCATTTCTGGTCTCCTAGGGTGATCTGCCTTTCCACGTGTTGAGGACTCATCAGATGAAACAGAAACATCTGCTAGAGTGACCTCTTTAAGGTTAAAGCAGGGGCAGTCCAAAACACCTTCCTCCCTTTTACATAGACATGAAATGTCTCTGTATTTCATCTGGCCGGGTGTCAGACTGATAGTTTGGTGGATTCTCATAGTGCCTTTTACGGCAGCTATTGCAGGTACCTATAGTGAGGGGGGCAAATCAAACATTAATACACTTTACCAAACCACAAAACATGAAAGGATCAGATTTGATAGAGCTAGTCTGTAATCTGGATGGGAGAGGGGGGACAGGGACCTGAAACTGGGGCAGAAGGACTATGGGGTGCATTGGATAACAGACTATAGCTTTTACCTCAATCTTGTATTCAATATCCCTCTCTTGGACAAAAAACAGCTCAACAGATGTGTCCAGGCTTTTCAGCTTTTCATACAAGCTCTGGGCATCAGGGATGTCTCCTCCATGGGCCACAATCCGGTCTACTGACCTCTTGAGGGCCCCACCCACACCATCTGGTGCCCCCTTCCCATGACTAGCCTCAAAGAAATTCTACGTTATTTCTTTGAAGCCATACTTGTAGGGTTCAGTTGAGAGGTAGAAAAAATGTCCCTTTTGTCGATACTGCGTTGCAGGCCCATCGCTGACAAAATGAAGTGTGCTGACTTGAGGGTGTCGTTCTCTCACTACCTTCAGAACTGGATCAAGGTGGGCCCAGATGGCCACAGGATCGTGTCTTCTGGAGGGTGATATGGAGCAAAAGGTGTGCGCCGCTTGTTCACCAGCTGTGTAGAGCACTCCAGTGTGCAGACTGGCCTGCTGGTGTGAGCCTCCAAAATGCACAGATTGAATTTCTTTGTTGTACTTGCATACGTAATTTTCACTAAAATCTATATGCAAGAGGGACTCGTTGTGTTTCAGGCTCCCCCTGAGCTCCCTGTAGGCTTCAAACTGCCATTTAATATTGAAAACATGGCGCCTGAAATGGAGAAGCCTTTCCTGGAAATCTTTGTTAAGGTCATGCTCTGTTGCTGTCATCTCCCTTTTCACAGTGATCGCTGACACCTTCTCATCCTTAGTGATCTTCTCTGTCATCCACTGAGATAAACTAATGTTTTCTTCCCCAGGAGTTTTCAGCATCGGGTGACAGGTTAGGAGGCATTCACTGCATTCACCGTTAGCACAGACCTTGGATTTGGGGTTGCACATGGTTGCTTCACACATTTCCTCAATCTTTCTTGAAGACAGCAACCCTTGGCTCTGCAAAGCATTGGCCATGAATTGCAAGTTCTCATGTTTTTTGCAGAGACATGTGTCACGGTCAGAGGAAGAGGGGGTTACCACCCAAAAGGGTCTGAGACGGCAAAAGGAGGTGTATGACACATGGCCAATGTGCTCAGAGAGAAACCTCCTATGCAAGTTCTTCATTGTATCGGTGAGCAACCTCTTCTGCATCTTTTTCTTCAGCCGTGTGACTGTTTGTTTGCGGCCAGTTGTCATTCGACTAACATCATCTCGAAGAAAAAACGATGTGACGTTCTTCCTGATCTCATTTCGAATGACACATTTCCTCCCACGGTAGGTAAGATCCACAGAATACTTTGCTCTCCTCTTAGAGTAGCCAAAAGCAGTCTGGGCATGCTTTTGGAGCTTGTACTTCTTCACAATGTTTCCACTGACCAATTTTGCTATCAACTGCTTCTCTTTGTTTGTTTTAGCATTTTCATATTTTCTTCTTATGTCATCAATCAAGGATGTATGGAAAAGAAGAGTTCTTTTGATGGGTGAATTCACTTTTTGACGTCCCAACAAAGAATTTACTTTTGCACGTGGTGATTTGGACGCACTTTCTTTCTTGGCCCTATGGAACCTTTTCTTGTATTTCTCAGTTTTGGTTTTCTCTTTTGCGAGCTGTGCCTCCAATGTTTCAATCTGGTTTTTCAGTTTCCTCTTTGAACTCCTTCAAATACTTTCCCCTTGACGCCGTTGCCTGAAACACAAAACTTTGGTAAGGATGTTTATGATTTTAGAGAGTTAGTTATCAATATGTCATTTTTGGGGGACATAAAGAGTTGATAATTGTCCTTCAAATAAATCTATACTTTCTAACAAGTCATCAGCTAAACTTCCAATGATCTAACCTGGAGGGCCCTGGCTGAGGCTGATTTTCATGAGTTTCAGGAGCTGCAGGGGAGTCAGGTGGTGTCTCTGACTGTAGCAAAGCACTGGCCCTGTTTCTGGCTCTTGCTTGAGTTTTTGCCTCTGTCCATTTCTTTCTTTTTGCCCTTATCTCTCTCTCACTGAGCTCACTGACACCCTTCTTCTTTCCAGTCTCTCTGTCTTTATTCCATTTGGCCCTCTCTTTCTCAAGGTACTGTCTTCTTCTGTCCGGGTCAGCATCACGACGTTCCCGATATCGCCTTGCTATCTCAGCACCTTTTGAACTCATTCCTTTCTAAAAGACAATTCGAAATGTTCCCTTACACACATTAATTGGCTGTTAAAGTGTTGCAATACACATATTACAACAGCTATTGCACACATTTAACATAAACTTTGCTCATGTGCTTCCTGTCACGTACCATGTCCACCCTGTCATGGAAGGCTTGCTGACAGGGTGGACAATGACAGTGTGGACATTTTTGGCTAATGTTAGCATTTAATGAGCACATGGTCAACCTTCAGTCAGCAACATGATTCAGTTAGCAAGGTGACTTTGTACTGTTTTACAAATATATTTTGAATTTCTGAAAGGTTTTTATATTAATTGATATTTTACTATGACAGGGTGGACATGTTAAGCTTGACAACATCCGACTACACACATAATATGATAAAAATTACAAAATATAAGTGTAAATACTTACTCTGCAACAAGCCACTGCTTCAGCCTCCATTGAAGAAAGACAAAATAATGGTAGTGATGTCACTGAAGACATAAGGGGGTCTCTTAAAAGGACAATTACTCCATAATGACAGGGTGGACAGCAATTTCAGGGACACACACAAAATGTTTAATATTATAATGAAAATAGAATATACATGATCAAAATGACTCATTTTATCAAATAACTTGTGAACAATACAATTATATATATTTTTTTTTTATTTAGTCTCATTTAACCACTTATTACATACACTGTAGTCAGCAGAGAAGTGTGTGGGACATGCCAAAATCACGTACATCCAATGAAAAAAAACTGTATAAAATGAAGGAAACACATTTCAAGAGACTTATCATTGCACTGATATGTGTGTAAATGTTTGGCCATTTATAATAAGACCCCAGAGTTGTGTTATTCTGCTACATTTTCATGATGACTGAGTGATTCTGATGACACCAAAGGCACTTAATAGTGATATTGACCCAAATAATCTATTGTCTCTGCAGTGAAAACCAAATGAGGCCAGTGGAGCCACTACACACATTCATATTTTTATGAAAACATTAAATTATTTAAGTAGTTTAATCTCCAACTGAGAAAGGCATTACGATTTCACGAGGTTGCCTCTATACTATACAGGGCTACTAACGAAGTGCTCCATTATAGAGGACGTTAACTGTGGTTTTCATCCACTAAAAGACACAACCAAATGACGGTGGTTGCATGGGCATAACTGCCCACACGATAGGGGATCATCTTGAGTTGTGATTAATCTTTAATTGTAGGAAATTAATCTTTTATGAAACACTTGTCCTATTGCTCCATATAAGCGCTGCCCAGGGCAACAGTGTCTCAATGTCTAGAATCAGCGGGCCCCCTCATAAAACTATAGAACAAAGAGCACGGGCCATCTCTAAAGAATTAATCAAAGGGAGCAGCTTTTAAGCTTCGTCGCTATTAAGTTAATGTATAGTTTTAATTAAACATTATGTCAGCAAACTATTTTTCCCCTCTCTGTAACCTACTTATTTGGTCAGACATGTTAGATTCTTAATATTTTCACACAAACACCAACCTTATGAGAGACTGGGAGAGTTTACTGCATCCACACATGGAGGCTCAATAAATTCAATATCCACGCACTACTTCAGACGAACTGCCATGTTAGCCCATGTGTAATGAGAATGATATGAGATGTAAATAGGCTGCCACACATAATAACCCGTGTGTGATAGGGCGGCCCGGTCTCTCCGTGCAGCGGGCTGACAGAGCGGGAAGGCCATATGAAGAGGACTTTCTTTCTCCCGGTGGTGTGGGGGAAAAAAACTGCCGTTTATCGACCATATAAATCCACAGCTACGCGGCCCCTGAGTTGAGCGGGTGTTCTCATCGTAACTCATACTCTGCGTAACGGTCTCGTCTGATTCCCTGCAGAAGCTAGTTCCCCCCTGTCTTTAATCATAGTAGCTGAAGCGGCCGCACGGATACGTTGTCATGGGGGCAACAACCAACGGATGGAGGAACAGCCAAACTGAGTGATCTTCATGGCCTGCGCTAACCATATGGGATGCTGTTGAGATTGAAAGAGTTCATGGTAATCAAAATATGACAAGGGTGGACGTCTAGACCTGTGATCTCTACATCTTTGGTTATAGCTTTTCGTTATTTTATGTGTATTGATAGAATAGCTTTAATGGAGTTGGACGGTGAAGAAGGAAGTGATGAAAAAATAAAGTAAATTGCAAAAGCATGAGTATCGATTGGAACATAACCAGTAGCAAGGAAGAGGCAATGCTGGCCAAATGTCTTGAACTACAACCGACCAACCTTCCAAATGACTTATTGAGCAGAGGAGCCAGTTCCTATAATTGACACATGGGGAAAGAGAGGGGAAGACTTATGGGATATGTGCAAGAAAAAAAAAAGAGAAAGAGTAGCAGGTGGATAATCAGGTTAAGTGCTAAAAACAGTATCTTATTTGAGCAAGGCACCTGCAAGGGCACTATAAATAAATAATGCACACAGCAGTACTAAAAAAAAAGGAGTAACTTCTTTTATCTCCTTTTGCTCCTCAACTGACGCCTTTTTGAAAATGAAATCACAGTATATTTAATTACCATGAGCTGATGAGTTTTCACTGATTGACTTTGCTATCCAGGTCTGACTGAAAGTAAAAAAAAAAATAAAAAAAAATACATTAGTCACTCGAGAGCTCTAAAACATTTTTCCAATTAGCAGCCGGAGGGTTTCAGCACTGATTGGGTGATTAAGCTGATTGACCCAAGTCAGAGATAACTATCTAATTTACCCCAGAGTAGAAAAGGCGTGGGTCCACACTTTCACTTCCTCAACCTCTCTTATTCTGTCCATCAGTCTTTCCGCGAGCCATGCGGTGTTAGGCAAACCTCCCGCTGGTTAGAGGTTCACTCCGGGGTAGCAACATGCCTAATGGACCAGGGATCCTAGATAGATCAATGACTGTCTTTAATGCCGCGATTCATCATCAGCTGCTGCTGCTAAGTGCGGACCACGCATTCCTCGGTACCATCAGTCAACCAACTGCATAGGGGGTCTGAAACGTCGCCTTCTGCACAGCGGGGAGTTAAGCAGGACAGCAGCAAGAAATGGGAATCTTGAGACTGAGAATGAATGCTGTACAGGCTAAATTACCCGAGTTCAAACCAATTGTCCTGCACAGGATCCTCCAATAGGATGATCATAACTTTCTCTTACCAGAGTTGTGACGAGTCACCAAAAATTGGGACTCGAGTTAAACCGAGTCATTTGGAAAGGAGACGAGTCGAGTCGAGTCACTATTGTTGTTCAAGCCAAGTCGAGGCAGCTGTCTGCCTTGTGGCTTCGAGTCACTAGCATTATTAGCAGTATTTTTTTGTGAGCTTTCCATATTCCAGTCTTAGTTATTAGTTGTTTATATTGTAAGACTTGGTCCTCCACTGTAGACTGCACCCACTATCTAGTACCGCACACTCCCATTGGCACACACTGGTTAAGCAGAAATTGTCTTGGACATGGCTAAGCTATTATGGTTGATGAGAGACGTAGCTCACTGTACTGTCCCTTCAATTATAGTCACAAATTTAGCGCCAAGCGTGGACATAATTTAGGTCTGGATTGCAATCGTGTATATATGCAGACGTTTGTCATGTCAAAACTAATGTAATGTTTTGATTCTCTCTAGCTGGCTCCCTTTGTTGATGTCTTAAAGATGCAAATTTTTCCAGCCTTTTGATGATTCACCAATTTCGGTGACGTTCTCTTTTCACACATTGAGTTTTCTCTCTGTGATTGCGTTTCAATTATATCTGAGTTTCTCAACCGTTCGTCATAACAACATTTTCCTCTGAACAGTCCGATACGTTTCAAACAATATTCTGTTAGTTTACCTCTCTGCAGCCCGATAACAATGCTTTAAACATCGTGACTCGTAAAAAGTTGTCTCCCCCTCCAGTCGTCCACTAGGCCTACTTCTTATGGTTCATGGTAGAAATAATAATTCATTTAATTTTTATAGCGCTTTTCAAAAACCCAAAGCACCTTGCAACTGAGGGCATAATAGAACAAATACATATAAATAACTAAGAAATTGACAAATGAGAGACCATAGATGGCACAGGAAAAGAAAAACGGTAGTGATAATGGTCGAAGTAATCGCTCTCTTCTTCTCCTTTGCCCAGGCCCCTTACCTTCCTCTCTCTAGACCCCCTCCTGGTCTCCTGTAAGTACTTCACTCTCCTGTCTATTCTCACTGATTTCCCACCATTTCTCTTCGTTGTCATCCTCTTCTATTTGCGCCCTCTGATTCTTTTCTTCCGCTCACTCTCTCCGTTCAACCTCTCGTTATATCTTGCCCCCCTCTCCCCTCTCCCTCCTGTCCTGGTGTCAAGTCTTTCTGGATATATCCGCGGTGTACTTCCGTGTGGGTTTGACCTCAGATCTCTTCTCCCTCTTCTTCACTAGGACCCCTATCTCGCTGTCTCCCTCACCTCTCTGTCGCTCTCTCTTCCCCTTTTTCTGTTACTGTGTCCCCATCCTTCCTCCCACGCAATCTTCTTTATGCTGCCCCAGGCTAGGACATAATACCTACTTCAACCAACTAGCTTTCTGGTTGTCCGCCACAGTTCGATGTTGTGGCTGTAGGCTCTGTGTGTGTGTGTGTGTGTGTGTGTGTGTGTGTGTGTGTGTGTGCATGTGTGTGCGCGCGTGCGCGTGCCTGCGTGTGTGTTGACTTGTGATCTGTGGTCGCTCTGAGACCTTTGAATGAAGCCGCTATCTAAGCTTTGCTCTATGATGCGGTCCGTTGGATCGGTTAATCTTCCCCATCACTGCCGGACATTTTGTTGAGACAGCTCCAGTTATTTCAAACCAGTTCCAAAAAGTAAACATATCCACAACAAAAAGTCCCTAAAAACATATTTAGATCGATAACTTTAAAGTTCATATTTCTGTCTGTAGCTAGACAGACTTGTTTAATCCCTTGATGCCCAAAGGGCCACTATATATCCCTACAGCGTTATGGTCCCGACCCGATAACTCTATAAATCACTTAGCAGAAACAAAGGCTGCGTCGGCTCAGGACTAAATAAAACCGCTTGATGAAGAAAGAGTGTGTTCGGGGAGTGGTTTAGCGTTCCAGAGCGTGGCGACTTATACCCGAATGTCCGAACGCCTGGGGAAATTAGTAAATTAAATCAACGAGCCAAGCTTTCCATGGGATGAGGGGGGAGGGGCTTCCTTTACCGCTAATTACATCAGGGGTCGACCAGGACACTTGAGCGTTGCGTCACAGCTGAGGGCTTCGGCTTTTAGCGGTGCTTTGCGTAGCTACAAACACGCACTCTTTCCTACTTCAGTGTCGAGGGGAAAGCGTCCTAGGAGGCACTAAACACACACGGACTAGGATACCGATACGCTAACGTTGATCTGCTGCATCCTCTTTAGACTTGGTGTCTGATGGTGTTTTTAATGACCCCTTGATGCAATCACAGTCTGGATTGAAGTGCTGCTACGCCTTGTTCCTCAGGTCTTGACTGCACTATACTCTCACACAATACATAACTCTGCCGCAATATTACACAATACTCCACCGTACAGTATTTTATGGTGAACATGTTTGGCCCCCAGCCCAAGTCCCTGCCATAATTTCATCTCAAAATTGTTGAACTGAAAATACAATTTGCTCTCATGGAAAGCATTGACATATCATCAGAGGCTACAGCTCAAAAAGAACACACCTCTTTGCTTCCCTGGAAGTAAGAACAGCCAGCGTAAACGCTGGGAGGCTTTCTGGTGGTCTGATGAGGCACTCTGCCACACACTCCACTGGGATGGGCCAGACGCTAGCCAATTTTGGGAATACTGAGGATGACACATGACAAGTGAACAAGCCTGCATTGGCAGATGACCCGGAGAGAGAAAGGGAAAGAGAGAGAGAGAGAGAGAGAGAGAGAGAGAGAGAGAGAGAGAGAGAGAGAGAGAGAGAGAGAGAGCGAGCGAGAGATAGAGACACACACACAGAGACGTAGAAAGAGAGAGAGAGAGAGAGAGAGAGAGAGAGAGAGAGAGAGAGAGAGAGAGAGAGAGAGAGAGAGAGAGAGAGAGAGAGAGAGAGAGAGAGAGAGAGAGAGAGAGAGAAGGAGAGAAAGAGAAGATAGTTAAGCCTGACCTCGGCCGTCACTTATGTTGACAGATGCCTTGTAGGGAGAAATGACGGCTTGAGAAAGAGAGAGAGAGAGAGAGAGAGAGAAACGGAGACATTCTCACTAGGAGGGGTGGAGCGGTTGAGTCATTGTTCTTGACAAGTGTCCGCGTATTCAATCCAACCAAAGGTCGACCGAACCCATTCAAAATTCTCGGCACCATTTCAGACGTTAGTTTAGGTGTAAGATGAAGGCTAAAAAGGCTAAATGTGTTCAATCACTTCCGAGGGGAGCTACAATAGCTAACTGCAGTGAGAAACGTTCATAGAATTTTTTTCCCCAGTCACGTCGCCGCAGATAAAAAAATGAATGGTTCTGCTAAGCTCTTTGTTCGCAAGCTCTGTACATTCAATCATTTATGCTAATTGGAAATACCTCCCGCTAAGTCCGTCATGATGACGATGAAGCCCAAGTTCTCTCTTCCCCTGCTGTGGCGGTTAGCTGACAGTTCTAGTGGTGGATTGAACTTGAAGATTTATTACACTTCATTAACATTATGCATGAGGGAAACTCCTGCTACATAACTAAAGTAGCAATATATCATGACGAGCGTGAAATAGATCACTAGGATAATCTATTCATCATGACCTTTTGTGATTAAAAAAGTCTCACAGGCTGGTTTTTACAGGCTGCTTGAAATCGCGATAAAAACCCACACCGTCACATCCATGAAACAAATAATGCACAGTACATTTCATATCAAGCAGGTCATAATGGAATAATTCAAGAATTTACTGAACCATAGCCAGGAGCTTGAGTTTAGCTAATATGTCACAGCTGTTAGGCTCTCCTCTGCCAGTTTGGCTGTGATCTCAAGCAATGTACTCAAATTGGCCTTCACCAGTTTATCATCCTTATTCATCAGCAGCTCTCTCTGTCTCTCTCTCCCCCCCCCCCCCCCCCCCTCTCTCTCTCTCTCCTTCCCCCCCCCCCCCCCTCTCTCTCTCTCTCTCTCAACCTTTCTTTCTCTCTGTCTCTCTTTCTGTTGTGCTCTTTCTCTCATCTCTCTCTTTCCGTCGTTCTCTCTCTCTCACTCTCTTTCTGTCGCTCTCTCTCAACCTTTCGTACTCTCTCTCAGTCTCTCTCTCTTTCTGTTGATCTCTCTCTCTCTCTGTCGTTCTATCGTTCTCTCTCTCATTCATTGTATAGTGGGCTGCTACTGGTACGTGTTGCCATGCATCTCTTTGGAACATCATCCCTACATATAATTATCCTTACGTATTTGTTTTTCGGTTCTATCCTCCATTCGCAGTCCCCTTTCCCTCATCCCAACATTCATCATTTACTACGCGTTCTTCCTCCCTTTCTTTAATTTCTCCTTCTTCTTCCCTCTTTCTTTTTACTTCTCCGCCCCTCTCTCTCTTTTCTTTAATTTCGATCCTCCCGCTGTGATATCTGAGTTGTGACGTAGACCAGCTGTTTTGAACAGCCATCTTTGGCAATGCTTTCCTTCAGTCTCAGCTTCACCCTCTGCCCTCTCTGATAGAGCTTCACGGTGGATTGGTAGAGAAGTGAGATGGCTTTGTACCAGGGTCATCGTGTTCCTTCAAGAAGTTACTTCTCCAAGACGTCAAGGAGAAACAGAGTTACAAAAAGTTATCGATCGATTTAGCATTTCCCTGGAAAGGGAATCTGAAGGTCAAAGGGGCAATTCTGCAATGTTGGCAGACAACCATAACACACACACACACACACACACACACACACATGCACGCACACGCACACACATAGAAAACATTTATAATATGGTGAAAAACAGGATGGTTGGCTACAAAAACAGTTTTCTTTCGAGACCTGACAGTGCCATAACACTTTTTCTAGTCTTCTTGTAGTAACAAATGGTGCTTCACAGCAGCTTCAGGCCACGGGGAGTGTTATGCTGTTGCTGCAGATAAGCCATGGTCGTCAGTGCTTGTATAACATGTTTGCTAGAATGCTGCTAAGTACTAACAGGTTTAACAGTGCACAGAATCCATGTCCCCCTCAGGCAATAGGGATAATGTGCTTCAATAAACAGCAATTACAGGGAAATTAGGTTAATTCATAATTATGAACACACACAGGACAACATTACCACCCCCCCCCCCACCAACACACACATACACACGCAATTGCACAAGCACACTTAGTTTAGTAATTGTAGATTTCTCCCATGCTTGATGTTAAACTTCCAGCACAAATCTAAAATTAACATGAGGACATTAGTCACAGTTAAAGAAACATCAGAGCAGGAGAACAAATAGTCATTTTGAAGTGAATTCATCAACAATGTGTGTTTTTCTCTAAGTGCCATGTCAGGCAAACAGCCAGGCAAAAGGAATAAAGTAGAAACACAAACACACACACACACACAAGGTGTTCTACTTGCTAAACTATGTAATCTCTCCAGTATTGAGCGTAAATAAAAACAGACGGTGAACACCTTTTAGTAAATCACAGCATGTCGTGATGTGGGTTCCTGGACAATATATACTCCTGATCTTTGAACATTTCAAATGAACTGTCTGTTGGGAAGAAGGATCTTCTTCAGACAAACTTAACAGTCCCGGTAATGGTGTTTTCTATACGCACTGAAACACATTCCATTAGTTTCAGACCGCAAGTGCATATTAGGCTACTGTTAGCGTCTAACGATTGTGGCGTTACGAAAGACTGCTGCTGCCAAGACAATTAAACTGGCGTCCAAAACGTGACAAGACTTTCTTTTAAGGCGGTTTGTCCTGGCAGTTTGTTTATCTAATTTATAAATGTTTGCCTGGTACTTTGGATTGAAAGGGCCCGCGTGTTGTTTAATGCAAAAGAATGCTCAGTGAATTACCGGAATCACCGCTTGTAAATAAATAGCTTACTACACTTTCTTTACGCATCTACCAATCTATGGATCATAGGCCTATGTCACCCTGACCCATCACTGAGATTGCTAAACGCTAGAATACTAGAAGTCAATTGCCTACATTTTTAATCCACTAACAATAACATTAAAATAGTACCGCCTAGCAATGCTAATAAAAGCAATCCTGATGTAATTAAGGTGTGAGTCTGCCATGACAGACGGCCATTGTCAGAGCCTTTGTGTAGTGTAGTAA
>CM030172.1:51459615-51502115 GCA_017639675.1 Aplochiton taeniatus
CAGCTGTACTCATGTATATGTATGTATAAGTATATAGATTAAATACAGACTCCTTCTCCTCCAGTATTCATCTATGCGAGACGCCCAGACCCCAATGTCATTGAGAACACAAGGGTGTATCCCTCAGCAGCTGTACTCATGCTGTGGGTTCTTGTGTATATAAAACTATACACTCCTTCCTTTGGCTGTGAGCATTTCCAAAGAACACTCTGGTTTAAGGACCACGATGTCCAGGACATCCGCCCCTTTCCCACAGATATCGTATATAACTACGCTCTGTTTTCCAACCCTTTTTTTTCACATGCTAAATAGACCACATATGGTTTCTATGCACCTTTATGAAAAAAAAAAGAATTATCCATGAAGCCTATACCTAATTTAACAATAAATGAAAATCAGTTTAAATGATTTCTTTTTTTTTTAATCACAGCCAAAGACACCCCCCAACCATTCTTTCTCGATTCATTCTTACCAATCAGTCGACTTCGAGACGTTATCTCACACGAACGTTTTGGCGCCCAGCCCTACCTCATTCATCTGGAAGGTAGGTAGAAACGCTGGCCTTTGAGGAGAGTGAGGTAAAGGGATTGGTGAATGGATATTTACCTCAGGTACAGCGTTATCTGTAGTCTGCCCGAGTGGCCTGTTGAAGCTAGGGAGCGACGGATAGGGAGAGAGGGATGCTTGTATTCTGCCAGGGGGGGTGAGGGGAGGATGGGGGGGTGCTTGTCTTCTGCCTGTTGAAGCTAGGGGGGATGGGGGTGGGTGCTTGTATTCTGCCTGTTGAAGCTAGGGGTGGGGTGTGTGTGTGGGGGGGGGTGCTAGTACTCTGCCTGTTGAAGCTAGGGGGGATGGGGGTGGGTGCTTGTATTCTGCCTGTTGAAGCTAGGGGTGGAGGGGGTGCTTGTATTCTGCCTGTTGAAGCTAGGGGGGATGAGGGGATGACGAGGGGGGGGGGGCTATTCTTCTGCCTGTTGAAGATGGGGGAGAAAGATGTTTGCAGTCTGCCAAAGTGACCCATTGAAGCTACGGAGAGGGAAGAGAAGAGAGGAAGACGTTTGTATTCTGCCGAAGTGGCCCGCTGAAGCTAGAGAGGAGGGGGGAGAAGGATGCTTGCTGTCTTCAGGTTTTCAGGCTGAAAGGTCAGTGGTCTCATTTGGCACCAGCCCTATTGATATGCCTCCTCCGGTTCTAAGACATCTCCACATAGCCCGACTGACCCTTACCCATTAGGATTTCAACCGACGCTCAGACTTGAAGGCCCGGGTACTGATGAAAGGGACTGTAGTGCACTTTTAGTCCAGTTGTTTGCTTCCATTTTAGTTGATAAAGCCGTTTCATTTCTATTTGAAAGAAACGTGTTGTTTACATTGGCCAGGAAACACACAGAAATGGAAAACTACCCGCAAAGACTGTTCTCCTCTCCTTTGTAATGTTGTTTTTGAAATTTTACAAACACTAAACTCATCATAATCTAGTCTAAATACATATAAACCAATAAACCTCGGTCCATCTGGTTGACTGAGTAACGTAGACAACAACATCTAGAGGGGAGCTAAACAATTTGATAGGTTTAACCATCCATCTCTGTCAAGATGCGATCAAAAAATATCATAACAATAAAATAATGACTCACAGGATATTTTCCATACTGTTCAGTCAGTAGCAGTAAAAACCCAGAGTGTGGAGGTAGAAAATCGTAACTGTTAGTGTTTACAACGGAAGCCCATCGTTTCTTCACAGGCCAAATGTAGTGGCTTAAAAACGGACTCCAGGGAGAGGAAAGTCGACATAGGCCAGGAATCCTCAATGCCGTTTCCGATTTTTACGGACTTGCTAACAGACATTTACTTACTTTTATATCCCAGCGATCCTGTATTCTGTGTCCACACTGGAGGTTGGAGATGTGCGGCGGACGGGAGGATCGCTAACCTGGTAAACATATGTCCCACGTGGAATTCTGTAGATTGATATACAATCACTAACAGACCTTTACTGCATACATGCTTATATTCTCATACTTATATTACGTTCCTGAAGAAAGTTCACCCCTTTTCGCCGTATTAGAGGAAACCGACAATGGACCGCGAGGCAATAAGATGGCAACAAGAATATATTCCTTTATGAATCTGCGTTTGATAAATGTATCTCAGGGATCGTAAAGTAGCAGTTCTGCCAAACATGATGGTTTGATCATCTTTGAGGTTTGAAGTCGCGCTACAAATGCGATTTAATGATGCAACTCTCTGTGAAACAGTATTTAATGCCAAAAAACTGAACATTATACATGCTGTCATAAGCAGAAATAAACTTCTGTTAGGGTTTGGATCAATCTCACGGGTTGAATCTGTATTGAATCAGGCTGTTTGAGCATCATGATCCTTCCACGTAAACCTAGCTTAATTATAAAACTCCATGTATTATTCAGACATTCATAGCAGATGCATTCCGACTAAAATAATGTAGTCCATACACGGTCACGTATATGACAAATAAAAAAAAAAGTGAATACTTGTGCTTTTCAACATTTGTTTTATTATAAATAAACCATCGTAATATACTTTCGTTTTTGTTGCCAGCAAACTGAAAGGCTTGAGAGCAGCAAAGCTTAAGGAATGAGAGGACTGGAAGTGCTGTGTACGTTAAAGCGTGGACACTCGTCAGACAACACAACAGTAAGATGGCCGCGGCCGTGAGACCAACATCAACAAAATGGCGGACGGTAGCCAGTACCTTAAATCCATGTAAATAATCCTTTGAACAAGAAAAGAAAAGATACAATCGTCAAAAAATTGATTCACACACTCTTAGTCTTTTAAAAAATACTGTGGATGACTTTCCTGTTTCTTCTTTGTATAAATTAGAAAACTCCTTTGAAGTTCACGGTCTGCTTCCCGAGTGGGAACGCTAAAGCACGTTTGTGGTACTTTCAGAACATTATTATTATCATCATCATCAATATTACTATTATTATTATCATTTTTGTCTTTCAGTATTATAATTGACATTATTACTGTTTTGTTCACTGGTGGTGTTTAGCGTTGATCAGTCCTGTTCACAGTTGGTGCTGGAACAAAGCCACAAGGCAGCACTGCAAACTTTCACTCAAGATGGAGGTCCAAGGAGAAGAGATGAGGTCCTGAGGCAAACGTGTGAATCTCATGAGAACAAACGCTAGAGTCAACAACAAACAAACGATCCGCGCCGCAGTTCCCTCAACAACAAAACAATAAAGTCCTTTGGAAGACGCTGTTGATTAAAAAAAAAGAAAAAATGGTAAACAAATTGCACCAAAGATAACGAAACGTACCCTTTGCTTTTCTATCTCCCTCGTTTTCTCTCTCTCTGTCTTTCACTCTTTCGCGTCTCACTTTCTCACCCCCCTGCTCACCCCGTCAGGCCCAGCTCCATCACTTGCTGCCTCGTTCTGCCCCCCCGCCCCCGCCCCACCGCACAAAGCCGAATGTGAGTCGCCACGGAGACGCGCCGTCATCAGGAGGAAGTCCTGTTCTTGTAGCCCGCGCCCACGTGTTTCTCCAGCCACAGCTCGGCCAGCTGCATGGCCGAGGCGTACGTGCTGGCCTTGGAGCCCATGCACATCTTGTACTGCTTCGGCTCCAGGCTCAGGTCGCACTGGACGGGGTGGTACACGTGGACCATGCCCGGCTCCTGGCTCCGGAACACCCTGAGCCCGGAGTCGATGACCTTGGCGTACAGGTCCACGTCCTCCAGCCCCCAGCCCTGGATGGCGGTGTCGAAGCCGCCGGCGCCGGCCAGGTCGCTCTTGAACACGCAGGCGATGCCGAAGCCGTAGTCCCTCCAGAAGCCGCTCTTCTCGGTGAAGACGAACTCGCTGTCGCCGGGCGTCTGGTTGCCGCCGTAGACGATCTTGGGGTCGTACTGGCTGAACACCACGGGGAAGTAGACCTGCCGGCCCCGCACGGCGTTGTCGCGGCAACGCCGCAGCGCCTCGCCGTCGAAGAGCAGGTCCACGTCGCAGAAGAAGAGCAGCGCGTCGTCGGCCAGCCGGGCGGAGCCCAGCTCCAGCGCCAGCCCCCGGGAGAAGGCCCCCGTCATGGGGGTGACCACCAGGTCGGCCCGGGGGTACCTCCGCTGGTAGTCCTGGAGCAGCTCCCGCTGGCGCTCCCGGTCCGGGTTCCCCTCGTCGGCCACCAGGATGACGGACAGCCGGGCGCTCTGGCCGGGGATCAGGCACGTCTTCTCGTAGTTCTCCATGAAGCGGACGAAGGTGTCGTAGCGGCCCGTCAGCGGCACCAGCACGTGGACCTTGCGCTCTCGCGCCTCCCGCCGCCACGCCGACGCCGTCGCCCCCCCGGGCAACTGCAGCGAGGAGGAGAACATCCTGAGGGAGCTGGAGAGGAAGGAGAAGGCCTGCGACTGGCCGTCCACGGCCTCCGCCAGCGCGGCCGCCTCCAGGGGCTCCTCCTCCTGGAAGAAGGGTCGGCTGAAGGACTGCTGCAGGTAGGCGTGGCGCCGCACCGGCACCGTCACCTTGCGGCCTTTGTGCTTCTTGTAGAGCAGCAGCAGGTCCAGGACGTACTCGGCGCCGTGCAGCGGGTCCACCCGCCGGTAGCCGTACTGCACCTCCTTGAAGTCGATGACCCGGCCGCGGGCCTTGGAGTTCTCGTTGATCATCTCCATGACCTGCAGCACCGCGTCCTCCAGGGCGCCCCGCAGCAGGCTGCCCAGGCCCTGGCGCGCCGCCCGCCTCTCCCCGCCCGCCGCTGGGTACAGGTGGCGGCCCGTCAGGAAGTCCCACTCCACCACGTCGCGGCGGTCGGCGGGCCGGTAGCGCGTGTAGGAGGGCGGCGCCCCCAGCTGCTGGTCCTCCCAGCGCACCTCGGCGCCGGCCAGCCGGCTCACGGCCAGGCCCTCGCGGTGCAGGAGCACGGTGCGGTGGCGCAGCGCCGACAGCCGCCGGCCCAGCAGGTAGCCGTGCAGGCGGTACTGGTAGGCGGGCCTCTTGTTGGGGTGCAGGGTGATGCTGTTGTGGATCTTGCTGTTGCGGAGCTCCTGGATGAAGCCCTTCTTGTGGTGCTCGTAGTTCTCGTAGAAGAGCTGCTGCATCTGGGAACAAACAGCGGGACGCACAGGGGTCAGAGGTCAGTCGTTAGCGGGCGATCCCCGCGGCAAAACACACAGACATCAGTGTCATCAGGACACACAGACATCAGTGTCATCAGGACACACACACACACACACACACAGACATCAGTCTCTCATCAGGACACACACAGACATCAGTCTCATCAGGACACACACACAAACACACACATCAGTCTCTCATCAGGACACATACAGACATCAGTCTCTCATCAGGACACACACAGACATCAGTCTCATCAGGACACACACACAAACACACACACATCAGTCTCTCATCAGGACACATACAGACATCAGTCTCTTATCAGGACACACACAGACATCAGTCTCTCATCAGGACACACAGACTTCAGGCCTCAGCAAGAGAAAGGGAAAACAACAAGTTCAAGCGGAGAAAATTATCTACTTGACATATACTACTTAAAAATATACCAGTAATTAAATAAGTGTTTTAAAAATATTGCTGTTCTTACCTCCAATACAAATATGGAAGAAAAAAAATAAATAATGAAATATAGTAAATAGTCCAGTAATAGAGCAAATGTGCCAGTCTACCTTTAAGTGTTGACGTTTTATTTTATTTATTTAACCTTTATTTAACCAGGCGAGTCATTCAGAATTCATTCTTATTCGCAATGTAAAGCTCAAGCTCCTGACCAGGACCATTCTCAGAGATGGAAACACAGTGGGTTCTCTGTGCCCTAACAGCAGTGCTGCCAACTTAGCGACAAAGCTAGTGCTAGCTACTTTCCTCTGAAAATAGTTGGCCACACTGCCTCGCAGTCCAATGGTGGACGGCCCCCCCACACACACGTCGACAACGCGAGGTGTTTATTACACAGAGCGGCCAATTGGCCTTCCGATACAGCGTTATGAAAAGGGCATGGAGGAGGCCGTGTTATCTGGCCTCGGCTGAGGTAATTCGAAAGAAACAGAGCCTCTTTTTAGTTTCTGGAGAAAACCCATTAGCGCTGGAAAGATATTCCGCTTTTGTACGCCTCCTCATTAAATGGGAAAGCACTGGAGTTGTTTGCAGGGGGGAAAAAAACACATGGAGGTAATGGTGTGTAAAAATGCATTGTGGAAACATGACAGATTACAGAACGGCGATAAACACTATCAGCCAACGTGAAATCAATCCCAATCTTCTTATCTCAATGTTTAGATTTGCTTAACTTGCAGCGTCAGATTCCTCTTGGGACCTGGTAAATTATCTTTTAATGACACGGAAAGCAAAATATAAATCCCAATTTAAAAGAAACCCACACATAATAAAACCCCTTCTAAACAAACAATAACAAACAAAGCCATCCATTCAATCTACTCCGACCACCCGAACCCCCCCCCCCCCCCCCCCCCCTAGTGCTTTCAGTCAGAATGCAGCTTGCCTTCCATCCCAGCTCTCCTTTAAACATAATCTGCAGTTTCACTTTGTGTAGTTTGGATGCACTGCGATCAGTAGTCCCCGGGCGAGCGTTCACGTTATTCTTCCGTCTCCTGATTGGAGTGGACATGCACAAGAACCCACTGTTAGCCAATAAGAGCTAGTTGCCTGATTCCTCTGAAAGCCGCAGTCAAGTGGACCTGGCTGGGAACACACACACACACACACACACACGAACAGAGAGACGAGTAACACGTTCATTTCAACTACCCACTGTCAAGATAGACCTTTTGGCCTCCTCTCTCATCGGGTCCGTTATTCCAGAGGAAGGATCACAAGTGGAGACAGTTGTTTAGTCAAAACGTATTTTAATTCACTCAGAGTATATGTATATTATCACACGCATATGGTTTATTAACCTTTAAGCAATTATTGTAATAATAGCAGTTTACCTTAGCTCATATCCCGCAAAGCTGAATATAAGGAGAGTGGAGAAGACTGTGACGCCCCAGTTCCCTCTGCCAGTCTGATGTCTCTTCCTTTGTCTCTAGTATATATAGTTTAGCGCCACGCTCATTTGCACCCCACATGACCAACACCAGATGTTTCTTGTTGATCTCTTAAACCAGACGCTTCTTCGTTCTCTAAGCCCGGGTCCCTCTTTGACCTTGGGTCACAACTCCCAACAGTCTCCCCCCTGGGTCCGTGCTCCTCTGCCTAAACAGGCCTCTCTTCTCACAATTACCAGGGGCCTCCCAGATTTACAACCAGCCCCTCCTTTACAGCCCTCTCATTTCCTCTGCCATAGACTAGATGTTGTGTTCACTCACTCTTGTTCTTCCGCTACAGACGTCATTAATATCACACAATTACTAGATCACACAACTAATAGGTCACACAATTACTAGAGCACACAACTAATAGGTCACACAATTACTAGAGCACACAACTAATAGGTCACACAACTAATGGATTACATGATGTGTATGCAACTATATCTTGAGCATGCTATTAAATCTGACACCACATACTTTTGAATGGAAATATTTCGTCTGATGTGTATCAACTGTTTGATTTGTACAAAAGCATTGTGCTAATGAGAAAGGCGATATTTTGTCTGAATTTATTTTTGAGTTGGAACCAAGATGGACCCATGAAATACAGATGTTGTTAAAACGGCTTTAACGTACGTAAAAATGGTTGCTTCCTCTCTGTGGGTGACCTCTGACCTTTGTTGAAAGCTATGGCACTGGTGAGTTGGAGCATTGGGGACTATTTGGGACTTTGTCTCGTACGGATAGTGTGGAGTACGGACAGAAACGTAAAGATACGTGGTTGTTTAGGAACACTTTCTTTCTGGTTTGTCATCAACACAAAAATTATTTCTTACTTTCAAAAAGTATTTTTTTATGCAATACTTTCATTCCCAAGGGTGTTTTGAAAACGTTTTCTTGGTTTGTCAAATATGAATGATGTGTTGCTTTCATAACAATTAGCGAAGTAGTATAATAAAGAAAATGATCAATAGTTGTTTCAGTTTGGCGTAATCCCAATTTAAAACCTTGAGAGTGGAATAGGAAATGTCCGGGAAATACGGGGGAATCAAACCTTTTCAATAGCTTCATCCTTCAGGTATTCAAAGAACACCTGAACCTTAAAAGATGGCCTTAGTCGTTCCCCAGATATGAGGACCAAAGTGAGGACACCTGCAGACGAGCGCCGTTAGCATCGTAAGCCAATCCCCTCTCCCTATCGTTACAGCATCCGCCTCTTTGTTCCCCTATGACTACACTTAGATTGCAAATTAATACTTTTAGCTGCAAATAAAAGAACCACATCGGAATAGCCATTGGCAATGTTGAAAGCCGGGCAGAGGGGACGTCGAAAAGATGAAACAAACTCGAAACATATTCTGTGTCCCATCAACGTCTGGCTCCTGTCCCGACCCGACTGACAATTATATTCCTGGCCACGACCGCAGAGAAACTCACAGTGTCCTCCTTTCAGGCCGAGGAGGGATCCGCGGTGTTAGGCTGCAGGCAGGCCCACACTGCCGTTTTAATGTTTGATGTGAAACCTAAACATCGGTAAGACTACACACACATCTAGACTTCAGTGTTCATGTTTTTCTTTCATCCTGCAAACTCCATCCCCCCCACACACACACGCACCCCAACGCAAAACACACCCACCTTCCGGCTAGTTTATACGTGTATCATCGGCAAAGGAGAAGTAATCATTGGACCACAGAGGAAGAGGCTAGGCACCGTTTCACCGTGTTGCTCTCGCTCACCTTCCGTCAGACTCCTGTCCCAGAGCCACTGCCCAACTACCAATTACAAGGTCTGGCTGGTAGTGCTGACTCAGTGTTTTCTAGGATCTGCATCCAACGTGAAAGAACACAGCTCTCTCTCTCTCGCTCTCGCTCTCTCTGTGTCTCCCTCTTTCTCTGGCTCTACATCTCTCTCCCTCTCTTGCGCTACATTTCTTTCTCTCTCTCTCTCTCTCTCTCTCTCTCTCTCTCTCTCTCTCTCTCTCTCTCTCTCTCTCTCTCTCTCTCTCTCTCTCTCTCTCTCTCTCTCTCTCTCTCTCTCTCTCTCTCTCTCTCTCTCTCTCTCTCTCTCTCTCTCTCTCTCTCTCTCTCTCTCTCTCTCTCTCTCTCTCTCTCTCTCTCTCTCTCTCTCTCTCTCTCTCTCTCTCTCTCACACACACACACACACTCACACATGCTGAACAGGCCCAGGCAAAAGGCTGGATGTGCTTAATAGTTTTCTGACACTTTGCCCAGAGGTGATTGTTTTGTGTGGGAGCTTATTATTATGGCTTCCGATCATAACAGGACGGTCTCCAGCGGCTACCGTATCGGAAATCATCATAACGCATCGAGAAGAATCCAAATAATTGACACATACTGTACGGCTTTATTGAATCATGGAGTAAGCAGCTGCAACAGCAGACGAACCCACAACCATTAAAGCTGTTAACTGTTCACACTCGGCTCATCCTCACCCAAACACTCTCTGTCAACACGTCCAAGTTCGTTTTTACTGCATTTCCTCTCTCCATTTAGTCTATACTTGATGATATTTCCATCCGGGTCTTAAGAGTTCTCAGCATGAAGTCATTTCTCGGCAGAAGTACCCCCCCCTTCTCAACTCACACCTCTGGCCCAGACGTTACCAAGCGGATTCCTTAGCAACACGTCTCAACTGGTCCAAAACACCTTACACAGCATTTTCCATTCCCTGCCCTTCCGGCTTTGTTTCTGCTGTGGGAGAACCACACTACACTGTTATGTCCTCCTCTACCTAGCAGCCTCAAGTCTCTGGTCGACCAAACAGCCGTACTGCTCTGTCCTGCTCGGTCCTACTGACCTAAAAGTAGAAAGGGAACTGACCTAGGCCAAAATACCCTACATACTCTACCTAACAGCATAAAGACTGAACACGGCCCAAATAACCTACACTGTTGTAACATACTCTACATACCTGCCGAAAGTCTGCTCTAGGCCTAACGCCCTACACTACTCTATCCCACTACTCACTGCCCTGTCATCCTCTACACACAGGGCCGAAGTCTGCGGTAGGCCAGACCCCCTCTCTCTCTCTGCTCCGCTTGTCAAGGCCAGGGTGAGTTAGTGGCGCTATCAAAGAGAGAGGACAAGATTCACCGTGCCCAAGACTGAATAGGGGCTAGGTAAATATGGGGTTTGTAGCACACTGCTCACAATAGCAGTGTGAGGCATATGTTTTCACCATACCTTGTAGTGAATAGGCACTAGGTAAATAAATACAGGGTTTGTAATCAATAGTAGTATAAGGAACATGTTTTCACCATACCTTGTAGTGAATAGGTACTAGGTAAATAAATACAGGGTTTGTAATCAATAGTAGTATGAGGAATATGTTTTCACCATACCTTGTAGTGAATAGGCACTAGGTAAATAAATACAGGGTTTGTAATCAATAGTAGTATAAGGAACATGTTTTCACCATACCTTGTAGTGAATAGGTACTAGGTAAATAAATACAGGGTTTGTAATCAATAGTAGTATGAGGAATATGTTTTCACCATACCTTGTAGTGAATAGGCACTAGGTAAATAAATACAGGGTTTGTAATCAATAGTAGTATGAGGAATATGTTTTCACCATACCTTGTAGTGAATAGGCACTAGGTAAATAAATACAGGGTTTGTAATCAATAGTAGTATGAGGAATATGTTTTCACCATACCTTGTAGTGAATAGGTACTAGGTAAATAAATACAGGGTTTGTAATCAATAGTAGTATGAGGAATATGTTTTCACCATACCTTGCAGTGAATAGGCACTAGGTAAAGAAGGGTTTGGTAATCAATAGCAGTGCAAGGCATGCATTTTTCACTGTGCCAGTGCTATCCCACTCCTGTGCTAGTCATCTCTTATCTATCCACCAGGACCACGGGCAAACAGATCTCCTTTCGTCATGGCAACCAGCAAGTCAATATGTTTGGCCTTTTCCCGGGGCCCACTCACATTAAAACAAGTGTTAAAGAATAGACCGAGTCCTTGTTAGCGAAGCCGTCCCGGGAGCACTCAGCGCGATCCATTCCACGGCTAAGAGGTGGAGAGGGAAACGCAGTGCCGTGCCTCCGCTCCACTCAACCAGAACCTTGAGTTGAACTCACTCTCCTCATGGCAGACATGGAGACAAGGACAAGCTTTTATCTCTCCGACGCCGCAATAAAGCTGTCGTTATACACTGTGGGTCTAATCGGAGATGGCGTCGCGTGCACGGGGTCACTCTTTAGGAGGATTAGGAGGATTTAGAACTTGATTGAGTGGCGCTGTCGTGTTAAACCGGATAATAAGCGAAGTAATGAAATGATAACTTTCAATACGTCGGAAGGATAAGGGTTATAATGGGGAAGAATCACCCGGTTGGTATTTGATGTTCTCAGGCTCCCTGTTTCAAAAGTTGTTTTTCAGTTTTGCTCAGGCAAACTTTGCGCTGCAAACACGCACGCACGCACGCACACAGACACACACACAGACAGACACACACACATAAACATCAAACCGTCCCTGTAACACACAATCATGAACATTTCATATTTCCAAAGACGTTCCACAGATGTCCCTCCACAAATGAATCGGGACGTTCCAGCGTCCCTTCTTTAATAAACAAAAACACCACAGAGCTTTCCACCCTGGATCATGTTGCCTTACCCATAATTCATTGCAGCCAATATGTCATCATGCGCTGCCAGCTGGCATTTCCCTACCAAGACACATGCCGAAGCATCATGGGAAATGGGCCCAGCCGATGCGTTCCCGCCAAGACGTGCTCCAGTCTAGAGGGCCAAAGAAGGAGCGCCTTCCGTTAAACGGCAGACGGTTTAATCAATTCCAGGAACGCCATGGGAATGCAGAGAGGACCCTGACGGTGTGCCATCCCTGCCTAGCGGCTCGTTGCAACGCCACGCTCCTGCTAGTGAGGATATAAACCACACAGGATCTCTCTTGTGATTCGAACGCTAGTTTCAGGGAAAACAAAATGTTTCAATCACGTCAACGCACGCACGCTCGCACGCACGCACGCACGCACGCACAGACACGCTCGCACACACGCACCCTGTATGCACATTTGGTTTAATCTACAGCAGAAGCAACGGATCACATTTCTGCTGCAGGCTCAAAATGGGCAATGCAATAGTTGCTGAATTTTCATTATGAAACACAAAATACAATTTTAAAATGATAAAGAAAAATGTAATCTTCTTCCTTTTAATAAAAATGTATGAAAAGGGGAATGAAGCAAAATAAAGCAATACCTGTACTCGTATTTAAATTAGCATTTGAAGTTGGACTTGGCCAGGCTCAGGCCCATTTAGGCCTGAAATCAGGCTAATTAGTGTTTAGACGATTTCTTAATCCTTATGGTACCTCCTCCTGGCTAATTAATGAACATCCATTTTGTGTCCAAGACACACAAACACACACACACACACACACACACACACACACACACGTACACACACTTCCTGAAAAGGTTTTCAAGTACAAATCTGGCTGGCTCTAAAACAAAAGCAATGTCCCTTTACAACAATCCGCCCCTTCCATTCCGATACAGAACGTGAGAAGGCTGAACCCTGTCCAACTGGGCTGCCATTTTAATTGAGGAGGCCACTTTACTGATCAATAGGGTAGGCTAGGCTGTTTAAAAAAACGCTGATTATGAGCTTTGATGGGAAGCTACAGTACAGCAAGCCGAGAGGAACAAACAGAGCCCTACTTTAACAATTACTTTTATGAATCCGTTAGGGGGGAGACTTTAACCCATCCTATACTGTACTAGTACTAGGAGCAGTGGGCAGCTGCCGCACAGCGCCCGGGAACCAACTCCAGTTCTATTTCATAATAATACATTCTATTTATATAGAGCTTTTCTAAATACTCGCTAAATAAGTCGCTTTACATTAAGAAAGGACACAAGAATACATACAATTAAAACATCTAAAAAGAAGTACAATTCAATTATATTATATGCCAGTTCCTTGGTTCCTTCAGGGGACTGACAGGAGTTACAACCCTAAACATGTCTTCTGATGGTGGGAGGAAACCAGAGCACCCAGTAGAAACCAAGACAGACACTGGAAGAACACGCAAACTCCACACAGAAAGGACCTGGGGCAGCTGGGGTTTCCAACCCAGGACCTCCTTACGGTGAGGCAACAGTGCTAACCACTGAGCCACCGTGTTCTCCTTTAGATAAGAGTAGTCATGGAAATACCATGTAGAAAAGCAACTAATACCACAGATAAACACCATGAATATGCATTTATGAGATCAGCTCATCACTCATTTGTTGCCATGGGAACACTTCCTCTTGCAACGGAGATTTGGGACGGACCACTAAACTTTAAGCACTTCCAAAGTTCAGTTGAAAACATAATTCGTGACAATTTAAGTTTGCGCCAGCCTACACTGGAAGATAAAACTTATCTTAATCTTAATGTAGCAATTTGAATACATTTCTATTCATCTCAAGATCATAAGATCATAATATCAGAGAAGGAAATGATCATTTAGGCACACTGGGCCTCTGTTAGCAGCGAGTCTCTCTCTATCTCTCTATCTCTCTCTCTCTCTCTCTCTCTCTCTCTCTCTCTCTCTCTCTCTCTCTCTCTGATTTGCCGAAACATGGAAATATCTCGATTCATTACAGTGCACCTTGTTTTCATTTCACCCTGAGGATAGTTCTTTGGTTTTACACAAGACAGTCTAACACTACGTTAACTGCTAAACAACAATATCTAAACTTGGAGCTATGGTTGTCAAATGCCAAAAGTAAAAATTGTATCTAGAAACTTTGGAAACGGACTTGGATTTCTGTTCACCTGCCAGTATAGCAGAGGGATACAGGCCCTTAGTATAGCTTTAAGGCCTTTTTTCTGGACAATAGAGAGTAGGCCTTTAGAGGGAAAACTCTTAAGTTAGTACAGCTGGTCTGAATTGGCTGTTACGTTGTGTTCTATCCATCAGAGAGAGAGATAAAGACAGAGAGAGAGAGAGAGAGTAGAGAGAGAGAGAGGGAGAGAGAGAGGGGGAGGGAGAGAAAGAGAGCAAGAGAGAATAGAGAGAGAGAGAGAGAGAGAGAGAGAGAGAGAGAGAGAGAGAGAGAGATAGAGAGATAGGGGGGGAGACAGTAGAGAGAGAGAGAGAGAGAGAAAAAGAGACAGAGAAAGAGAGAGATAGAGACAGAGAGGGAGAGAGAGAGATAGGGGGTCCTTACTGCTGGGTGCCAAGGAGCTGTGATACCTCACATTTACAGCGGCATCCCACTCAGCAGCCCATCAGCCATGGCCGTTGGCTGCACCTGCAGCTGCTCTCTAAATCTCTGTACTTTATCACGCTCCGCTGGCGCCGGAAACAGACAGTGACACAACAAAAGGCTGACGGCGTCATGGTAACTAAGGCTTGACAGTTTCTTTACAACTGGCTGCGACTTGTCAACATGCCGTAGCATATGTGAATTGGTATAGTGGCTAAAACCAATTACCCAAACTGTATGTAGGACAGCGGCTAATATCTATCATAACAAAGCTATACCATATGTAGCACAGTTGCTAACAATCATTAGTCGAACAGTCACCACCTATAGAGCGGGCCAGGGATGACAAGGGATGACAAACTGTATGTAGCACAGCGGCTAATATCTATCATAACAAAGCTATACCATATGTAGCACAGTTGCTAAGCACCATTAGTTGAACATTCACCACCTATAGAGTGGGTCAGGGATGACGAGAGCACCACAGACTGTACGTATTGTTATAGACTCATTAAGATAATGTTTGGAATACTATTATTAGCAGAATGACACTTTTAAAATACACATAAGAATAAACACCATCATTCTTTGCTGGTTGCTGCTCTGCTATGCACAAGCACATACTATTTCCTGGTCACCTGTGCCACCGCTCACTTACATCATGTGACCCTGAAAGCCTAGTGACCTGTGAACAATGAGAAATTCACCAACACACACACACGCACACACATAATATCGGCTCTGACATGACATGACATGTCATGTCATGTCAAAACAAGAACTGTCTCATTCTCCTCATCATCCCCCTGGTTCACTGCAGAGCTTAGAAAGATGAAGCAGGCTGGTCGTCAACTTGAGCGTTTATGCTCAAAAACAGGACTCACCGTTCACTTTCAAGCCTTTCAACATCACTTGTTTTCATATAGAGATGCACTCACTGCTGCACGTTCCTCTTACTTCTCAGACATCATTAATGCTCCAAACTCCAACTCTCGGACTCTATTCTCCACGGTCAGTAAGCTTATTCAACCCCGGCAGGACACAATGTCTCATTCCTCCACCCAGCTTGCCAACTCCTTTCTTCAGTATTTTAAGGATAAAATAGTCAACATTCATTCTTCCCTGGACGCCAAACCTTCCACTGTCACACTGTCCCCTGCTGTGAGTCCCTTTCAGCCACCTACACACGATCTTCATTTCTTCTGTTTTTCCCATGTCTCAAAGCTGTTCAAGGCTTCCAAACCCACTACGTGTCGTCTTGATCCTCTTCCTAGTGCCCTCTATTTATCATGCCTACCCTCTTTTCTTCCTCATCTAACAAACTTATTCAATTCATCCCTTGCCCAAGGAGTTTTTCCATCTGTCCTTAAAATTGCTTCAGTCACTCCGATCCTTAAGAAATCCGGCCTAGACTCGACCATCCTCCAAAACTATCGCCCCATCTCAAATTTACCCTTTTTTGCAAAAATCCTAGAACGCATCATTGCATCTCAGCTTCAAGAACACTTATCTGCCAATAATCTGTTTGAGCCCCTTCAGTCTGGTTTTCGCACATTTCACAGCACAGAAACTGCACTTACCAAAGTCTTGAACGACCTCCTCACCTCCGCCGATACAGGGGCCCTCAACATCCTGGTCCTATTAGATCTTAGTGCAGCCTTTGACACTGTGCCACAAGCTCCTTATTTCAAGGCTGCACATGTTGGGTGTTGAGGCCACTGCACTCTCTCTACTTCAGTCCTACCTCTCAAACAGACATCACTTCATCTCACTTAATGGCTTCACTTCTGACACTTCCCCAGTCACACAGGGTGTTCCTCAAGGTTCTGTCCTGGTTCCCCTCCTTTTCATAATCTACATCCTTCCCCTTGGTCAAATCATTAGACAATTCAACCTCAACTTTCATTGCTATGCTGATGACACCCAGATATATATCAGCACAACTTCTTTCACTAGCCCTCCACTTTCCTGTATTGTATTGTATTCCTGAACTCCTGGATGCACAATAACCACCTCAAACTTAACACCAGCAAAAGTGAACTCATCTTAATTGGCTCAAAACACACCCTTTCCAAAGTCAACAATATCTCACTCCTCATCGATGGCTCTACAGTCTTCCCCTCCCCTCTGGTACGAAATCTTGGCGTCTTATTGGGCTCCACTCTGTCTCTCACCCCACATATCAATAACATGGTCAAAATATCCTTCGTCCATCTCAGAAACATAGCCAAGATCCGATCATCACTCTCCCAAAGCGCAGCCACCAAACTCATTCACTCTTTCATTTTCTCCCGTCTTGACTATTGCAATTCACTCCTAGTCGGCATCAGTGCAACCGCTCTCCATAAACTCCAACTTGTTCAGAACTCTGCAGCCCGTCTCCTGACCTCGACCAAATCCTCTGAGCACATAACCCCCATTCTCTCGTCCCTTCACTGGCTCCCAGTTAATCATCGTATTACATAAAATCCTTCTCCTCACCTTCAAAGCTTTACATAACCTGCCCCCCCCCTACCTTTCGGATCTTCTACAGCTCTATCTTCCCACCCGGACACTCCGTTCCTCCTCTGAAATGAAATTGGTCACCCCACAAGCAAAACTAAAAAACTTTGGGGAGCGTGCCTTTTCTAGGGCAGCACCTAAACTCTGGAACTCTCTTCCTCCTTTCATTCGGGATTCAAACTCACTTCCTATCTTCAAAAGCCATCTTCAAACCTACCTTTTCACCCTAGCCTACTCAAATTAACTCAAACGCCCCTTACCTCTACAACATTTCTGTCAAATTTTACTGTAGTTTGTATTGCTGTCTTGTCTCGACCTGTTCTCCTGTTATCCGTTTGTCTTGTATTTCTGTTTTATTTGCCTGTTCTTTTGTTGTGAAGCGTCTTTGGGTGTAAGAAAAGCGCTATATAAATAAAATGAATTATTATTATTATTATGTCATTTGAACACCTGTACAACAACTCTTCTTCTAAACACATAACCCCCCCCCCCCATGTCATCTCCCCCTACATGCCCCCCCCCCCCTCCACACACACACACACACCCCTCCTAGTCAAAGCAGCTACACGCCTAAGGAGCATCACACGCTGACGGGGGATTTTGCTCTGCGGATATTGGAAGTGCCACGCGACAGAGAAACCCAGCCTCCATTACATGAGCGGCGTTCAAGCTTGGTCTCCTCTCCATATGGCAGAGGAAGCTGTGTGTGTGTGTGTGTGTGTGTGTGTGTGTGTGTGGGGTGATGGGAAACACAGTAGGGTTCATCACGCTGCATCAATCACACCATCACCTTCCCTTTTTTTCCCCCTGCTTTTCTTTTTCCGGTCTAATTATTACGGCCGAATCTGTGAGTCAGACGGCCTCTGCTGTGGCCGTAGTGCCCGCGTTGGCACGGAAATGACACCGAATATTTGACTTGTTTGTTGTGTTTTTGTTGAAAAGTAAGAGAAATAAACAAGCCCCACTGTAAAGAGGGTTCTAGACTACGCTGTGTTAATCCTCTGCGCCACAACCTGCCCGCACACACACACACACACGCACACACACACACACACACACACGCTTCTGCTGAAAAGCCCTCTCTCCTGTCTCTTTTGAGTATCCATTCCGAGGAGCGTCTGATGGAGGGACCACTGGTGGCCTTGATGGAGTCCCATTAGCAGAGGCCTCAGCACACTGGAGCAAAGGGCCGGGCTACTTGGTCAGCATCTTGTGTAATTGGCAGGACGGCAATTAGCAGGGAAGGTCATCCATATTAAGTTCCAGGCGCTCGTTACGGGTTTAGACCACGGAGGAGAAGAGCTCACTACTGTGATACTGTACATACATTATGAGCTGGTCAGGCCTTTGGCCTTTGAGTTCAATAAAACAAAACAAAAACATTAAAATGTATTAAAAGGAATTTGTTGTGGCACCATGCAAATACAAAATACGCACACAGCGTTCACCAAGTGTTACTTAGTAGATTTTACTGACCGTCCTAAGGCTACCAGGCTAGTTGACAATACAGGGCCAAAACAAGGCTATAGTCTATGATTGCTCTAATGTAATTTAGCAAAAGGTCTAATGTTGATGTTTAATGTTCTGATTCTCCCTGAACATGGGGGGTGTGACCGAGGCTGTCTAGGGTGAAGGAAATGGTGGTTTAGAGAAGGGGGGTATCTCATCCTGTGCATGGAGAGAGGTTCACAGAAAACAGTTAGTAGTACATTCATGCAGTATTTCTGATGAACCACATTCCAGCAAACAAAGTCACACTCCGGGGAAATGAGGATTATTATTATTAGTGTATACTGTATATATATATATTATTATGATTGTCCCAGTGATCTCTTTTTTACCCCATATGGGAGGGCAACTGGTTTAACTATGTGGATGAGGAATATCTCCCACAGTCTTTCATTAAACAACTGCAACTATGCAGTTAAAAGAGCCACTAAACGCACATCAGTAGTTATAATACACTAAAACAACACAACTTATTGCTACATTAAATCATTTAAAATATAGAAGCTTTTTGAGGAGAGAATGCCATCGATAAACAACTCAGTGAAGACTTCTCCTGGAAAAAAAAAAAAAGGGGTCGAAAAAGTTTCACGGACTATATAAAAGAAATAAACTTGAGTAGTTGGTTCCCAGAGAGCCGCTGGGCCCTGTGATATATTATTCCAATCCTCTCCTCATACAGGGCTTTATAGGGCCCTGGTCCTGAACGCAGCCCCACAGCTGAATCAACCGCTCACTCTCTCCTTGCGGTTAGCTTGGAGGGAGACCGCAGGGAACGAAGCCTAGCGAGGCAGGGGAGGAGCGGGGAGGCTTTTGAACCTTCGCCGCCTGTGAAAAAAGAATCCATAGCCTCTCCCCCCCCCCCCCCCCCCCCCGACACACCCCCCACGGCCCACCACCGCCGACCCCACACACACTCACGAAAACACCCACCCCACCAACACACACCACACACCCCACCCCAACACCCACCCACCTCTTTTAGGGGTTTGAATGTTATGAAAGGGAAAGTATTAAAAACAAAGTTCACAAAGTCTTACCCACGCACTCTCTTTACAGTGTTTTGAACATCAAGGATATCATTTACAGAGAGAACACGTCTGTGAGGATAACCCAGGGGGAAGTGGAAACACCACAAACCATCGTCGCTTGTGCTTGTGTGTGTGTGTGTGTGTGTGTGTTTCTGTGTGTGTGTGTCTGTGTGTGTGTGTGTGTGTGTGTCTGTGTGTGTGTGTCTCTGTGCGTGTGTGTCTGTGTGTGTGTGTCTCTGTGTGTGTGTGTGTGTGTGTGTGTGTGTGTGTGTGTGTGTGTCTGTGCGTGCGTGCGCGTATTCCACCGAGCCCCGGCTGAGACTCGCTCGCTGCTCCAGCTCCCTTTGAAGGCCTTGAAGAGACGTTTCCCACTCCCTCAGATTTAGCGGCTACAGCGGCTACATAAGTAAACGCCTGAAAGTGGCCGCCTCTGACGCTGTTTACTCCGCCAAGCGACTGGGTTCTGGATAGGCACATCAAACACGTAATTAAATGGCTTTACAGCGAGGCAGAACAGCGGGACAGAGACAGACTCGCTCCTGAGGGGGAGCTCTGAGAGAAACTTATTAGTGCTTTTAATAGTTTGTCGGTTATTTTCAACAAGCCCCCACGAGACAGGGAAAGAGAGACGGAAAAAAAGGAAAACGCTGATTAAAAACGACGAAGTAAAGCTCAATGGGAAACGGGTTGTTTCAAGATGAAGAGATGGATTAAGCGTCTCCGTATTATTCAGACAGACAGGCGTCGAGGAGCCATCGCGTGGGAGCTGTTATCCGTTTCTACCTGGCCGGAAAATAAAACGCCACCAATTAAATCACGTTGAGGATTATCAGGGGATGTCGTGTTTGCTTGAAGCGGTTTGCTCCTTATTTTTAAGACATATCAGAAGGCTTAGTTACCGTCGCAGCTTGAAGACGTAAAGTTTGACATTTCGGAGGTACATGGAAATGAGAGCCGGTGAAAATTATCAAAACAAATCCCGATCTTCTTTCCGTAAATTCAAATGACCATGTCGATGCTTTGAGAGGCTTGGAGCCTCAATAAGGCATCATAATGTTATTCATTGGAATATCTTCCTGTTTCCAGACGCCTCTAATGAGAACATGTGGACACTTCAAAGACTCTGACCCCCCCGCCCCCCTAGCCGCCATGCCTACCTCCCTAGTACTTTGACATGGAAAGACACGGAGCAGACCTCAACAAAGCTGTAAATGTCCTGTCACTTTTCTCTTTCTACCCTTCTTCACTAAACCACACTCAAGGGCAGTTGGCAACTTGAATTTCTGTGTTTAAATTTTTTTTTAGAGATATAATATATCTATATACAGTGTGTATTACAAAGAAACAACTTTAGACTAGGGCAACAACAACACCCCGACCTTGTTACCATGGCAACACACATTGATCAATGTCTGTCTAAATTGTATCGGTTGGCCAAAACGTTGAACTGATTCATCATCAGTAATTAATCAGTAAACTCTATTTTCTCATAACAGTCTAATCCAACAAGATACTGCAACCATAAAGGGTACTAAAGACTATGCCGAAATAAGAGGGGGAAAAGTGGGTGTAACCTTACCCACACACACATATAGATACATACACAGACACACACAGACGTACCAAAAGACACACACAGACACACACAAAGACAAACAGACGCACCAAAAGTACCCATACACAGACACACATACGGCACGTCCTGCCAGTCAGACTCCAGACAAAGTCATACAAGGACAGTCAGCGTGTTGCACTCACCCTAACATGGTTGATTAGTGTAAGAGGGAGAGGGAAAGGCTGAGAGGCTGAGAGGCTGAGAGGTGCTCTGGTGGATAGCATTAATAGAAGGGAAGGTTTGTTTGTAAGTTCATGGTATCATATCTGGACATACAGTGTACGTGCGTGTGTGTGTGAGTGTCTGTCTGTCTGTCTGAGTGTGTGTGTGTGTGTGTGTGTGTGTGTGTGTGTGTGTGTGAGTGTGTCTGTCTATCTGTGTGTGTGTGTGTGTGTGTGTGTGTGTGTGTGTGTGGGGGGGGGGATTAATTTAGTACCCACAGAGAGGGGAGAAGGGAACTACTTTTAGCGGTGAGTATTGAATTGTCCGACCAGAAAACGAATAAACTTACAATGACAAATACCCTGAGAACAGCGACCTCATTTAAGAAGCAGCTGCGTGGCCAAAGTGAATTAGCTTCATTAGAACGTGATTCTGCACTCAAAGAGCTTTAGATGTTTACACGTATACGCAGGAGAACACACAACTGCCTGAAGGATCTTGCCTTTTCTCCAGTACGGTGGTGCATTGCTGCCACACTTAAAAAAAAAGAAAATTATCTCGTTATAACGGGATAAGATCACGTTAATACGACATAACATCACGTTAATACGACATAACATCACGTTAATACGACATAACATCACGTTACAACGAAATACATAATTAGCTCGTTTTAACGAAATAAGATCACGTTATTACGAGATGACATCTTGTTATTATGAAATACATAATTATAACGTAGTTCACATGCATTTGCCAATTGATCCCCGTCATTTGTCAATTTAGCCTTTATAGGCCTAGTCTAACTGCTGCTATGAAGAAGATGGTACAATTTAGACATTTTTATCCTTGTCTGAGTTGAAGGCATTGGGGAATGTGGTTGTGCTTGAAGGATGTACATCCTACTGGCCTACATGGCATTGATAGGGCCTATTCGTTTACATACATTGGGAAGATTGATCAAAGCCTTAAGGCTGTACAGACGCAAAAATCTGTCTGATCTCCATGAGATTGTTTTTTCTATGATGGATCCACTTGAAAAACATGGAATGCCCCATGGCTTTAAATGCATGCATCCTGCATGGATACAAGCAGGATATGTGTGGTGACCCAAACCACTTCACTTAGCTTACCAGTATATAACGGCCTGGCACATGCATATTGCTATTCTCATTACAGTCATCTTATTTTATTGAACAGTAAGGGCTTATTGTATATGGGAAGAGTGGGAGTAAGAATTCCAATGTACTGGTACTTGTACTTATTGCACATGGCAAATAAACTCTTGAACTTGAACTTACATCCTTATTAATGGCAAATAGTATAGGGAGAATTAATATGTTATAGGAATTCTTGATATTGAGTTAGTAGGCCTACCAACTAAACTTCAACTCACCACTTCTTAACTTCTGAACTAGTCATCTCGTTATAACGTGATCGTATTTCCTTAAAACGAGATAATTATTCATTTCGCAATAACGTCATGTTATGTTGCATTAAAGTGATGTTAGCTCGAGATAAATCATTTAAACATTTAAACTCAATCGATATGACTCTTTAAATAATGACGAGTTGGCCATTAATTCCTGGAGAACGAATATTGGACCAAGTCATCATTTATTCATCCACACAAGTATGACAATGTTGAACTTGTAATAAGTTTAAAGTTGGAGCCAGGAGTCTATTTTGACTAGGTTTTTTCCCCCAGTCCAAGGGCACATTCTCGGACACTCAACAAACCACCCTGGGTGGGGAGGATGAGATCTCTGGCGATTCCCCCTGACCGAATAACGGACCCTAACCAGGGGAAGGTGGGTGCACAGCGGCGAAAGCAAGCATTAGCATTAGCATTAGCATTAGCATTAGCAGCAACAGCGAGCAGCGGTATTAGCCATGTTGTGAGTGAAACTGGGGTTGAAAAACACCAGGTTGTACTAGTGAGCGTGTGTGAATAGTTGATCAGTGTGACTCGGAGAATAGCTGATTTGAGAGTTGCCCGCCTGAGCTAGCTCTGCCAAGGCATCACCCCATTGAATTTATAGATTGTATAATTTTTTGCTTAACTGAAAATATAAGAGCATGACCTTTTCTTTTTTTCTTATTGCGCCCCTGTAATCAAAATAGCTTGTTTTTAATGACTTTCAAAACACAGCAGAACTTTCACATCATATTCTATTATTTATACTCACTAAAACGTGTTTGGGGCCTTTGACCTAGGGAGCTCTACAAACACAGAGAGCGAGAGTGACATTTCAAGAACGAGTTGACACTATCGGAGCGTCTGCCCCCTGTGTAACACGACCCTGACGACCCGGCCGGTGGTGAGGAGGTGAACCACACGGCGACGTCAGACCGTTCCCGTTGTTCGCCCCTTGAGGTTTTTCGAGACGACCGCGTTCCGGGCACATTCCGCCCTGGTCTCCTAATTGAGGAGTGATTAGAAGTGGGGGGAATCGCAGGTGGATCGGAGAGCAAATGAGCCGAGTGCAATTAGAACCCCAGGGCTTCTGAGATCAGAGGGAAAAGGCCCTGCAGGGGCTTCAGACGTGGTTAACACACGCCTTCATCTTAAGTGCCGGGCCTATTAGCTATAATGGGACGCATTCATTAATCATGTTAATGGTGCTGGGGTCTATGGATTGGCTAAGATTACCCCAAGACTAAAGAGTGGAGACACAGAGACAAAAATATATACGGATCAGATACATCTGTGTGCAGCAGGAGACTTTTAAAATAACTGAAAAATCATAAGATATCCAGTAAATCGATACAAGCAGACAGACAGAAAAGTAAACAATGTTTCAGACTAAACAAAACAAATATCTAGCTTTTACTTTACTTTTGAAGATCTTAACTGAGTGTCTAGACCGTTCGCTCCGGAAGCTGATCCCAATAATGATACTATGTGGAGATTCCAGGGTAAATCTAAACAAACTAGACCATAACGTCACATTGTACGTAACAGGAAGTGCTTTTCTGCCTGTGATTGGTTACATGATACACATGCAGTCAGGTAGAATACTAAACCCTGTCAGTCATAACAGAACACTAGAACCCTCTCTGTCATAATAGAATACTATAACCCTCTCTGTCATAGTAGAACACTAGAACCCTCTCATCATAGTAGAATAGTAGAACCCTCTCTGTCATAATAGAATGCTTGAACCCTCTCTGTCATAATAGAATGCTAGAATACTCTCTGTCATAGTAGAATACTAGAACCCTCTCTGTCATAGTAGAATACTAGAACCCTCTCTGTCATAATAGAATGCTAGAATACTCTCTGTCATAGTAGAATACTAGAACCCTCTCTGTCATAGTAGAATACTAGAACCTTCTCTGTCATAATAGAACACTAGAACCCTCTGTCATAGAAGAATACTAGAATCCTCTTTGTCATAGTAGCACACTAGAACCCTCTCTGTCATAGTAGCACACTAGAACCCTCTCTGTCATAGTAAAATACTTGAACCCTCTCTTTCATAGTAGAATGCTAGAACGTTAGAACCCCATAGTAGAATGCAAGAACGCTAGAACCCCATAGTAGAAAGCTACAACGCTAGAACCCCATAGTACAATGCTAGAACCTTCTCCGTCAGAGTAGAATACTAAATACTAAGTTATCGTGGAATGCTACAAGCCTCTCTGTAATGAATGCTACAACACTAAGTCATGGAGCACACAGTGAAAGCTTCCCCCCGTGTGACTGAGTGGGACTCTAATTACAGCAGGCAGCTGTTTACACACTGCTGTGCAGAAGATGAGCCGATGGCACCAGTTCTGTGTGTGTGTGTGTGTGTTCTTGTGTATGTGTGTGAGGGTTTGTGTGTGCGTGTGAAACACCTGCCGATCTCGGCTGGAAGGAGGACCTTAGGGAAAAGAAGCAAGAATGGAGGCCTACTGATTCGCTTTTTTGTTCAATTCAACTCATGAAAAGGACAAGCCTGTTCGTATCAACGGAAACTGACAATGCCTTCATTACGGCACGTTCCGGAAAGTTCAGCCTGAAAATAGAACTTTGTGCGAAGTAGAGACAGGAGTCGGAGTTAAGCGTTGATTACTGTTGAAGTGCAAATGAAACAATCCTTCATAGTTTTGAATGATTATATTAATGATTAATGATAGTTATGATTTATTACGCGGTACAAAAGTTATGTATCAAGTTAATTATAATTACGAACCTGAGAACTGTAATATTACACATAGAAATACAGTTGAGCGATTGACTACATGAAAAATCCATACTTGGATAAAATTGTTCTCTTCAGCTTCTGTACCTCCCTCCCTCCTTCTCTCCCTTTCCCCCTCCATCTTTCAAAGCCATCGGTATCAGCCTAAATGAACAAACCTATTACCAGCCTACACAGATGTTTTCAGGACAACAGTCCACTGCTAATGATGTCATTGTCTCGATCTTGATAGGCCTAACAAATTGTTAATCTCGATCCTAGTGTGTAAATGAAGGGCTATTCTATTAGGAAGGGGTGATGACAACGGCATCATGCTTCATTAGCTGCTGTAATACTGCTGATGCTCACAGGTCTTACAACGGGGAGATCAACAGGAGTACAACCACCTAACCCTTTGCATGACACAGAAGTCTATAGTATCACAACATCACATGATATGAGGAGATTATGCTATGGTAGCATAAGGTCTAAAAATGTGGGGAATGGAGATGGCTGTGATGTAAATAGAAACGTGTTTATGTGTGTGTTTTTTTTCTTCTCTGATGAAAGAGATGCCATTGGGTGTGAACAATCTCAGATAGAACCCAAACTGGCCAATCAGTAAAAAGGTTGGCCAGCAGTTAGACCACGCCATTCATCAAACTGAAAACTAATTTTCAGAGTGGAGTGTGTGTTGTGTGTCTGTGTCTCTTTTCGATGTGTGTGTGTGTGTGTGTGTGTGTGTGTGTGTGCTTATCTGCCAAAAAGTGTGTGTGTTAAATATGTGTGTGTGTGAGTGTTACAGATTGTGGGGGTGTGTTGAATGTATGTGTGTGTGTGTGTGTGTGTGTGTGTGTGTGTGTGTGTTCTAAAGAGTGTGGGGCTGCGTAGAACGTATGTGTGTGTGCGATTCGTTTTCCAAGGGCTGTCAAAGCAAGCGACTTCTCTGCATGCTGGGGCTAAATTGAATGAATGTTGCTGACCAAAATTCATTTCACACCTCAAAGCAAGGCAAGAGGAGCTCGGATCGGAGAGAGGCAATTGGTTGTCAAGTAAACAGCACTTTACGACTGCGGCCTACAGGACAAGCATCTAGGAGCACTCCTATTCTGAGATAAGGGATGATTCACCCTAAGGCAATTCAAACTAGAGGCAGCGGGGGGAAGGGGGGGGGGAGATAAATGAGAAAAAGCCACTGTATTCTGAATGGAATCATGGGAAAAATTTAAATTCAAATAAGCAAATTAAAGCCTGTTCACTTCTGTATGAGATGAAGAAGGATCCAGGCCAGATGTTCAATGTAGAGAGAAGGTGCCAGGTACTGACACAGGAAACAAAACGCTCATTGTAAAGTTACAAATAGATTCTTTCGTTTATTGCAATTCAACCGAGCAAAAAGGTGCCAGTGAAACTCATTTCCTATTTTGTCTGTATGATAGCTTTGTCCTGGTGATATATATGAAAGCAAACTCGCTAGAAAAGGTAATGGGCCGGTTGGGACTGTGTGTGTGTGTCAGCGTGTGTCTAACTGGGCTGAGTAGGTGTGTGTAACATTGCTGTGTTGGTGTGTGTGCCGGGGTGTGTGTAACTGGGCTCAGTAGGTGTGTGTGTGTGTCAGCGTAAGTGTAGCTGGGCTGATTAGGTGTGTGTTGGGCTGTGTGTAAGCGGGGTTAGCAGGTGTGTGTGTGTGTCGGGGTGTGTCTAACTGAGCTGAGTAGCTGTGCGTGTCGGGGTGTGTGTATGCGGGGTTAGCAGGTGTGTGTGTCGGGATGTCTAACTGGGCTGACTAGGTGTGTGTGTCAGAGTGTGCCTAACTGGGATGAGCAGGTGTGTGTGTTGGGGCGTGTGTGTGGGGTGTGTCTAATTGGGCTGATTAGGTGTGTGTTGGGCTGTGTGTAAGCGGGGTTAGCAGGTGTGTGTGTGTCGGGGGGTGTCTAACTGATCTGAATAGCTGTGAGTGTCAGGCTGTGTGTATGCAGGGTTAGCAGGTGTGTGTGGAACATTGCTGAGTTGGCGTGTTTGTCAGGGTGTGTGTGTTGGGGTGTGTCTACCTAAGCTAAGTAGCTGTGTGTGTCGGGGGGGGGGGGGGGGGGGGGGTGTATGGGGGGTTTGCAGGTGTGTGTTTGTCGGGGTGTGTGTAAGCGAGGTTAGCAGGTGTGTGTGTGTCGGGGTGTGTGTAACTGAGCTGAGTAGGTGTGTGTGTGTGGTGTGTGTAAGCAGGGTTTGCAGGTGTGTGTGTGTGTGTCGGGGTGTGTGTAACTGAGCCGAGTAGGTGTGTGTGTGTGTGTGTGTGTGTGTGTGTGTGTGTGTATAGCCTCCAGTGAAAACGTTGCGTGCCAAGTGGACAGGGTCCTCTGGCTGGACCCAGCACAAAGACAGAGACAGAGGCAGAGACAGAATGAGTCTCTCATTGACTTTGATTTTCGCAATCGCACAACATTATATGAGGGTACTGTAAAGTGCTTTTCGTTTAGAGTTTTCTTTGTTCTTTGGGCTTACATGTATTTGCATGCCCGTGCTGAACATACAGACATCCAATACTGTATTCTTTTATTTGACAGGCGTATGGTGGATAGACATCCACATTCACTTGAATGGGAAAGTGTGTCCTAACTTTTGACTGCTACTGTATACTTTATGTCACTCCTAGCCTAGTGGGTGTACTGCTACCTGGTGACCACGAGTTCAATTCCCACCTTGGAGCACCACCACTAGTGTGCCCTTGAGCAAGGCACTTAACCCTTAGTTGCTCCAGGGGGACTGTCCTCGTAATCTCATTGTAGGTCGCTTTGGGTAAAAGCGTCTACTGAATGAACAGAATTTAACGCCATGGGGCTACCGTACTTCGGAAAAGAAATAACCTCGCGGTGCTCGACACCATCCACAGAGTCCGTGTGGTGCAGTTCGCCGCCACAGACGTTATCGTTTTGAATGGCGTCTTGGAGACCTCGTGTTCTTGCCGTGCGCGGCATCGTCTGGTAAAGGGCGGGAACTAAGCACCCCCCTGGGGAGCGGCTTCCCGCCCTGCCGTCTGCGTAAGCACAGCCCACGGTCACCCAGGGGATATTCACGCGCGGTTCTTCACGGCCATTACGGCCGTTTGGGCCGGGGTGAGATCCCTATTCTGGCACCGTGAATTATGGCCCTAGCGAACGGCGCTGGTTACCTTTTTTGGACGTGTTGGTTTAAACTCCGAGTGAGTGAGGATGTGTGTGTGTATGTGTGTGTGTCTAAGGTAAAATGACCGAATGGACAACTCTGGGGCCGAGTAACGCAGTAATTCACGGACCGGGGCTGATAAAAAAGCAGACTTGAAAGAGCTTTACGATTATCCCTCTGTTGTTTTAGCGCAGTAAACAGTGTTCAGATACGGAAACACATTATAATCGAGAACGGCCGAATAATTGTTGTGGCCGTTTATTTCTTTTTTTTGGTGTTACCACCGTAGAGTTCAGGCGGCGGTTTTAATTGGGCAGCCCAGCAGGAGGGCAGGGGGATTTCAGGGTGAGGAGAGAGGCAGGAGATGGCGGACGCACTGGAGGGCCTGAGGGCTGGGGAATCAATGGTAATAAGCCCTCACAGAGATCCATCTCCGGGCTGCAGAGCCAGAGCGCCCCGACAAACCTTCCGTTATCTCCCCCAGTGCATGCTGGGGGCTTAGATCTGGTCCCGAGTCAGCTCACTCTGGCAACCTCACTCACTCTGGCAACCTCACTCACCACAGTGGGTACAAAGGAGAGGGAGAGGAGAGGAGAGGAGAGGAGAGGAGAGGAGAGGAGAGGAGAGGAGAGGAGAGGAGAGGAGCGGAGCGGAGCGGAGAGGAGAGGAGAGGGGGAGCAGTAACAGAATGATGGAGTGGAGGGGGGAGGCGTAGATAATCTGGGCTGCATCGGGGCGTCAGCCTAGCACCCCAGCACAGCCCCCTCTGCCAAAGCCCCTGACAGCCCTGAGACAATTTACTGTTACCTGCCAACCTATACTCCCTTTGACTTTTAAATAAACCTATCAGCAGGCCCTATCTCACACACACAAACACACTCACACACGGACACTCACTAACACACTATTACACACACACACACACACACCAACACAGACACAAATGCACACACACACACACACACACAGTAACACAAATACACCCACCACACACACAGTCACACAAATACACCCACACACACTAAAACACACACACACGCACACTAACACACACACACACACATGCACACACACATGCACACACACTAACACACACACATGCACATACACACACACAGACACACACACACACACTAACACACACACACAGTCACACAAATACACCCACACACACTAAAACACACACACACGCACACTAACACACACACACACATGCACATACACACACACACACACACACACACACACTAAAACACACACACACGCACACTAACACACACACACACATGCACATACACACACACACACACACATACACACACACACACATACACACACACACACATGCACATACACACACACACACACACACACACACACTAAAACACACACACACGCACACTAACACACACACACACACACACACACACACACACACTAACACACACACACACACTAACACACACACACACACACACATGCACACACACACACACACACACACAAAGCCGTTTTCACACCATCCTCTAGAGTAACGAGTGGGGGGCGGTTTGAACTTTGAACCCATTCTTTCTTTCTGAAGCAAGCAAAAGGGCCGGGATCTGTCTTCAAACAATGTGGTCGCTATCAGATCAAACCTCTAAGCCCCCTGCTTTTTGTCCTGTTGTAACAGCGTTCCCCGGGCCTTTGGCCACAGGGATGGGGGGCTGGGACGGAGGCTAAAAGGGTCAAAGCTGAAGGAAGGACCGTCCATCAACAGATTGGACTTTGTACTGATCAGATAGAAGGTCTGCGTTCGCTGTCGGCGGATGAAGACAGGGGGCGCTGTGGAGCGAGCCGGGCGCAAAGTCACATGATCCTCCGGTTCAAACTCTCTGAACTTCTCAAAACAGAATAAAAGAAAAAGTAATTAACAAAATGAAATACGTTTACATTTCTCTATCCTAGCCATTTAAATCGAATTGGTAAGGTGTGCCAATTAGTTTCCCGACGAGATTTGTCGGCTGGGTAGGGTCCGTTTTGACAAAAACTGTTTATAACATAATGAATCCAACAAAGACCAATTTGCTTGCTGTTAAAACTGTGACCATTGAAAAAAAGCTCATGAATAAGCTAATAGGATGATATTATTTAAATATTTGCTCTAGTGGGTTTGTTGTGATTTGCGATCAAGTTATTACTCCCGATGAGAAGTCATGCTAAGGCAAGTAGCTAATATAATATAATATAATATAAGGGTTATAACCCTCCCTAAATCCCTCAGCTGTCAGTGGAGACAGATATATGTACTTACTTTGAATAATATGTGGCAGTGTACTTTTTACTGAGACTGCTTTATCGTTTTAATATTTATGTCGCTTATTTTGATTATTTTACGTCTGTTCAAATGTTTTATGCTGATGTTTTCCTCTTGGCCAGGGCTGCCTTGTAAAAGACATATCTATCTCCATGGGACTGACTTGGTCAAATAAAGGATAAATAAAATAAAATAAAATAATAAAAACAGTCAGACTCTGCATGGGGGCTTTATATTGACTGCTGGCCACTGAATCCAACAGACACAGAGACACAGGAGAAGAAGAGAGACACAGGAGAGGAAGAGAGAGACTCAGGACAGGAAGAGAGAGACTCAGGAGAAGAAGAAGAGAGACCCAGGACAGGAAGAGAGAGGCTGAGAGGAAGAGAGAGACAGAGGAGAGGAAGAGAGACAGAGGAGAGGAAGAGAGAGACTCAGGAGAAGAAGAGAGAGACCCAGGACAGGAAGAGAGAGACAGAGGAGAGGAAGAGAGAGACAGGAAAGGACGAGAGAGAGAAACTGAGGATAGGAAGACAGACTCAGAGGAGAGTTGAGTCTCCTTTAAACAGAGCTTACATTCATGCAGCAGTTTGGCATCGGCAGAGCTGCTTACTGTAAAATGTGAACCAAAGCTCTGTTGAATTCCAGTCCAACTCTGCCAACGAGAAGCCACAGCGGCTGGCAACAAATGTAAACACACACACACACACACACACACACACACACACACACACACACACACACATCTGTCTTCACAGTTCGGTAGTTATTAACGGTGGTAAATGGATAATTACTGTTTATTAGGTGGCCGACACGATCCAATGCGTTTGTCATTTTTGGGGGTAATTAAGGTGAGAGTCGTCGTGAGATCGGCTGCTGCTTTGCTTGGCGGATGTGAGTGTTAACGGTAGGAGCTGTACTGGACTCTGTGTTAGGTCGGCCAGTGCAGCGCCATTAAGTATTAATCCCCGTTAAGAAAAGATGAGACGGCCTGCTTGCACATGCTCAGCTCCACCGCGGGGAGAACTGGCGGCGGCCATCTTTGAACCTCACGTCCGTAACGGGTTATCGATCAGGCGGTAATCAATTATTCATGTCTGAAAACCTATGCTCCCAGGGAAAACACGGACGTGCGTTTTGGAGAGAGTAGCCGCAGAGAGTAACGGTGCGCAACGCACCACCGCCACATCTTGACCTTTGACCTGCCACTCAATGCATTCATATACTGTAGTGACATATGCTACTTAGATGTGTTAAACGAAAGGTTGCTGCAACAACGCGTAGAGTAATTCATAAAAAAATCAAATAGATGATTTTGAGTTTAATATTCGAGTTAATGAATCTCGTGTTCGCTAGTTTGAGAGCATGCTCTCAAGCCAATTGAGAAGATGGAAAGGCTTTCCAAAGGGGTTCAGGACCTTAGCAACACAGCCATCACAACAGCCAATTAAAACTTGAACAACTCGAGCTCTAGCTTCATTTAGCTCTAGCTTCATTTAGCTAACGTTAATTACCACTGCTGATTACAAAAAAATGATACAATGGAATTGAATATATGGCCATTAAGGGAGAGAAGTTAGAATTCAGAGGGTAAGAGATTCGAAGTGGCGAGGAGAGTAGCGTAGTGGTACGGTGAAACCGTGGCAACAGTGTTGTTGCCATGGCCCTGGATTAAGGCAGGTGGGGAGCATGCTGGGAGATTAGATCAGCTGGGAGGGCTGGGTCAGCCTTCCAGAGTTCTGTAGCTAATCCTTTCTGCTGGAGAGAAGGGGTCACTCTCTGCTGAGCACACAGAGAGACCGGACAGAGAGACCAAACAGAGAGAGACCAGACAGACAGAGGCCAGGCAGAGAGACCAGATACAGAGAGAGATATCGGATTAGAGAGAGACCAAACACAGAGGTCGGACAGAGAGAGACCAAACACATAGGTCGAACAGAGAGATACCGGATAGATATACCATACAGAGAGACCAAGGATAGATACCATGTAGAGAGATACCGTACAAAGAGAGTGTATAGCAAAAGAGTGGACAGAGAGACCAGACAGAGAAACCAGACAGAGAGATACCAAACATAAAGATACCAGGCAGAGAGACCGTACAAAGAGAGAGAGATCGGACAGAGAGAGTTCAAACACAGAGGTTGGACAGAGAGAGGCCGGACAGAGAGACCATACGGAGAGACCGGACAGAGAGAGACAGGACAGCATTCAAGTATATTCAATCAATCTTTAAAATGTTCAATTCAGTTTTTTAATCTTTGTAACGCATATCGTTTTTTTATGGTCTCAATACATGATCGTAGTGCTCTCTTGAAGACCCAAGCTTGCATTCCAAATATAAACCTAGGGAGGCGACACATGGAGTTCACAGTGGCAGTGAAGCCAGAACGACCGCGGTCGCTGTCACGCAAACTTACCACCTACACCTCATTTCGAGCCCGGAAAAACCCTGCACTCCGCTGCACCAAAGAGTGCGTTAAAGACAAGCTCCCGGATATGAATTCACATTCACACTTCCTGGTTTCCTGACGCTCGGCCAGTTCAAAACGCGGCCCAGCAACGACTCACCGCACCGCTCCTTAGACGGAATCATGACACAGAAGTCCCTGATCTGAAATCCCAGCTGGATTGACACACATCCTGGGTTAACACAGACTACACAAAGGACACATGGATTGAAGCCACGCTCCCCGGTGTTCGGTTCAGTAGTGAGCGTCTGTTTTCAATGCCGTGGATTAACGCAGACTACACACAATCCACTGGATTAACTCAGACTACACACAATCCACTGGATTAACTCAGACTACACACAATCCACTGGATTAACTCAGACTACACATACAGTGAAGGAAATCATTATTTGATCCCTTGCAGATTTTGTAAGTTTGGCCACTGACAAAGAAATGAAAGGTCTATAATTTTAATGGTAGGTTTATTTTAACATTCAGAGATAGAATAAAAAAAAAGAAATCCAGAAAATCACATTATATAAAATATATACATTGATTTGCATTTAATCGTGTGAAATAAGTATTTGATCCCCTACCAACTAGCAAGAATTCTGGCTCCCACAGGCCGCTCCCCCCTCACTCTAAGAAAGTGCTCCTAATTTCAACTTGTTACCGGTATAAGAGACACCTGCCTCAACTCTTTATCTGTATAAAAGACACCTGTCCACAGAATCAATCATTCAGATTGCAACCTCTCCACCATGGGCAAGACCAAAGAGCTGTCTAAGGACGTCAGGGACAAGATTGTACACCTGCACAAGGCTGGAATGGGCTACAAGACCCTCGGCAAGCAGCTCGGTGAGAAGGAGACAACTGTTGGCGCAATTATTCGAAAGTGGAAGAAACACAAAATTACCATCAATCGCCCTCGGTCTGGGGCTCCATGCAAGATCTCTCCACGTGGGGTATCGAGGATCATGAGAAAGGTGAGGGATCAGCCCAGAACTACACGGGAGGAGCTTGTTAATGATCTCAAGGCAGCTGGGACCACAGTCACCAAGAAAACCATTGGTAATACACTACGCAGGAATGGATTCAAATCCTGCAGCGCCCGAAAGGTCCCCCTGCTCAAGAAGGTACATGTACAGCCCGTCTGAAGTTTGCCAATGAACACCTGAATGATTCAGAGGAGGCTTGGGAGAACCTCCTTCCCTCAGCCAGGACACTCAAAATGGGTCGTGGTTGGGTCTTCCAGCACGACAATGACCCAAAACACACTGCAATGGCAACAAAGGAGTGGCTCAGGAAGAAGCACATTAAGGTCATGGAGTGGCCTAGCCAGTTTCCAGACCTTAATCCCATAGAAAATCTATGGAGGGAGCTGAAGCTTCGAGTTGCCAAACGACAGCCTCGAAACCTTAAGGATTTGGAGAGGATATGCAAAGCGGAGTGGACCAAAATCCCCCCTGAGATGTGCGCAAACCTGGTAACCAACTACAAGAGACGTCTGACCTCCGTGCTTGCCAACAAGGGTTTCTCCACCAAGTACTAAGTCATGTTGTGCTAGGGGATCAAATACTTATTTCACTCAATCAAATGCAAATCAATGTATATATTTTCTATCGTGCGATTTTCTGGATTTCTTTTTTTTTATTCTATCTCTGAATGTTAAAATAAACCTACCATTGAAATTATAGACCTTTCATTTCTTTGTCAGTGGACAAACTTACAAAATCTGCAAGGGATCAAATAATTATTTCCTTCAGTGTAGGTGTGGGTTTACCGACACCGCTCTGTTTCCGTGGCTGCGACTGTAATTCTGTTGAGCTCATAGTCACACTTCCTTTTCAGTCCAGTGCTCATAGTCACACTTCCTTTTCAGTCCAGTGCTCATAGTCACACTACCTTTTCAGTCCAGTGCTCATAGTCACACTTCCTTTTCAGTCCAGTGCTCATAGTCACACTTCCTTTTCAGTCCAGTGCTCATAGTCACACTACCTTTTCAGTCCAGTGCTCATAGTCACACTTCCTTTTCAGTCCAGTGCTCATAGTCACACTTCCTTTTCAGTCCAGTGCTCATAGTCACACTTCCTTTTCAGTCCAGTGCTCCAACACACCTCTTCTGTTAAGGGGTTTGTCTTTCTTACTGGGTATCCAGCAGATCAATTGCTGTTATAATATGAGACCTTTTACAGGTCGGATACATCTCTATCTCTCTCTCTCTCTCTCTCTCTCTCTCTCTTTCTCTCCCTCCCTCCCTCCCTCCCCTCTCTCTCCCTCTCTCTCTCACTCTCTATCTCCCCACCCCCCCCTCTCTCTCTCTCTCTCTCCCATCTCTGCTTTGTATTTCTCTCCCTCACGCTCTACTCTCTCTTTTCCAGGGATAAAATGTGAAAGTTCATCCCTCACCTTTGAGGTCAGGGTTATTTCTTTTGATGCTTCCTGTACACTCAGATCAATAGAAATAAATGAAGCTGCCAATCACGTGCAATTCCATAAAAAAAAACACTGTGCACACCGCAAAAGTATGCATGTCAAACAAGCCCACCTCCACAATGACTTGTTTTCAAGGTTCTTTTGAAAGACACAGGGTACCAGTTTTATTGCTTTGGCTGCACAATTACATTTTTTCAGAGGGCTGAAAAACAAGACGGTCCTGAGGGGTTTCTCAGGGGTTGCATGGCAACCACTTGCACTAGCCATTTCCTAGCGGTGTTTTCATTCGGAAAATCTCTCCCTCTGGATCCAGATCCTTGGGGTCTTTCCTAAGTTGACCGGCGAGTCCCGGGAAACGCTTACAGTGGGTGTGTTCTGGTTCGGATGGAAAGCGTCTAACCGTGTTCCTAATCACTGAGAGGGTGGACCGAAGTGGAAAGGTTGCCATGTTGTGTCTTATTGTAATACCGTGTCTTTGTCATGCTAGTTTTTAATGGATGTACATTTACGGGATTGATGTTTTTACTGGAACAAAGACAATCTGCCTGCTTTGGTAGGACAATAGAGTAGTATTCTATTCAATTCTATTCTATGGACAGTGAATAGAATTGACCCTCACAGAGAGATTGACTGTGAGAGTGAGATGCAGGGTTCAGCCACGCACTCCTCCTAGCAGAGCAGCAGCTGTGTCCTCGCTGTTGGAAACACCTTTTTTTCCACAGCGCGTGTATAACAAATAGAGTAGCCTGTCATCGGAACATCCATGTCAAAAGCCTAAGTGCTGTAAATGGTTTGCCAGTAGGCTTTGATCAATCAAACGTTAACCTTCAGAGAGCTCACTGCCACGTCATGCCACACACACACACACACACACACACACACACACACACTCCCAAACCTGCTCGGAGTCTGAACTGCAAAGCACACACTCGCACATACCCACACGTCAACAAACACTTAACTGCACCTGCTTGGAATCTGACTTGCAACACACACACACACACACACACACACAAGCACACAGAGGGTGAAACATTGATATCTCCCCCAGCAGAATGAGATGATTCCTGGGTCTGTGTGTGAGTCTTCGCTGTTGGACAGTTATGCCCTACATGGGGGGGGGGGGGGGGGGGGGGGGGGGGTACAGAGAGAGAGGATGGAGAGAGCAAAGACAGAGAGAAGGAGAGAGATAGAAAGAGGGAATGACAGCGAGAGTTATAGGATAGCTAGAGATAGGGAGAGGATCGAGAGATAGAAAGAGAGAGGGATGGAGAAAGAACACAGGAGAGAGAGACACACTTAGAGAGAAAATGAGAGAGAGGAAAGGAGAGAGAGGGAGAAAAAGAAAGAGAGAAAGCACAGAATGTGACAGAGAGCAGGAGTCCCGTTGACCAGGGTGGAAGAGGCCTGGTTCAGAGGAGCTAGCGAACATGTTAGCCTGATCTCCACTGCAGGGCTAGACCCTGGCCTGGGTCAACCAAGGCAACAACTCATTGAGTGGTATTCCAGCAAACGTAGTTCCTCTATCCAATCACTGCATCAAACCACCTCAAGACGTGGGCCATCTATTGTAACTGTTACGTGGGTGAAATTGCCCTGGCGAAAAACCGAGTGAGCCCTGGAGTGGCTATCAGGACTGTCACTTCGGGGTTCTCTCCAGCGCGAGCCCGCCGCCTTACTATTTGGTTGTCACGGCGTCTCGCTGTGACCTCACGTTGGGTTGCTGTGCGTAGCGGAGTGACTCTGAACCATGGAGATGGAATCAAAATGTGGTCCATCTCTATGAGCAGCCTGCCCTGTTGTCATGACGTCTGACGGTGACTTCACAGGATGGTGTTTCTAGCGGGAACGATGCTGTAAATCCCGCCCTGTTGCCATGGCGTCACCGGGTAACCCCGGGTGTGTTCCATCTCTGTGCCTGTGCCAAGCTGCCAAGGTGCCATGCTGCCCTGTGCCCGCCATGGGGGGTTCATGACTCATTAATCCACATTAGCCTCATCACTACTCGGTTCAAGTGTACCGGCACGGCCTGGTCTGACAGACACACACACGCACACGCACACGCACACACAGACACACACACACACACACACACACACACACACACACACACACACACACACACACACGGGAGGCAGAATGAGGCGGTGAGGAGAGGGACTTGGCTGGCTCGCTGGAGGAAGATCCCTTTCACTCGACAGGGCAGATTGTTGGGGGAGATCACCATCAATAGCTGCAGTGCTAGGGCAGCAAAGGGGGGCGCTTACAGGCCTCCTGCCTGCATGTGTCCCAGTCAGTGAACTGGTAGTGGACGCTATTTTAATATAATATTTGATATATATTAAATATATATATATATATGTAATGTTCTGTTCGAAAACGAGGATGAGAAGGGGAGGAGGATTAAGAGTTCAAGTCCCTTTTGAGAAAAAAGCAAAGCCTTTCAAAATCTGCTTAGCTATTTTCCTTGCAACGTCTCAGACAGAAACCGGTTGTGTGGGTGTGTATGTTTATGTGTTTTTGTGTGTGTGTAGGTGTGTTCATGTGTGTGTGTGTGTGTGTGTGTGTGTGTGTGTGTGTGTGTGTGTGTGTGTATGTTTATGTGTTTTTATGTGTGTGTAGGTGTGTTCATGGGTGTGTGTGTTAGTGTGTGTGTGTGTGTATTCTCTTCTGTGTTGCCAGGTAAATCAATAACTATTCTGTCAGCTTGTTGGGAGCTTGAAGCTGTCGTGTCAACGGATTCCTCTAAATACCTTGAGATAGGCTACCGGAGCGAACAAGTACATACCTGCACACTCAAGATATCTTCCTACGCGACTCACTGTTTGTCTTCCTGGCTTCTGTTGGGAAGAGTGAATTGTACTAAACGAACGTTTGATATCTATGACAAGATTCGGAGTTGCTGCAAAGGAATACCACAAAAAATTGTCCCGTGATTGTGTGTACCACCCCCCCCCCCACCCCCCCACCCCACACACACACACACACACACACACACACACACACACACACACCATCCTGTTTCCGAGAAGTAGTTAGTGATCGTTTTGTTTTCGGCAAATGCCAGATCGTATGAGAAGACTTTTACTAACAGCTTATACTGTGGTGCAAGCAGAGCAAAGCAGAGGATTAAACAGATGTGTGTGTGAGGGTTTAGGCGGGTGTGGAAGAGTGTGTGTGTGTGTATGTGTATGTGAGCAGCAAGGTGAGCGGATGCTAACTGCCTGAAGCCATTGGGGAAAGTCTGGGATAGAAAAGGGATTCTGTGTTCATCATGGGCTCAGGATGATAATCAACTGGCCGGGAGAAAAAGAATCCATTTGAATTGTTCACTGGATGGAAAGGCGCAGAGACAATCTGTAGAAAATGGCCGTCCACGTTGGAGGAAGGAGAAGGAGGCTCTTTCTGGTCCCCATGCTCTCATCATCTCCATGCTATTGTCTCCATATAGACGCACAACTCTCTCTGCTCTAGCACACACACGCACACGCTCTCACAGACACACACGCACGCACATACACGCACACGCTCACAGACACTCACTCTCTCTCTCACACACACACACACGCTCTCGCTCACGCTCACACAGACACACACACACACACACACTCTTCCTGCCTTTCCTTTCTCTCACACTCATTCTTCTCACTACCTCAAACACACACACACACACACACACACATACTCATTACCCCCCCCCCTCTCTCTCTCTCTCTCTCTCTCACACACACACACACACATACTCTTTCTCACTGTCCAGCAATTGACCCCCTGCCACGCCACATCCCTGTAGAGAGGAGGCTTCTCTGAGGAGTTTTTCCTGTTTCATCTCACTCTCTCTTCATCATTCTCTCCATTATTTTCCTCTCCTCCTCTTGCTCCTCTTTTCATCTTTCCCTTCTCTCTGAATTCTCTGTACTTCCCCCTTTGACACATTCCTTCCTATATCTTTGACCTCTATCTCTTTTTCCATTCTTTGCCTTCCATTCCTCAAGTCATTTTCTTCCATCTTCCATCTTTTCCCCTACACTGGGCGCACACACACACACACACACACACACACACACAGGCCCAGATTTCTACAAACATCATTGTGTCATAAATTAACCTTTTGTGGAGCGATGGCGGGTATTTATCAGTACAAAAACCTGACGTGATTGGCTAGTGTTGCAACACCAATGGCACGGCAGGTGTGCTAAGAGGCTGATTGGCTGGGAGACTTAGAGGCTGGGAGGCTTTGAGTTTGACTATAGCTTATGTGGGCAGGGGCCTGTGCAGTGTGTGTACGTCCATCTCCTGCACATTACCACACGGTAACACACTACATGCCTGTAGGCATGGCAACCAAGGCTGCCGATGGGGATCCATCCCAGCTCAGACAGGCTCTTTCAGCTTCGGTACTCTCCAGGCTGGGAATACGCCGAACCGCCTCCGGCAGTTATTTTCCTAAATCTACGGTATCAACGGAACAGAAACATCTTTCTCTGTAAAGCAGCAGATTTCTGTTGCTACACGTCTTCTAACGGACATGAGGATTAATCTTCAATAATTGTTTTGTGCTTACATATCAGGGAGTAAAGCACTGCATTATTTGGACAAGAGGGTGATATAACAGACACAAACACACATACACGCACACACACCCACACACACACATATATATATACAGACAAATCATACTATAACCCAGTGTTTTGCAGAGCAAAGGAAAAGAGTGTTGGTGTCATTATAGTCCGATCATGAGCTCAGAGCTATAACAAACTATTACATAGCAACAGAAAACAACCGCAGCAACAGAAACAACAAATGGACAACAACAATAAGCAAACAACAATAACAGCAGCAGAAACAACAACAAGTCAACAACAACAACAAGAACAGCAGCAGAAACAACAACAACAAAAAATCAACAACAGCGGCAGAAACCATAACGACAACCAATCAACAGCAACGGCAGCCAAAACAACAACACCCACAACAAAAACGACAGCAACAGCAAAAACGACAGCAACAGCAGCAGGAGCGTGGCCGGAGCTAGACAGAGAGCCATACAGGAAGCGGCAGACGCTTTAACCAGACGACGACTTGAAAGTGGGCACACATCACAGACTGTCATCAAAGCTCACATCCCTGTCCGCTCGCAGCCAATCACTGCCCGGATCGTTTAGAGTCAACCCCCCCCCCCCCCCCCCCCCCCCCGCCCGCCCCTCTCACTGTCCCCCTGACTAACGAGGGTCGCATAATTAGCCCCTGCGCACGGAGGGGGGGGGTTGTTGTGACCTTGGCGTTGACGGAGGGCGACGCCCGCTGACGCGTTACCATGGTTATCAAACACGCGCATGGCGCGCGTTCCAGCGCGGCCTCGTCCCCCCCGTGAGATCTGTCTGCCTGACGAGACGGATGAGCCTCGGCCAAGGCCAGGACGCAGCACCCCCCACGGTAGTTGCCGATGTAATTACCGCAAGAAGAAACAAACACCCACAAAAACAAAACATCGGAATCCCTGAGTCGTGCGATAAACCCCGCCGAGCTGATTCGATTGCCGACGCTTTTACAGCACAGAGGGGGGGGGGCTCTCCGCGCAAAGGTTAGGCACACCTATAATTACGCTCGCGTCCTTGAATGTAGGTGCTGCTTGCTGAATGGATAGTCCGTGGATGACTATAAGGGCCGGGATGTAAGCAAGTAAGCATGTGCACCGACTGAGTGAGTCGCCAAAAATTCCAGCTGCTTTGCTTCTCCTCCAAGGAGTGTGTTGGACCTCCTATGAATCCCCAATTAGTCTGTCAACTACGAATCTTTGCCAAGTTTTGTATTTGCGACGGTAAATATATACAGTATTTAAAGAAACGAGAGAGCCCTTGAACAACATCTTTTTTAATGAGGCTACCAACAAACAAAAGAATCATGTCCGCCTGTCTTGCTGATGGATAGGACGGCAAGGTGTGTGTGCGCTCCGGAGCAGCCTAGCGTTTGGCTGTCAGTGTGAAAGTGTATCCAGAGAGGGTCTGCCTGGCGCTGTGTGACATGACAGTTCCCGTGTCGCTACGCCTGCTTCCTCATCTTGTAACAAGCAGCTGTGACTGAGGAACGCCAAGTCATCCTGTTAAAAGGAATAGTTCACTATCTTGGATGTTTAACCTTATTTCTATGTCTGCCAGATTTGTCCTAACTCACCCGGGTCGTTTTTTACAGAATAAAAATGTGATTGGCTGAGATATTAATGGTATTGCCATCAGTGCTTTCTTAACTAAATTAGAGCGGTCCGGCTGGATTGGGTTAATTCCCTTTTTCCGTTTAGTTTGCACGCTGACCATTTCACTTGAAACCTATGGGGATAATTTAGCGCAAGGGTTCTTGAGTTGGTAGTAATTCACACCAAAATATGCCCCATTGGTTAAGCATCTGCCATACCGAACTCTTCTTTTAAGAAGCAAAGCCATGACTAAACATCACATGAAATTAAACATAAAAACGTTTCCTCGAGAACAAACACCCGTTTCTAGGAAAATGACCTCCCAACATATGTATAAACATAAACAATCCCACATTACATAATAGAACAATTGGGATCTTTTACCCCCAAAATGGAGCCTCAATGCTCCATCATAAGTTAGCAGGAGAGAAGGTGTGGGTGAGGTCTGTATCAAACCCACCTAGCTATCCCAGCATGCACCTCGGGGGGGTTTGTGAAGCAGGCCATTAGCCAATACAAATGGCTTCTTCCAGCTAGGACAACACGCCTGTTTCTTTCCTTCTCCCCCCCCCCCCCCCCCTCTCTCTCTCTCTCTACTCCTGCCCAACCCTATCCCCCTGTTCTCGCCCTTCCTTCCCAGCCCGTTTCTCT
>CM030172.1:51512115-51514615 GCA_017639675.1 Aplochiton taeniatus
TTTTTGCCTCATATTATTTAATTATGCGTTCTACAAGTTACTCCATGTACTCCACGATCGGTGATTGGCCGACCAGTCTCATATTTCCAAAATGAAAATTGTAATCGGTCGATCGATAGAATCAACTCGTTACCACGTCTGTTTGACGAGAAGGCCGTCGGCGAGCAACACACAGCGGAGTGTTCCAGAACACTGTCTAAGGCCTCAAGACAAAGCTCTCTGTGTTCCAGAACACTGTCTAAGGCCTCAAGACAAAGCTCTCTGTGTTCCAGAACACTGTCTAAGGCCTCAAGACAAAGCTCTCTGTGTTCCAGAACACTGTCTAAGGCCTCAAGACAAAGCTCTCTGTGTTCCAGAACACTGTCTAAGGCCTCAAGACAAAGCTCTCTGTGTTCCAGAACACTGTCTAAGGCCTCAAGACAAAGCTCTCTGTGTTCCAGAACACTGTCTAAGGCCTCAAGACAAAGCTCTCTGTGTTTCAGGACATCGTCAAAGGCCTCAAGACAAAGCTCTCTGTGTTCCAGAACACTGTCTAAGGCCTCAAGACAAAGCTCTCTGTGTTCCAGAACACTGTCTAAGGCCTCAAGACAAAGCTCTCTGTGTTCCAGAACACTGTCTAAGGCCTCAAGACAAAGCTCTCTGTGTTCCAGAACACTGTCTAAGGCCTCAAGACAAAGCTCTCTGTGTTCCAGAACACTGTCTAAGGCCTCAAGACAAAGCTCTCTGTGTTCCAGAACACTGTCTAAGGCCTCAAGACAAAGCTCTCTGTGTTTCAGGACATCGTCAAAGGCCTCAAGACAAAGCTCTGCTCTTTCAGGACATCATCTTTGGCCTCGGGAAGAAGCTCTCTGCTCTTTCAGGACATCATCCTAGGCCTCAGGAAGAAGCTCTTTGTGTTTCAGGACACCGTCTAACGCCTCAAGACGAATCTCTGCTCTTTCAGGACATCATCTTAGGCCTCAGGAGCAAGCTCTCTGTGTTTCAGGACATCATCCTAGGCCTCAGGAGGAAGCTCTTTGTGTTTCAGGACATCATCCTAGGCCTCAGGAGGAAGCTCTCTCTGTGTTTCAGGACACCGTCTAACGCCTCAGGAGGAAGCTCTTTGTGTTTCAGGACATCATCCTAGGCCTCAGGAGGAAGCTCTCTCTGTGTTTCAGGACACCGTCTAACGCCTCAGGACAATCTGCTCACACTCGTGATTTGACACCAAACCTTTTAGGGAGGTGTTGCTGAGCAACCACTAGTCTAAGCTGGGAAGCACAGAGGCCCTTAATGACTATGTACCACCATGAAGGTTCAACCACCTCACGTATGTCTACATATATTTACATCTTTTCATTTGTTTTGACTTCTTTTAATTGTCTTTGCCTTGTAAAGTGTCCTTGGGTTCTTAGAATGGCGCTCTTAAACTAAAGCTATTATTATTGTTATTATTATGTTGCCCCCTCATCACAGCCATGTTGGAAATGCCATTACAAGGTGCATTAGCATGCAACTAAGAAATACACACACACACACACACACACACACACACACACACACACACACACACACACACACACATATGCTTAAACAGACCACGCATCTCAGCCATGTCAAAAATGTTATTACAAGGTGCATTAGCAAGCAACTAACACACACACACACACAAGCACTTAAACAGACCACGGATCACAGCCACACACACACACACACACACACACACACACACACACACACAACCACACAGCTACTCATACACAGAAATACACAAATCTGCATGTGCACATACATACACTCACTCTCCTTTACTTTTGAATTACTGTGAGGTGTTGGTGTGCTGCGTGCTTTTTCTACCCTCCTTCTGAAAGGAGGCTGTTGAGAGCATACACCCCATCAGCTGTGCCGTAACCCCCACCACACACACACACACACACACCTCCTCCTCCTCTCGTCACCAGCAACACACACATTCTTTCCACTTCAGCAACGTGTGTTTTCTTTGGCGAGCCCTACTCTCCACTCTCAAGGGCAGCTGATAGAAACAGGGGAACAAACTCGTCTTCAAAAAGGAAGGAACAACCTGTATACATGCCAGAGTATTATACAAACAGTTTTTTTTAACACTGTAATATAATATATTTTATATTATAATATAATATTATCTAATGATGTTACTAATAGTATACAGAATGAGCACACTGCCCTGAACAGCCATTTGGGAACATACATTCTATGACTTTATGATGTTATCAATAAGGAGGTATCAGTAGTCAGCATCAATAGAGGAATCATTAGTCTAAATGTTAAGAGTTTTCAAGATTAGCCTATATTGCACTAGAATAGGATGTATTGGACTGGACTGGACTATGCCAGACTGGACTGCGCTAGAATAGGATGTACTGGACTGGAATAGGATGTATTGGACTGGAATAGGATGTACTGGACTGAAATAGGATGTATTGGACTGGAATAGGATGTACTAGACTGGACTATGCTGAACTGGACTGGACTAGAATAG
>CM030172.1:51519615-51527115 GCA_017639675.1 Aplochiton taeniatus
TTAAAACATCAAAACGTTATTTTTGTTTGTTTACACACACAGGAAACGAAAGGGGAATGATTTAGAGGTAGCACAGAGAAACATGAGTGAGGAATCTCTAGCAGAACTGACTGTGTGACTGTGTTCAAATTCTACGAAGGCGTAAACCGCAACCTTTTTTTCTTTCACAGTTTGGTTATTCTCTATATTGATTTTTACTGGGAAGGTCAGGGAACAGAGACATGCAAATGAAGTATTTAAACAAATTCAAAGATATCCTCTTGAAGTTCAAGCTGACCTCCTGGGAGCCTGGTCTAGCCAGCTAGACCAGAGAGGAACCATGGAGTCTGTATAGTGGTTTCCTTCTGTCTGCTTTATAAGAGCACATCTCAACCCTCTAGACTGCATGGAGGTGGATCCCACTTCTAAAATCTTTGTAATCTCAGACTGTAGCACAAGTAGAATCGGTCCCATGTACAATCACAATATTGTGATTATATTACTGTCTATTGATTATTGATTGGTTGAAGATAGTTCTGGCTATTAAGATGATTGATCCACTTTTGTATATACATACAGTGCAGTGAACCAGAGCGATACCAAAAATCTATTTAATACCATCAGAATCAGAGAACAACTGCTAAACACAACTATTCAAAATGTAAAAAAAGAATCTTTTTTTCTTTTTACTAGTTAGCATTCCATAGTAGTTAAACGTTTTTTTTTTGTTTTTTTTCCTCCAACCTTTATTTAACCAGGAACTGTCCGACTGAGATTAATAATCTCTTTTTCCAGGGAGACCTGGCCAAGACAGGCAGTTGCATAAAAGTTGGAATTGTTCAGGAACGTAACCAAACATCCATTTCACATCATTACTAGTAAATCAATTAACAAGCTGCCATGAAAACACACCCAAGGCCCCTGAGAGGTACCAGCCTGGACATTTCCAGAACTGTCCCTCCCAAAAACCTCTTGGCAGAGGACTGTGTTACATGGAACATATCCCCTCCTATAGTTGAATGAGTCGAGGGCCACAACACTTCTGATTTACGATGGACAATGACATGACATTACGACCGTAAAAGTGGAGGTAGAGGGCCTTCCTGGGGTATCTACCAGAGGATACAGAGGGCTTCACTGGTGGTAAAAGCCAGCGGGACGTGTGCTAGCTGTAATGTCTTCCGGTAATTAAGCCATGCAGTGACATAGTGTTTTACAGGTTATAATGATGCGTACTAAGCTAAGAGTGCTATCGGTTATTTCTACTAGACCAGAGATATGTGTTCTTTATAGGTTATAATGACGCGTACTAAGCTAAGAGTGCTAGCGGTTATTTCTACTAGACCAGAGATATGTGTTCTTTATAGGTTATAATGACGCGTACTAAGCTAAGAGTGCTAGCGGTTATTTCTACTAGACCAGAGATATGTGTTCTTTATAGGTTATAATGACGTGTACTAAGCTAAGAGTGCTAGCGGTTATTTCTACTAGACCAGAGATATGTGTTCTTTATAGATTATAATGACGTGTACTAAGCTAACGGTGCTAGTGGTTATTTATACTAGATCAGTATTATGTGTTCTTTACAGGCTATAATGACATGTGATAAGCTAACAGTGCTAGTGGTTATTTAAACTAAACCAGTATTATGTGTTCTTTACAGGTTCTAATGACGTGTGCTAAGCTAGTGGTTACGTCTACAAGCTGTTATGTTTACAGTTATGACGACGTCTGCCAGCCCAGTGGTGGAGGCTAGTGACTAATCGTCTGGGGAGTCTTAACAATAATAACCTGCTGGCTACAAGGCGGCGGACGGGACAGAGAGAGGGATGACAGATTAGGAGATGGAAAGATGGGAAGGACTGCAATCTCATTGGCTGGCAGGCTGGCTGGCAGATTGGCTGGCTGGATGGATGGATGAATGGCTGGATGGATGGATGGCTGACTGGCTGGCTGGCTGGCTGGCTGGCTGGATGGATGGATGGATGGATGGATGGATGGATGGATGGATGGATGGATGGATGGATTTTGGGACATACCCATGGTTGCTGTGCTGGGTGCAACATTCCATAAGCATGATTCATTACGCAGTCTTTTCTCAAAAGCTGACAGGCTGACATGACAGAGGAGGCTAGGTGAACAAGTGTGTGTGTGTGTGTGTGTGTGTGTGTGTGTGTGTGTGTGTGTGTGTGTGTGTGTGTGTGTGTGTGTGTGTGGGTGGTGTATGTGTGTGTGTGTGTGCATGGAAGGAGGACTCAGCTTACAGTAAGTATGGGTTTGTCCTTGGAATGCTGATGGGAAAATAATTCTGTGTTTATATAAGACATTCACACACACACACACACACACACACACACACACACACAAGCACACGCGCGTGCGCACACCCTCGTGTGTTTAGGTGCTCTCACCATGAATCTCAACCTTTAAATCATGTGATTCACAGTCAGGAATCAGACTGAATCCTCCTGCATTGCAAGGATCCCACTGAGCACATTGCTTTGAGGTTTTCCCCACCCCCCTCCCACAGCTACAGCCCAACTCCTTCATAAGCCCAACATGGATTGATTTGTTACCGTCAAGGCCTTCTTTCTCTGACCTGAATACCATCAAAAGGGTTTCAGCAGACAATAGAAAATGAACTAATCAATAGCCTACTCAGCTCACCGCGATATTACACAACGGCCCTCCCCTCTAAGTGCCCGGTCTCAAACCCAACTCAGTAAAGACTGTTCACCTATTGCACGGAAACAAGAGCACCACAGTGCAGTTTCATTCTAACGTAACAAGAGGACATCAAAGACAATTTCACGGTCCGCCTAAGTCACTGCGGCTACAACACTTCAAAGGGGACGCTACACAAAGAGTCTGAAGGAGAGGCAGATAAAGAGAGCGAACGAGAGAGAGAGAGAGAGAGAGAGAGAGAGAGAGAGAGAGAGAGAGAGAGAGAGAGAGAGAGAGAGAAGGCGATGCAGAGTGACAGAGAGAAAAAGAGAGGAGAGGATACAGGCACCGACACAAAAAAGATGCAAGAGGGTTGGGGGTCGGAGAAGACACACACGCAGAGAAAGAGAAAGAGAGAGAAGGAGAGAAAGAGAGCGAGAAAGACACACACGCAGAGAAAGAGAAAGAGAGAGAAGGAGAGAAAGAGAGAGAAGGAGAGAAAGAGAGCGAGAAAGACACACACGCAGAGAAAGAGAAAGAGAGAGAAGGAGAGAGAAAGAGAGAGAGAGAGACACACACAGGCAGAGACAGAGAGAGAGAGAGAGAGAGAGAGAGAGAAAGACACAGGCACAGAGAGAGCGAGAAAGACACACAGGCAAGAGAGGAGAAAGACACACAGGCAAGAGAGGAGAAAGACACACAGGCACAGAGAGAGCGAGAAAGACACACAGGCAAGAGAGGAGAAAGACACAGGCAAGAGAGGAGAAAGACACACAGGCACAGAGAGAGCGAGAAAGACACACAGGCACAGAGAAAACAGAGAGAGAGGAGGTAAAACCATGGCCAAAGAACGAGGGGGAGAAAGTAGAGGAGAGGAGGAGAGATGACAGACAGGCTGAGGTGGAGAGTATATGTTGGAGCCAGTGCAGCAGAAAGTTAACGGCCTTGTGGCTCGGCTGGCTGGGATGGTGGGCTTATGGCTGGCTGGCTGGCTGGCTGGCTGGCTGGCAGGGGGCCGAGCAGGGCTGGTGGATCACACACCACGCTGGCATGCCAAAGGAGAGGCAGACAGGCAGGGTGGTCTCTGTATCTCTACAACCTCCATCGGCCACCCCCACCCGCACCTGCAGTCCACCTGTATCCCCACCTGCAGCCTCTCGTAGCCTTAGACAGGCATCACTTCAGGAGCCGAACCCACTCTCTCTCTCTCTCTCTCTCTACAATCTGCACCTCCATCGCCTAGCAACTCCCCCACCTGTAGAGCCCCCCCCACCTGCAGCCCCACCTGCAGCCTTAGACAGGCATCCCTTCTGGAGCAGCAACCTGTCTCTCCCTTTACTGCCAAAGAGCTGGCACACAAACGCTGAGGTCTCGACATCTACACTACCGCTGGGTGCATGACAACAGCAGGAGGAGATATATAGCATCCTTCATCTTTCTCCTCCTCCTCCTCCTCCTCCTCCTCCTCCTCCTCCTCCTCCTCCTCCTCCTCATCTCAGGTGCTGACAGGTTGACAACAGAAAATTGTGTTTGCCATCGAGGAAGAGGGGTTAATAATTGGGTACGTATGAAAACACGCACAGTGAGTGTGTGTTTGTGTGTGTGTGTGTGTGTGTGTTTGTGTGTGTGTTTGTGTGTGTGTTTGTGTGTGTGTTTGAGTGTGTGTTTGTGTGTGTGTTTGTGTGTGTGTTTGTGTGTGTGTTTGTGTGTGTGTTTGAGTGTGTGTTTGTGTGTGTGTTTGTGTGTGTGTTTGTGGAGTGTTTTCATAGCACGTCTTTGACTATATCCAGACAGCTGGTGAATATTCATAAGGCGTTGTGCGGCTAGGTGGCACTAAGACACCCTCCAAGTTAATGAGATCAACCCTCACAAGAAAGACCCAGGGCATGTGTACAAGCTGACAGTGAAGCCCACTACCAGGCTAACGATCAGACTCAGAAACATGGATTTGACCACCAAAAGGTGGTACCAGTGTAATTAGGAAAGAGAAAGTACAATAAGAGGTAGAGAGAGAGAGAGAGAGAGAGAGAGAGAGAGAGAGAGAGAGAGAGAGAGAGAGAGAGAGAGAGAGAGAGAGAGAGAGAGAGAGAGAGAGAGAGAGAGAGAGAGAGAGAGAGAGAGAGAGAGAGAGAGAGAGAGAGAGAGACAGAGGGACAGAAATTAGAATATTTACTTTTTGAACCCTCTACAACAAGACTTCCACCTTATTCAGAGCTCAGTCAACCGTGAACAATGCGTGCATTCACACACAAACACACACTGACACACATGCCCACTGACACACACACACACACACACACACACACACACACACACAGCTCCCCGTGGTAAACAGACCCTCGGAGGTAGCGTCCCACGCGCCAGTGAGAGTCTCCCCACAGCGGGCACGGCACGGTATGGCATGGCTCAGCATGGCACAGCATGGCATGGCTCAGCATGGCACGGTGCTGTAACAGACGGCGCTGCTTCACAGTGTACAGCCTAGCGGTCGGCCAATCTGCCTCTCTTGCATATGAACATATGAACATATGAACATATGAACACATCAACGCTGAGGAGCAGATGGCAACAGCGGCCTGCTAAGGGTCTGCTGCTGCCTTCATCGTTAATGGTGTGGGTTGGAAGGTAAGGACACGTGTGTGATCGTATGGACACTGATGTAGTTATACGCCCTGGGACCCCCCTACACACACACACAAACACACACGCCCTGGGTACCCCCCTTCAACCCCCCACAGACACCCCCCCCCCCCAAGTCCACACACACACACAAACACACACACACACACACACGCCCTGGGTACCCCCACTCAACCCCCCACAGACCCCTCCAAGCCCACACCCACACACTCACACACACACACACACACACACACACCCTGCGCCTCCCAACACACACACACACACACACACACACACACACACACAAAGTAGAAAGTCTCCGTGGCATAATTGGAGCCGTACCTCATCGACCGTGGCCCGCTCCGTATTTCACAGCCAGGAGACCGTAAAGCCCAGGGCAGGTTGATGGTTCTATCCCCTTCACTTTACCCCCCCCCCCCCATAATGTCTCGCCGCTACGCTCCGGCCGCTTTGTAAAGAACGCGCCGCTCGAATAAATATAGATTTCTGTTCCTCTGCGAGAGGGCTGATGGCCGTGGTGGACGAGGTGGGGCCATGACCACGGCTCTACAGTAGAAACACAACCGTTTAAAAGCAGGGAAGTGGTTGTTTGACCTCTGGCCTGTGAGGTCAAAGGTTAAAGCCATGAGAAAGGTAGGGGGTTAGTTGTTGTTATTACTGCTCGCTGATGGTCACAGCAGGACCCCATCAATCTAACCTGCGGGAGATAAAGAGAGCAGAAAGGCTAGCGATAGGGCTACAGTCCAGAGACTGCTCCACTCACAAAGGCTAGGGAATCTATATACAGGCTTTCTCTACGAACTTTTGGTAGCAGGTATAATATGGCCGTTACAGAGTATTCTGGTGTGGCAATGAATAAGGCTGAAAAACAATAGCGTTTTTTCCTTTTGTTATTGAAATTTTCATTTGGAACTTTGTACATTATGCTAATGTTACAGTGAGAGCATCATGTTGCTCTGGGCTTGAAATGAATGTAAGAGCTCCTTTTTAAGTTCAATGAATAATGACATAGAGAGAGAGAGAGAGAGAGAGAGAGAGAGAGAGAGAGAGAGAGAGAGAGAGAGAGAGAGAGAGAGAGAGAGAGAGAGAGAGAGACAGACAGACAGAGAGACAGGGAGACAGAGAAAAAGAGAGACAGAGAGACAGAGACAGAGAGACAGAGAGAGAGGCAGAGAGAGAGAGAGAGAGAGAGAGAGAGAGAGAGAGAGAGAGAGAGAGAGAGAGAGAGAGAGAGAGAGGGAACGTCAGAAGAGCGGATGAAAAGAGAGAGCATTGTCTGTCCCAACAATCGGCCGCTCAAACTGTCGCCCTCCTCCGGTTTCCCGCCCAGCGACTCCACCAACTGCCAGCCTAATTCAAAAGGAACCCCCCGCCGTGCGGAGGAGTCCCCGAGCCCGCCGCTCCGGTATTAAAAGGATCCCTGTCCTTACCGTCGGAGCTACCCAGAGGATCCGGCCTACGCGTGATCTCCGCCCCGGCGGGAAACAACGTGTTGACGCGGTAATGGAACACGGAACCCCCCCCCCCCCCCCCGCCGCCCACCCGCCCGCCCGCCCGCCCGCCCGCCCCACTCTCTCTGCAGTCCATTATTTCCTGGTTATCGGAGAAAACATCTGCGAATTAAGGGATTATGACTCCCCGCCCAAAGACAGCAGTCTGACAGCGACAGGAGAGAGAGAGGGATAGCTATCGCCGAGATCCTATCGGGGGGGGGGGGAATTACCACCCTCACGCTACGCTGCTGGCTATAAGGCCCCGATGAGATAGATAAGCGATATTTTCGTCTCCCCGGCGGTTTAGAGTGAGTCGCTATAGTGTGAGAGTTTGTGGTTTATGTAACGGAGGCCAGGGGGCTGGAGTGGGAGAGGCAGGACCCTCTCTGGGGCACGCAGGCTGTCCTCCAGCCTGGACGAGAGGGCTCCAGGGATCATCCGGAATCACAGTTATTTTTCTGAGAGGAAAGGGGAGGGGGGGGGGGGGGGGGTGTTCACAGGAAGAGCTTCACGCGGGGAGTAAATACACTTTTTGGGGGGTGTTTGTGCGTACGTGAGTGTGTGTGTGTAGTACGTGTCTGTGTGTGTGTGTGTGTGTGTGTGTGAGTCTCTGTTCCGCTGTGTGCGAGTGGAAAAGCCTTCCTGAAGTGTGACTGATCAAACGCCCCCGTTGTGTAAACGCCTCCTGGCTGTGTCCGTCTGTTCGCTAGCTGAGCCACTC
>CM030172.1:51542115-51554615 GCA_017639675.1 Aplochiton taeniatus
AGGCTGGTGGGCTGGCCTCTCTCTCCTGGTCTCCTCGGCAGAGGCAGTGCCTTGTTTAAAAGGCTGGTGGGCTGGCCTCTCTCTCGTGGTCTCCTCGACAGAGGCAGTGCCTTGTTTAAAAGGCTGGTGGGCTGGTCTCTCTCTCCTGGTCTCCTCGACAGAGGCAGTGCCTTGTTTAAAAGGCTGGTGGGCTGGCCTCTCTCTCCTGGTCTCCTCGGCAGAGGCAGTGCCTTGTTTAAAAGGCTGGTGGGCTGGCCTCTCTCTCCTGGTCTCCTCGGCAGAGGCAGTGCCTTGTTTAAAAGGCTGGTGGGCTGGCCTCTCTCTCCTGGTCTCCTCGGCAACACGTTACGTCAACAGCGTTGCCGCTCATTCCCGTGCTTCCTCGCCGCCTAAGCGAGGCCGTGTAACAGAAGTGTGCGTGCTTTCCCCCACGGCTTCGCCTACTCTCCTGCTCCGCTGACCCAGGGGCCCGGCTCTGTCGGCCCTGCAGTGGGTCAGGGCCGAGGAGAGGCTCCAGGGGGACAATCACAGCAGATAAGAAGAGGCGGTGGCGGTAAAGCTCGGCTCTCGTTAAAGCCTCCTCTCTCTCCCTCCCTCTCTCTCTCTCTCTCTCTCTCTCTCTCTCTCCCACCCCCTCTCTCTCTCTCTCTCTCTCTCTCTCTCTCTCTCTCTCTCTCTCTCTCTCTCTCTCTCTCTCTCTCTCTCTCTCTCTCTCTCTATCTGTCTCTATCTCTCTCCCCCCCCTCTCTCTCTCGCTCTCTCTCTCTCTCTCTCTCTCTCTTTCTCTCTCTCACTCTCTCCCCCCCCTCTCGCTCTCTCTCTCTCTCTCTCTCTCTCTCTCTCTCTCTCTCACTCTCTCCCCCCCTCTCTCTCTCTCTCTCTCTCTCTCTCTCTCTCTCTCTCTCTCTCTCTCTCTCTCTCTCTCTCTCTCTCTTCGTCTCTCTTCCACCTTCCCATTAGGTAGCTAATGATCTCTGGGCCTGGAAAATGTCTAATTGCACTGTAATGATCACCGGTGGGCGTCTCAAATCCTCCGCGTTCTGTGTCCGGATAAAAGCTGTGTCGCTCAGGCGTAATCTGGAGAGGTGTCGACGATTCCCCAGATATATATACATCCGGCCCCTCGGCAATTAGGTGAATTGGTGGCTTCATTGGTCGATGGAGTTGGCTTGTTAAAACATGGGGCCTTAGATAGCGAGTTCTCTGTGAGGTGAAGGCTTCAAGGAGGAGGTGTATTTTTTTTTTTAAATGGCGGCTTTGTGAAGCTGTTGAAAAGTAAAAAGTGGAGCCTGCACACTAACTCGAAGGTACATCATTTTACACCCAGGGACACCCAGGGACCTTCTGAGGAAGGCACTGGAGGGAGAGGATATCAACTTCTTCGACCTGAAAGTGCTGCACCAGCGTCGCCATGGCGTTTGCCGCCCTTTCCAGCTTGTCGTGTTGTCTCCTTTGGCTTTCACTTAACGGAATGGCAGTCAGGAGTCCAGCACAGGCGATGACCGAAAGTCCGCTTTCGATCTTCAACGAGGTGGTTGAACTTGTTCAGAACGTTGTGTAAGGGCTTGAATGATCCACATTCTTCAAACTAATACGCGTTTTCAAAAGGGCAACATTTGTGAGTTCGCGAAATGATCAAGCGTCCTCTGTACGCTCCTCCGGGCCACATGCTGAGGGCCAGTTATGGAGAGAAACCAAGGGGATGGCGTGGATCGGCCGCGGTTCTGAACCCTCCAGACGGAGGCAGCCGCAGCTGCCAGAGAGGAGAGGCCGTGGGGGCGATGGCGCCGTCACTGGCGTCTGGAGGACTCGTAATGGAACTGCGCCGTGGCGGGATGGAAAGCACTCGTCGGAGGCTAACCACGGAAACGCGACGGCGAAGTGCCAGCCAGCTGAAAATTAAAATGCGTTGTTCAAATATTGTGACGGTAAATATCACCAGCGCTGGTGTTTGCAGGAGAACTACAGGGACAAGGGGATGCTGTTCAAAGAAACAGACCTTCCCCTACAAACCCCCCCCCCACCCCACCCCCCACCCCCCCATACCCCCCCCCCCCCTCCCCCCTCCCCCCTCCCCACTCCCCACTCCCCTGTCCTCCCCCGCAGCAGAAGTAATGTATCACAGGCTGAATGAAGCATTCAACACACACGGCTGGTTCTTTGTAGAAGGACGTTGGCTGGAACGCAGGATGACAATGAATGATAAGTGGAGTGGAAGGGAACCTGGAGGCCCAGGTCAGGGTGGAGCTATCTTGTTCAGACACATGTATTGCTTCTCCTGAGACAGCCTGACGATGAAATTGCACACACACACACACACACACACAGCATATGGTCTCAATAAAAACATTAAGGATGTAGACAGCAATCACAGCACTACAAATAGCACTCTGCCACAATGGCCAGCCCCACGCGAGCAGGTAATTTCAACAGAGACGAGTTGGCCCGCATGGTCACCTGTTGACCCTCGGCCCTGGACGTGCGTCCGCACAATGGCCTTTCCGTGGAGTCGCTCTGACTTCTGGCACGCAGACCACGCCTAATTCATGGACGGATAATTGTTACGGTCTAGCTAGGGAGTCTGTTATGAAGAGCATAACCTCTGCTTTTCCCCCTGGGACTGAAAAGAACGTCACACCTAAGGGATGGCCTCTCCGTGTACCAAACCAACGACCTATCACAGCCGTCTGTCAGCAGATACACTCCGGCTGATGGAACGCTTCTATTTTGGGGAGAAAGTGTGTTAGAGCGGGGAAAGTGTGTTAGAGCGGGCAAAGTGTATTTCCGTCCTTCATGTTCATTTTTGTCGGTCGGTTGACATGGCTGTTTAAAGGCCTCGGCCGGGGCCATTTCCTGTGTGAGTCCAGGGCTCTGTCTAACGGACAGCTTCAGCCGCTCACAGACGCTCTCCGTGAGGGAACGAGTTTCAACAAAATGGCCGCCTGGTTGACTTTCTGGCCGGCTGGCTGGAGAGCTCGCTGAAGGGCTGAATTGTTCGTCGTCGGGTTAGACGACGGGTTGGCCGGCTGGAAAAAAAAAGAGCCCTGCTCTAAAAACAGACGAGTTCCGTGTGTTTTAAAGGAGGTCAAGCAGAGCCCTCCCCACCCTGTCTGTATCCATCCGCTTTGCAATGAAACTAAAAAGTCAAAATCTCCAGTGACACAGACGTGAGTGAAGGTGGTCAGGTGGCCACCGTGGCTGAGTATTCACAGCATGATTAAATGCCCCCCCCAAAAAATAGAAAGTCTCGACATCGCCTTCATTTTACCCCCTTTAGATCGACAGGAGATGAATGATGCTGTCCGAGCGTGGGGTGTCTGTTTCCAAAGAGAGACATGATAACGTTTCCTCGTTCATCCTGAGTCTGTCATGATGACCTTGAAGCTCAGTTACCTCAGCGTGTCTGTTGGTAATAGCACCCTCAGTCGACGTACCACGTCTACAAAAGACCCCGTCAACTTCAAAAGACAAGGTCATATCCCAGAATGTTGTAAACAGCCCAAAGGAATGAGATAAAGAAAGATATTTCAATTAGAACACAATGGTCCTCATGGAATCCATAATATTCACCTAATGATTAATGAAATGGTGTCGTGCTAAATTGAAAAAAGAGCTTGATTGAATTTCAAGACTATTGTAGTGCATAAAAAAAAAAGATATTTATGATGAGGAAAAAAATACAAGGTCAGTGCAGAGGAGCTCTGCTAATCTTTCAAAAAATCTATCATCATAAAAATGACACTTCCTTTAAAAGGCCGAATTCACTCTCTCACTCTCTCTCTCTCTCTCTCTCTCTCTCTCTCTCTCTCTCTCTCTCTCTCTCTCTCTCTCTCTCTCTCTCTCTCTCTCTCTCTCGCTCAATATCAAGAAATTGACTCTATGAATTGGGTTGGATGCCTTAGCGTAGACATCAGTAATGCTACCACACACACACACACACACACACACACACACGCGCGCACGTGTGCAGATAGGTGCATTCACTTGACAAAAACACTACCACATACACACACATAAAAACAGGTCGACGCATTCAATTTACATGCACACACACTGACAGATGCATAAACTTTACACAAACGCACACATCACAAACCCACACACACACGCTCACACGAACTGAACACTAATTCACACACTAACACTTTGCATTCACTACGCAAAAACACCCCCACCTGATATGAATGTGAAAATATGTAAATAACTTGAAGCTACAGTACACCGCATTACAGTAAATATGGACTGTGCAGGTGTGGAATTAAGTATTTTCAACATAAATACATATGCAAATGAGAATTTAGTCAAGGAAAAAAAACATGCTGACATTTATATTCTAGCTTGAAGGTTGTCTGCTCGCGGTTTTTTGATGAGTGGCCTCATTGAATGGATTATCCATTATATGATAGAAGCAATTCTCAGATTATTCCGAGGCACGTTTCCCTGGAAACCCCTTCCAAAAAAAGGCAAGAACTTCTAATGACTGCTCCTCCTGGAAAAGTGGAATTTCTTATTTTTTTCTCCTTAATAAATTCACAAGACACGTACATGATTCATATCAAAACCACAACTTCTAAAACATACTGTACGTCTAGAATTAGTACACCACCACATTTTACCACTGGGGAAACGGTTCATTAGTACAGACTCCACTCCGTTCAGCACTGTCCTTAAACACTTCCCCCGTAAGGAGCTGCACCAAAACACTATGTACAGAAATGAATTAATGAAACAGACAATACATTACCCCAGCTGTGCTATAAACATTAAATCCCTACCAGTAAAGGAAGTGTTGTAGAAACAGATCCCCTAGAGTATCTATAAATCACTACCAGTACAGGAAGTGTTGTAGAAACAGACCCAGTATGTATAAATAACTACCAGTACAGTAAGTGTTATAAACAGACTACAGTATCTATAAATAACTACCAGTACAGTAAGTGTTATAAACAGACCCCCTACAGTATCTATAAATCACTACCAGTACAGGAAGTGTTGTAGAAACAGACCCAGTATGTATAAATAACTACCAGTACAGTAAGTGTTATAAACAGACCCCCTACAGTATCTATAAATCACTGTACACTTACTCTAAATGTTATAAACTCTAAATCTTGTGCTGCTCCCATAGTATCAGTGTACGGTTGTGTAAGAGATGTGACAGAACCCCCCCCCCCCCCCCCCACACACACACACACACACACACACTCACTCAGGCTGCAGATAGCATGTCAGTAAGAGGCTATCATCAAAGGGTCTAGTTCCGATAAAACCACAGCGTACAGCCAAAGTGTTGTAGAGACACAGACCCCCTACAGTACATGCCCATAGCCGTACTTTATAAATCACCACCAGTGTAGGGTTGCGTAACACACATAATCCTTTTACAGACACACACACACACACACACACACACACACAGACAGGCTGCAGATTGTATGTGAGAGAGAGCTTATTCAGGATTTAGAGTATTCCTCTGCATAACCCACCAGCTATGTTAATATTGATGAATCCAAATTCCTTCCGATCATGATTGCCATGGATCTCTTTTGGACTGGACTTCAAGGTTCTGGTCTGTCATAGATCACTAAATGATTCGGGGGCAATTTACTGCATGGGGAAAAAAAATCTGCCGCTGTGGAATTTGTGTATAAGCAATATAAGGAACAAACACAAGCAAGAAGCTCATTGGAGGAACAATGCTTTTGGACATAAAGTTCAGTTGACCAATGACAACACAGATCCACTCTCGTGAGCATCCCGTTTCAAAATAAGAGACCTTGACATGATCATACAAAGGCACAAACCTAATCTTTTCCACTTCATCAAAAAGCATGAATAAGAAAAGAACAGCAAGCTCTCATCCAGGCAATCAGATGGTCTCTCCATGAAGCCAGCCAGACGTCAAGTGGAATATGTCCCTCCGAGAAAGCACAAAGAGACAGTTACGAACAGCAGCCAACCGCCTCCAAATAGCACCTGTCTGTCTGTCTGTCTGTCTGTCTGTCTGTCTGTCTGTCTCTGTCTGTCTGTCTGTCTGTCTGTCTGTCTGTCTGTCTGTCTGTCTGTCTGTCTGTCTGTCTGTCTGTCTGTCTGTCTGTCTGTCTGTCTCTATCTGCCTGCCTGCCTGCCTGTTATTTGCTCTAACGTTTTTTCACCAGGTACAAAGCACATGTTGACTAAACATTCCTCAAACGTTGCTCTGACGTTTTTTCACGAGGTATAAAACTAACGTTGACTAAACATTCCTCCAACGTTGCTCTAACGTTTACTCACCAGGTCCAAAACTAACGTTGACTAAACATTCCTCAAACGTTGCCTTGACATTTTTTCACCAGGTACAAAGCTCACGTTGACTAAACATTCCTCCAACGTTGCCATGACGTCATTTCACCAGGTACAAAGCTCACATTGACTAGACATTCCTCCAACGTTGCCATGACGTCATTTCACCAGGTGCAAAGCTCACATTGACTAGACATTCCTCCAACGTTGCCATGACGTCATTTCACCAGGTGCAAAGCTCACGTTGACTAGACATTCCTCCAACGTTGCCATGACGTCATTTCACCAGGTACCAAGCTCACGTTGACTAAACATTCCTCCAACGTTGCCATGACGTCATTTCACCAGGTACAAAGCTCACGTTGACTAAACATTCCTCCAACGTTGCCATGATGTCAGTTCTCCTCTCTCTGGTAAACCTTTCATCAACATGTCGGTGGTCCCATGCTTCATGAATCATAATTTCGCACTTCGCAGATGAATACTGCTACAGTTCTGCTACTGTGTGTGTGTGTGTGTGTGTGTGTGTGTGTGTGTGTGTGTCTGTGAATGTGTGTGTGAGTCTGTGTATGTGTGTATCTTTTTCTGTGGTGATGCAGATGTCAACAAAACATCCAAAGACCACTGGCCTCCTGAGATTTAGCTGGTGAGCGTCAAACCTCCCTCCTGCCTCAGGCGAGAAAGTTATGTCCCCAAATAAACTCAAAGGAAGTTCATCCGCAAACAAAGTTCCATCCGAAAATGTTCACGTGTCGTTTTAGCAGAGAATTTTGTACAAAAATAAATAATAATAATCATAAAAAGAGATGACCACCTTTCTCTTCAAAGTCTCAATTTGCTGTCACAGCTCTTCTTCTGCTTCTTCCCTCTATTGGCTAAAGTCACTTTCCGTCGCTGTTGCCTCACTTTCAACAAAGTCAAGATGAAAGACAAAGACAGAGGAAGGGGTGTGGGGAAGAAGAACAGAATGGAATCTCAACGATATTCTTACACACACACACACACGCACAGGCACAGGCACGCAGTCTCGCACACGTGTACACTCATGAACACACACACACACACACATAAGCACGCAGTCTCGCACACGTGTACACTCATAAACACACACACAAACACACATGCAGGCACGCAATCTCGCACACGTGCACACTCATAAACACACACACAAACACACACACACACACACACACACACACACATACACAGCAGCTACCCGTCTTGAATGTGGAACCAAACCCCCACTCAGCTTTGGTTGTCCCTGTGGAGCGTGTACTGTAGTATGAATAACGCATGGCAGACCCCTCATCAATATGAATGGAACCAGGCTGGGAACAATATCGCACAGAGGATATGGAAGTATGATACTGTATTTAGTAAGTATAGATCATACTGCACAGAGGATATGGAAGTAGAGGTTATACTGCACAGAGGATATGGAAGTAGAGGTTATACTGCACAGAGGATATGGAAGTACAGGTTATACTGCACAGAGGATATTGAAGTACAGGTTATACTGCACAGAGGATATTGAAGTACAGGTTATCCTGCACAGAGGATATGGAAGTAGAGGTTATACTGCACAGAGGATATGGAAGTACAGGTTATACTGCACAGAGGATATTGAAGTACAGGTTATACTGCACAGAGGATATTGAAGTACAGGTTATCCTGCACAGAGGATATGGAAGTACAGGTTATACTGTACAGAGGATATTGAAGTACAGTTCATACTGCACAGAGGATATGGAAGTACAGGTTATACTGCACAGAGGATATGGAAGTATGATATTTAGTTAGTACAGATCATACTCCACAGAGGATATGGAAGTACAGGTTATACTGCACAGAGGATATGGAAGTACAGGTTATACTGCACAGAGGACATTGAAGTACAGGTTATACTGCACAGAGCATATTGAAGTATGATATTTAAGTATATTGCACAGAGGATTTTGAAGTATGATATTTAGTAAGTACAGTTCATACTGCACAGAGGATATTGAAGTACAGGTCATACTGCACAGAGGATATTGAAGTACAGTTCATACTGCACAGAGGATATGGAAGTATGATATTTAGTTAGTACAGATCATACTCCACAGACGATATGGAAGTACAGGTTATACTGCACAGAGGATATTGAAGTACAGGTTATACTGCACAGAGGATATGGAAGTACAGCTGCTGAGTACTGTTGCCTGGAACTAGTTTTAGAGGGACAACTAAACGTGGACAACATCATAAAAGGGGGAATGTGACAACAACAAAAAAAATCCTCCTTCATGGATACAGTGGTAGGGGAAACAAAAGCCAGACTGTTTGCCAAGCACATTTTTCATATTCTTGACTATCTCTAACATAATGCCATTTGAAAACCAAATGATAAAACTTTTACTCTCCTGTATGTCAAAGATGAAGGGAGCCTTAACCCGGAGCGTGTTTTATCATGACTACATGATGTTTCGTTACAACACTATCTGGTTAAACGCTCTACGCTCTCTAGGTTACAGGGAGTTCATAAATCTAAACCACCGCGGTGTGCCTCCGGCTGTCAATCAGTCAAGCTGGCTCGGCCCTGAGCGTGTGGGCTGACAAAGTCACAGCTAGACTGCAAACCACACCGTCTGTGTCACCAGAGCCCCAGGGGCCAACCAGGGGTCGTCCAGGGTCACACTGGGGCCAGACTGAACCCCCCCTGTCCTCCCTTCTCGGCCCATCCAGGGCCCGGGGGGCGTGGGGGGTTGGCGCCCCCCCACCCTGAGAAGGACACCGTGAGGTGAACCCCCCCCCCCCCCCACACACACACACCACCACCCTCTCTCAACTACATCCACAGCTACAGCATGAAGGAAAAACGAAGAACACAGACCCTGAACTACCCATCTCTTTCTAAAGAGGGGGTAGCAGGATGGCCATGGAGTTTGACAACACGGGGCCAGATCCACAAATAGTGCTGAAGATTCATATAAAAGAGAAACTCATCATTTCAGTTGAGAAAAAAAACTACTGTTAAAAGAGTGAAGGAAATAGGTGTCTTCCTTCTACCGGATCCGTTTCTACGTGCTGGTCTGTTCTACCCAGATGTGGACCAAAGTGGGCTGGCTCCGAGCAAACACTGACCTGGCCCCAGACAGAGCTATGCACAGAGGGGCCTCGCTGGCTGGCTGGATGAATGCCAAGAGGACGAATACCTTGCTGTCTGTCTGTATGTCTGTCTGTCTGAATATCTGTCTGGATGTCTGTCTGTCTGTATGTCTGTCTGTCTGAATATCTGTCTGTCTGTCTGTCTGTCTGTCTGTCTGTCTGTCTGTCTGTGTCTGTATTTCTGTCTGTCTGTCTGTCTGTCTGTCTGTCTGTCTGTCTGTCTGTCTGTCTGTCTGTCTGTCTGTCTGTCTGTCTGACTGACTGACTGACTGACTGACTGGCTGAGTGACTGCAGGGCTGTCTGAAGGGCTGACTAGTTCACCGTCTTGTTGGATGACTGATTGGCTGGTTGGTTAGCAGCCCTCTAAAAAAGACCAGTTCAGTGTATTTTAACAGAGCCCTCTACATCCTATCTGTATCCATTAATCACAATGGGGCATCAGGACTGCCTCCAGAATACTAATCCTAATAAACACCTTAGACTACATTATAGAACAGAGAATCCAGGCTTTCTCCACTACCTCAGACAGAGAACAGGGAAATGTTTAATTGATTAAAATGATAAAAACCAAAACTGAAGACAGTAAAGCAGGGAAACGAATGCTTCATCCCCTGCCCAGACCGGAGAACAGGTAAACGACACACAGAGCAGAGAATTCACAGCACACACAGCCCCCCCCCACATCTTTCTCTCTTTTATGAGTCTCTATGGTTCTCCGTCACCCCCCCCCACATCGCCAATCTACCCCCTTTTCTCTTTTTCTTCCCCCCATCTTTCTCTTTTATGAGTCTCTATGGTTCTCCTTCACCCCCCCACATCGCCAATCTACGCCCTTTCTCTTTTTCTTCGCCTGTCCATCTCTCTTCTTTCTCTTCACCCCACAATCACCCCTCTTTCTCTTCCTCTTCACCCCACAATCACCCCTCTTCCTCTTTACCCCACAATCACCCCTCTTCCTCTTCCTCTTCACCCCACAATCACCCCTCTTCCTCTTTACCCCACAATCACCCCTCTTCCTCTTTACCCCACAATCACCCCTCTTCCTCTTCCTCTTCACCCCACAATCACCCCTCTTCCTCTTCACCCCACAATCACCCCTCTTCCTCTTCCTCTTCACCCCACAATCACCCCTCTTCCTCTTTACCCCACAATCACCCTTCTTCCTCTTTACCCCACAATCTCCCCTCTTTCTCTTCCTCTTCACCCCACAATCACCCCTCTTCCTCTTTACCCCACAATCTCCCCTCTTTCTCTTCACCCCATAATCTCCCCTCTTTCTCTTCACCCCACAATCTCCCCTCTTTCTCTTCACCCCACAATCACCCCTCTTTCTCTTCACCCCACGTCTTCCCTCTTTCTCGCTCTTCACCACCCTCCCCCACCCCACCCCAATCTCTCCTCTTTCTCTGAGCACCCCCCCCCCCCCCCACCCCCCACCCCCGCTCCAATCTCTCTTCTTTCTCTGAACCCCCCCCCCACCCACGTCTCAGGGAGCCTTTCCTATTCCTTCTCTTTCTTAAAGCCTAGTGGAGTTTTCCCCTCTGACTCCAGCTCCCGTGTGCTGCGTGCCAGCGGATGTCATTATCAGGCCGCGCCGCTCCGCTGTGCTGCGCTCCACGCTTGCTTTGACGGCCAACGGGATAGCCTTGTTGGCCACACACATCATTGACACCGTCTGGTAGAAGCGTCCGCGGAGGAATGAGAGGAGGCCGGAAGGGCACAGGAATAAGAGCGAGAGAAGGAGAAAGAAAAAGAGAGACAGAGAGAAGACAAAAAAAGAGTGATAGAAAGAGAGAGAGAGAGAGAGAGAGAGAGAGAGAGAGAGAGAGAGAGAGAGAGAGAGAGAGAGAGAGGTGGCGACATAAGCCAGAGCCCCACCCGCAGTGTGAGTGCAGCTGTCTCTCCCTCTGGTCCACTGGTACATCAAGAGCTCAGGAAAACTCTTAAATGTTGATCTTTCATTGAAAAGAAGAACATAAACACAACAACGTCTGGAAATGACACGGAGACTGTACCCCGTCTGTACCCCGTCTGTACCCCCGTTTAACTAAAATGATACAAATAACAAAGGCTTCACTGGGTTTTAGCCCAGTTTTACTGTTTGCCCTCTCTCTCTCTCTCTCTCTCTCTCTCTCTCTCTCTCTCTCTCTCTCTCTCTCTCTCTCTCTCTCTCACAAAACAGCAAAATCGCCTGTGTTAATGGAACGCCCCAAACTGTCTCCATCATGTATTCAACCGTTACAGTGTGAAATAAATCTAGATAAATACCCTGAGCAGTGTTGGAGATTTAGGGCTGGTGTATTTTTAACACTGGTTGGTTATGAAACAGCCGAATCCGTGTAGCTCAGGAGCTAACATTGGTGCTAAATCTGAGCGTATTTAACAGTGTAAAGTGTGGACGTGTTCACACCACTCTGGGGGTGTTCATTGTAATTTAATACTGGCAATTTTGCCGTGTAGCTTCTCATTCGGTCTAGCAGGAAGCTGAAGATGAAACACCACGCCGTGGCTACACTGCTCCTGAAACCCAGTATGAGGGCACTCGGTGACTCATGCTAGCAGGGCACCAAAATAAATAAAAATAAATAATAATAATATCTGGCGGGAAAAAGCCTACTGGCAGCCCACTTCAGTCATGTGACCAGACCACTCCACTGCCCTAGTTCCTGTCTCGGGTGGATGTTTATTTATATATTTACATTTATTTATATGCATGTATATATAATATATGTATTGTTTTTTCATGCTGTCAATATGAATTGTGACCACATTCAGTTTTGGGGTTTGACAATTTGGTGACAGGGTTTGAATAACGATATGATAACATGGTGGTGTCAGCCATAGCAACGAGGGGCGCTGCGTCGTCCGGGGAAACATTTCAAAAAGGTGCTGTCATGGTTACGTGGTCCATCAAGGCGAGGGCTGCCGTTTATGTGGGACACACAGAGTACGCTGTCAGCTGCTTGGACAGTGGAGCAGAACACACACACACACACACATACAGACACACACACACACACACACACTCTCACACACACACACACACACACACACACACACACACACACAC
>CM030172.1:51557115-51569615 GCA_017639675.1 Aplochiton taeniatus
CTTGCTCATGTTCTTTAGTTCGATTCACCAAAACCCAAACAAAAAAGTATTCTTAATGTGGTTCCTTCTTCCCTCACATCAAACATGTGAACATTGAAAAACCTGAAAAAATGGTCATTCAAAAAAAAAAGTCACTATGGATCATTCCTCTTCAACAAGCCCAGAAAAGACTACGCGAATTTGAAGAAATCCCGGCTCGATTCGAACCAGCTTCACTAAAACCGGTGAACGCAGAAAAGAGCGGGGCTTTTCTTTGCGGCCTCGTCTTTCTAACGAACCGCGTAATGAATGAAACAACACAAATGTGGAGGGTTACGCTCGTTACCGCTGACGACCCCAGCCGCGGAGAAACAGGGACAAGGAGGAGACGTTGTGGGTGGGGGCTCGGCAGTGATGGAGGTGGGAAGAGAGGGGGGGGGGTGCATTTTATCGTCATGCAGATGAAGTCGGACCAACCTTCAAAGTCATTCTGTTTTCCAGGGGGATTAGGGAAATGGGTAGACGTCCACAGAGCGTCTTCAAATGGTAACTGGGTTAATGGTTCTATTCCTTCCGTTTCAAAAAAGACAGCGTCGAATAAAGCCATAAAGATTAAGTCCTGAGGTAATCCTTTAAGTCAAAAGAGTTCAAACTTTGCCCCTTTTTGAATTTCTTGTAAATTCAACAAAGTCTGAATGCCTAAGCATTTTTAAACACAGTTTTGGTATTGCTAAAAGAGTTACCGAGTAAAACACAAAAGTACTTGTCCTTATTTTCTGTGTCTGACCTGTCACACGGATGGATGCCAAATCTCACTGCCATTGCCACAAATTCATGCATGGAATTCTCTAAATACTCGGATACTTGGATGCCATTTCCTTGCCCAGCCGAGCGGAAAACAGGAGTAATTGAGGGAAAGGAATAATTGAATACTGCATTTCAATTCATTTTTTTTTTCACAAACCACTAAGCCTAAAATTCAAATGAATAGTACATAAAATATCCCACCATTTTGAGAATAATTTTCCTCTAGTTTTTGCCCATATTTGGTGGTAATCATCTATAACGGATCCTGCAGCTTAGGGGGTGTCTCATCAATAATTTACGAAGCAGGAGGAAGTGAACACACACAGAGGACGACTGACGTGTGTTCAGATTAATGGAGGACAAAACAACAAAGATTTATATACACACACACACACACACACACACACACACACACACACACACACACACACACACACACTTACACACCAACACAAACCTACACACTTACACACACACACACACACACACACACACCAACACAACCCTACACCCACACACGCACGCACGCACGCACACACACACACACACACACACACACACACACACACACACACACACACACACACACACACACACACACACACACACACACACACACACCCCAACACAAACCTACACACACACACAGAGTATCTTGGCCCAGGTTGTCCTAGGGACAGCCCCATTGATCCAGAACATCTAGCCTGGCGTTGATGGAGGAGGAGAGCCCCTCCAGGGGTTAGGAGATGCAGCGTGACTGACACCATCTAGAATCACCTCCTCCTCTTCCTCCTCTTCCTCCTCCTTCCCACGCTTAGACTGGGAGCAGGAGGCACACACATACACGTACACACACACAGACATACACACGCAGGCACGCATACACATGCACACACACACACACGCACACAAATACACCCACACACACGTGCACGCACACACGCACACACAAATACATACACACACACACACACACACACACACACACACACATACACAGACACAGAGAAAGATCCATGACATGCAGGTCTCCATTCGACCTTTAGACATGCATTTGAGAATATAATCTATGTTCATCTGTCTACTGTGGAAAATGTTACTGTATAACAATGAGGCTGTCTGACCCTACCCCAAGAGCTGCTTTTGAAGTTAGGGCAAAAATGGCCTTAGAAACCCCAAAATGCTCTCGGAAAGACTGTGCCAGGGGCAAAAAAATCCTGTTAATTAATTAACGAGTAAAAAAAAAAATCTATATATATCGCAAAAACAACAGCACAGGCCAGCACAGCAGCAATAACCTAACATCATAAACTACCGGTAGTTGGAATGGATATTCTACATCACAACATTTACAATGTGCTTTGGGTGTCTGAAAAGCGCTATATAAATTAAATGAATTATTATTATTATTATTAAACAGGATACTTCTGAACACCACATTAGTTGGTTACATCAAAATCCGCCAGCGTTAAAAGTGTCCAAAGGTTATATGTATTTCATAAGACGTCATGTTATCTCAGATTCTAAAATGTTAATGTCCTGTGGAGCAGTATGAAGGAATGAAGTACTTTTATTTTACCATATAAAACACCAACAGTCACTTTGTTGTTATGTAGTTTAAATTAATCAAAGCTATGTTATACGACATAAATATCCCTACTCTCACTTAGATGTAATGTAATTTAATCATAGCTATCACATATTACAATATAAATATCCCTATTCTAACTTCAATGTAATCTAATTCAATCATAACTATCATATATTACAATATAAATATCCCTATTCTAACTTTAATGTAATCTAATTTAATCATAGCTACCGTGCAGCCAATGAGTAATGATAGCACTTAGGTATTTGTGGGGATGGCAAAAATGGTGGTCATAACTACTCCTCACGCATCAGTAAAGACAAAAAAAAAAGAAATGTCTCAATTATGCCATCCAGCCCAGAAAAATAGATCTGTCTGGCTTCATTTGTTACCAAGCCTACTAGTCCTCGGAGGATCCCTGGGAAGTGGGCCCACAGGAGAAGAGACATTTAGGAAAACCATTCATTTCCCTTCGTATTCATTCCCAGGAAAAGCACAGCTGTTAGATTCATTTTATTTGTATTTTATTTTCAGAAGAGGGTCCATGACCTTGACAACAGCAGCAATAACAGATAGATATACGACCTCTAGATGGTAAAGACAGCTATCACACATAGATATACTAAAGATAGCTATTACAACAGCCATGCTGAATGACAAAGTAGGGCAGAGCTTTGGCCAAGGCAAATGGGGGAGAACATGTAGAGCACACACACACACACGCACACACGCATTATACCACACACACACACACACATACACACATTATACCACACACACACACACACACACACGCATCATACCACACACACACACACACACATTATACCACACACACACACGCATCATACCACACATACACACTCACGCATTATACCACATACACACTCACGCATTAATCCATACACACACACACACACACACACTTACTCATTATACCATAACCACACACACACACACACACATTATACCATACACACACACTCACACACACACACACTCACGCACACACGCACCCACACACACACGCATGGATTATACCACACCACACACAGACGCGCACAGACATACAGTTGTTCAAAAGCACACACGCATGTACACATGAAATGTACACACACACACAGTCCCTCTACACATACACAAACACACACACACACACAAACACACACATACACACACACACACACACACACACACACACACACACACACACACACACACACACACACACACCCTTTTAGTCTTTACAAAAGCTTTCTACTCCATGTCAAGGACCTCTTTTGTTCAAGAACCATAGAACCATAAAAAAACTCTCCATAAAACACAGTTCCACTTAGAAAGCCACTACAATGAAAGCCAACATCCTTTAACATCACTAAAGGGTGGCAATGCAAGGCCCCACTGAACACCTCTATCTCTGAAAGGAGGTTTCTCACCAGATCTTATCGTATAGCACAGCCGCCCTCAATCCACTGCTGGAATAGCACCAAAATATAACAGGCAAGCGCTTATAGATTAGTCAGGGATAAACATAAAATATGTCATCAAACTTAACGCTAAAGCAAAAAGCACCAGTGACCCCACATATATTAGCATCAAATTGCAAAGCCTTGTAAAATATGTTTCACCTTAAAAGACAAATAAGTTCAGAAATAAATGAATTGATGAATCACTCATAAAATAAGCAAGTCCTGACAATCGTTGAGGCAACCCTATTGGAACCCCCACCTCCCGCGGCAGTTGTTGCTTCTGCCGTACCTCGTAGGACCAGACGCACTGCATCCCCCCCCCCACCCCCCACTCCCCTCCCGCGGCGGTTGTTGCTTCTTATAACCTAACCCTAACCCTCCCCCCTCCCGCGGCGGTTGTTGCTTCTGCCGTACCTCATAGGACCAGACGCACTGCATCCCCCTCCCACGGCGGTTGTTGCTTCTTATAACCTAACCCTAACCCTAACCCTAAGCCTCCCCCCCCTGCCGCGGCGGTTGTTGCTTCTGCCATACCTCGTAGGACCAGACGCACTGCGTCCCCCCCCAACCCCCCCCTCCCCCCAACCCCCCTCCCGCGGCGGTTGTTGTTGCTTCTACCGTACCTCGTAGGACCAGACGCACTGCGTCCCCCCCCAACCCCCCTCCCGCGGCGGTTGTTGTTGCTTCTACCGTACCTCGTAGGACCAGACGCAATGCGCCCCCCCCCAACCCCCCCCCCACCCAACCCCCCTCCCGCGGAGGTTGTTGTTGCTTCTACCGTACCTCGTAGGACCAGACGCACTGCGTCCCCCCCCAACCCCCCCCCTCCCCCCAACCCCCCTCCCGCGGCGGTTGTTGTTGCTTCTACCGTACCTCGTAGGACCAGACGCACTGCGTCCCCCCGAAGCGCCGCACACAGCGGCCCAGCTCCACGTCCTCGTGTGTGGTGTACATCTCGTGCAGGCAGGTGGCGATGTGGGGCGCCATGCGGCGCAGCACCTCCCGGCTGAAGATCATCCCGGGGCCGCCCATGCAGAAGTTCTCCCCCGGCTCCAGGGCCAGTTTGCCCAGCTCCTCTGCCGTGCCCAGCCCCGTCTGGCCCAGGTACAGGGGCTTGCTGCTGTTCAGGGAACGCAGGAACGACTCCAGCTTCTCACCTGGGGGGACGGGGGGGGACGGGGGGGGACGGGGGGGGGGGGACGGGGGGGGCGGGGAGACGGATAGGGAGAGAGAGAGAGAGAGAGAGAGAGGGAGAGAGTGAGAGAGAGGGGGGGAGAGAGAGAGAGAAAGAAAGGGACAGGGAGAGAGTCAAGACATATTAAGGTGAAATTATTATGATCATTATTATTATGATAATTTCAATGGTAGGTTTATTTTAACATTCAGAGATAGAATAAAAAAACAGAAATCCAGAAAGTCACATTATATAAAATATATACATTGATTTGCATTTGATTGAGTGAAATAAGTATTTGATCCCCTAGCACAACATGACTTAGTACTTGGTGGAGAAACCCTTGTTGGCAAGCACGGAGGTCAGACGTCTCTTGTAGTTGGTTACCAGGTTTGCGCACATCTAAGGGGGGATTTTGGTCCACTCCGCTTTGCATATCCTCTCCAAATCCTTAAGGTTTCGAGGCTGTCGTTTGGCAACTCGAAGCTTCAGCTCCCTCCACAGATTTTCTATGGGATTAAGGTCTGGAGACTGGCTAGGCCACTCCATGACCTTAATGTGCTTCTTCCTGAGCCACTCCTTTGTTGCCATGGCAGTGTGTTTTGGGTCATTGTCGTGCTGGAAGACCCACCCACGACTCATTTTCAGTGTCCTGGCTGAGGGAAGGAGGTTGTCGCCCAAGATTTCACGGTACGTCGCCTAGTCCATCCTCCCCTCGATGCGGTGAAGTTGTCCTGTCCCCTTAGCAGAGAAACACCCCCAAAACATAATGTTTCCACCTCCATGCTTGACGGTGGGGATGGTGTTCTCGGGGTCATAGTCAGCATTTCTCTTCCTCCAAACACGGCGAGTCGAGTTGATGCCAAAGAGCTCGATTTTGGTCTCATCTGACCACAGCACCTTCTCCCAAGCCTCCTCTGAATCATTCAGGTGTTCATTGGTAAACTTCAGACGGGCTGTACATGTACCTTCTTGAGCAGGGGGACCTTTCGGGCGCTGCAGGATTTGAATCCATTCCTGCGTAGTGTATTACCACTGGTTTTCTTGGTGACTGTGGTCCCAGCTGCCTTGAGATCATTAACAAGCTCCTCCCGTGTAGTTCTGGGCTGATCCCTCACCTTTCTCATGATCCTCAATACCCCACGTGGAGAGATCTTGCATGGAGCCCCAGACCGAGGGCGATTGATGGTCATTTTGTGTTTCTTCCACTTTCGAATAATTGCGCCAACAGTTGTCTCCTTCTCACCGAGCTGCTTGCCGAGGGTCTTGTAGCCCATTCCAGCCTTGTGCAGGTGTACAATCTTGTCCCTGACGTCCTTAGACAGCTCTTTGGTCTTGCCCATGGTGGAGAGGTTGCAATCTGATTGATTGATTCTGTGGACAGGTGTCTTTTATACAGGTAAAGAGTTGAGGCAGCAAGTTGAAATTAGGAGCACTTTCTTAGAGTGAGGGGGACTAATATACCCGGCCTGTGGGAGCCAGAATTGGTGCTAGTTGCTAGGGGATCAAATACTTATTTCACTCAATCAAATTCAAATCAATGTATATATTTTATATAATGTGATTTTCTGGATTTTTTTTTTTTAATTCTATCTCTGAATGTTAAAATAAACCTACCATTAAAATTATAGACCTTTCATTTCTTTGTCAGTGGCCAAACTTACAAAATCTGCAAGGGATCAAATAATTATTTCCTTCACTGTATATATTTATATATAAATATGTGCGTCTGTGTGTGTGTGTGTGTGTGCATTATAGACTGTATATCTCTTGCTTTTACTTAGTTCAGTAGACAGTCAGGCAGAAACAGCACTTAGTTTAACCGGTCTCTCCTTCCACTTTGTTTTCAATCCCTCTGTTCCCCAGGCGAATAGAAAACTATATCAACCTCACACAAGTGCTACCAACAAAACAAGAGGGGTGTACCAGGTCACAGTTCTGGCAGGAAAGTTGCTTTTTTAATTCTCTGGGGAATATAGCTCTCCAGTCTCTTAGTAATCACTGTGAATTAATATCTTCGTTAGTTAAAAAATTGAAAAATAATAACAGCTTCTTCGCACAAGGGTCCCCTGCAGATGTATTTTGTCAGTATTGATGATCTAATTACTTTTAGTAAAAGAATATTAAAAACATACAATGATAATGCAATAGCAAAATGGTTAACAAATTAAATATGAAATAACATAAATTATATAATGAATTATATTTACTGTATTTAGGTATGCTTGTACTTAGTTCTCGTTTCAGTACTAACATTGCAATGATGTCACATGGACAGTGCCTTCTATACTCCACACGTATAGAAAAGATACATTACAACACAGGGCTATGGATTCAGAGTAACTTCGCAACTCTTACAAACAGGGTTAGATCTTTGTTATTCTAGCGTTGACAATTACTACTTATTAGTTACTCAAGCCTATACAATCCGCCAACATGTCATTTTCCGTTCCCCAGCAAAACAAGCCCCCAGAACAATAATGAGGAAGATGTGTTTCCAGAACGTCCCTCTCTGAGGTAATTTGCGGGGATAAAACACTGCTTTTTCTGTCTGACCAGGGCCATCTTCCATTATTAAGAGAAATGACACAACTCTGTTTGCCATTCCACTTTCCACCAAACCTTTTCCCTGAACACACAGCATTGTTTTTGCGTTAGCAAAAAACAGCTACATGCATGTTAACCAACTCTGTATATCAGCTAGCTAGTATCTGTGCTTTGAAACCAACTCTTGCAGTAATATAAGCTACAGTAGCTACTATCCATCCATGCTTTAAAAACCAACTCTTCATAATAGCTAGCTAAGAGGAATGCATTTAAATCAACCCTTCATAACAGCCATCTAAGATGGATGCTTTTAAACCAACTCTTTATTTCAGCTAGCTACTATCTATGCTTTTAAACCAACACTTTACTAAAGTCTGCCCTTCTATATGAACACAAGCTCCACTAGCTAGTGTGTATCTGCCCCCAGCACCTTTCTCTTTTTACCAGTTATATTGCTACCATCACTGCCTCCAAACCCACTCTCTCTTGTCAGCAGCAGCCTAGCTGACCTCTTCCCCTGCTAATGCAATTCGAAGCAGAAAGCCTGTACATTAACCCTACATGGAATGGGCTATGCACTGTAATCCTTCAACATGGGAGGCATGTCCTAACTGAAAAAAGAAGAAAAAATTATATATATATATATATATATATATATATATATGTGTGTGTGTGTGTGTGTGTGTGTGTGTGTGTGTGTGTGTATTTATATAGAATATTATTTGAATAGAGCCATCTGAAGTCATTGTAGCAGAAAATAAATGAATGTCGTTATATGTTTTGATTACAGACACTAGTCAACTAACCCATTCACCACAAAGTCTACCACAGCCGTAAGAGAGACAGCTAAGGTCACCATTAGGAGGATGTACGGAACAGAGTGGACTTAACGTGTGTGTGTGTGACCAGCAGGGATACCCTTTTGAAACACTAGCTACTTTCCGAACCCCCCCCCCCCAAAAATCCACTTCCTCCCAGCAGGGTCGAGGGAGCACGGCTTTACGTATGCTGAAGTTATTCGCAGGTAAAAGAAATGTAGGTGAACCAGAGGGCAGCCCTGTTTGTCACCCATCATCTTAAGCGAGTGATGTATTAGCATGTCCATAGAGCCCAAAGACTATATTAGGGCTGGGGCTAGGTGCTAAGTTAAGAGGTCAATCCCCAGTTCTGAGTGACAAGTTGATAAGTCGTTCAGAGTTAACCCCGGGGAACAACGTCTGACAGAACACAAGTTCACAGTCAAGTTTAAGAGTCAACTGCGGATGACCTGCCCATGCTTTATCAACTGTCATCATCAGCAAGTCTGACGTTATGAAGGGAAAAGAAATGAGATTGAATTCACTGCTATTGCCTTAATGTTGTGGGGCTGTTGACACAGCATTATAAAAGCCATGCCGAATGACATTATTTACTGAATGAATGTATCTTGCAGCTCATATCTGAGTATTGACCTTTGTAAAATATACAGATGACCGGGGGGGAAATTGCTATGGATGAAAAACGGACTCTGATAGAGCAGAAAATGGTCTGTGGAATACCAAATGATGTAAGTGTAAGAATAATGGTCTTAAGGTTAAGAGGTTATTTTCTACGGATGGCCTCTCAACATCCAGCCTTATTGTTCCACTTTGTTGTAGTTTTCTAGGATATCAGGTGAATGGGGACAGAAACTCAATCATGGATGGTTTGAAAGCATCGTTTTTAACACTGTTGTCAAGTGAAACCAAAAATAAGCTTTACAGTATAGGCTTGCAGAAATGTGTGCTTTGGGATTGGGTGGAATCAACCCTAATGTCCGGTTACAGTATCAACAAACTGAAATGAAGAGTTTATCAGTCGTCGAACATTAGGAGGATAAAAATCAGACAAGTGGGAAAAAAAGTTGTTAAACTTTGTATGTTTCTCCAGCTCCCTTTTGTGCTTGACATTGTATTTCACGTAGCCTACAATGCCCGTCTGCACTGATGTGTTTTCAGAGAACCTTAAAAGGATCAGATTCTGCTACATGAGTTATGGCAGAGGATCATTAGCAACTAGGCCAAATGAAGACACTCAACTATAACAAATAATGACAGACGCATGTTTTCTACTATACAAAACTTGCCATCGTGGATTCCCTTAAAGCGGAAAGTAGCCGCATGCCCTGAAAGCAGACCCCGCGTGCTCATGGAAAATGTTTGAAATATTTGACATGAGAGCGTAAAGTTTGCCGGCTGTTTTCAAATTTGCGACTGTCTAGTTGGAATAAAGATTCATCCAAACTGACACAGCACTTCAAAGGACGATATGGAATGTGGTCTGCGCGCGGAGTCGTTGTATAATGGGGCAGACATCACTGGCTCTGACCATTTGAACCCTCAATTTGGGTTCACCCTACCTACCGACATACCTACATCCCTCTTGTGCACTCTCCACCAACAATGTAATCCCTTTCTCCTTTCTAATGTCTCGACAAACACCACTTGCTCTTTTTCTTCCTCCTTGCAACTGTTTTGCTACCATGCGCACAATTATATGACTGGGATATCTAATTAAAATTATAGTTCTTATATAGGCCCATATATATGGGGGAGAAAGTGAGAGAGAGAGAGAGAGAGAGAGAGAGAGAGAGAGAGAGAGAGAGAGAGAGAGAGAGAGAGAGAGAGAGAGAGAGAGAGAGAGAGAGAGAGAGAGAGAGAGAGAGATCGTTTGTACGTGTGTTGGTTTGACATTCACCTCGTATATAGACATCATCGTCTGCCCGCATAAACCATTCATATTTATCCAGGTAATGGTCGTGCATGTATTTTAGCATCATAAACGACTTCTTCTGAGGCGGGTACGAGTCGTCGACACCGGTCAGAGACACAACCGGCAGCGGGGCCGGTAGCGGGACAGCCTCTGACCCCTCGCTCGAAAAGAATTCAACCTTTCCGGGAATGGAACGAGTCCACGTCCTTTGCGCAGCAACTGCGCGCGAATCCAGATACTTTTTAGCCGTCATTACGCCCACGTAGAGAAAATGCTTGGGTCTAGCAATCTGTCTTCCGCCGTCTCCGCTGCCGTTGCCTGTCTTGTAGACACTTTCCTCATCCTCTTCGCTGCCCTCTTCGCTGGACAACGGGCGCTCTGGGTCTTTGCGTAATGCATTCGTTGCAATGCTCCCGAGATTTTCGGGTGCTTTCCCAATAGCAGCATTGCTGTAATAGGCACAGACTGAGGATTTTTTCCGTTTGCTGCTTATCTCCACTACCCGGGGTACGATGAGCCAAGACGCAGCTGTAAATCCAAGAAAGACCCCAACAATTACACTCACCCACGGTCTCCTGGATCTAACGGCCATGACTGAACCAATAGACCTGTAGATATAGCCTATTGTTTTAGTGAATCAAAGAATGAACACAATATTTCCGTCTGATGCCGAGCACTTGCCATGAAGAGTCATTAAACATCTGCTTTGTAGGCTATATTACTATTAGATGACGGTTACCTGACAGGACAATAATAGCATCTTTTTTTTCTCACCCCCAACGATAACAGTCTACATTACACGTATTGAAAGCCATCTATCCGGGGGCAATTTAATCGTCCTTGCAGATTGCTATGTTGCAGTTATATGAAACTGCCAACGGAGTGCTTTATAGGAACCTGCCGATGAATGCGTCTTTATTTGAAATGTCCAGGGCAACGGAACAAGTTGTCTTGCTGCCCAACTGGATTCCAAAGCTGTATCCAGGTCGACTTTCCAGTGCATACATTGTATTCCCCGCACATGATTATTCCTTCAAAGTTAAAACTCCAATATTTCAGATGGCACGTTTTTGCAATTATGAAACATCAAAACACAGTTCTTTTCGAGAGCCAACATGAGAACTGTTTAGTTTATCTGCACTTATTGTTTCAAAGAAAAGCTACCTAACTAGAATCTACTTTAACCGCCGCTGACTCGCCATTTTGTTTAGATATAGGCGAAAGAGTGAATAAATGCCTATATGCGAACTTTGTCTTCTCTCGTATTCCTGCGTTCCCCGGACAGGTAATTACTGTTCGCGTGCATGTTCACTCCAGAGAAGTATAACGGTAGAAAGTCGTCTTCTAGATGGCCACGGCTGAGAGGGCGGAGCGAGTAAGAGCGAGAGAGAGAACTGTTCCTCTTCCCTGCGTGACGTCCGAGGGAGACACGTTATGAAAATTGAAAGGGGCAACATCACTTAAAACGCAACTGTATCGAGTGGCGCAGGAGTTACAGTGAACCCGCTAATTTACACTAATCCAGCGTTACGCAGATGCCTGTAACGCATGTGGTGCAGTTTCTTAAAATAGAACTGCTACGTTGCAATTCATAGGCTTTACTATATGCTACTTTAACGCCGTGGATACACGTAGCTATTCAATAATTAAGTCCTAACTTTAAAAAAGTTACTTGACAGAAAACGTACCGCTTTCATAAACCGTATTTTCCGTCTGTGTGTGGCAACGCTTCTCACTTTACAGTAGTGAAGAGCCTATGAGGTCACATAATCTCTCTCAATAGAGCTCTGCCGCTCTCTAGTGGTAGTACGTGAGTGTGTTTGCATATGAGAGCGAGAGAGAGAGCGAGAGAGAGAGACAGGGAGAGAGAGAGAGAGAGAGAGAGAGAGAGAGAGAGAGAGAGAGAGAGAGAGAGAGAGAGAGAGAGAGAGAGAGAGAGAGAGAGAGAGAGAGATACAGACAGAGAGAGAGAGAGAGAGAGAGAGAGAGAGAGAGATACAGACAGAGATACAGACAGAGAGAGAGAGAGATACAGACAGAGAGAGAGAGAGAGAGAGAGATGGAGACGTACACTGAGACAGAGATGCCGATGGAGACTAAAACAGCCAGTCCACGGAGAGAGAGAGTATTTGTGTCAGTGTAATCAAACAAGTAGTAGTTTGTGGCAAATCAGTTCCATTCCGTTATGGCTTTGATTACAAAA
>CM030172.1:51577115-51579615 GCA_017639675.1 Aplochiton taeniatus
ATAAGATCAGAGACCATGCGGACCGTTGCTCAGCGACGCAGTGACAGCTTGATTTGTTCACGAAGAGAAAAGGAAGGTACGAACAACGTGCTGTTAAGAGAACGTAGCAGATCTGTCAGGGTCCAGCTGCGGCGGTCCACCACCAGAGGGCGCCAATGAAGCCGTCATGCAGCCACGCTGTGTGGCCCTGATTGGTCTACTTATTGTTTAATTGTTTTCACCTGTGTTGTATTATCTTTCTTTGTCCCCGGTCTGTGCTTGGTTCCTATTTAGGTCCCTCTCCCTGTTCAGGTCTTGTCTAAGCACAGGGAAAGGGGGAAGAAAAAAAAAGTTAAGAAAACTACAAAAAAGCTTTTCTCTTCCACAGGAAATGACATCTAAAACCACTTGAAATATGAACAGTTGTTTAGATGGCCACATTTGATTGTTTTACTGAATAAAGAAGCTGATTGGAAAGATAGGGGCATAACTTAATGTTCTTGGTGTTGGTAGAAAGAAAAGTAAAAAATCAAGTGGATCCATTTTATTTGTATCCAAAATATGCTTTACAACCAGCGATTTATCCTCTATAACAACTGCAAAAAGACAATGATATTCCAAAAATGCAGTTTTTACAGTACATACACATACTTAAGAGCCACTTTGTGGGGTGAGAAAATATCAAGCACATTCTTACAGTAAAAAGAAACCCACAAAGAAAAAAAAAAAAAAAAAAAATATTTGCAGAAAACCCCTTTCACTCCAAAACACTCAGAAGCCATGTTGCTATTGATCAGAAGCTAGTGGGTTTTAAATAGAGCACAGTGGGGTGGGGGTGGGGGGGTCCTGGTTGGGTGGTGGGAATCTGGGGGGGTACGGTGCAGAACAGCAGTCTGTCAGTGTGAGCGTAAACTGATATACAGTGTTTCCCTAGGCAGTCCATACTCAGGCGTGTAACCAAGGCAACGTGGGGGGGGGGGGGGGGGGGGGGGACGACGACGACGCCTACTACAGTCAAAACAATACTTTACTTTGTATTTCCAGCACTTTCTGTTTTACGTATTGAATTAATATGTAGTATATTAAATATATAGCAATAATATTACCACATTTGTATAAGTTCTTTTTTTTATTATAACACTGCAATTCCTAGAGTATTTAGAAACCAAAAGTAACCAGCTGGCTGTCCCCGCGCTCTCAGCAAGGCTTAGGCCTCGTATCTGATGTCTGAGGAGGCTGCTGTGAATCATCACACAACTCTCTCTCTGTTTATCTTTCTCTCTCTCTCTCACTCACTCTGTCTCTTCATCTCCCTCTCTCTCTTTCTCTCTCTCGCCCCCTCCCTCACTCACTCTTCATCGCTCTTTCTCTTTCTTTCTCTGTTTTCATCTCTCTCTCTCTCTATCTCTCTCACTCCCTCTATCTCTCTCTCACTCACTCACTCACTAACTCTCTCTCTTCATCTCTCTCTCCCCCTCTCTTTCCCTCTCTCTCTCTCTCTCTCTCTCTCTCTCTCTCTCTCTCTCTCTCTCTCTCTCTCTCTCTCTCTCTCTCTCTCTCTCTCTCTCTCTCTCTCTCTCTCTCTCTCTCTCTCTCTCTCTCTCTCTCTCTCTCTCCAGGTAGGGGGGTGTAAGGACCAGCTCTCTAGAAACAGTCTTGTGACTCGCACCATATTCTTAGAATCACACCCATCGCTCCTTAAGTCCTACCGAGGTTCTATGTCAGTACGGTTGTACAGCAGATTGTTCTGTTCTGTAGAATGAGCAGGTGGACACCGGTTACACACATTGTCTTAAAGCCACATTAGGCTACGTGAACGTCAACAAAAGTCGACCACTCAAACAACCAGGTCAAGTTTGTGAGAGGAAAAAGGGGGTTCTTCTTTAGATCTCAAAATTGAGAAAATATAGTTTGAGTACTCGTGACAATAATACCAAAGATATAAAAAAAAAACAAGATCGAAAAAAAGTCGGGAAATGTACAAACACATTATTAAAAAAAGCACCATTTAACATTGACAGAAATACATCTGGGGTGACAGAGATTCGATCAATAGAAATGCAGCACATTAACATCCTTAACCAACTGATTTATAGGGTTTTGTTTAACTGGTTTCAGTTGAGAAGAAGATTTAAGAGGGTAGAAGTACACTCTGAGACAAAAAAAAAAGAAATAAGAAAGATGGAGGGATGAAGGTGATAAAGGAGGGCAAGAAAAAAGTACACCAGACACAGAGGTGCAGAGAGAGAGAGGAAAGGGAGACATAGAGAGAGAGAGAGAGAGAGAGAGAGGAGAGAGACAGAGAGAAAGAGACCGAGAGAGAGACATAGAGAGAAAGAGAGAGAGAGAAAAAGAGAGAGAGAGGCGGAAGGAAGGACAAGAGCAAAAAGTCTCACAAAAAGACAGGAAAGAAAGGAGGTAAAGAGGTAAAGAGAGAACGGAGGAGGAGGAGGAGGAGGAGTTAGGGGAAGGTCAGCTCCTCTGCTGCAGCATCTTCTGTGCGTAAAAGTCCTGGCAGGTT
>CM030172.1:51582115-51587115 GCA_017639675.1 Aplochiton taeniatus
GTTACACCATCTTGGCCAAGCTTTCCAAAGCAACCAGGGCCAGTCTCTCTATGGCTTCATAAGGGGGGCACTGAGAAGGTTTGTGTGTGTGTGTGTGTATGTGTGTGTGTGTTTGTGTGTGTGTGCGCGTGCATGCGTGCGTGCGTGTGTGAGTGTGGAGGGGGGGGGGGTGTAACTAAGAAGGTGTCTGGAGCAAATCCACAGGCTGTGTTGAGTCATTGTATCAAACAGTCAGACAGCCAATCGATCAGATCACCAGTCAGTAGGACAACCAGTCAGTAAGACAAGCAGTCAATCAGATCACCAGTCAGTAAGACAAGCAGTCAATCAGACAACCAGTCAGTGAACCATTCAATCGTAGAACCAGTCAGCCAGCCCCCCAGCCAGTCAGACAACCAGTCTGCCAGCCCCCCAGTCAGTCAGACAACCAGTCAGTCAGACAACCAGTCAATCCATCACACAGTCATTCAGATATTCAGACAGTCAATCAATCAGACTATCAGTCAGACCATCAGTCAGTCATCCAGTCAGTCAGCCAGTCAGTCAGTCAGTCAGTCAGTCAGTCAGTCAGCCAGCCAGCCAGTCAGTCAGTCAGTCAGTCAGCCAGCCAGCCAGCCAGCCAGTCAGTCAGTCAGTCAGTCATCCAGTGATTCAGTCAATCAGTCATCCAGTGATTCAGTCAGTAAGTCAGTCAGTCAGCCAGTCAGTCATCCAGTGAGTCAGTCAGTCAGTCAGTCAGTCAGTCAGTCAGTCATCCAGTGACTAAGTCAGTCAGTCAGTCAGCCAGCCAGCCAGTCATTCAGTCAGTCAGTCAGTCGGCCAGTCAGTCATCCAGTGAGTGAGTCAGTCAGTCATCCAGTGAGTCAGTCAGTCAGCCAGTCAGTCATCCAGTGAGTCAGTCAATCAGTCAGTCAGTCAGTCAGCCAGTCAGTCATCCAGTGAGTCAGTCAGTCAGTCATCCAGTCAGTCAGTCAGTCAGCCAGCCAGTCAGTCAGTCCTAAAGTAGAGCCTCACCAAGGCGTGGCGAGGTGATGGTGTTGACGTTGTTCCTATGGTTACACGCCTGCTGCTGACACGGACGGTACGCCGCCGGACGCTCCGAGGAGAAGCACTCGTTGCCGTGGCGACCCGTGATCTTGTGCATGCACTGGATGACGCGTGACTGCATTCCTTTCCCGCACGTGACCGAGCACTGAGGGAGGAGAAACACAAAGACACACCGCCGTTCACCTCCATTCATCAGATACACAGAACTTTTACTCTGAAATCAAACCAAACTAACTCACCATGTGTGACATTTCTAAATTGGCTCTACATGTTTGCAGTTTGGCATGGAAGGACGTGAGTTGTCTTATTAGTCACTTTGGGTCACTAGTGATGACGGCGGATGTCAGGTTTTGAGGAGTGGAGCTATGGCCAGCTATATGACCACAAGTCATGATAGAGCTATCCACCATGGCACACACTATGCCCAGCTATATGGTAAAGGGCACCAGTCATGATAGAGCTATCCACCACACCACACACTATGCCCAACCATACAACCAGGAATGAAAACAGTCAGTCAGCCAACAAGCTAGTAGGTAGCCATAGATCTGGTCCATTGAAAACAGTCAGTCTGCCTCTCAGCCAGCTAGTCAACATGCTATTAGGTAGCCATAGCTCTGGTCCATTGAAAACAGTCAGTCAGTAAGTCAGCCAGCCAGTCAACCACCCAGCCTCTCAGCCAGCCAGTCAACCAGCCAGTAGGTTCAGTGGTGCCGACCTGCAGCCTGAATACGTCCGAGCAGGGCGGAGACACAAACACTGGGGTTTACTCCGCAGGCCTGGGAATGGGTGTCAGAGGAGAAACGCTCAGAGCCATGTAATCCCGGTTCCTAAATCTTCATTCCGAGACGGTTTACGTTTGAAAGGACACAGGGGGAAAAGAGGGAGGGAGGGAGGCTGGGGGGGGAGGAGGGAGGGAGGGAGGGAGGGAGGGAGGGAGGGAGGGAGGGAGGGAGTCTATCTGTCTGCTTTGAACTCCAGACTGTGCGGCCACGCGCAGCCTTCCCAATGCATTAAGGTACAGCCGGCTGTTTAGTCAAACGGGCAGGTGTTGTGACTAGAACGGCATGTTAGAGATCTGGGACTGGGACTGCAAGGGAGGGAGGGGGGACGGAGGAGGGTGAGAGAGCGAGTGAGCGAGAGAGAGAGAAGGTGAGAGAGAGAGAGAGAGAGAGAGAGAGAGAGAGAGAGAGAGAGAGAGAGAGAGAGAGTTACCGAGAACGAGAGAAAAAATTGCCTCGTGCCTACAGAATCTATTTCAACCAAGAAGCAATTATTACGAATTTCCTTCATCTTGTTGTATTCAGACATGATTTGGAAAAAAATATAAAAAATGTCTTTCAATGGCATGTTCTGTTGGATCTGTTTAAACGTGCAGTTTAAATAACTGTATAAAAAATATATATATATATATCTTATCACTGTCACCATCGTCTTTTCCCCCTTAGTTATTATTAATCATGGCTTCCTTCCTCTGTAGCTCATTGACGTTTTACAATGTAAAGAGCATTACAAACACAAAGAATTATTATTTTGACTATTACCATCTTACTGTATAGAGTACGCATGCATTAGGGTTAAGCCATCAGTCATAACATTAACCCTTTACCGAGACTAATTTATTTTGAAGAGATCATAAAGTTTAAACAGAGGACGTTTAAACCAGGAGGGAGCCATTGCAGGAGAGATGAAACACTCCACTGCAGCTGGGCAACGGCACCCTCACCCGGATTATGAGGGTTGTCACGGTGACACCACGGTAAATATGAAAACCCGCCCGCTGCGCCGTCGCATATTGGAAACAAATGTCAGCGTTCGGCCCGGCCCTTCAACTTCAAAGCCTGCAGTCCGTCCTGGCTGTCATGGTGGACTGTGTTTCCTCCAGAGTTCAGCGCAGCGGCTGGAGGTAACACCGCCCATAGCTGGGCGGAGAGGCTGGGTTGTCGGCCTGGCTGTAGTTCCTTTAGACTGGAGCTCTCTCTCTCTCAACCTGGCTGTAGTTCCTTTAGACTGGAGCTCTCTCTCTCTCAACCTGGCTGTAGTTCCTTTAGACTGGAGCGCTCTCTATCTCAACCTGACTGTAGTTCCTTTAGACTGGAGCTCTCTCTCTCTCAACCTGGCTGTAGTTCCTTTAGATTGGAGCTCTCTATCTGAACCTGGCTGTAGTTCTTTTAGACTGGAGCTCTCTCCCTCAACCTGGCTGTAGTTCCTTTAGATTGGAGCTCTCTATCTGAACCTGGCTGTAGTTCCTTTAGACTGGAGCTCTCTCTCTCAACCTGGCTGTAGTTCCTTTAGACTGGAGCTCTCTCTCTCTCAACCTGGCTGTAGTTCCTTTAGATTGGAGCTCTCTATCTGAACCTGGCTGTAGTTCTTTTAGACTGGAGCTCTCTCTCTCAACCTGGCTGTAGTTCCTTTAGATTGGAGCTCTCTATCTGAACCTGGCTGTAGTTCCTTTAGACTGGAGCTCTCTCTCTCAACCTGGCTGTAGTTCCTTTAGACTGGAGCTCTCTATCTGAACCTGGCTTTAGTTCTTTACACTGGAGCTCTCTATCTCAACCTGGCTGTAGTTCCTTCAGACTGGAGCTCTCTATTTCAACCTTGCTGTAGTTCCTTCAGACTGGAGCTCTCTATCTCAACCTGGCCAACAGCTGGAGAACAGCAGGTTGAGAACGATCCATCCATCTTTAGTTGATTGACAGCCTGTCCACTCAATCCGTGACCCCTGAGTCCTACTGAACCCACCCCTAAACGCCTGGCATGACAAATAAACCGCCAAAATCATAACGGCCTACTGCTACTCAAAATATCAATAAAAAACATTTTAAACAAATGCTCCAATCTAAATTCAACATAGACAATTTTAAAAGGCTTACATTTTAAATGATATTTTCCTAGTTGTACATTTCTTACATAAATCTTTCATATTTATAAATACGTCAATAAAGACTATTTTGAAAAGTGGATATTTTGTTTGTTTTCTTCCACTACATTGACCCTGTGACCCCCGTGACCTTTCACCTTGGCCCAGTCTCCTGTCCTCCAGATGTAACACTTGGAATAGTCCTCACAGTCCTCCACCTCGCGCGGCAGGGTTGAAAGGTCACACTTCCGGCGGGGGTTTGTACACTTCACCAGCCTGTGGCGAGCGCCACGACCGCACTTCACCGAACACTAGGATCACACACACACACACGCACGCACGCACGCACACACACACGCACGCACGCACGCACGCACGCACGCACACACAGAGAACACAGGCACTAACATTAGTTGAGTTGATATTAATGCACTCATATTGCAAAAAACATTTCAAACAATCCCAAAACAAACACATTTGGGTCCCTGCTAGACAGGTATGGTGTGGGAAGAGAAGGATATCACTGTTAGTCAAGACCGATTTGAAAGACAAAGGGTTTTATTTGATCCTTTCTTTAACCGAGTGAGGCCCTGGCCAAGAGGACAACACCAGCATAAAACATTAAAACAAACATACAACAGGCAACACAGAGAAATGGAGAGGAAAGAGAGAGAAATAGAGAGAGGAGAGAGAGACAGTGAGAAATAGAGAAGAGAGAGAGAGAAATTGAGAGCAGAGAGAGAGAGAATGAAGGAGAGAGACAGAGCCAATGTGTGTGTGTGTGTGTGTGTGTGTGTGTGTGTGTGTATGTGTGAGAGAGAGAGAGAGAGAGAGAGAGAGAGAGAGAGAGAGAGAGAGAGAGAGAGAGAGGCAGATGGAGGGAGCGTTATAGAGGGAGGGGGGGGGGGGGTTGATCAAAGGCAAGGCCATCCTCTGTGAGCATTAGCAGCGCGTCACAGAACCTCCCTGCTGCGGGCAGATGTTTCTCTTTAGACCCACTCCGGCAGCACCCACCCACCCCCTGCTCCCCAGGTGAGTTATGAAGCGCACCGTAACCTACAGCAGGAAAGGCATTAAATCACACGCTCCAGGA
>CM030172.1:51589615-51599615 GCA_017639675.1 Aplochiton taeniatus
GCACACACACTCACACACACTTGTTTAAAAATAATTATAAACATTTGTTAAAAATGCTATATAAATAAAGATTTATATTTTTTCAGTATAAAAAAAGGATCACTGGTCACTGGACCAAAAAGGTTTAGTTCAGTTGAGGTCAGTTTGGCAAACAATGTATCAAGAACAGTGCAGTTTGGCTGTAGTCCAGCACTGAAAACCTGCATTGCCGGTAGAGGGAGGAAGGGGGAGGGAGGCTCTAGCTTACCCGCTCGGCGAGGCCTGAGACCTGGGGAGAAAAAGAGCCATGGAGCGGGTTCAGCTTGAGTTCCTCCACCTGTCTCTCTCTCTCTCTCTCTCTCTCTCTCTCTCTCTCTCTCTCTCTCTCTCTCTCTCTCTCTCTCCCTCCCTCCCTCCCTCCCTCCCTCCCTCCCTCCCTCCCTCGAGCTCTGCTGCCAGCGACTTCCGATCCCATTCCGGCTCCAGTGATCTGACAGCGGCAGAGTTTCCCCCGGAGCAGCTGTTGACCGTTAAGCGTGATTTATCCCGTCGCTCTGAGCCGGCGAATCTCACGCTGCTCTGACCTCCGATGGCTCACCTCTCATACTTCAGGTAGAAATGGCGAGAGATGACAGGAACCAATGATGTCCAGGGGACTCGTTTCAGGGGGGAACGTAAACGCACGTGCTCTCCAACCCCCCGAAGAAAGAAAAAGAGAAACCTTTTATGTGTAAAAAGTCCCCCCCCCGAGACAATCTTTACAGCTACGTTTATAAGCGACGCCAAACACACGTCCAGTCTCTATCTAAACATTTGCTTAGCTATGTCAACGGACACCAGGTTGTTAAGTGAAACCGTTCTCTCCTCACCCCAGAGTATTTAGCGCTGATACGCGGTGGGCGTATGAGTTCACGCTCAATGATTTTTCTGTGCAACACAGTTTGAAAAAACAAGACCTCTCCCGACGACCCCGGCTTGTGAAAGAGGGCTGGACCAAGCTGCTGAACAGCCACTGGTTACTAAGGGCCCAGCACAGGCAACGTGAGAGGCTGGGGCTCAAACAAGCGGGACAAAAAAAACATACTTTGAATATCTAAAATAACAATAATAATAAATAAAATACCATCCAGGAGGGAACTTTGTGACTGGCTGGGTCTGTTGCCAAGGGCTCCAGCCTCTTCACTGTAATAATAATAATAATAATAATAATAATTCATTTAATTTATATAGTGCTTTTCAAAAACCCAAAGCCCTTTACAATTGACATACTAGGACAAATACATAGAAGAAACACATAACACAAAACTAAGAAAGACATTGACAAATGAGGTCATGATGACTGTAGGACGGTGGCCCTTCGGGAGAGGACGGTTATCCCTTTAGCAAACTTACAGTCCCACCGGTGGGATTGGAACGCGATCTTGGAATGCCATGTTCCAATCTATGTCACAATGAGAGTTAGGGTTGTTTTCCTATCAATAACAACCTGGAACAATCACATTCTGGAAGCGCCTGACCGTTGGAATTTTCAAAACTCACTTTCAGGAACGTCTACATTCCTGATTACAACACGGATCCCTCGACTTTGGCAGTGTCCCGTGAGCGGGGTTTAAAAAAAAGCTTTGAATCGTGTCAAGAGAGAAATATGACTCTTCAAATTATGTTTCGACACGAATTCAAATATACTGTATCGTCTTTTCGTTGAGCTGTTATCACCATGCCCTTGTTCTCTGGTAGGGTATAGCTTCCCAATTACAACAAAGAAACAGAGAGACAGAGGAAGATAAGGGGACCTCCATCTTGAACAAACAGCTCAATTTCCTTCGCTCCAGCTTGTTTTTAAACGGTGATGTGCTCATTTTGCTGGATGCCGTTGCCTTAAAAGTTGAAAGTTTCAAAATCCCTGTGGAAAAAGAAACTCGGAAAGACCTGACAGAAAACACAGAGGAAACCCTCCAATCAACAGTCTCTCTCTTTCTCACACTCGTCTAATTCAACCCAACGACAAAATGGCTGCCATGAAAATGTGTCTGAATGCTCAGGTCCCTCAGGAAATTAACCAAACAAGATTTGGAATGAATTACCATAAGTGAACGTTTCCTCAGAACAATTAGGTGGGTAGCAATAATGACAACCCTTATTTATGAATAAATGTTTTATGTCAACACGCCCTTTCCCAAGGCGTAGGGCTTTGTGAAAACGCTCCAATAGGATAACGTCTGGTGAACAGTATTCCATGGAGTTTTCTGAATAACACACGACCCCTGTCGCCAACACTATGACGATATGAACACCGACAAACGTTTTTTTCCAAAAGAATGAATGAATTTCATGAACAAGCATTGTGCCCTCGCTTCAATACATTAGAGGTGAGCCTACGACCACCCCCCACATCCCACGTCGTGGTTGCTACGGGAACCACCGTGCCGCTACGTTCCCGCGCGGGTAAGCCCCCTCCCCCTTACCTGGTTTGGCAGAGCTGCTCGTTACACCGCCGCACCTGCGGCTCGGGTCTGGTCATGTGACGGCACTTCCTGCTGTCGACCACGGTGGTGGTTTTGTTGACGCTCCTGGTGCACGTCACCCTCGTCTTCCTCTCTCCTGGAAACGATGAAGAACACATCCTCAACCTCACTGAGAACAACAATGCACTGCCTCGTATTTTCACAGGACCTCCCCATAAAGTGGTGAAGGAGGTAGAATCCCATCAAAGTAACCGACTAAAACACAGATATAGAAACAGTTGGATTACATTTTTATCCATTAAGGAATAATGAGTGAGAATGAATGAAGGAAAATTATAAAGTTATTGAATGGACGCTAAATTATGGATGAAAACGGAGATTGACTAGCATGCTCTAAAGTGGATGGGTCATTCAGTCCGTGACTCTGGTCGGATGATTCAGTGAGTGAGTCATTTAGCCAGTGAGTGAGTCATTTAGTCAGTGATCCAAGTCAGTTGATTCAGTGAGTGAATCATTTAGCCAGTGAGTGAGTCATTTAGTCAGTGATCCAAGTCAGTTGATTCAGTGAGTGAGTCATTTAGCCAGCGAGTGAGTCATTTAGTCAGTGATCCAAGTCCGTCGATTCAGTGAGTGAATCATTTAGCCAGTCAGCGAGTCATTTAATCAGCGAGGGAGTCATTTAGCCAGTGATTCAGCAAGTGAGTCGTTCTCCTATACCTCCGCCACAGACGGCGCCGCAGTCCTCCCATCCCGAGTGGGTCCACATGAGCTGAGCTTCTGAGGGTTTGGCTCCCGGGCCCGCCTGCCCGCCGGGACGCAGCCCGTCCTGGTGCTGTTCAGTGGGGACGGTGTACTCATAGTGGACCCCATAGTTTGGGTCGTTGAACAGCAGAACCTGGACATCAACGGACAACATGTAAGCTAGCAAGATGTCTCTGTGTTAGTGTGTGCGTGTGTGTGTGTGTGTGTGTGTGTGTGCGTATGTGTGTGTTGTAAAGGAACATCTGAACAACAGCTCAGACTTAAAACATCCGCTAGGATGCCCAAATTTGGCCCTTATAGTGTGTGTGTGTGTGTGTGTGTGTGAGTGAGTGTGGATATGTGTTCCTGTATTTGTGTGTGTGTGTGTGTGTGTGTGTGTGACCATCATACAGACCCTACACACCCCTATTGTGTGATACGTGACCAGACAGCCTCATTTACAGCCTCAATACATCTTTATTACTAACTTTCCAATTTAGAGATCAAGGTTTTGGCAGCAAAAATATGTCTTTAGACTTCAACTAATCTTCAAAGTAAATCTGAAACGAGATCCCTGCCTTCCATTGACCCGGGTTCAGTTGAGCTGGAAAGATAATTTCATCTCGCTCGAAAAATATTATCTCTCCTCAATAAACTATCATTAAAGAAATGGCTCTGAGTAGCTGTACTGTACTGAGGGGAGCTGGACGTTGACGGAGATGGGAGATGTAGTCTTTTATGAGTCATCAGCCATCAGTCATGCAGAATGGTTGGCATGAGGCTCGACCAGAGGTCTATATGGCGAGCCAGAGGATAAGCAGATCCTTCTCTCTCACCAACTCTGTCTCTATCTCTGTCTCATTCTCTCTCTCTCTCTCTCTCTCTCTCTCTCTCTCTCTCTCTCTCTCTCTCTCTCTCTCTCTCTCTCACACACACACACACACACACACACACACACACACACACGCACACGCACACGCACACACACACATTGTCTCTGTCTCTCTCCTTCATTCTCTCTCTCTCTCTCTCTCTCGCTCGCTCTCACACACATTATCTCTCTCTCTCCTTCCCTCCCTCTCTCTCCCTCTTTCTCTGACCTGGCTGACCCTTAAGCCCTGGCTCTGCCCCTGGTCATAGGCAGGCAGTAATCCTATCAACAGCAGTGCCCAGTCTGTCAGAGAGATAATCCTATTAACATTATAGAGAGTCGCGTAATCCTCAGCATGACAGAGCTGATGTCGGAGAACACAGCCAGCTAATAACACAGGCCTCAATCACATCACCAGCCAATCTCTCAGTCACTGCCTACCCACACAACCACTGTGCGTGTGTGTGAGCGCGTGTCTGTGTGTGCGTGTGTGTGTGTGTGTGTGCATGTGTGTGTTCTGTGTGTGTGTATGTGTGTGTGTGTGTGTGTGTGTGTGTGTGTGTGTGTGTGTGTGTGTGTGTGTGTCTTCATTACCTCAAGGAATGTACAAGACCCTCTCTGTCCTCCCGCATGTCAGGTGAAACAAAGGAAGAAAAATCCTCACTCACCATCAGATGCAGAGGGGAGGTGGTGGGTCCCTTGGCGGACATTTTCTCCCAGAGTCCTCGGCGGGCGTAGTGCACGGTGGTCCCCCCCACGTGAAAGTCTCCTGGGGGGTCAATCTTCCAGTCGCTGTTGATGGAGCGCTTACCGCTGTCTTTCAGAGCTGTGGAGAGGTGAACACACACAGCGATCAGAGCGGCCATCTTGTGGAGAGGTGAACACACACAGCGATCAGAGCGGCCATCTTGTGGAGAGGTGAACGCACACAGAGATCAGAGCGGCCATCTTGTGGAGAGGTGAACACACACAGCGATCAGAGCGGCCATCTTGTGGAGAGGTAAACACACACAGCGATAGGAGCGGCCATCTCTGTAAAATGTGGAGACACATTAGCTGTGTTTGGAATACTATGCGTCCTTAACATGCGAAAAAAGCCTATTTTTTTTCTTCATATTTAGCATGTTGAGGATGCATAGTAGACGATTCCGAACAATAATCTAAGGACATTGGCCAAGGAAACCTGTTGAAAGGGGGGTTTGAGGCGGGGTAGGCAACATGCCCGGAGAGAAAATTTACAGGGAAGATAAAATCAGAGCTAAACGCTTTTTCTCCTAAACTGTTTGTCCTTGGTTCTATAAACAGGTACATAATTTAAAGATTTGTTTAGGTTCGTAGGGTTCACCTTTGAACATATGCGTGCGTCCATAAAATCATGATGTATATAAATGCATACATAACATATGTACGTCCATAAATATATATATATATATACAGTGTACACATACACGTTAAAAGAGTGTAGTGTGGTTTGGATTACACTTCAAGCAGCCTGTTAGTGTGGTGGAGTCCACTGAGTCGTTTGCGGCAGAGAAACCGCCCAAGTTTCCTGCCCTCTAATCTCATCGCCATGCCGACACGCTGTTTTGAACTTGTTTGGCCTCACTTCATCAGATCGCTATCATGGGATATCAGAGCTATTAGCCAGTGGGGAGGTGAGTGGGGGGGTGGGGGGGAGGGGCCCTTAGATGTGCGCCTGGAAGGGCCCTTAGATCCTCTACCGCTTCTTTGCTGGTAATCCCCCTGGTGAATTATAGGAGGACTGGAGAAGCATCTTTTAGCTTTTACTGGCCCCAGAACTGTGACATTCCCTTCCAAGGTATACTCGAGCGGCTGAATCAGTCATCTCTTTTAAAAGGGATCTGAAAATGAATCTTTTTAATCAGGCTTTTACAACATGACAGACAGGCAAACAGGGAGGGAAGACAGACAGACAGACAGTCAGTCAGACAGACAGACAGACAGACAGACAGACAGACAGACAGACAGACAGACAGACAGACAGACAGACAGACAGACAGACAGACAGACAGACAGACAGACAGACAGACAGACAGACAGACAGAGAAGCATTGAGACAGGCAGACAGACCTAAAGGGTGTCTGACTATTGGACGGTATGACTTCCTGTACAACTTTGACCTTATTTGGTCGTAGATGTTCCAAAACTATTTCACCTTCACTCTGCATCATGCATACATAGCACATAGCAACTACTTGAAACCAAAGCAACAGTAACTATGTGTGTTTGAGTGTACTAGGTGGAGTGTTGGCCCTTACCCAGATAACTCTGTCCAGGTTTCTCCTCCAGGACTCGGATTCTCCTGGCTCCTTTAGGGATCAGAACAACCTCCACGTATCCTGAGGGCCAAGACAAAGGAAAGAGGGGGAGAGGAAGAGAGAGATGGAAGAGGGGGAGAGGAAGAGAGAGGGAGGAGGGGGAGAGGAAGAGAGAGAGGGACAGAGGAAGAGAGAGAGTGGGAGAGGAAGGAGAAAGACATCAGAAGAAGAGAAACACAGAGATGGAAGGAGAGAGAGTAAAACAGGATAGATAAAGGTGGAAGATAAACAAGGGATAAAGGGAGAAACAATAGAAGATGAAGAAATAAACTCGTATGTCCTTCACAACTTCTTTATTTGCAACAAAACTGTCAAACATTCTTAAAACATAATTGTGAAAATAACGAAAAGACATTATGTTTGTATCGATATATGAATGCTCTGCAGTCTGAACATAGTTGACAGCCCCCAGCTGTATCTTAACATAGACATACAGTGCTGTGCAAAAGTTTTAGGCAGGTGTGTAAAGTAAGAATGCTTTAAAAAATCGAAGTCTTAATAGTTTGTTTTTGTCAATTAACTAAATGCAAAGTGAATGAACAAATGAATAATCTAAATCAAATCAATATTTGCTGTGACCACTTTTTGCTTTCAGATTTTTGCCAGCATTTTTTTTACATCTGCCTAAAACATTTGCACAGTACTGTATGTACATATATATATATATATATATATATATATATATAGAGAGAGAGAGAGAGAGAGAGAGAGAGAGAAATAGATATGCACAGCGCCCCTCAGTCTCAGCCCATTCTGCACTGTGCTGAAAAGACAAGGCGTCTACACACTGTCCTCATCTAGAGTTCTCCTGAGGCCGCTGATAGCAGGAGATAGCCACAGCAGAACCCAAGCTTTGTGTACATAACATCTGTTTGATGCTATAGATTTAACAACCGCCAGAAACAATGGCACAGTGTGTGTGTGCGTGTGTGTGTATTTTGTGTGTCTGCATGTGTTTCTGCGTGTGTGTGTGTGTGTGCGTGTGCGCGTGTCATTAAATATGTGTATTTTTTCATTCGGTGCATTTAGGTAAGTGTGTGCACTGCATGTGTGTGTGTGTGTGTGTGTGTGTGTGTGTGTGTGTATGTGTGTGTGTGTGTGTGTGTGTGTGTGAGTGTGTGCACTGCATGTGTGTGTGTGACCAAATACCGTACAGGGCAAACCTCCCACCTTGAACCGTAAAAGGTCATAGGTTCCAACCTCCGCCGACTAACAGTCACACCCACGCGCACACACACATACGGTCACACACACACACACACACACACACACACACACACACACACACAGTCTAAACAGTGTGTCTTAGTGTAACCCCTCCACAGCGCTGTGCTGCTCTCAACACTAACTGACGGGGATTAGGGGACGCTCCGTGGTCACCACGGTAACAACATGTTTACCGCAAGAGTGTGGGAAACGTCTTTTCGATTCCTTTGTATGTCTCAACATGTGAAGAAATTGACAATAAAGCTACTTTGAATGGAAGGGTGGAGGGGATAGGGGAAAAAAAAGTAGATGGAATAAAAAAAAAAACCAAACGTGTTTTGTTTCCCCATCCGTGGCACTGTAAGGCACCAACCTGACACTCACATAACTGGGGGGAGAGTAAACAATTATGCATTCAAATAAATAAAATAAATTAAAAAAATAACACACAAATGCAATGTTAGCAAGCCACCGGGGAGAATTTCACGATAAGAACCGTTTCTGGCAATCCTTTCAGAGAGACAACCTAGAGAGAAAATGTGGATTTTATAAATGAAATAATTGCGTACTGGGCAAAGTGTGGAATGACAATTGGCCTGTAGTGTTCTACTGAACGCCGGCAAATAAATATTCTTCCACATTGTTGAGATTGAACCTAACAGCAGAGAATCCTCAGAGCGAGGGCAAACGAGGACATAGAATTGGAATGATTACACTGAGGACAGACTAAGGACAGCCATGATTGTTGCTGGTGACTATACCGTTGTCAAGGGCAACAAAATACTGTAGAGTTATAGTTCCTTTACGCAGTCTAGGGAAAATATCAAGGGGCATATGTTGTTTGTGTGTGTTTGTTTGTTTGTTTGTTTGTTTGTGTGTGTGTGTGCGTGCGTGTGTATGTGTGTGTGTGTGTGTGTGTGTGTGTGTGTGTGTGTGTGTGTGTTTACAGGTACCTGCTCCTCTGCTTTGGTTGAAGTCTCCTTTGATGACTTTGCAGGACTTGCCGTTGCCGTGACAAACTCCACACTGGTCCTCTCTGGCCATGGAGCCCAGCATCCTGTCGCAGCCCACTTTCTAGACACACAGACACACACACATGCGCAAACACACATGTACACACAAACACACACACACACACACACACAATCCTGTCACAAACTGTTTTATGACCAAATATTTCTTTAGCCCTTCAAATGAAAGGCATTTTAGCACAGAGCCCCGCCCCTTCTGTACCTGATAGGTCCCATTGGGACAGAGCCTCGCCCGCTCTGTACCTGATAGGTCCTGTTAGCAGAGCACCACCCCCTCTGTAACTGATAGGTCCCATTGGCACAGAGCCCCGCCCCCTCTGTACCTGATAGGTCCCATTGGCATAGAGCCTCGCCCCCTCTGTACCTGACAGGTCCCATTGGCACAGAGCCCCGCCCCCTCTGTACCTGATAGGTCCCATTGGCACAGAGCCCCGCTCCCTCTGTACCTGATAGGCCCCATTGGCACAGAGCCCCACCCCCTCTGTACCTGATAGGTCCCATTGGCACAGAGCCCCGCCCCCTCTGTACCTGATAGGTCCCATTGGCACAGAGCCCCGCCCCCTCTGTACCTGACAGGTCCCATTGGCACAGAGCCCCGTCCCGCCCCCTCTGTACCTGACAGGTCCCATTGGCACAGAGCCCCGCCTCTTGTGGTCCACAGGAGGTTCCGTCCAGAACCGTCTCAGCCAATAGAAGAGGAGGTTCAGTCCCGGAGGAGGAGCAGAAGAGGGTGCAGGGCCGCTCTGGAGGGGGGGGAGGTCAGTCACTAAAACATATTTACCTTTTGCAGAACAAAGTCCTGAATGTAAGGACAAGCCTCTAGGTCTGGGAACACCAGGTATTGTCATGCACACCAGAAAAGACACACGCACGCACACACACACACACGCCGTTTTAACAGGAAGTGTCTGGAGACCTGGAGGCAAATCGGAGCTGTTGGCCTCTCTCCATTGCCATCAGTTCACCTGTCAAAATGTTTACATCTGTCCATCCGACCTTGGAGAGGGGGATGTGGTGTGTGTGTGTGTGTGTGTGTGTAGGAGGGAGCTTTAGGGTGTGGTTACTAAGCTTGGTGGTAAAACATCCTGGAGACTTCTCAGCTCTCTAAACTGACTGCATGGCGCTGTAAGCCCCTGATCCCTTCAAACACTCTACTGTGTGTTTACTGTACTGTGTGTGTGTGTGTGTGTGTGTGTGTGTGTGTGTGTGTGGTTTTCAAATAATTTATAATGAAAGGACGCATGACTGATCTTTTCAAACCCTCAGAGATGGACTGTGTGTGTGTGTGGGTACACACTGTGTACTGTATGACCGATCTGTTCAAACCCTCAGAGATGAACTGTGTGTGTGTGTGTGTGTGTGTGTGTG
>CM030172.1:51604615-51614615 GCA_017639675.1 Aplochiton taeniatus
AACGGACTCTCCACGGGTTGAATCACCTGGCCTTTCCCAGCGGCCATCTTTAGATTCTCTGACATGAGGAGAGACAGTTCTCTGAACAATCGCTTGTCTTTCTGCAGGGGCGTAGGGGTAGGGGTAGGGGTAGGGGTGGGGATGAGTCACTTCAACGTCCTGATTGGGATCACGGAAGGGAATTGGGAGGGAACTTGGTCCCCCCAGGGATTCGAGGTTGGCTGGCAAACGAGAGAGGCCGAGGTGAAGACGGCAGAGGAACGTCAGTGCTAATTTAACGTTCTGTAAACAGAGGCAGCCAGAGAACGCCAGTGCTAATTTAACGTTCTGTAAACAGAGGCAGCCAGAGAACGCCAGTGCTAATTTAACGTTCTGTAAACAGAGGCAGCCAGAGAACGCCAGTGCTAATTTAACGTTCTGTAAACAGAGGCAGCCAGAGAACGTCAGTGCTAATTTAACGTTCTGTAAACAGAGGCAGCCAGAGAACGCCAGTGCTAATTTAACGTTCTGTAAACAGAGGCAGCCAGAGAACGTCAGTGCTAATTTAACGTTCTGTAAACAGAGGCAGCCAGAGAACGTCAGTGCTAATTTAACGTTCTGTAAACAGAGGCAGCCAGAGAACGCCAGTGCTAATTTAACGTTCTGTAAACAGAGGCAGCCAGAGAACGTCAGTGCTAATTTAACGTTCTGTAAACAGAGGCAGCCAGAGAACGCCAGTGCTAATTTAACGTTCTGTAAACAGAGGCAGCCAGAGAACGCCAGTGCTAATTTAACGTTCTGTAAACAGAGGCAGCCAGAGAACGCCAGTGCTAATTTAACGTTCTGTAAACAGAGGCAGCCAGAGAACGCCAGTGCTAATTTAACGTTCTGTAAACAGAGGCAGCCAGAGAACGCCAATGCTAATTTAACATTCTGTAAACAGAGGCCGCCAGAGAACGGCAATGACCAGCATGACTGACCAGCATGCTCTGTTCTGTAGTCCAGACTGACCTGCATGCTCTGTTCTGTAGTTCGGACTGACCAGCATGCTCTGTTCTGTAGTCCAGACTGACCTGCATGCTCTGTTCTGTAGTCCAGACTGACCAGCATGCTCTGTTCTGTAGTCCAGACAAACCAGCATGCTCTGTTCTGTAGTTCAGACTGACCTACATGTTATTTTCTGTAGTCCAGACTGACCTGCATGCTCTTGCAGAGCGAAGCGGAAGGTCCAAACAGGATCTGACACTGTTCGTCCGGGGTGTAGGTCAGCCCAGGGAGACGGGAGGGCAGGATGGCAGAGTTCACACTCAGAGGGTCTGTCTGTAGAAGGCAGCTGCTGGCCTTTGACCTGGAACACACAAACACAGAGAGAGAGAGAGAGAGAGAGAGAGAGAGAGAGAGAGAGAGAGAGAGAGAGAGAGAGAGAGAGAGAGATTGAAACACATAAAGATACACACACAAACACACGCACAAAAAGATAGAGAAAACGTCTAGTTTTGGGATTGTGTGCAATCCATCGATGTGTCAAATGCTCGCCATTCAAGTCAATAAAATGTGTATGCATGTGTGTTTGTATGTTTGCCAAGAGAGGTGTGAAATGAAGTTAAATAAGAATCAATCAAATGTTGGAATTGGAAAAGGAATCGTGAAAACTAAACCATCTTTGGCAAATGAAGGAGTGTTTGTGTATGTTTGCTGGGGTTTACTTCAGGAACTTCTCCACGTCGTCACGGCTACAGCTGGACCAGGAAACGTCGCCCAGGTTTTGACCTTTGACCCACTCGCCGGACATGATGTGGAGGCCGTCTGCGCACGGCTGGTGGTCGTTGTCATGGCTCACACCCATGCTGCAGACAAACAGAGGAAGGAAAAGAAGAAGAAGACGAAGAAGAAGAAGAAGAAGAAGAAGAAGAAGAGGAAGAAGGAGAAGAAGAAGAAGAAGAAGAAGAAGAAAAAGAAAAAGAAGGGAAAGAAGAAGAAGCAGAAGTGGAAGAAGAAAAGGAAGAAGAGGAAGAAGAAGAAGTGGAAGAAGAAGGAGAAGAAGTGGAAGACCAAACGGATAAGCGTGACTTCTTCGTTGGTGTTGGCATTATGAGAAGCATATGACCTTTGACCTACACCTTTGGTGTGGAACATAACCAACAATCCTCTCTGTCCTCAGGAGAGACAATATTTTAACTAAATGTATCTGTTTTAAATGACAATTAAATGTGTTCATTCAGCAGGGGTTGCTACGGCAGCCAGGCAATTGGAGCTAGTTTGAACAACTGTCAACTGAATGAAGACTCTTTTAGCGGACCTCAACAAGGACATCAGGTCAGTGTTTATCCTCAACAGATGTTTAGCCACGGAGGTCAAGGAGGGGGGGGGGGGGGGGGGGGTTGGATTTGACTGTGGCGAAAGAAGGTGTGGGGGGAGGGAGAAAGGGGGAGGGATTGCAAAAGCATCGCTGGTTAGGTGAAACATTGTCACGGTTGGACAGCACATATACAATCACATGATTTGTAGATCAACTAGTACTCCATAAAAAAAATACTTTAAACAAGTGATACTGTGAAGTGATTCCATATGCGGTGACAGCAAAGGCAGCCCCAGCCACCAGAACCTTCCATCTTGGAATATTCCAAGATATCCCACATTTATTTTGGATACTGTTGCTACTCGCATGCGAATAATGCACATAAATCACCATAAGTCCCCATAAATCACCATAAGTCCCCATAAATCACCATAAATTAAACTGCCTAATAAAGACTCTTTTTTATTTCAAATGTATTTTCTACTTTTAAACCTACAGTAAGTTTTCCGAGTATTGCCTTCCTTGTGACTTCATTTATACTTGTTCTGTCTTTCCATCTCTTTCCAGCTTTTTTTCTCTCGTCTGTCACTCCTTTCTTTCCTCTGTCCTTCTTTCTTTCCACTTTGCTTCATACTTTTTTTCCCTACTTTTATGCACTTCTATCCATCACCCTATTTGGTCCTTTCGTCTTTCCTCTCCCTCCTTCCTTTCTCACTCTATATTTCTTAACCTTTATTTTCATCATCTCAACAAGGCAGTGCCAAGGGCAAGACTGGCCAAATGCATTTGTGCGGCATATACAGTACACATAGGCAATTCAGAGGGCATTATATAAGGCAAGCAGGCACACACCAAACAAGGAATACAATAAAACCGATTAAATAAAGTGTTGTGCCTCTAGGTCCCTGTTGCAGAGTGCAACTGAAACAAATGTGTTTCTCTCTCTCTCTCGAGTGTTAACCCTGTTCTGAGGTCACGTACGAGGAAGAGAAAGTGAGTCACGGTCTTAAGTGTTGTCCTACAGGTCCTGAGTCAGCACTTGGCCAGAGAAACAGAGTCCTAGTCTTAAGTAAATAACACAGCTTTTTGATTTTTTTTTAAGGAGTGTTTGGTCACCTTTGGGAGCCATGCTAACGGTTACCTTGAGCTTACTCTTTCGCTAGGCTACCTTTACTACGACCACGTAACCAACTCAATATTGGCCGTACGGACATAAAGTTGATATCAATCATCTTGTCTGACTAGGGGTAAGTTGAGACATATCTTATTTCCCAGAATGTTGAACTATCACTTTAAGCGTTGTCCTACAGGTCCAGAGTCAGCACTAGGTCAGAGAAACAGAGTCCCAGTCTTAAGCATTGTTAGATAGGTCCTCAGTCACGTACAGGCCAGTGGCTACGGCCTTGGGTCTACTGCTGTCTGCTAAGGACATGGCCCCATCCACACTGAGCAGCAACACAGGAGAATAAGGGCTCCAGGAAGACACCCAGAGAGGCCGAGGGAAGTAAACTCCACTAAGAAATATAGAGAATTATATAAAATAATAATTTTTCAAGTGGAACACTTGGATAAAAAAAGGGACGTTCTGCAGTAGAGATTGAGGTTAAGACGACAAACTTAAGTTTAAGATCAACGCCTGGTTACAAACACGTGTGTGCTGTAGTACAGAGACTGAGGTTAAGACGACAAACTTAAGTTTAAGATCAACGCCTGGTTACAAACACGTGTGTGCTGTAGTACAGAGACTGAGGTTCAGATGACAAACTTAAGTTTAAGATCAACGCCTGGTTACAAACACGTGTGTGCTGTAGTACAGAGACTGAGGTTCAGATGACAAACTTAAGTTTAAGATCAACGCCTGGTTACAAACACATGTGTGCTGTAGTACAGAGACTGAGGTTCAGATGACAAACGTAAGTTTAAGATCAACGCCTGGTTACAAACACGTGTGTGCTGTAGTACAGAGACTGAGGTTCAGATGACAAACGTAAGTTTAAGATCAACGCCTGGTTACAAACACATGTGTGCTGTAGTACAGAGACTGAGGTTAAGACGACAAACGTAAGTTTAAGATCAACGCCTGGTTACAAACACGTGTGTGCTGTAGTACAGAGACTGAGGTTAAGACGACAAACATAAGTTTAAGATGAAGGCCTGGTTGCAAACACGTGTGTGCTGTAGTACAGAGACTGAGGTTCAGATGACAAACGTAAGTTTAAGATCAACGCCTGGCTACAAACACGTGTGTGCTGTAGTACAGAGACTGAGGTTAAGGCGACAAACGTAAGTTTAAGATCAACGCCTGGTTACAAACACGTGTGTGCTGTAGTACAGAGACTGAGGTTCAGATGACAAACGTAAGTTTAAGATGAAGGCCAGCTTTGAAAAAGGAGTTTGCTGCGGTAGAGAGCGAGGTTAAGATGGCGACATTCAAGTTCACGTGTGCCTGAGGAGCTGTCGCTTCTCCGCAAGCGATTAACACACAAACAACAAACGTCAACACAAGAGTGGGCCATCTGGATAAGCGGAGTCACACTAACGAGGCATGGATAGTGGTGGCCTAATGGGTAGGGTGGCTACCTGGTGACTGAAGAGTCAGGAGTTCAAATGCCTCCTGGGTTCTGCTTGCATGCGCTTGAGTCTGAGTCTAAGTTGCTCAATTTGGACTGCTCCTGAAAGTTGCTTTAGATACAAGCGACTGCTGAAAGGCAAAAACGTAGCATGTAACAAAGCAGAGGAGCTTAAAGTGTCATTGCAATTCATGTTTGTCTTGTTACAAACACGTCAAATCAAACGTTTCTTTAGATCTCTGTGGCAACACAGCTACAAGGCATCTTTCATTATCATTAGACTTATCATCATTAAGTCCCAAATGTGTAACACATGTGATCTGTCATAAGCTATCCACTGAAAACTGTTTAGTTTTCCACACACAAAAAAAAAAGGACCTCCCAACTTAATTACTTTAAAATATATGACATGACATCAAACCAAAACGTTGGACTTTATTGAGTTTTTAATTTAATTGTAGGTCTTTCTTTCTTTAAACATCATGTCTTAGTTAAAGCCTTTTCAGAGTCCAGATAGCTTTACACTTTGAAAGGAGATTATTCATTTCTGGGTGTAAAAAAAAGCAAGGTTTTGTGTATTCTACGGTTTTATGTAGAAATAGAAAATACAATAGCAATTATACAAAACACAAAAAATGAGTCAACGTTGTCAGTCAAAACTGTGAATGAAAGGCGATGAAAGCAACTGTGTCCGGACCTCCATACCAGCCCCCATTTCTCTGGCGCTCTGCGTTTGGTTAACACTACCTCCATAGCTATCTCTATCTGAATCCTCTCTCTCTCTCTCTCTCTCTCTCTCTCTCTCTCTCTCTCTCTCTCTCTCTCTCTCTCTCTCTCTCTCTCTCTCTCTCTCTCTCTCACTCGCTCAATCTACGCTTTGGCAACAAGGAAACCAGTTAGCCACTGTAAGGGGTCAACGCTATTTGCTAGCGAACAGCTGCGCCGCAGGCCTCTAAAGCTAATCACTAACGGATCGCTTCTTTTCCTTCTGGGGGCTGCCTTGGCAGATGTGAGCCTTGACATCTCCTCTGGAAGATGGAGATGCTCTCCTGAACCTGTCAGGGCGTTTGACGCCATAAAGAAACGTTCCCTGCTGTGAACCATGTCAAGGACTCACTTGGGGGAGGGGGGGCTCAAAATGTGTAGTTGTGGCACACAATTTTTGGTACATTTTAGTTTTGTACCTGACATGATAGTTTCTATAAAGTTTTACCTGTGAATTTCACTTAGAAGTAAACATAATTGCATTCAGTGACTTGATTACTCATAATAAGGATGTTTATATGGTATTATGACAGTTTTTACATTTTGTTTCTCCTATAGAATAGACTGCGGGGCCCGTTCCCTTTCAGCCTCAAAACGGCTGACACACACATTGTAAACTTGCCAGATGCAAAGGGCGAGTACACGAAACAATTTGCTTCACTTTTGGATGGATCAAAAACAAAAATGACAGAATGAATTGCCACTGGGGAACGTTGAAGGAGTCGAGTGCGCATTTTAAAACCCCACCCAAAAAAGCGTTCACAGATTAACATTGAGCCCTCTCTATGTAGTGTCATCTTATTGCAGAATGCCCATTCTACTCTTCATAGCTCTATGGCTATAAAGGTCATTGAGTCTTATGCTGACACAGTTATAATGGTCCCATTGGTCCGTAACAGTCTTCCTCTGATACTGAACTTAACTATGTTATAATTCTATGGTACCATTGGTCATTGAGAGTCTTAATATGAATACTGAATTATTAATTTTAGTATTAATATTGAAAGTCTAATTCTATGGTCACAAAGGTCTGTAACAATCTTCCTCTGACACAGTTATAATTCTATGGTCCAAATGGGCCGTAACAGTCTTACTTTAATACTGTGATAATTCTATGACTATAAAGGTCATTGACAACCTTACTCTGAGACTGTACTTAACACCGTTATAATTCTATGACTTTAAAGGTCATTGACAACCTTACTCTGACACTGTACTTAACACCGTTATAATTCTATGACTTTAAAGGTCATTGACAACCTTACTCTGACACTGTACTTAACACCGTTATAATTCTACGACTATAAAGGTCATTGACAACCTTACTCTGACACTGTACTTAACACCGTTATAATTCTACGACTATAAAGGTCATTGACAACCTTACTCTGACACTGTACTTTACACCGTTATAATTCTACGACTTTAAAGGTCATTGACAACCTTACTCTGACACTGTACTTTACACCGTTATAATTCTACGACTTTAAAGGTCATTGACAACCTTACTCTGACACTGTACTTAACACCGTTATAATTCTACGACTATAAAGGTCATTGACAACCTTACTCTGACACTGTACTTTACACCGTTATAATTCTATGATCCCATAGGTCATTGAGAGTTTTAATATGGATCATAGTGATAATTATTATCATCAATATTGTACGTCTGACCCTGTGTTCAGCTGGAGTGTGCGCCTGGCAGAAGGAAGTGTATTTTTGAGTCGGAGTTCTCCTTCAGCACAGCGCACTTCAAACCTTCAAGCCTACGGGCCTGTGTGGCAAGGAGGGCTGCCAAGTCATGACTAATAGATCTCTGATCTCTGAGCTCATCTGGCAGCAAAGGCGGCTCTGATCCAGGACTCATCGGCTGCTCTTTCCTGTCTGCTGTCCTGAGAGCGAAACTTCACATCTCGCTTGCTCGATAGCTTGCGTGGACTCACTCGATTAATCACACACACACACACGCACACGCACACGCACACACACAAAGAGAGAGCGAGACAGAGACACTAACAAATACAATTATACCAACAACATAGGACAAGATGCAACAAATACTGTCATTCTAATCCATGCTGGTCAGACTAATTAATGTGGAGGGCTAATCCAAACATCAAGAGGTGGAGTGCTGCTCCATGTCGGTTGTTGAAGGGTTCACACACCAAAACACCCCCGACTCTGGGACCGCTCCCCCTGGCCTTTGGGTGCGCCAACTCCCTCTGTGCCCCGCCTAGACCCGAAACAACCTCAGAGCCTGATCTCAACCCCCGACGACATTACCAGTCCAAGTACAACTCATCTACAGCACTCACACACACACACACACACACACACACACACACACACACACACACATAGGCATACACAGACGGATACACATACACACACTCGTTAAAACACAAACATGCACACACACACACACACACACAAAGGTATACACACACACACACACACACACACACACACACACACAGATATACGCACTGTCTCACAGAGAATTACACCAAAAAACAACAAAAATGGAACGGATTAAAACGCGAGAAGGCAAATAAATACCACAGACTGTTCAGACGAAACAAGTCTGCCGCGACCACGACTGGCCCTCGTGCTATTATCTGCAATACGTTCCGAAAGGAACGAAAGCAGCAGCGTGCCGTTTTAAAGGAGTGAGGCCTGATCCAAAGAGCACCCTGTGACTGGGAGGATGACGGTGTCTCTCTCCCAGGGCTTCAGATAACCAGATGCTGGGTTTCCAGAGCCAAAGCTGGTTCCTTGCCTGTTTACAGAAGACAATTGCTCTGGTCCCCCGGGGGTGGAGGGAGCAGCTTACTTACTCTGAGCCAAAGTCAAAGTCCTTCGGTGTTTACAGAGCACAACGTTCTGGGATCACCGGGGGGGGTGGGGGGGGGGGGGGGTATGTCGTGTAACATAACGCAACGCAGACATCAGTCTGACTGCCCTGGTTGACGCCGACTTCTCCTCGTCGAATCGAATCCGGGACTCTACGAAACGATGCGGCTAGCATAACTCCCAGAAGGCACCGCTTCCGCCTGTGTCAGGGCATCCGGGGGAGCAGGCGTTTCAGGAGATCAGGCTTTGATTTGGATTGGAAGTGATGGAGGTCATTTGGAAGTCACAAAACGAATTCTGCGGGTTTGACGATATTTCCTCACACGTAAACAAGGGTGTGATGTACATGACAGTTGCAAAACTGCAAGACATCGCATATTGTTTACTAACACCAAATAATTTATTTTATAAGGTGAACAGTTTGAACAAGTGAAACTTAACTGTACAATTTTACCCATTGTGCCACTTTACCCCTATTCACCCTAAATTAACTCAAACTTTTACGCTGTGGACATTGAGCCCCAAGCAGTCCAATGTGAGTCATGTAGTCTTGACTTGTAACAGGCTTCTTTTGATATTGTAAAAAAAAGTTTAAAAACAGCTACTAAAAACATACCTGTTTTGTAAGGTTCATGACTGCACTGTCTAATTGATTTGACTGTTCTTAATCTGCTAATTGCTAAAGAAAAAGATAGATATATATTTGTAAATGTTCCTTGTATTTGAGTCCTTGAGTTATTAGAATGATGCTCCTACATCAAAGTTTCTATTATCATGATGTTGTTGTTGTTGCATAGTGAGAGGAGTCATTCTTGGACTCACTACATCAAAGTTACTATTATCATGATGTTGTTGTTGTTGCATAGTGAGAGGAGTCATTCTTGGACTCACTACATCAAAGTTACTATTATCATGTTGTTGTTGTTGTTGCATAGTGAGAGGAGTCATTCTTGGACTCACTACATCAAAGTTACTATTATCATGTTGTTGTTGTTGTTGCATAGTGAGAGGAGTCATTCTTGGACTCACTACATCAAAGTTACTATTATCATGTTGTTGTTGTTGTTGCATAGTGAGAGGAGTCATTCTTGGACTCACTACATCAAAGTTACTATTATCATGTTGTTGTTGTTGTTGCATAGTGAGAGGAGTCATTTTTGGACTCACTACATCAAAGTTACTATTATCATGTTGTTGTTGTTGTTGCATAGTGAGAGGAGTCATTCTTGGACTCACTACATCAAAGTTACTATTATCATGATGTTGTTGTTGTTGCATAGTGAGAGGAGTCATTCTTGGACTCACTACATCAAAGTTACTATTATCATGATGTTGTTGTTGTTGCATAGTGAGAGGAGTCATTCTTGGACTCACTACATCAAAGTTACTATTATCATGTTGTTGTTGTTGTTGCATAGTGAGAGGAGTCATTCTTGGACTCACTTGTGACCCATCTCGTGGGCGATGGTGAAGGCCAGGTTGAGGCCGTTGTCTTCAGCCAGGATGCACTTCCTCCGCTCACTGCACATCC
>CM030172.1:51624615-51632115 GCA_017639675.1 Aplochiton taeniatus
CAAAGTATATGCCATACCTACCGAGTGATGAGGACAGCCGTGTCCACGGAGGGCAAGTCCTCCCTCCAGTGTGACCTGAAGTCTGATAGGTCGTTCTTGTTTCCGTACTCTTCCTGCTGCCAGCGACAGAAACTCTCCAGCATCTTCTCCCCGTGATGGCCTATATACATGTCTGACTGGAGAGAGAGAGAGAGAGAGAGAGAGAGAGAGAGAGAGAGAGGTGGAGGGAGAGGGACAGGAACGGAGAGATTGAGATAGAGAGAGAGAGAAGGAGATTGAGATGGAGAGAGAGAGAGAGAAGGAGATTGAGAGAGCGAAGGAGATTGAGAGAGAGAGAAGGAGATTGAGAGAGCGAAGGAGATTGAGAGAGCGAGACACAGAGACAGAAATATAATTAGAGAGATGGAGGGAGAGAGAGGCAGTAGTAATCTCATATTGTAAATTCATACTTAAGAATTTGTAATCTCATTAATTTGCAAGTGGTAATCGGATCATGGTGTAGTAGTATTTATTCTCACAGGCTTGTCCTGGAGCAGGACTAGTTTAGTCAGTCGGATGTTAATCTGGATGCCTAGGCTCTTGTGTTGGAACAGATTAAACACCTGGATTGGAAAACAAAGGAACAAATAGCAACAATAATTTAAAAATTAGCCACCAAGACGCCATTAAACAGGAAACGCATCACAGACTCAGGCCCCTCTTAACAGTACGGGTTCGGCCACAGTGTACATTTTCTTCTCTAAACATTGCACTTGCATAAACAACACACACTGAAGTGTCCAGCAATTTGTCTGCCGCTAAGACCTAATAAAGATAAATCAAGGTGTTGTGCTCTACAACCAAATAAACAAAACAGAAAATCAAGCATGGCAGAGCTAACAGTCTGAAACCGGGCTATATAACACAGAGCTAACAGTCTGAAATGGATATATAACACAGAGCTAACAGTCTGAAACAGGGCTATATAACACAGAGCTAACAGTCTGAAACAGGGATATATAACACGGAGCTAACAGTCTGAAACAGGGATATATAACACAAAGCTAACAGTCTGAAACAGGGATATTTTCTTGAAAATGGACTGAACCATCCAGGTGAGATGGGTCGTACCATGTTCATGATGGTGAGGATGAAGCGCTGAGCGGCCTCGGCCCCGTGGTAAGTGACCATGGCTGGGTCGGCCACCACCAGAGTCTCCACGTCGTACTCCTGAAGCAGCTTGTAGGAGTAACGCTTCCCTCTGCCCGCCTCCGACTGCTTCCTGGCCTTTGCCTTCTGCTTCTCTGGGGAGAAATAATAAGAAAAGAACACCATCGATGGACTGATATGCAATGAAATAATTGCAGTCGATAATAGGATCGAAGTTTTCAAGAAGGTTCAGACAGACGAGAGATACTCAGACAGACAGTCAGGCAGGAAGACAGACAGGAAGTCAGTCAGGCAGGAAGACAGGCAGGCAGCCAGGAAGACAGATTGAGAAAAAAATAGGCCAGCCAAACAGATGTTGCTGACTAACTGTCTGACTGAATGACTGGGTGACTGGCTGGTTGACTGGCTGACTGACTGACTGGTTCACTGGCTGACTGATTGACTGGCTGACTGACTGACTGGCTGGCTGACTGACTGATTGACTGACTGGCTGACTGACTGATTGACTGGCTGACAGACTGACTGGCTGGCTGGCTGACCGACTCACTGACTGACTGACTGCCTGCCTGACTCACTGACTGACTGACTGACTGACTGACTGACTGACTGGTTGGCTGACTGACTGACTGGCTGACTGACTGACTGACTGGCTGGCTGGCTGGCTGACTGACTGGCTGACTGACTGACTGACTGACTGGTTGACTGACTGACTGACTGACTGACTGACTGGTTGACTGACTGGCTGACAGCTAAACCCGGTTTGCCCTCAGCTGGGGCCCATTCCCCAGATCAAACACAGACAGGTAAGACCTCTTAATGAAAACCTTCACGTGTCTCCACCACACAGCACCTTGGTCCCACACACACACACACACACACACACACACACACACACACACACACAACACAACACAACACAACACAGGCCCGAGGGCTGGGAATAAAGATCAATGAATGTCTTACAACTGGGAACATGCGTTGAACCTGAAGATTACAAGTGTGAAAGTGTCCGTCGGGCTGTACTATATAGGCTTTTGACTTTATCTTCTGGCAGGTGGAAGGATCTCCAGGCTCAGATTTGGCAGCTTACAGAACAGCCGTCCACACACAGTGGAGCTCTCCAGATCTAAATCTGGCAGGGCCCTCTCTCGGTGAGCTCTCTGACACCTTGCTTTGCTGCAGTCGGACAGAGCGTCAGAGGGAGACTGGCGTGCGAGAGCCCAGGATGGAATCCATTACGAACAGATCATGATCTAATTACTATGGTATGTGTCAAACAGAACAGAGAGAAAAGCAAACTTTGGGGAAGATTTTGTGGCATCACTGGAAAGCAAAAGTATTAAAGAATGGAAAAACTGTCATGAAGACGGCCGTCAAATTCATGCAGAGACTTCCAAAAAACGAATTAATAAAACAAAATAAATATAGACACAATTAAAACTATATTTTTTAAGACTGTAAAATTCAGTTGTCCTAGTTTTCTAGATTCCTAGTCTCTTCCGTTGCTCATTTTTAAAAATGTATAACTCGAACCTGCTATGACCCCACAGAAGCCGGAGGCGGTGTGGTTGTGCGTTGTCGTGGCAGCATGCGCGTGGGGCTTTGCGGCTGTGTCGGGCGTTGCCGGCGCCGACCGTCTCCGGCGGTAGACCCGATGGGCGTGGCCAGTCAGCTCCAGTGTTTGATTGACAGGCTCCACATACAGGAAGTCTCCATCTATGTGGATGAAACCCATCTGGAGCCGAAAGAGACCCAAAAAAACAAAACACCAACCAGGGCTTACAAAACATCCTAGAAAGATTTTGTCACTACAATGGAAAAGAATGTACTATAGAATAGATCATAAAGATAATCAATACAAATAGGCACAGTCCATCAAAAATATGTTTCGGGATTTGAATTTGTGCTGTATTAATAATTGTTTTAAATCCCCACGGTTTCAAAAACCTTATAAGAACAGGCACCATCTCAAAAAGAGATTTATCTAATATTTTTAATCTATATAAGACGTTTTGAGACAGCGTCTCCAATTTACCAGAGCAGCTCTCCTCTTTACCTTGCGGACTGTCAGACTAAAAACAGTATACCCCATGCCACCCAACACCCCCGCCCCCCCCACATACTCCCCCCACGCCGAAGAAGAGAGGGAACCTTCACATTACATTATTATGACATGTTGGTTTGGGTTAAATGCCAAACCACCTGGGTGACTTACATGCACCCCCTCTACATGTACCCCCTCTACATGTACCCCCTCTACATGTACCCCCCTCTACATGTACCCCCTCTACATGTACCCTCCTCTACATGTACCCCCCTCTACATGTACCCTCTCTACATGTACCCACTCTACATGTACCATCCTCTACATGTACCCTCCTCTACATGTACCCCCCTCTACATGTACCCTCCTCTACATGTACCCACTCTACATGTACCCCCTCTACATGTACCCCCCTCTACATGTACCCTCCTCTACATGTACCCCCTCTACATGCACCCCCCTCTACATGTACCCCCTCTACATGTACCCTCTCTACATGTACCCTCCTTTACATGTACCCCCTCTACATGTACCCCCCTCTGCATGTACCCCCTCTACATGTACCCCCTCTACATGTACCCCCCTCTACATGCACCCCCCTCTGCATGTACCCCCTCTACATGTACCCCCTCTACATGTACCCCCTCTACATGTACCCTCCTCTACATGTACCCCCTCTACATGTACCCCCTCTACACGTGCACCCTCCTTCACACGTGCACCCTCCTCCACACGCAGCCACTTCCACATGCACACCTCAGACAGACGGACTACTTCACCCTCTCTCTGAAGTTGTGTGACGTCACAAATCAACGAAAAATTCTTCCTTTGTCAAGTGTTCTAAAAACGCAAGCGCCAAGAATCCGCCACCTTAGGTGACTCCCGTTTCTCCTCACATAGTGTGACATTCCTTGTTGCTGTCTGTTTCTGTGTGGCGTCTTGTGTCTTACTAAGAGCCTGACTTTGAACACAGCTATCGGCGCTTTGAAGAAGGGGCGACAGGTTTGGACTCACAGCGCTGTGTTTATCTCAGCTAGGTATCAGCTTGTCTGTAGTCGGTCGCCTGCGTTCCTCAAAAGCAGCGTTGGCCCCCATCGTTATCGGAGGCAAACATCAGCCTATTGCGAGATTTGTCTATCGTTAGTCAAGCTCATTCTAAAACTAAAGCCAGGGTTGAGTTTCATGCCCTGCCTCAGCAGGATGATGCCACACACACAGAGATGTTTAATGCAAAGGACAGAAAAGAAAAAAAAATTACTTTGACTGAGGTGGTCTTAAAGATTTTACCTCTTGCTTTTTGGTTTCCAATTCATGTGTGTTCTAGTTTAGAACCAGGCAGAGAGATAGCGATCGGCCTGTCCCATTTCCCTGGCCCACAATGAATTCACGGGGGGAAACCAACTCATCTGGCAGTTTTCCAGCTTAACTAAAAAAGGCCTCAACAGTTCCAATATCACAACCTTATAACTCGTTTATGGTTGCCATCATAAAACCTAATATTCAAGAACTGAAAAAATATAATTAATTGAGCTTAACTGTTTAGCCACAGAATCAAAGTGGATAAAAGTGGGAAAGTAAAGCATGCACGCGCACACACAGACAGACAGACAGACAGACAGACAGACAGACAGACAGACAGACAGACAGACAGACAGACAGACAGACAGACACACACACACACACACACACACAAAGAGAGAGAGTCTTGGTGCCAAAGTTTGATGCCATGTTTCATTCAGTGTGAGTGGAGGTTCTGGGTTAACGAGCCTGTAGATTTCTGGGACTGAGATCCAAACCTCGTGGAGCAGCGGTCCAAGCCGCGTTCACCACAGGAGCTCACCCTTAAAACCCCGGGGAGCTGCTAATGATCAAGGCCCCTCGTGGTGAGCCCCAAAGCTGTGGAGCAGAGAGCTACAGAGAGAAGAGAAGCCTTCTCATGTTCTGTGTCTGTCCCCGGAGACTGAGACTAAAGTCGAGGTCGACTCGAGGAGTACCAATAGAAATGACCTCTCTCATGTACCTGAAGAGGCTGCTGGAGTTATGTGAGGCACTCACGTTGTCTCCCTCTTTCTCTCCCCCTCTCACTCTCTCTCTCTCTCTCTTTATCTTTCTTTCTATTCTCTCTATCAGTCTAATGGGGATTTATAGACATGAAATTACAATTGTAATTCTGCCAAAGCAAACTAAAGTGGAAAAGTATGCAGACTCAGAGGAGAGTGCAAAAGTACGTACTGTCAAAGTTAAACATGTGCGCTCACGCATTCCAACACTTACCCGCCAACTCACATCATTTTTTAAAATATGCGATTCTTAAAATCTAAAGAAAAATTGCCTATATTTATAAACAAGCATAAAGCAACAACAATTACGTATTTACCAGTCCCGCGCAGGTGCTGAACGAGGCGACGGAGCCTGCGTAATTGAGAACAGTCCCGCTGTAATAGCAATCTCTGTCTGCGCCGCTGGCAGGCGAAAAAGCTGGCGGGCTGCGCTTTGATGCCTTTAGTTCTTTCTGTCTCCGCTCCACCATGAATTTCTGGGACAGAAACCGAGTGTCTCTCTTCAAGATGAGGTGCAGGTCTCTGCCAAAGGCAAGAATTTTTAGTCTAAATCCGGAGGAAACTGCCGCTTGCGGTCCCGGGTGGCCCCAACGGTTGGGCTCTGGAGACTCGTGATATTCGTCCCAGTTCGGAAGTGAACGGACCTCCCGAGAGCTGATCCCAAAGCTGGCAGGAGCTTCTCGGTTTTTGGGGTTGTCTGGAGCCGGTCGATTCAAGTCTGGAAAAAACTCCGGGAAAATTATTTCAGACTCCTGGGATGGATGTAGGTCTGGAGAATATAAGCAGATAAAACGAAGATGAGAAGGTGCAAATACGTACAGGGTAGTCGCCTATAGGAGTTAATCGGTTAATGAAAGTCAAACATAAAGAGCGCAGATGCACGGTTAAGCTGTCCGCACCATTTAACCAACTTCTTAGGCTGGTGCATAATTGTCACATGAGTAGGCTATCACATTGCATTAACTTAGACAAAATATTTTCTAACGCATGTAATGGCTTAATGTTGTTCTTTATTTATTAAGCAGTGTCATAAACCTTGTTTTTAATGCAATACCTGCAATTGCAAATGCTGATAGAAAACATAACTGCTGAAGTAGACTGCCGAACCGCTTTGAAATCATCTCTACAGTTAATCGACTTTAACAGCGTTTGTAATAATGTTAAAATCTCGTCTTCCTTGCACAGATGTCAAATGTCTTGTCTATAATATACTGTCTGGCAATAGTATCCATTTCCCGGCAAAATCACCCTCTCGTTCATGAGTTTTTCCAAATGAATGACTCCCGCGTCTAACAGTGGAGATTTCAAAACGTCAGCATAGCAACAGTCGAGTGGAAATAGAGAGACAGAGAGAGAGAGAGACAGAGACAGAGAGAGAGAGAGAGAGAGAGAGAGAGAGAGAGAGAGAGAGAGAGAGAGAGAGAGAGAGAGAGAGAGAGAGAGAGAGAGAGAGAGAGAGAAGTGGAGAGACAGAGAACAAGAGAGAAAGTCAGAAGGAGAGACAGTGAGAGAGAAAGAGGGATCATGTTTAGGCAATATGGACAGCGCTTGAAGGCTGAGCGGCATAGAGGCACACTCAAACAGTCAAAATACACGCTCTAAATACGGTAGGCTTTGCTGCAAAGGCACCGGAGAACGGCCACACATGCCAAACGGACTGAAGGCATCGGAAAGGACGGAGGACTATCATGTAGACTTTTTGTCAACCTTTAGGCTATAATATAACAGACCTAACCATGGCAGAAATGCAACAAAAAAAAAAAGATAAAATATAAAGTATAAAATCTCTACTTTGTTTTCTTTCATGCAGCAGACTAGCTGGTATACTAAACGGGACGAGACTTTTGAACAAACAAAACAATGGAGGTCCTTAATATTGCTCATGTTATTGATGTATCAATATTTTGAATGCAAATTGCATAAATTGCTTCAACATCTCTGGTTTATAAATTACAATATGCACTGGATAGCCTATATTATAATACTCTCAGCTTTCAAGAGTCTAATAATTGAGTTAAAGTCAACTCAAAAAGTATTTTAGTCTGTTCGACAAACATTTTTCTTAAACTATATCGTTTCAGTCAATGAAATGTTGTATCTCCAGAAAGCAGTTTCATGTCTAATACAGTAAAAACCCACCTTGCCTCTTTTCTGACTCCCACCCTCATAATGAGCCGGATCCCTGTTCTAGGGGTCCGGTCCAGGTGTTTTGTATGACCACGGAGAGCGAGCGAGAGAGCTAGCGCT
>CM030172.1:51637115-51682115 GCA_017639675.1 Aplochiton taeniatus
CTGTGATTCCTGACTTTGGCACTGCCCAACTAAGAACTCCGCTCACATCTCACCCTAGAATCACAACCCACCAGCGTACGGAGTGTCCGTGGCTGTATACGCTCTCCAACGTTGCTGTGTATTTCCATGGACAGCCTGCTTAATAGAGAGACGCCCCTTCTATTTTTTCGCAGAACAGAGGGACGGGCGGATGGCTCCCTGTTTTTCGAGGACTTCCTGCTCAGGGAGGGGCGGCTGTCGGCGGGGCTGGATGTCGCCCTTTGGGCTGTCACCCCCCTCTCCGGCGGAACGCAGTGAGGTTTCCACGGTAACTAAATGAGCCATCCAGGGGTTCCATGGGCGTCGCTTCCCGTTCATCTCCAGACCTGTCGGTTCTGATTAGAAAACAGTTGCGAAAGAAAGGCAAAAGGGATTTAACTATCTGGGGGGGGGGGATATTTGGTTCTTTGAGTTGATGCCAGTTGAGTCCATGCTTTGTTTCCTGTACTTTTCGCCCGTGTCATTCCTAAAGCAACAGTGAGTATTTTGAAAAGCAGCTGATCAGCTCCGGCTTGACCTTTCCCTCCCAGACACAGATGGGAGCTGTCACTGCTAAAACATTGCAACCAGCACCTAACAGCTCTGGACACTGACAACAGACCCACAGCATCTGTTCAGGGTAAGAGAGAGACAGAGCTGGAGAGAGACAGAGCTGGAGAGAGGGAGAGCTGGAGTGAGGGGGAGAGATAGAGAGAGAAAGAGATGGAGAGAGAGAGAGAGAGAGAGAGAGAGAGAGAGAGAGAGAGAGAGAGAGAGAGAGAGAGAGAGAGAGAGAGAGAGAGAGAGAGAGAGAGAGAGAGAGAGAGAGAGAGAGAGAGAGAAAGAGAGAGAGGGGGGTCTGTGTGAAATGTTTAGGCAGGTTGTCTCAGAGGAACATTATCTCAGTGTATGAACCTGCCATGACGCTGTCCACTGTCACTGGCCGTCTGTTTAGTCTGGGCTCAAGGTGTCTGCTGCCGCGGCGACAACTTTTCCGTCACCGTGGAAACCGCACATCCATCACGCAAACATCTGGGTAGGAGATAGGGAGCAGTATCCCAGGGTTATCCATGTCCTGACTTTTATCACAGTGAAGAAAGTATCTGACAGTAAACTCAACTCAAAGAACAGCAGGTCCTGTTTAGATTAGGTTAAACTCCCAACTCAAATTAACATGCACAGCATATATAACTGTTAACACAGTTAACATACACTCTGACCCGACTATTTCAAAGTACAACCAGGTTTTAAGCCTAGAACATCCTGTTATTTTGATAAAGTAAATTCTGAAGAAACTACTGATGGATTTTTTGGGGGGGGGAAAGCCAGGGATGCTAGCTAATTGAAATGGGTCTCAATTCGGTCCCAAAGCGCAACGCTTTTCAGGATCATCAGTGGCAACTGATAGCTAGAAGCGTTATCAGACCATTGTTAACTGTGTTAACCAATTATATATTATAATTATAACTATGTACATAGTCCGATCAGTAGGAGTTAGTCAATAAAATTGAATAATTTATTTTTTATTTTTATAAAATCCAAAACATGGGATATTAAAATTATATATTAAATATGAAATAATGCATGGAATGGCATCAGTTAAGAGAATGCTTTAATATACAGCCCAAGATATGAACCAATTATAATGCCATAATCAGATTAGTAAGTGGGTACCATTGATATGGCCCAATTTAGTGTTAACCAATAAAACAACCTCATTTGCATGGGGTACCAGTGCAGACGACGCCCTGGGCCACCTGCCCTACTTGACAGGGACAGAGAAGGACAGTAGGGAAGAGATCCTTTCAGACTGTCCAAGGACAAAGAGAGGAGAGGAGAGGGACGTGCATAGTGCAAACAGGGTCCCAAGGACAGAGGGATGGAGGGACAGAGGGACAGAGGGGAGATGGAGGGATGGAGGGACACAGGGACAGAGGGACAGAGAGGAGAGGGAGGGACGAGTCCTATCTAGATAGTTCCCGCACTCAGGGTCCACGGGAACAGTGACAGACAGAGAACATCGTGAGGGCAGAAAGTAGTCCAGGCAGCCAAGCCAGCAGCACAAGACAACAGAAACAGACCATAATGTAATTCCCAGCCAGCAGGAGGACAGGGAAGCCTGGGATAGCCATACACAACTGAGCCCGGGCTGGGAGGAGGAGAGGAGGGTGAGAAGGGGAGGGGAATGGAATATCATGGAGAGAAGGGGTTCCCAAAACTTTTTTTCGCTGATGCGACCCCGAAATGAACGTTCACAAATGTACGCGACCCCAACATGCAACACGCGCACATACGCACCTACGCACGTAAACGCCCACCCCCCAACACACACACTTTTTTGTCCAAAATATAATTTAAATCAGACCCTTAGGGTCCCTTAGGGTCGCGACCCACAGTTTGGGATCCCCTGATGTAAACTATACATTGTTGTCTACAGTTGGCTCATCGCTGCATTAACCTGTGGCCTGAACACAGGACTAGCCTATATCAGCACTAGCCTATCACAGCACTAGCCTATATCACAGCACTCGAGTCTAAATAGGAAATTAATTAAAACAATTACATTTCTATGTTCTGCCTTCTTCTTCTGCCACAGTACCAAAAACAGAAAGAAAACAGGAAGACGATGAAGAGAAAGAAGGGACCACAAAAGACAGTGAAAGAGAGAGTGAAAGAGTTAAAGACAGTGAAAGAGAGTGAAAGAGTTAAAGACAGTGCAAGAGAGAGTGAAAGAGTTAAAGACAGTGCAAGAGAGAGTGAAAGAGTTAAAGACAGTGCAAGAGAGAGTGAGAATACAGAGTCAGAGATATGAGTGGCGATGATGGATGCACACAGAGACTACAGAATCAGAGATATGAGTGGCGATGATGGATGCACACAGAGAATACAGAGTCAGAGATATGAGTGGCGATGATGGATGCACAGAGACTACAGAGTCAGAGATATGAGTGGCGATGATGGATGCACACAGAGAATACAGAGTCAGAGATATGAGTGGCGATGATGGATGCACACAGAGACTACAGAGTCAGAGATATGAGTGGCGATGATGGATGCACACAGAGACTACAGAGTCAGAGATATGAGTGGCGATGATGGATGCACACAGAGAATACAGAGTCAGAGATATGAGTGGCGATGATGGATGCACACAGAGACTACAGAGTCAGAGATATGAGTGGCGATGATGGATGCACACAGAGACTACAGGGTCAGAGATATGAGTGGCGGTGATGGATGCACAGAGACTACAGAGTCAGAGATATGAGTGGCGATGATGGATGCACACAGAGACTACAGAATCAGAGATATGAGTGGCGATGATGGATGCACACAGAGACTACAAAGTCAGAGATATGAGTGGCGATGATGGATGCACATAGAGACTACAGAGTCAGAGATATGAGTGGCGATGATGGATGCACACAGAGACTACAGAGTCAGAGATATGAGTGGCGATGATGGATGCACACAGAGACTACAGAGTCAGAGATATGAGTGGCGATGATGGATGCACACAGAGACTACAAAGTCAGAGATATGAGTGGCGATGATGGATGAACAGAGACTACAGAGTCAGAGATATGAGTGGCGATGATGGATGCACACAGAGAATACAGAGTCAGAGATATGAGTGGCGATGATGGATGAACACAGAGAATACAGGGTCAGAGGTTTCCTCCAGATAGAGCCGTTCTGAAACTATGATACCTGCAAATCAAGTGGTTAGATATCTCCTCTGAGGAACCACATGTGCTGAACCTAACACACTCTCTCTCTCTCTCTCTCTCTCTCTCTCTCTCTCTCTCTCTCTCTCTCTCTCTCTCTCTCCATCTGTCTCTCTCTCTCTAGGTCTTCCTCTTTCTCTCTCTCTCCCTGTCCTCTCCATCTTCATCTATCTGTCTCTCTATCTCCCTCTCTTCCTCTCTCTCTAGCCAGCCATCACAGGATGACATATTGTATACAACATCATCGCCTCAAACACTCACTTCACTCTCAGTAATACATTCTGTCACTTCTCTGAGCGCAAATTATGCCTGGAGTCAGGGATAAAGCGCTCTCTTCTGACATCCTCCCTCTGCAGTAAAACTATCCACAATCCAACACTTCTCTGTGTATGGGAGCAAAAGTTAAAAAGTCTGTGTGCACGTGCCCGCATAAATAAAACGGTGCGTGCAAGTGACCATTAATAGATGTGAGTGATAGAGTGTGGGAGAGTCGCGTCCACATAAAGAAGAGATTAAGGGACGTTCGGAGCTCAAGACTATGATAAATAAAGATTGGTTCCGGTCCAGTTGGCAAAGCCAGGGTCAGCACAGCACTAAACAGGTCCATGCGGCTATACGGACGTCACGCTAACTCACTAAACTGAGATGAGATGTCATCAAACACTCGACCCGTCTGTGCGTTCCAAGATGTGTAAAAATGTGTAACATTTATGAAATCAGTTATGAAAGGTCTAAACATAATGGACTTATGGAACAAGCATGCTCCTTCTGATTTTGTTTGTATAAAGTCTCTTTTCATGTATTTTTTATCTAGGCTAAGAGCGAAATGTGTACAATAGATCTAACACTTGTGTCATCTAGGATCAACAACAATTGTTTAAGTGTAAGCATGTGTTTTACAACCCAACCCAGGCACAATGTTTCAGCGGTTTAGAAACACAGAACAGACGATGGACGCTACATTTGAAGTGTTCATACTTTTGTACGTTTGAGCGGCGAAAAACCGGGTCAAACCTACGCGTTACCCCCTTTGGCCTGGTTCATGCTGTGGAGCTAGTCATCCCTCTAGGGCTGGTGCAGAAGCCACGAAGTTTCCAATTATCTCACAACCACAGAAGTTCTCCGGTTAAGACCAAGTGACTCCCCGTTCCTTGTCTGCTCACTGAAGTGGAGGCTTCCCTCTACTGGACAAAGAAGGAACTGCGGCGCTGCCAGATGAGTGAGTGGGGAAGTAGGGGAAGGGATTAAAGATGTTGAGGACGGGGATGCGAAAAATGTCTTGAGGTGTAGATGAGGCAGGTCTATCAGTTTCACTGCCGCGCTGACATACCTAAATGTTCAACGGTTTATTTCTGTTCACGTCTTTAAAGTTTCTCTCGACCTCTTGTTTAGAACGATAAAGCAGGCAAACGTATAACTTAATATAACCTATGTGTTTCCCAGACATACAGATTCAGAGTGAAGCTGACTTAAAAAAAACATACACGGGTAGAAAACATTACTTGAATTATGCTATAATTAAAAACGTGTTTAAAGTGGGCGAGAGCAAAGAAAATATCATTGAATTATGATGTTTGTAGGGGCAGGCTACTATATATAAATATATGATTGTACTCTGTGAATAGTACAGTCAAGTGTAGTCTGGGCTTAAAGTAGGGCAAACCATGCAGGTGCCAAGTAATTTGACAAAAGCTACATTTTGTGCGGCTCGGAAAGTTAGCCGTTGGGTTTTAAACTTGTGTTTATTTTGACTCCTCCCAGGTAGACTTCCTTTGACAAACAACATAAATTATATTCTACTTTTGCAAATCTTAATGGGAACACAACACTCCTATTTCAATCTTTCAATGTGTACATATCTGAAAAGACCATAAACAAACCAATTTTACTGGAAATATAATATAATATATACAGTACCAGTTAAACGTTTGGACACACTTTCCCATTCACTTGAATGAGAAAGCGTGTCCAAATTCTTGACTGGTATATATGTTTTAAAAAATGCTTTATTTTTTTTTTACCACGCCAGATGCATTCACGGTAAACTCTGTGAAGTACAGTATTGCATAGAGGCTTAACCATAATGCAAAATCCACACTTCTCCTTACTACACATGTACCATTCAAAGTAATGGGTTAAAGGAAGCTAGAATGAATTTGTTAGCAAACGGCTTAGTTTGAATCAGAATTCTGGAATATCTTCAGTCGACCGTTTAAATGAAAACCAATTTGTATGTGTCTGGATCAAAAGTAAGTCCAGCATTGCTTCAAAAATCGCCCTCTATACTTAAAAAAAAAAACTTTTAAGATTTAGAGACAGAGGGCAAGTGGTACAAAATATCCTTGCCATTTTATTAGCTATTAAAGACATTTTTGATGGGAAATCCTTGGTGTTGGTGTCAGAGCATTTCAGTATGCACCTTCTATTGCTCAATATGGGTGAGCAACTTCTATTTCACGCTGCTGTTGGCTCGAAATGGACAATGTAAGATGGATCCTCTGAGCCACTTCAGTTTGGGTACAGCTGTGTGAACGTGGCACACGACTGTGTTTTACATCACAGCGACTTAATCGGCTAAAAGCCTGAGCCTCTCAGTAAAATACTCTTACCAAAATAGAAGAACAACATCACTATTCGTGAGTGTAACGCCCGAGCGAGGAAATGTTTTAAACCATTTGGCGCAGTTGAATTGCATTAAAAAGGCTTTCGTATTTTAGTGCTGTTACAGCACCAAGCAAGAAGGTTTTAAAATCCACAGAGGACATCAGAGGACACTCATTGACGGGTTGGTTAAAGAACCCCCACAGAGAAAGAAAGACCAAACGCACTGAGAATCTACAGTAAATATAATAATTTACTCAATATTTAACACGATAACAAAACAAAGGCATTTTTAAATGGAAGCGCAAAGATCGATGTCCTAACAAAAAGTACTTGATATGAGCTGTCATGCAATCACGAGACAGTTATTAAACCATAGGATCAAAACAGAATGTTCACAAACAGTTGGCCATGTAGTCTCTCCAACATTCGTGTAAGTGTGTGTGTGTGTGTGTTTGTTTGTGTGTTTGTGCATAGGTGCTAGTCACCAAATACATTTCAACAAGGTAATGACAGAAAGCCCTAATTTAACCAGACATATCCCACCTTTTAACAAGACTAAAGCTAGCAAGTGGACGCATCACCTTATCAATATAACCAACCTTCATCTACATTACTTCAAGGCATGACAGGTTACAGTGCTGGGACGAAGCTAGGCTTAGATTTCAGTGTTTTATCAGAAGCCGCTGGAATTAATTTGGTTAAATTGAAAAAAAAAATGGTTTTTACTTCAAATGATTAGATAAAGACTGAACAAATAAATACGGAAGTGATTAAATGCAACAACAAAAATTCAAACAATTTGAAGTCCAGACAAATCTAACAGTGCTCAACATGAATTTCAATTGGGCCTCACACATAGACTTTTTGTTTGAATAAATAAAACATTTCATCATTTCACACAACTACAGTATAAATGTCCTTTGATGGAAAGTGTGCAGTACTTCCTTCATACCACTAGAGGGAATATGAACCTTTCACCCAGAGCCCTACAAAGAAAACGTATCCCCACACTAGACCTAAGCTGTCTCTATGGCTACATGGGATTTGTCAGCTTGTGGTTAAAAACACAAAAAAAAAAAAAAAAAAGATATTTCCAACAACATGTCCAATCCAATCTCTGTCCTGGTCAAATACAATTTGGGGAAATGGTTCAAATACTGACAGTCTAGCTTCAGTGTAACGGGCGATTTGACTATGAGGCACAGCCTTTAAAAACAATTGGGAGGAATTTCCAGCCATATGCCCATGGAAGTATAGAAGTATATTCTATATGAGTTGACCTAACTCAATGTGGTGCTGCTGCCCATGGTGGCATAGTGACCCAGATTATATTATAACATCGTTGATGTGTACATAGCAACATTATCAATGCAACGATGACTAGAAAAGATTCTGACTAGATTCCTGTCAATAGTAGAGAGTAAGCAAAAGGTCAAATCAGCCAGTTACAGTATGCTGCCCTGTTACCTGTGAAGAAATGTGTGGTTTTGCTTTGCTTGGTTTCATCATCAACATTTCTATATATTCAGAGTAAAAGTTGGCAGTTTAAAATCCCTATTATAACTGGCAAAAAATAACCATCTGGATGCAAACTAAATAGCCTATCCCCTACTGCACCAGATTGATCGTAGGAAAACTGCCATCAATTAATTAAACGGTAGGGCTACAAACTTAACAAAAATTGCTTTAAAAGGCAACCTCCACTATGTTTTTTTTGCTGCAAGTCTGCGAAGAAAGCTATCAAACTACAGCCAATTTGAAGCTCTGAAATAATGTAAAGTTTATTTGTGATTCATTTAACTTTTCAAGGCACTTGGAACAGCCTCAAAAAGCTTAAACAAGTCAGTAACAAAAGTTACAACCAAGGGTTTCTCAATCGGTTTGTTGTTGAGGCATTGAAACATTGGAAACCTTGGAGCCGGATTCTAGAGTGGTGGATCTGGATCCTCTTTTTACACCTTGGACAGCAGACCAGACTCCGGTCCGCTGGCCTTGATGATGTTCTGGACCTCTTTGAACTTGGGGTGTTCTTTGTCTGCTACCAGCTGGAGCAGCACCGCCTCGCTGGTGGTGACGATGACTCCAGCCCGCGCCAGTCGCTGAGCGGAAAGAGAACGGAGACGGACAAGAGAAAAAAGAGGTGGAATAAGAAAACCTGTAAAAAAAAAGAGGTGAAGGAAGAAAGACAATAATACCCCAATTCTCGAAGCCCTGTATCGCCCAAGGAGAAAGAGGTCCTCGGAGTGGATTCATCTGTAAACTCTTATGGTTTCATGGCAGTATGCAACTCACTCAATATGAAAACGCAATGTCCGCTTATCTTTTAATCTGCACTCATCAAGGATGAGGCTTTAAACATGACATAAACACAAATTTAATAACAATGTGCCATGTTTTAAGAGTTTGTTTACATGATTTTTTCTCTATTTTAGACTCTCTTAAGTTGCACAAAAATAAGAAAAGTGCTACTATGCTTAAATGTTATAATGACATATTTGGTGAATGATTGTCATCTCATTCAATTTTTAAGTAAATATATAAAAAAAGGCTTTAAACATGGGGTGATTTAAAGCTACTGTTGGTAACTCTCAGTCCGAGGGGATTTTGGCGCCCCCTACTGTTTGTTTGGTGTACTTATTTCCCCTAACGGTCGCATAGAAGATGCGCATTTGTCAAGTCTTTTGCATTTGCATTCCCTAGCACGATAAACAACTATAAGCCGCACAAATAAATCTCTTCCTGATTTAGTGACGCATTTCCTTGTGCCGTAAAGCAATTCGTCACAGTTTTGACGGAGATCGATGGCAGACAAAATATGAAATACTGAGACTCCAAGAATGAGAAATGTATTGATAATACGTTCATACAAAAAAGTTTCCTATAGTAGCTTTAACTGTACAGACTCCTACTGTTCAGTGCTCCCTCAGCCAGAGTGTTGTTTTAACCCTATTTTCTTAATTAATACATGCCCCATTGCTTATTTTGCTCACACTCCCCTTTCCATCTCGTCCAACACTTTGCCTTTCTCTACATACTGCCTCTCTTATATTTCTCCGAATCCCATTTATAGCTATTCCAAATCCTTGCCTTTCTCCCCCACCTTTTTTTGAATCCTTCCTCCTCTACCTTTTCCCTCTCGTCGTCCTCCTCCCTACTTCTCACCTCGAAGGCGAACATCCTGTCCATCATGCTGCGCGAGGAGGCGGAGTCAGCCACGAGGTGCACCTCGTAGCCTCGGCCAATCAGATCGAGCGCCGTCTGCTGGATACACACATGGGTCTGGAGGAGAGAAAGAAGACAGGTTAGATGAAACCGTCTATTGCTCTTGTACCAGCCACTTATATAGAATCCCTCTAATGAGCAAAGAATTTAAAGTACGAAACGCCTAAGCCAAAACATGGCAGGTTTCATGAATAATGCATGCTTTGAGGTTTTATACTGTAAGTTGAGTGAGCTTACATTTCATGTCCAGCTTTATGTGTACAATGCATGTCATACTGCAGCATTTTAACTGTTAGGTTAATATAAAAAAGTCTGTATGAAATAAATGCAAAACAGGTCATATTCCTACAAAAGTCCTTCCTTATGTCCATAATCATACAGGTTCAGTAATGTCCCTGGAAATAAACATCGTTTTCTCTATCTTTGTAAAACGATGCTAGTTTTTTTTAGTTTTCGTTTTTTACCTCCACCCCGAACAACACCACGCTGCGTACAGCCGGCAGCTCGGCGAGCAACGCCTCCACCTCTGGCACCACCATGGAGAACTTGGTCTTCGGGACCACCAACCGGGCCGCGGAGAGGTCCAGCTCCTGTACGGTGCTGCCGAGGCCCTTGGGGTACTGCTCCGTCACCACCACCGGGATGCCCAGGGTACGAGCTCCCTGCAGCTGGACGGGGGAGGGGAAGGGGGAGGATAAACAGGATAAGTAAGGGGGGGGGGGGGGGCGACGATTGATTTAAGGGGTAGGGTAGAAAGAAACAGTGTAAGAATTTAAATCAACACAATCAAGGGCTTTTTGTAAAGGTGGCTTCGCCCTTAATTGGATTGGGCTGAGAGTACAGTGAAAAGAGTGTAGTTACATGCACATCAAAAGGTCGAGGTGCAAGGCTTTTAAAGTGTAGTCATTGAAAAGTTAAAAAAGTGGAACCTACACACTAACTCAAAGGTACATCATTTTATTGAGTGACAAGGTTTCCAATCCGGTCGGATCTTCGTCCACCTGACGAAGATCCGACCGGATGGAAACGTTGTCACTCAATAAAACGATGTACCTTTGAGTCTGAGAGTACAGCGGGCCACTGAGGCCAGCAACAGTCATGGCAGGGTCCATGCAATGGATCTTTTCAAGAGCCCACCCATCTCTGTGGGCGGGCCTGCACCTTCATTACAGCGCAGGGCATCTACTGGCATTAGTGAAGGGGCATGACACACTCAAAACGGATTACCAGTCTCTGTCCCACGCTGATGATGTCACCAAAGTACTTGATGACGGGTCGGAACCGCTCCTGCATGTCACAGCAGAAGAAGGCCGTGGTGGCTGGGCAGAGGTTGCCCAACGCTGCCACCTGCAGGACAAGCGTCAACATTTTCGTTAGGCACACAAATTGTACATTAAATCCGTTGACTTCTCTGTAGAAATAGTAGCCCACAGCAGCTACAGCAAACTACTCGACGTCGTGAATGTTTTAGCTGTCATCATTTTTACATCACTGTGGCAATGTCTAAACAAGACATGCATTTGTTTGTAAATATACATGAACATCATGAAATCCTTGGTTATCTGATAGAGTATATAATATTGTCCAGATAAGGGGTCAATAAGTGTAAAGTGCAACTGCCCTTACTGGAAACGCTGTTCCTATTGACTGCCACCCAATAGACCCAAACTTTGCTTTTTAACACATATATATTGAGTTTAGCAATACTTTTAAAGAGTAACTAGACACAAACAAAGCAATAAAAATGCAATCATGTAAAAAAAAAAATTTTTTTAAAAACCCACTTATTTTACCGTTAGTCGTGATTGGTTTTCAAACAATTATGGTTTGACCCAAAGGAAATCAAAAAACAGTTTATATATTTGATCATCTGCCCTCATCCTGCTGTACAGTGTTTACACATTTTCCCATGCCTGTCTGCGTAGCTCAACGACAAGGGAAAGACCAACTTCTGGTCGACCGTTGCATAACAACACGCAGACGGGATTTTATATCTCACATGAAACAAGACAATGAAACAAGACGATGACATGAGAAATCAATCATAGGCTAAACGTTGTGATGAGCGTAGCCGCTTTCTCCCAGTCTTATTATGCGAATGAAATCATGGATATGACATAACGTGATAGATTGACAGATGTCACTAGCCTGTAAGCTCGTACCCTACATGGGCCAACGTATACTTTGCATTATTACTGATTTACACGACCGAGACAACACAGACCATGTCTCTTTCAATGCCTATATTATATATATATATATTAAACCCCATAAAACCAGAGAAAACCAACTTAATGCAAGAACATACGTCTGCATCTGCATTTGCTTTGCCAGACTAAATAGAGGCATCCCTTTTAGAGGCTTAGTCTCTCATATCCAGTGTTTGCCTTTCCAGCAGTGCCCTATTTGAAAGGCAAACACTGGATATGAGAGACTAAGCCTCTAAAAGGGATATATAACATAGGCCTACTACTGATCTTGGGGCTAACCTGCTCTATCAGAAACGCTCCAGTGGGCTGGTCCGTGTGCCTCACGAACATGAGTGCATAAGTTGTCTGTGCATAAGCCTACAGTTGAAACCAATATCAGTGTGGGCCTGGTGTGATTGAATGTGTTTGATAACCTAATCTACAACAGGTTTCATGGCAACAGGTTGTAGTTTTAGAAAACATTCGACTTAACTTCACAGGTAATTAGGATATAAATATCAACGTTTCTTTTGCACATTTTTTGATCGACTTGTTGACGCTGTCATCACTCAGCATCTCGGAAAACACATCAGCAACAACTTGTGGCAGGTAAAATATTCGGCCAACAATTTGTTAACAGACAAATGTGAAAGCCTGATAAATGTGATCATTGGTTCCACAGATGAATAACTGATATGATTATACATATACAAATATTTCGATTATATCGTACGTCTGATTGCAGTGGCACGAGCCGTAACTTGCACTTCTCGGATATGACGAATCCTTTCGGCAAATCAATGTACTGCTCCCAATCGTCCGAGTACAGTTGAATTATAAATCTCCGATAAACGTCTATCTGGCGTCCGTAAATTGACAGAAACTTTTGAATAAGGACTTCATGTCCACAACCTGCTGGCACTGAAGACGGACGAGAAAACGAAGAAAACGAAAGCAAAACTGGGACGTTATTGTTATTGCTGTGACTTTCCGCCATGATCCCAAAATGTGTGTGTGCTTCGAAGCCAGAGGAAGGGCTTCAGCTCGCCTGGGTTGCCAGGTCCTCGGTTGCCAGATACGTATAACAGTAGTTCCATATTCTAGAGACAAAATTGTGATCCTTGCAAACTTGCAAAATCATGATCAATGCAAATCCACTTCTTTCTGTAACTTGAGGTATGTAAAGACAGCAATGCTGATGATTCTACGAAAAAAAACTACAAATTACAATTAAATGCATTAAAACATCACCAACATCTTTTTTTTTTACGATTTACTTTTTATTTTTTGTTGTTTTCATGTCTGACAAGAAACCAAAAGCGTAATTAGGTCAGACTGGTCCTTAAATCTGAAGGCTGTAATCAAGTTGATAAACAGATATATCTTAATCGATTAGAAGTATGTGTTCAGCAGTTAGCCGGGCCCTTAACCAAATACAGTGGTAAACACAGTACAGTGGTAAACACAGTACAATGGTAAACACAGTACAGTGGTATAATCCAACATTAACAGACAATATCACTCTCCACAATAACTATGGCAACAGTAAGTGGAGCTATATTATTATTTATAATCATTAAAAAGATGTAATTCTGAAGTTTAGGTGTACCATGTCAAATATTTCTGGACATTTCAAGTCTAAATTGCCCATCTATGTTTTACCCAAAACATTCTGACTTTTCACAGTTACATTCTGGTATTTTGACTTTTCACAGTGTGTACAGCGTGCATAGTTGGTAAATTGCTGTCCCAGATTCACTTCACTTTACTTGGACTTCCTTACAAGGTATTGATGGAAACGGTCATGTTTTTTTTCTTCAGAAATAGCCTACTAATATGTATGGAAAATCAAAGGGGTTGCGACTACCAAGTCTGGCCTAATCATAAAGTCTCTCACCTCTGCCTGGTGAAAATGTGTAAATGTATCCAACATATTGACTTACACACACTTTCTTAAATTCAATGCTGTCTTAAATTGAAATGTTAATAAACAGAAAACATTTATATGCTCATTTAACCTTTTTTTTAATTTAGGAAACATAGGATATTTTGCTGGCAAACAGTGAAATGTTGCTTTGCTTTCATAACTTATGCACCACAGAGCAAAACAGCATCATCAAAATAATTCAATAAATTGCTAAAAATAAAATAAAAAAATAACTTCATAATCTTAACTATGCTAATCAATAAAATGTTCACAGTGACACCAACGTCTTACATTGTAAACTAACATTCCCCTTCAAAACGTAAAAACAAAACAGGAAAAATCAATATCAAAATTAGCATATTGTACAATAATTCACATAAGAACAGTGAAAATATGATGCGACTTAACAGTGATCTGTTCTAGGAAGACATTAATATAATGCACTGCGCCCAAAACAAACTATGTTCCAAGAGTTAACTCTTAAATTATATTAGGTTATATAATGTATATTAAGTATTCCATAAAAACTTTTTTTTTTCTTCTAATTTCAAGCATATGGATAATTGTTCTGACATCAAACGTACTTTGTTAGTGTAACATCCTGTTTTGTATAATCATAAGCACTGGAACCTCCTTGTTCAGGTAAAAAGGAAAATGGAAAAGCTACATTCATAGAGCAGAGAGCGAGAGCAGCAGCTGTTTTAGATTGTCTGGGGGGATCTTATCGTTGGTTGGGGTAAGTGAAAGCCTAGCTGGCCCCTGGTAGCTGTGGGAGTTGTAGTTCTTTTAGGGATCCTACAAGGCCAACTGAAGACTGTCCTGGTCTTCTCCTGATTAAAGTCATCTGATCTTTTGCTGTTATTATCCAGTAAGGTCAATAATGTCAGCCCCACAACATCCTAATTCATTATTAACCAACACCATTGACAGTGGCTGGCCACTCGTATGATTGACCTGCATGTATAATTTAATTGGGATTTGATTCCTCCACTCTCAGGCAGCCTCGGCCTCTCATCAAAACCACCAACCCTGAGAACAACCCGATCCAAAGTGTTGATCTCATCTTAGGAAACAGCCCCAGTATGAGCTACTCTGGTCCAATCCAAGCTCGTGGCTTTGTGGTCCCAGCGTTGCTAAGCGACTAGAGCTTTCGTCTCCCTGCCAGGATACTGTCATAGACGTCTGGAGTGAGAGGAATGTAGTTCTCTTCAGAATAGTCAAGAAAGTAGAGGGGGTCAGAGATTGTTGAAGGGTTGAAGCCATTCTCCACCAAACGGAACTTCTGCTGCTTGAAGGTTCCTGTTATTTCAATGAATTCCTGCAAAATATGCAAAAAATAGATATATACAGTATATATAATATACAATACCATCAATTTGATAAGCAATAAACAATAAAAAAAAAACACTAAAAACCAAAATGTGTTCAAACTCGAGAGATGTTTTAGCCAAATGATCCCTCAAAAAGCATGACTATCTGTATATTTGTTCTTGAAACTATTTTAGAAGATAAAAGTCTTTGCAGACAATGCCACCAACAACAATTGGCATTTCAATGTTTAGATAAAGTATCTAAGTGCAAGGTCTACTTTTGGCCAGCAGAGGTCATCACCACCTCAACCTGAACAGAAGGTTGTGAAAGACCCCTTACTAAAACAGCCTTAATTAGACAGCAAGCCTAAGCAGTACCAGCAGGGCTTTCTAAAAAAAACAGCAAACATAAAGTGGACAGCAATATTGCTTTCTCAAACACTGTCACTCTCATTTTTGAAAAATCATATCTGAAGGAGAAAAGAAATGGGGCACCCAAATTGCCCTGCTATGGAAATCAAGTTCCCCAAATCATTGATTTGACTACTTCAGTAAATTAACATATTGGTTTGCTTACTGAACACACACACACACACACACACACACACACACACACACACACACACACACACACATATATGGTAAGTCATGAACATCCCCCAGACTCACTGTCTCATCCAATCTCTCTTCATGTCCTTGAGTCAGTTTATGATGATCTCACTACTTAAATAAATGAACATATTGGTTTGCTTACTGAACACACCCCCACCCACACACCCCCACCCACCCACCCACACACATATACGTATATCTCGGGATGTCCTTGTGTCAGTTTACCTGTATCCGAATGAAAAGGGGTCTGGCGTAGCCGGGGAGTTCCGATAGGATGTGATCAAACATCTTCTTTCCATCAAACACATAACCGGGCCTCACAATGATGGCAGCCATTCCGGCTCTCCCCTCGTTTCCTGTCAACACAATGACTCGTGACATGTCACTTCCTGTCATGCTCAGTTCACCTCTTTCCTGGGCTAAGAGGACCCTCTTTCATTATGGAGGGCAGGACAAAGGGTGATCTGTTATTCAGATTCTGGCCAGAGAGGAAACCTTCCAAATTGGATGGCACAAGGTCTAATTGGAAACATTACATAAGTTGTATATCTCAATTAGTCTGTAACTCTACCAAAGGCGTTCCAAAAAATATTTTACTGGTTGGGTGGTTTAGCTATTGAAATTCAGTCCCCGAAAATGAGTGGCCTAAAGATTGTTTTATTAGCCACAAAAACATTTTGAGTCACATTTAAATACACCTTGACGTGAAGCATTGACTCCTAACACATATTTTTATTTTCAAATCAAAAACCAGAAACTTTAAACTTAAGATTCCCTAAAGGTTTTTGAGAAGCCTTTTCTTGCAATGCTTAGTGGCGAGTCTGGGTAATTACCTTGAACCTGAACTCCGTAGACATTAGCTTCCTGGATGAAGTCCACCAGTCCAAGAATCTCTGTTACTTCAGTTGTTGCCACATTTTCCCCCTTCCACCTGAAAAAGAAAAGCAACATTTACATTAAGTTAACCTTCGCCCAGTCAAAATACTGCCGTGCTTTTAAAGGTAGATAGTGTAGACACATCACATCCCTGTAGGACATAGACCCGAGACACCAGGCAAATATTGATTTGAATACTGGAACATTACATTTCAAGCGCCGTCACTGATTTCAACATGCGAAACCTACGCACTAATAGCTAACTCACCAAACAGGCTTTTCATGACTGGTAATTGTGCATATATGATGTTTATAATGAAAAGAAGAACAAAAGTCCTAGTGTTGCCCACGTACCTTCTTTTCCAGACCCTCTAAAGGAAATCACTCAACTTATTTAGCTATTATGTTCTACATGAAAAAAAAAAAGGAGCCACAAAGTGTCCCCGTAGTTGTTACCTGAATGTATCTCCCACACGGTCTTTGAAGCAGATGAAGTCGTCCTGGTCTTCAGCCATCAGGTCTCCTGTGTTGAAGTAAGCGTCGCCCTTCACAAACACGTTCCTCATCAGCTTCTTCTCAGTCAGCTGCTTGCTGCCGGCGTAGCCGAAGAAGGGGCTGGTGGCACTGACCTTGGAGAGCAGCAGCCCAGTCTCACCTGGCAGTTACACCGCATAGCCACCAGGGGGCAGAGAAGAGTGTTAGCGAACATCCTATTGTTACCGTGCCCTGTTACACCGCATAGCCACTAGGGGGGCAGAGAAGAGAGTTAGCAAACATCCTATTCTTACCGTGCCCTCTCACCTGGTAGTTACACCAGATAACCACCAGCGGTGTAGAATAGAGTTAGCGAACCTGTCTCACTTAGCAGTTACACCGCATAGCCACCAGGGGATGTCAAAGGTCAAAGTAGCTTTATTGTCAATTACTTCACATGTCGAGACATACAAAGGAATCGAAAAGACGTTTCCCACACTCTTGCGGTAAACATATAAAGTGCACATTCAAAACACACAGATAAGACATATATACTAAAGCTAAAAGATGGCCAATAAAATTATATATAAAAAATATGCAGAAATGTATAGTCTACGTCTATAGTCTATAGTCTAGGATGTAGAAGAGAGTTAGCGAACATCCTATATACTTATTATCGCAACTCTCCATCTAATGGTCTGGTGAATTTAAAATCCAATGGCGGACCGAAATGTTGAACATCCTACATGATAAAATAATTGATCATCATACTATTCAACAAGCTCTATAACTCTCGTATAACATTTCATTCCCTACACACATTAGTTTTTGCTTCTGTCCTTTTTTTAATCATCATTATGCATGCATTGGTTTACTACATCGAGAAAACATTTATATTGAAGTATATTGGTGGGCTGGACTTTTTTTTGTTATTTGTCATATTTAAGCATACATTCAGCATTTAAGCTAAATTAAAACTACTGATCACAAAAAACATACATACATACAACTAAACCAAATACTCCACATGGGGTCTATAGAATTGTTTCTCTGGGTCTTCTATAACGCTCACAACATAGACTAGCACCCTGCAAACACCATCCTTACCTTTTTTCACATGTTGACAGAAGCCATTCTTGTCCCGCACAGGCTCATCTTTGACCATGTCATATTTCACCAGATCATACTTAAACAGGAGCTTTGGAGTCAACAACAAAAACAAAAACAAAAAAATATATTAAGTAAATGACATTGTTTCATCACAATTGAATATGCTTCACTCATTTAGCATGCTCGTGTTAGTACAGTGCGTGTGTTTGTATTTGTGTACGTGTTAAGTGTTTGTGTTCTCTATAGTACATACAGCAGCATAGCTGGTCCAGCAGTCTCCCTTTGGCCTGGTTGGTGTGTAGCCAACTAGCGCTTTGAAACAGCTAGATAGTAAGGTACGACTGGTCCTCACTGGGCTAGGGCAGGGGTACACTGTCTCACAACAAAGTTCCGTCTAGGGCCTTGTCAAACCAATATATCTGTTCAATTTTTTAGAGAAAGAAAGCATTTCCAAAGCCTATCGGTCGTTTTCTAAGACGCTTTTCGTTTCCAGCTAAAGTATGAACTAATCGTAGAGATTAGGGATATTAGCCGGGTTTGAGCACAATCAATCCTACAAAATACACTGTTTTCTAGTAAACACCAGCTATAAAGAAGTTATTTTCCATGGATACCTTGTGCTTACCAGAGAGAGAAAAGAATATTAAGTCAAAACAGGATTTTAATCTCATTGAACCTAGCGGTTGAGTGTATTGAAGCTGGAGATATTGCACCGTTTACAGGTGGAATGTTTATGAGACTCCTGTTTGGATACTAGAAATGATTAATGATAAACAGTTTGTTTGGAACAATGCCAATTTGGACCCTGTACAATTTCCAATTTCAGTGATATGTAGATGTTTTTAAATAGTTTAACTAACTGCCAGTGCCAAAATGTATCTACAAGCTGTCTACGCTATTCAAAACCACAGGACACTAACAGTTCCGGTTTTCTTTGGAATATAAATCAGAATAAGTATTTTTCTGGTAGGAATTTGCTACAAGCATTCAGTAACAATCCAGCTCTACATTTAAGGCACAAATGAGGAAGTTGAACACACAGTTTCACAATGACAACATGCATCATTATGAGTAATTGTATATGAACTGTCTGCAGACGTGAACCCCCTCCGGTTTCTTAGAAGCTTGAGCCTTGACAGCACAGCCTTACTGAAGCAGAATTGTTTTCAGGGCTTTCCTAGAAAACATATTTGGGGGGCAGGGGGCTGTTGATCTGGAAAGCTGGCTGTAACTCACTCTCACACACCCACCAACACATTCACACACACACACACACACACACACACTCACACACTCACACACTCACTCACTCACTCACACACACTCATACACTCATACACCAACACACTCATATATACACACCAACACACTTTCTCTCACACACACACACACACACACACACACACACACACACTCACACACTCACTCACTCACACACACACACTCATACACTCATACACTCATACACCAACACACTCATATATACACACCAACACACTTTCTCTCTCACACACACACACACACACACACACACACACACCATCCCACTCACACACAAAGCTCCTCTGACTGCCTCAACGCAGACGGGATGTTAGTCAACAAGCTTGCACACACCTATAGACTGTCAACAGTGTATATTTACTCAGGGATAGGGTTACTGGTAGGTCTTTCAAAAAGGACCGGGCTGCCAAACTTCTTAGGGTAGTTTATCTTTGTGACAATTAGTTCGGGCAGTTGTCATGGTGACACAGTCAGAGCTCATGAGTACTCACTCCTGGTTTTATTAAATATGATATGACTACTGGTACTCTGGTACTACTCTGGTCCTCTGGTACTACTCTGGCACTCTGATACTACGCTAATACAACTGGTACTACTCTGGTACTACTCTGATACTCTGGTACTACTTTGGTACTACTCTGGTACTACTTTGGTGCTCTGGTACTACTCTGGTTACACACAGTGACTTTTCTGCTTCACCTGTTACTAGAAGCTAACCTGTTCAGTTGCTGCTAGTGACTGACATTCCCTGTGTACACTCCCTAGAGGGGGATGTTATTCCCAGGATTCCAAAAGCATTCCATATTACACGTTTCCTTGGTGACAGTAGCTTAGCAAAACAATAATAATAACAACAGACACCAGGCTCAGAGGATTGTTACAGAAATGATAATATACTCACTAATATTTGAAATCAATATAACAGGAGAAGATTCTGCTTATGGTAAATTAGTTTCACAAACATCTCCATTTAAATCGGGGATTACTTCTTTACCTTGATTAAAATCATATATTAGCTTGCATATTTTCACAATATGAAACAAGAACATGCCTTGTTGCTTCCTACAATCTAACTGCTTGAAAAAGAAACAGTATTAGATTAGTGTGTCTATATCTAATTTGCTAACATTTCAAAGGACTGTGATGTGATGTAAAGACATCATTCGGATGTGCAACAGGGTTGAGATCAGGAGAGTATTTGAGCCAGCATGAAGGACAGTTTCCTAGTTTTTCCCCTCTATCATGTGAAGCTGAAACCAGAGTGGTGCCAGGTGAGCAACGGTACAACCTAATCTCTGTCAGTTACATCATCTACGTCATCGTCCGACATCATTACATCACCAATGAACTTCCTGCCCTGATTCAAGCAGATGTGGGTCGAGCCAACGTAAAAACCGACCAATCCCCTAACAGAAGAATAGCATATTATTACATACTATAATTTGAATGAACAACAAAAAAAAGATATATAATTATAATACAACTCTTTAAAAAAAAGAAAATTGTACGAAAACTAATAATTTATTAGGAAACATGTTTAAAGTGTGAACCGTCTACGACTTTTTAAAAATGATCAAACAGCTAATCGTCAGCGTAACTGTTTCTTTTCAGTGGGTCAAAAGGCTTCACCGGAAAGCCCCACCGTGAAAATAGGGCGCGGCTCAAAGCCAAAGACTCTTCTGTAAAGCCTAATCGAGCCGCTGCTGTCGTCCAGCTAATACCTGCTGACACCAGGCGGTTGAGTTTGACTCACTCAGTCAGACAGCAGCTAGTCCGGGGATAAGGAAGGGCGGGATCCTCTTTGTCTTAGCCTCCCATCCGTGCCAATTCCTCTGGACTGACACCGCCAACGCCCCCCCCCCCCCCCCCCCCCCCTCACACACACACACACCCTCCTCTGAGTCTCTCTCCGGGGTTAAGGGGACAGGACACCAGATAACACTGATGTCCTCCTGGCATTGTCTAGCCGACTGATCCGCCATGTTAGCGGTCTCACGGTGGCGTTGGGGCCACCACACATTGGCTCACCGTGCAACCTAGCAACAATCAGCGTATCAACATTGACACATCCATACGGTACATACACATCCAACCACTGGGCTAACTTTGAAGCTGTCAGTTAGGCTCCCCTCCTCTCTTCTGTTGTAGGAGTGTATGGGGATGTGGAGTGCGTGTAAGAATGTAAGTTTGTAAAGGTACTCAGAGGATAAGAGCTATTGATAGTGGTATAGGCGACTATACAGATATATTTTGGGGTGTATATACTGTATATATATACTCTTCTTTAAGTTGAAAAACGAATGTATTTGCACATGACCATGAGCTAAAGACCTGCTCCACTCTTCCTGGTCTGAACCTGGTCTGGTATGAAGTGTTCAATGTGTGGAATTATAAATTACAAAGTGATACATTTGGAAAGTAATAGCCATGCTTTTGGTTAGAGCGGGATGCCCTTCCCATACTAGATTCTTTTATTCTTTTCTTTTATTAACACTGAAGGTGTGGTAGTGTTGAAACCAGCCTGCAAAGGAGCAGAAAAACAGAGAAAGTAGCACCAGTAACAGCACATCTCTACATCAGGAATAACCAAGCCTGATCTGGCCTGGCTAAATTACGTTGAATAACCTTGTGCTTCTAATGCATACAGGCAGGTCTTCTAATTTTATCTTATCCCACGGCAGCTCAGTTCAGTTTGGTAACCTTGGTGACCGGTTGGGGTCAGAGGGTTCCAGATCCCATGTAACCGTGACCTTTGTTTTCTACGTATAGCTAACCTAAAGTAGAATTCCCACAGCAGCCAGCCTGGCTAAGGCATGAGGTAACGTTTTTTCTTCGCCTAGTAAGCTATTCTTAGCCACCAGGGCCATTTGGTGTGGCTTGACTATGCTTCAGTTTGTGTTGTCATGCCGACAGCTAAGTGACCCACCCTGAATAGTCGAGGCTGATTGTAAGGGCAGTATAAGAGGAGATGGGGGTAGGTGCACTGTGTGATAACACCTGCCAGGTGTACTCTAGTAGAGGATTATGGTGGTGGAGGAGGGAGGGAGGGAGGGAGGGAGGGAGCGTTAGGAGAGAGCTAGGAGAAGTCAGGCACGTTTTAACCTAATGAGGGCTTTACCTCCTTATAGAGTCTAGCTAATCTCGGATCCTAGTGAGGGGGGGGTTACAAACAAACGCACACAGATTATCAGAAACGCACGCACGCACGCACGCACGCACGCACGCACGCACGCACGCACGCACGCACACACGCACACACGCACACACACACACGAACCAGTTCCGCTAGATATCCCTGTCCTAGTTGTAGTGGAGTCCACTCAGCATCTAAAAGGCTTACACCGACTCAGGAAGTGGAATGAATGGAGCATCATCCGCTCGTAAGAAAGGCCGTTAAAAGTTTGAGTACAAAGTTTTGTATGTAGCATACAAATCCAGGTATACACACTTATGTAGGTTTACTAGTAAAAGAAAACAAGAGATGTAACAGTGAACTATGACATAAAAATAAGAAACCTAGAACAATTTATACCTTCATTGAGGTGCTTAAGCCACACTATCACACACAAAAAAGTAATACATTGTCCTCCAATAAATAACAAATTATAAAAGTAGAAAATGTTTCTACCGAAGCCCACTTTAGTTGCCATGTTGGACGTTCCACTTCTTAAGGTCACTTTGGTTGCCTCAAGGTTTTTATCAACCCAAAGAGTGCTAGAGTTGCCAAGTTGGATATAATCTCTGCCTTACCACGACTTCCTATTACACAATGCATAGTGGCGGGGTGGTGCATTGCCAGATCCTTTACCTTGTAGAAGAAGTTGGAGCGTCCCACGGCGCCAATCTTGCCCAGGTGGTTCATGAAGCAGAGGTTGCCCTCGGTGGAGCCGTACAGCTCACACATGCGGACCTCCCCAAAACGCCTGTGAAACTCCCGCCACACGTCCTGGCGGAGCCCGTTCCCAACACCAATCCTCACCCTGTGCTCCTTCTCCCCCTCGGCCTGACGGGGGAAACAGGAAACAGGAAGTAGAGAAAAGAGGAAGTAGAGCAAACAGGAAACAGGGAAAACAGGAAACAGGGGAAACAGGAAGTAGAGAAAAGAGGAAGTAGAGCAAACAGGAAACAGGGAAAACAGGAAACAGGGGAAACAGGAAGTAGGTCGTGTAAGTAAGTATCCATGAACGGAGAGACAGGGAAATGCACGTTCCGTTGGTGATGTTGGTATTTCCACTTCACCGTATTGTTAATATATTATTAAATCCTCTCCAACCAAAAAGGACCAAATCAAAAATACTCTCAAATAAACCAAAATGTGTATCTAGTACAGTATCTAGTATCTAGTACACTTCATTGCTATGAAGACATACTATATTAGGGGTTGGCATTATTTTGGTGAGTGTTGGTGTTTTTTTTTTTCAAACATTCGCAGAAATGTCAGAAAATAAAAAATAAAACCCACCCCAAGGTAAAGATTCTGGGTGAGACGTTTTTGTACAATGCAATGAACGCATGTATCTGCTCAAAAACCAGGTGATCCAGTTTTTTTCAAATATGCCAACCCACTGGTTTCCCCACCCACAGGTCATTCATGTGTGACTGGTTTAAAGACATGCGGGTAGAAAAGATGTCTATGCTCGTGTGTAGACAACCACCACAACCAAAGTGAGAGTTTTTCACACTGTGTGTGTGTGTGTGTGTGTGTGGGGGGGGGGGGGGGGGGGTGTATGGGCATGTGTACGGGTGTTTTTCTTTGTCTTACAAAGACAACAAAAGGCAAGGGCTCAACTAACCGACGCATTCTGGGCTGTGACGGAGTGTTTCACTACCAGTCATCTCCAGACACTGTGGTGCCCCGACCCCTTACCGGTGCTCCACAGGGCAACCCCAGTGCCACCATGGCGGAAGGGCCCACCGACGTCGACAACGACTAGGGGAAGTGGTGAGTGGGCGCTACCTCCCGAACCACATGCTGGAGGCATTCAGGACCATGGACAGCCCCCAGTAGAACAGGTGAGACTACCGGGCTGCAGCAGTGGAATTTTCCACTCTGCAGCAGCACACCTGACGCTGGTTGGGCTGATCAGCAGGCCTGGAAGGTGCAGCCATAAAAGCACCTTCGGCACATTGTTAGAGAGAGGGGAGACCAAGCCCTGAGGAGAGAAGAGGACGCAAGAGGACGGACGAACACGGACGAACACGGACGAACACGGACGAACACGGACGAACACGGACGAACACCAAACTTCCCTCTCAAGCAGAAGGGAGCTCACATATGGTGGAGAACGCAGGCATCCTAGATCCACGCTGAAAAAAAAAAAAAAAAATGGAGGCCGCCATCCAGGCGGTGTTGCAGACCCAGAGGACCCTGGAGGAGGCCTTGGCTCACCTGTGTGTCAGGACGGCTGAGAGGGACCGGACACAGCGGCCACGGGATGTGTTGACGAAAATGACCGCGGACGACGACGCCGAAGCATACCTCGAGGTGTTTGAACGCACGGCCCGCCGTAAGGGATGGCCCCGGGAAGGCTGGGGTGGCATTGTGGCCCCGTTCCTGGCTGGGGAGGCTCAGAAGGCCTGCCGGGACCTCGGTGAAGCGGAGGCGGCCAGCTATGACCGACTCAAAGCAGCCGTTATGGCCCAATACGGCTACAGCCTACCCGCCAAGGCCCAGCGCTTTCATCAGTGGGCCTATAACCCTGACCAACCCGCAAGGGCCCAGATTGCGGCCCTGAGCCGCTTGGCCCGGAGCTGGCTGGCGGAAGGAGAAGGTCCTCCCCTCTTGGACCGCGTGGTACTGGACAGGTGTGTCCGGGCCCTACCCCAAGACGCCAAGAGGTATGTTGCCCAACAGGGTCCGCAAAGTATCGACAGTCTGAATGCTTTGCTGGAGAACCACCAGGTCACGCAGGAGATGCTGCGGGGCAGCCGACCAGACGGTCCGAAGGGGAGCAGCGAGGCATCCAAGGGGGACAAAGGCGCCCGACAGAGGACCACCGGGGCCCCTGCAACGCCTCAGCCGGACCCCGCTCAACCCCCAGCCCCGGCCAACCGGGAAAGAAGACGGTGTTATACATGCGGGAGGGAGGGACACCTGGCTCGGGGTTGCCCAGACCGGGATGAGTCGATGCTGACAGCGGCTACATCTGAGCCCCCGAGGTTCCCCTGCAGATACATCACCACCTGCTGGGCCCATGAGGGCGCCAGAGCCCCAACCTTCCCCGTCACCATCGCCGGGCGAGACGCGGAAGCCCTGCTTGACTCGGGCAGCATGGTCACGCTCATCCGACCGGAGTTTGCAGGAGTTTCCCGAGGCGAGGAGATTGCAGTGGCCTGCATACACGGCGACACCAAGCGGTACCTCACTGCTGACGTGGTGATGTCCACCCCCCGGGGGTCGGTGGCTGTCCGGGCCGGGGTTGTAGAGAACCTGCCCGTCCCTGTGCTGGTGGGCAGGGATTGTGCCGTGTTTGCTCGATACTGGAAGGAAGCCCCGGCCAACCCCACCCTAGAGGCCAGACGCAGACCCAAGAGGGGACGCACCTCGCGAACAGAGGGTAGCGCCCAACCCGCCTGCGCGGGGCTCTCGGGGGAAGAGCCGTCAAGTCCCTCCGACCTGGCCGAAGGAGGGAGAAGACCTTCTTCCCCCGGTCCAGAGGACAGCACCGCCACGGCATCAGAAGCCGCCACGCTAAACCCGGGCCGTCTAGAGGAGGTGGGCTCAGAAGAGACGTTCACGGAGTTTGTCCCCCACCAGGGAGGCCAGATCGGAGCTCCCAGCCGCTTCGGATCAGCTCAGCTACAGGACCCCAACTTGACGCAGGCCTGGCGAGCGGTCCAAGTGATCGAGGGACAGCTGCAACAAGGGGTGAGTGTGACTACCCAACCCCATTTTGCAATTGAAAACGGTCTATTGTATCGAGTGGGTCAAACTACTAAAGGAACGGTTACACAATTGTTGGTCCCCAAGGCCTATATTTCAAAGGTCCTGTATCTTGCCCACACCCACCTCCTGGGGGCGCACCTGGGGGCCGAGAAGACCTATGAGCGCATCAGCTCGCGGTTCTACTGGCCGGGCGTAAAGCGAGCCGTCGAGGAGTACTGCCGCCACTGCGCCGAGTGTCAACTCCACAGCCCCAAGGCAAACTACAGGAACCCCCTGATCCCCCTGCCTATCATAGAGGTCCCCTTCAGCCGCATCGCAATGGACATCGTGGGACCCCTCCCCAGGTCCAGCCGAGGGCACCGCTACGTTCTGGTCATCCTGGACTATGCCACCCGGTACCCAGAAGCCATCCCGTTGCGGACGGCCACTGGAAAAGCAGTAGCCAGAGAGCTCTTCCTGTTGTTCAGCCGGGTGGGGATCGCGGCGGAAATATTAACTGACCAAGGCTCATGCTTTATGTCCACAGTTCTGAAGGCGATGTGCAAGCTGCTGAAGGTCAAACAGCTGAGGACCTCTGTCTATCACCCCCAGACGGACGGACTGGTGGAACGGTTCAACCGCACCCTAAAACAGATGATGCGGAAGATGATCGAGACGGACGGTAAGGACTGGGACCAGCTCTTACCGTATCTGATGTTCGCTGTTCGGGAAGTTCCCCAGGGGTCCACCGGGTTTGCCCCTTTCGAACTGCTATATGGGCGGCGGCCGCGAGGACTTCTAGACCCGGCCAAGGAGACCTGGGAGGAACAACCCTCGCGCCAGAGCACGATTGTGGAGCACGTGGAGCAGATGCACCAAAGGATGGGACGTATCTGGCCTATGGTCCGGGAGCACATGCAGCAAGCCCAGCAGGCCCAGGCTCGGGTATACAACCGCGGAGCACAGGTGAGAGAGTTCCGGCCCGGGGATAAAGTGATGGTTTTAATCCCCACACATGAATGCAAATTCCTGGCTAAGTGGCATGGGCCGTATGAGGTCGTTGAGAAGACTGGACCCGTTAATTACAAGGTCAGACAACCAGGAAGGCGCAGGGCCTTCCAGATCTACCATGTAAACTTGCTGAAGCGGTGGCATGAAGCGGAACAACCGGCCGCCCCGGCGCTCTCTGCTCGCGTCTCTCCCCAGGTCACTCCTGATGTCGTGATGGGAAAGCAGCTGACGGCGCACCAGATCCAGGACCTGCGGGAGATCCTGGACCAGAATCGAGATGTGTTCTCAAAGATACCAGGCCGGACCTCGATCATCGCCCATGACATTATCACCGATCCAGGTAAAAAGGTAAGGCTGAGGCCATACCGGATACCCGAGGCCCGGCGGGAAGCCATCAGGGAGGAGGTGAGGAAAATGCTGGACATGGGTGTGATTGAGGAATCGCGAAGTTCATGGAGCAGTCCCATCGTACTCGCCCCCAAGCCAAATGGGAGCATACGATTCTGCAATGATTTCCGTAAGTTGAACGAAATCTCCCTTTTTGACGCTTACCCCATGCCCAGGGTGGATGAACTGATCGGGCGGCTGGGACCGGCCAGGTACCTCAGCACCTTGGATCTCACCCGTGGCTATTGGCAGGTCCCCCTCACCTCGCAGGCCAAGGAGAAGACCGCCTTTGTAACGCCGGATGGGCTCTTCCAGTACCGGGTCCTACCGTTTGGGCTCCACGGGGCCCCAGCCACCTTCCAGCGGCTTATGGATCAGGTCCTCAGACCCCATCGGGAGTACGCAGCGGCATACCTGGATGACATCGTGATCCATAGTGCCGACTGGAAGACCCACTTGGCCAGGCTCGAGGCGGTGTTGGGGGCCCTCCGGGAGGCTGGTCTGACTGCCAACGCTGCCAAGAGCCACGTGGGCCTAGAAGAGGCGAGCTACCTGGGCTACACCGTTGGGCGAGGCGTGGTGAGACCCCAGGCAACCAAGGTGGAGGCTATTGCGACGTGGCCCCAGCCCCAAACCAAGAAGCAGGTGAGAACCTTTCTGGGTCTGGTAGGGTATCATCGGCAGTTCATCCCCAACTTTGCATCCATAGCAGCACCCCTGCATGACCTGACGTCCAACCAGGTCCACTGGTCGGAGGAAGCAGAAGACTCCTTCAGCACCTTGAGACGAGCCCTCTGTAGCGAACCTGTCTTGGTGACCCCGGCCTTTGACCAAACCTTCGTCCTGCAGACGGATGCTTCCACGGTGGGGATAGGAGCGGTGCTCTCCCAGATCCGTGACGGGGCAGAACACCCGGTGACTTACATCAGCCGTAAGTTGCTGAAGCACGAGCGGAACTATGCCACAGTGGAGCAAGAGTGTCTGGCTGTCAAATGGGCAATGGACAAGCTTCGGTACTACCTGCTGGGGAGAGAGTTTGTGCTGGTCACTGACCACGCCCCGTTGAAGTGGATGGCGGTCAACAAGGATAATAACTCCCGTGTTACCAGGTGGTTCCTGAGCCTCCAGTGCTTCCGCTTCAGGGTGGAACATCGAGCCGGGAGGTTTCACGGGAACGCGGACGCCCTATCCAGGAGGGAGGAGTGCCTATGGGCTGGCGCTCCAGTGGATGGCTTGGAGCTGAGGGGCGGGGTATGTGGTGCCCCGACCCCTTACCGGTGCTCCACAGGGCAACCCCAGTGCCACCATGGCGGAAGGGCCCACCGACGTCGACAACGACTAGGGGAAGTGGTGAGTGGGCGCTACCTCCCGAACCACATGCTGGAGGCATTCAGGACCATGGACAGCCCCCAGTAGAACAGGTGAGACTACCGGGCTGCAGCAGTGGAATTTTCCACTCTGCAGCAGCACACCTGACGCTGGTTGGGCTGATCAGCAGGCCTGGAAGGTGCAGCCATAAAAGCACCTTCGGCACATTGTTAGAGAGAGGGGAGACCAAGCCCTGAGGAGAGAAGAGGACGCAAGAGGACGCAAGAGGACGCAAGAGGACGCAAGAGGACGGACGAACACGGACGAACACGGACGAACACGGACGAACACGGACGAACACGGACGAACACGGACGAACACGGACGAACACCGACGAACACCAAACTTCCCTCCCAAGCAGAAGGGAGCTCACATAACACACACACACACACACACACACACACACACACACACTCACACTCACACTCACACTCACACTCACACTCACACTCACACTCACACTCACACTCACACTCACACTCACACTCACACTCACACTCACACTCACACTCACACTCACACTCACACTCACACTCACATCCAAACAAACAAACAAACAAACACAGACACACACAAACAAACAAAAACAGCCAAACACAAACAAGATTGTCTTTCCTAAAAAGTGCCACAAGACTGGCGAAAAAGACCAGAATAGCCTATGACTTATATCATATTCAAATCCAGTTTAGAACGTTTCGGAAGTAGCTGAGCGGACAGTGTGTTCCGGCCTTTTCTGTGTCAAACTCTTTCAGACACATTTGTTGCTCTCTCTTTCCTCTTCGGAAAACAAATCCATGAGAAATAAAAATTGAAATCTATATATGTGTACACATAATTTATATGATTCTGTGTGTGTGTGTGTGTGTGTGTGTGTGTGTGTGTTTGTGTGCGTATGCGCGTAAGTATTTGAGGGTGAGTATCTGCGCACAAGTTTCTAATTAGAACACAGCAGACCTGTGTTCTTGGGGCCACGTATTCAACTTTTCTGAATGAAAGTGTGTGTATACAGAATGTCCAGAATGTATTAACCTTTGGCCAGCAGTAGCCCACAAAAGGGGATGGCAGTGGGGGGGTGGGGAGGATGACTCATGCCAACGTTCCACCCTAGTACCGCTTCATTGCAGGACAGGGACAAAGACAGCTTTGAGCTCTCTGCACTTGTTCAGCAAGGGGACCAGTCTGTCCTCATACAGTGTGTCCGTCTGTGTGTGTGTGTGTGTGTGTACTTGTGTGTGTGTGAATGTACTTGTGTGTGTGTGTGCGTCTGTCTATGTGTGTACTTGTGTGTGTGTGTGTGTGTGTGTCTGTCTATGTGTGTGTGTGTGTGTGTGTCTGTCTATGTGTGTACTTGTGTGTACGTGAGTGCATTCGAAAAGGTCAGGAGAAGACGCAGACGGATCCACAACAGCCCCTATTGTACGTCAGCCGTGATAATGCAACATAACTGAGCGCAATGTTGTTGTTTTTTTACGAGCCCTCCTGGCAATGTGACAGAGTGTGACCAGCAACGGTCAGAATCGATTCATTGGAACCAAACAACCAACAAACGACAGTGTGCTTGTGACGTTGGTGCAACAGGGCGTCGGAAGACCCCGGTCAACTCAAAGTAACTTAGACATCTGCTGACCGAGCTGTCTTAAGGACACCAGATATTCATACTTAAACCCACAACTATCATGTGATCATTGGGTAACTCAAATCCTAATCATAAATGAATTTATAAAAAGAAGGGAAAAAATTGTTTCATGTTGATGACTTTGTTCTTTTTAAAGTTCAGCAGCCGGTCTCGAGGCTATGCAACTTCCTGTCACATGGTGACTAGACGCATTGGCACTTAATGTACAACTATTCTTTCCTTTATTTGAAGCTCTTGAATTTCTCTTTGTATGATTTGTATCCTTTTAGGAAAGTTGAATGTGTTACCGGCATCACTCTTCTCTTAAATCTATAGGATTCTCGGTTTTTGGTGATCGTCTCACGTTTTGAAAGCACTATTTTGTAAGTCGCTTTGGATGAAAGCGTCTGCTAAATAAATGCCTGTAACGTGATTTAGTAAGTAAAGGCCACGCCCCACTCGTTTGGTAAGGACAGCGGGTTTACCTGGGGCTGGTTGCAGAGGTAGCGGCAAAGCTCGCCGATGTACTGGAAGATGGTGACGTCATATTTCTTGCAGTCTTTCCAAAACTGGGACGCGGAAAACTTCTTCTTCAGGACGCACGTTGCACCTGCAGGACGAAAGAAAAAAGACAAACGGGGTTTGTTCGCACAGCAACACCTCAGTCTATACCCACTTCTGGTGGATAACTGTACAGGGAGAGTAACATAAAATGTGCTCAACTCTCAATAAAGGTTAAATAAATAAAAAAGAATGGATGCTGGATCCTAGATTTGTAAAGTGAAAAAGAAATGCTAGAATAGCACTCCAGTTATTACATTATATTTAGCACACACATGTGGCTACATTCAATTGAATGACTGGAGTGCTGTTCTAAAAGTATTGGGAGCAAGTAGAAACATTAAGTTACTTTGGTATCATGCCTGAGGACGGTTGGTAAGAGATCAAACCTACGATAATTCACCCAAATATTCCAGGAGTATTCTATATTCAGTGTTTTCGGACGATCTCCGTAATAAAAGACTTAGTCCTCACTGAGTTGTACAGCACTTTGGTCAGTGTGTGCTTTATAACTAAACTTGATTCGACTTGATACAATTTCATTCAAGATATGGGCTTATCTTTACTATTATGTGGATTGCCAATAGGTACAAAAAATACTTCACATGAATGGTTCTCATTGTGTACACGCAGGCCCATTGGATGAAAAAGAATCTCCCCCTGGGAGGAATCGAAGCTCACTTGTCTCCTCTGAATGAATCACCGTTTGTTTGTTCCCAGGGAAACGACATCTAGGACAGGAGGCAACTAGAGTTCCCTCTCCCCTAGCCTGAAGTAAACTCTGAGCACACAGTACTCCTGTACTTCCCAGAGAACCCTGGGACAGCACACAAACCCACAAGCTGCGATGTGCTTCTGTTATCTGCAATCAATCATTAGCAAACGATATGTTTTTTACCTTATTTTCCAGAACAGTCTGAGAGTTCAGGAACACCGACTATTTCAAGGTCAGTTTTCGTGATGGTGAGTTTGTTCTTTGAGGAAAGTGCCCTGTCACCTATGTACGTTGTCATTGGATGGGGACACATCTTAGCAAGCTAAGGACATGGAACTTTATTACAGCACATTATAGTCTCTATCCTCTCTGAAGAACAGATAAAATTATCAACAAATATCTTTTTTACTGTATACGAAGTGCGCAGTAACAAAATGAAACTTCCAACAAACAAAAAACAAATAAAAGCCCCCCCCCCCCCCCCCCCACACACACACACACACACACACACACACACACACACACCTCCAAAACCAAATGAAGGCTCCTTTGTATAAAAACAACTGTACAATTGTAACTTTAAAACACAAAATGGTGAGGGCAGTTAAATAAATAACACAGCCTCTACATGAAGGTGTGGATGGGAGTAGGGTGGGTGGCAGTGTTTAAAAAATAAAAAAATAAATACGTGTATCATATATAATAGAAACAATAAAAGACTAATCCGAGTGCTCAGTCGTTTCAATAACAGCCCCCGTATTGAAGGAGTCGGGGTGCTGTTCTAAAGCGTACGTGCATCACTAGATTCGCTACACCTCCCACAGTCCTGACCCTGCAGAGGGACCTCGTTAAGGCGGTAATTAAGGCACATCGGGGCTGAGGGGAGGAGACAAGGTCGGCTGGCCAGCGACAGTCCATCAGTCCACTGGACCATGGGTCCTCCTGAACTATGTCCACTCCTCTAATAACCTGGGAAATGGAACCTGAAATGGAACCTGGGAAATGGAACCTGGGAAATGGAACCTGGGAAATGGAACCTGGGAAATGGAACCTGAAATGGAACCTGGGAAATGGAAGCTGGTACATCTCTGCCACACAAGCTGTCAGGCATTCAGACAAACGCTTTTACATTTGCGTGACTTTGTAAAAAAAAAAAATAGATATATAAATGTAAAATAAAAATAATAATTAAACGGGGACCAGTCCTGCCGAATGAGTTGACAGGAAGTTCTTGTTCCTTTCAGTTAGTGATGGGAATTATGGCTCTTTGAAGGGAGGCGGGATCTTATGGTTCCGTTCTTTTCTGAGAGCGTCTCATCGTTCTTTTTTCTGTCTTTTGCCGATTACTAGGTTTATCTGCGGAATAATCACTATCGGACAATGATAGGGTAGGATTTGGATCAGATTCAAACTTTCAGACATCAATATAATAGAATTTTGCATGTGTGGACTAAGTTAGCACTAAATTACTCTTATGGCCAGACCCAACGGCAATGATCGGTTGTAGATTGTAGACATTACACAAGGTGATGCCATATCCCTCTGCTTTGACAGGGCATGCACAACTTTGAATTTACCCTCTGTGTGAAATGTGTTATGTAAATTAAGTTGCCTTGCCTTGAATGCAATTCATGCAACACTTAATATTAGAAAACATTTCATGGCACAAAAAACGATTATTTGATAAACATTTCACACAAGAAATCTTTTAAGAATAAATAGTAAAACATCTTATCAAAATAATAATACTTTAGATAATCATCCAAATGCTGCTGCATTTTCGAGTTTGGTGGAAAAAAATGAATAATCCAAACATGTCTACTTCTTGTGACTGTCCAGTTCACATAAAGGAGAGTGGATCTGGGACAGGACAATGATAAATAAGGAACGACTCTCATTAGGGACGACTCGGATCCCTTCGTTCGTACCAAACGTTCAAACGAATCGGATCGTTGGCGAAGGCAACATTACCATTTGCACATCCTATTGTCATTGGTTAATGGTGGTCTACGGTGATTTCAGCTCTCACAATCAATTGACATCTTTTCAGGTTATTTTCCCCTTTCAATGGCTTTATCCGTAAGTTTGTATAATTTATTAGCATATTGACATTTTCTCCAAGCCCGAGATGACCTCTGTCATAAGCCTATCAGTGAATACAGCCATTGTTACTCCCTCACAGTGCACTCTGCATCACTCTTAAAACAACGGTGGAATTCCCACTTTGGGTTTTTCCCTGCATAGTCAAAATGTAAAATAAATGTGTTTAATCGATGAGTCACTCAGATCAGAATGATTAATAATCATGGGTGATCACATTTTTAATCGGTTAAAACCACATGGAAATGCCTGATCCAGCTGCTGTGAACATTTCTTGGATTTTCCCCTTTCCTTTGAGGAAATTGCCCACGCTCTATCTCTTGATTGATCAGTTATGTTTATCAGCACGCAATGACCTCTAACCTAGAAAGATATCAAACGCAGTCAGTCGGTTCGTTATATGGCTTCCATTCCCCAAAACGATGCGCAACTACCATACCCATTTCCAGAGTTCTTCCGATGTCGATGAGGGAGGCTAACCCTAACCCTAACCCTCACCCTAACCCCATAATACAAAACGATGTGTAACTAACTACCGTACCCATTTCCAGAGTTCCTCCGATGTCGATGATGGACGCTAACCCTAACACTCACCCTAACCCCATACTACAAAACTATGTCCAACTACCGTACCCATTTCCAGAGTTCCTCCGATGTCGATGATGGACGCTAACCCTAACCCTCACCCTCACCCCATAATACAAAACGACGTGTAACTACCGTACCCATCTCCAGAGTTCCTCCGATGCCGATGAGGGAAGCCGCGCTGTGATAGAGGGGTAAGGGGATGTAAACCACATCCTCATCGGTGCCTCCGTAGGCCCAGAACCCAGCCGCGGCCTTCAGAGACTGCAGATGGGTGATCACTGCTGCTTTGGGCAGACCTAAGATCAGATCAAAACTGGTTGTTAAATAAACCGGTATTTGTGGAAAGATGTAGGTGGGTACTGACTGCTGCTTTGGGCAGACCTGAGATCAGATCAAAACCGGTCGTTAAATAAACCGTTATATCTGGGAAGTTTTTAGTAATATACATTTTTTAAATGTAGGTGGGTACTGACTGCTCCTTGGGGCAGGCCTGAGATCAGATCAAAACTGGTCGTTAAATAAACTGTTATATGTGGGAAGTTTTTAGTAATATACATTTTTTAAATGTAGGTGGGTACTGACTGCTCCTTGGGGCAGGCCTGAGATCAGATCCAAACTGATCGTTAAATAAACTGTTATATGTGGGAAGTTTTTAGTAATATACATTTTTTAAATGTAGGTGGGTACTGACTGCTGCTTTGGGCAGACCTGAGATCAGATGGTAACTGGTTGTTAAATAAATTGTTATATGTGGGAAGTTTTTAGTAATATACATTTTTTAAATGTAGGTGGGTACTGACTGCTGCTTTGGGCAGACCTGAGATCAGATCACATTACATGTAACAGCTTGTTATAAACAAAACATAATAGTATTAATAATGATAATAACTTTATTTGCATCGCATTTTTCTTAATAATGTTAAAAGACAATTTAACAACATCAACCATGACATCTATTGCAGTTAACCATATGACATTTCATTTTTTGTTTGAGAAAGTGGAATACTGAATATTAAAGATAAAGTGTGTTTGTTAGGAGCTTGATTGGTTGCTGTGAAATGTTTTCCACAAAGGACAACACTTTGGACACCAAAACTTTTAAAAGTGGTTTGTTGTCTGTTTTTATAAATCACAGAAGTTTCTAAAGAATGGGAAAACAGTGAGAGGAGAGCTTCTTTTGGGAAAAGTAAAAATCCAACCAAGGTGCTCTTTGGTGCAAGGGTGATACAGTTAATGAGAAAAAAAGGTGCTTGGTTTTAACTTTTGCAATGGATTAGCCACACAATAAAGGCCTTTTGATCATTCACAAGAGTCCTTGGTCATCATTTTTTTCTCGTCAACCCTCTAGAGAACGTTGCAGCGTCTAGTTTTTCACATGGCCTACTATCCAAATGTAAGGTCTTTCTAGAACTTTAGATATAAATAGGCCGGTTTCTAGTTACCTCACCAAAAACACAACGTCTTTTATAACTATGACTTTATCTACTTAGCCTTGGTTGCTGGGGAAGGGGACCGTCTGAAGACATACATTGTTCTCAGCAGTGTGACTAATTCGGTCACGCGAGCTAGGAGTTTGAACTGTGTAGAGAACTCCAGTGCTAGAAGTTAGAGTAAATAAGCGGCGCTCCGTCGCCAAGGAAACACTTCCTGAACTGGACAAGATAAGAATTTAAGTGTGTTTGAAAAGGAGCTTGATTTAGAACCAACCTGTAACTGACCTCTTTGTTTTGTTTTTCTTTTGGGGGGAAATAAAATCTGAAGCCGACCATCTATGCTGAACCAATCAATTCCATTTGCTCAAACATGTGACTGGGTTCTGGGATCTGTGTGTCCCTCAAAACTCTATGAATGACCTTTATTCTGTTAAAGATGCAGTGAAGTGTGACCTATAATGTTGAACTTTTATTTTGAAAGAATATTTACTTTTTTTGCTACAATGTGTCTAAAACAAAGGCACTGGACTACTGCTTCAAACTCTTGTGAAATGTGCAATATCATTGATAAGTAATTTAAGCTATGTGGATCTCGAACATGATATAATTTAAAGTGGTAACGGAGAACCATCACGTCTAAGGGTTATTAAAGGCAACGCATTTCTCAATGGGAGATTCAGCTATGCGTTATGATTGGTAACGCATTTCTCAATTCGACAACTACGTTATGATTTAGGGTTAAGGTTAGGGTTAGGGGTGAGGTTAGGTTCTGTCACCACACTTTACAAATCTGTTAAAATCGTAGAAAAGCGTTAGCAATCATAACACAAAAGTGGCCTGGTCCTCCGTTACCTGTTGGATGCTTAGGAATTGCTAATGGGCTCGGATCTCACCAGTGGTCCCTGAGGTAAAGATGTAAAGGTTGACGGCTTTCAGGGAAGTGGTCGCCCGAAGTGCAGGGGGAATAGGAAGTACAGAGGCTGTCTCCAGCTTATCCGGAAGGGTGAGGACCTGAGTGAAGGCGCTCTCCTTCTTCATGGTCCACACCTGGATGTTGTCCTCCTGCAGGCTGGGTAAGATGTCTTCAATACAGTCCAACAAATCTAACAGGGGCACAGAATAAAACAGATCAGAATAGAATAAAGCCAATAAAAATGAATAGAATAGAATAGAATAGAGTAACATTTGTGGTGGTCACATAACCCACACTTTGTATTTCTGAAACCGGTTCTAAGAAACAGTGCTTTCAAAATATATCACAATATGCACATAGTGTCACTCTATGTAGTGGCTTATTAATATAGAATTCTATTTAAATGAAGCATCATCTTTTTCCATGTATATCCATTGGAAACATTCACAAACCCCTATTTCTGATGCTTATCTATTTTTGCCTGAGGCTTGGTTGTAGGTTCAACATCACTCTTTACCCTAATAGGATACTTGAAAATAAACATAAGGATGACAGCACCACAAATGGAAATAATTTGGAAAGTTCTACATAGAAAGAACTACATTGATTATTTTGAAAACATTGAATACATCACACAAACTTGGCTGTTGAGTTTTCTTAAAACCAGAGGCGTCATGCACCCATTTTTTTGGAGGGGGCACAGTTTCTCCATTTACTATATACTGATTTTGTGTATATACCTACTGCAGATTTGATTTCACACCCTTGTCTCAAACAATTGAGGGGGCACGTGCTCCCAGCCTATAGCATATAGCACTAGTTAAAAGCCTTATGTTACATGAATGGCCAATCCAAGCCCATACACTTACGCTAAGCCTCGCCTGACCACATGGCCATTATGCCATAACCTTATTTGGCTCCTCTGACAGGTCAATTGGCGCGGCAGACTAGACTATTTCCTTGGACAATTCTGCTTCAGGAAAATGCATAATTTTTTCAGACAATGCTGTGAGTAGTGAGCAATGACAGGTGAGCGCGCATCTCCTTTGCGGAGCTATCCTAACACACCTTGCCCGACACTTCCTGAACAAGACCGCCCGGCAAGGTCAATTTCCCTATTTGAAGTAGAGCTTATGTCACGTTTACTATCTGATTAGGTTTACAACAAGGGATGACCATAAACAGGACGTTTGTACCTGCCCCAACGACAAGCGTTTTGGCCCCGCAGCAGTTGAAACAATGTAGAATCGATTTGGACTTGATGTTCGTGTTGAGGAAAGCCACAGAACATCCGAGTTTGGACAATCCAAACCACACGCAAACAAAGTCTGGCTCATTGTTCATCAACAGCGCCACAGAGTCGCCCTTCTTAAGACTGCCATGCTCGAGGAAAACGTTGGCCACTCTGTTGCTGCGGTCGTTGATGTCTTGATAGGTGTGCGCTACTCCTTCATAGATGAGGAAGGGCTTGTTAGGAATGCGCTGAGCCTGTGCAACAAACCTATCCAAGACAGTCACAACTTTTGAGGTCAGCTTGGATATTTCCAATTTAGCTCCATATCGTATGACTTTTGCCAAATAAAAAAAGTCTTTCCAGAAGTAAGGGAAACATAATCTCTGTAGAACCTGCACAGAAAAAAAACCTGTCACCATAGCCCATACCCATCCTAACGAGGAAAACATCACGTCTACTTCAAAACCGCCTCTCGAATATGAAACACACACAGGCAGTGTGGTAAGAGCATGCGAGTAGATATCAGGACTGGCAAGGCATCCTTAATGATGTAGCAGACTTGACAGAATGAAGATGAGTTGTCCTACAACGTTTTCCAACTCTCGATGTCCTTATTTATGAAACGAGCGCTTGAATCACGTGACTCCTGTTGTACAACTGGTCCAGTTGAAGAGGGCGCGTCTTAGTGAGAGCGCGTTTTTTCGTCGCTGTCGATTGTAAACAGTCAAACATCCATGTTAAGCATATTGTAACCGCCCTTTTGTTCGAGATTGGACCCGCCTACATTATTCAATGCTATTATATAGCCATGGCCCTATTATTTTCCTAAAGAGCAGCCGATCTTCCTGTCATAGGCTTGCATAAAAATCGGTGAAGAGGACACTGCGCGCGAGTTCAGGGACAGTTGCAAAGCCACACTCGGTTTCATAAAGGGTTACTGGTTGACAAAAATACAATAAATAAATTAAAGCAAAGCAGAAAATATTGCTGACACACCAACTGAAAAAAACCCGAATTATTCTAAATCCTACTGAAACTGTATAGTAATTCGTAGGTTTAAAAACAGTCATATATCTAAACCTACTTTTTAAAATATGTATATACACAAAAACACTATTTTTTTTTTTTAAACTCAACCAATGTAAATACAATGATTTAATACATTTAAATAGACCTAGTCATGATAAGTCGCACGTGTAACTCATTACATCTCAGGTAGGACTATCTCAGTACATTGTCATTCCACTTTATAAATATATTTTTGGGAGAATCGAAAACATTGTTAATCATGCTCATAACTCAAATAACCATGTCTAAAAGGATAAAACGTATGAACACAGGGTTACTCACAGCTCAATAGCGCCATCTGTTGGAATGACAACATGACGACAATGCAACGAAGACTGAAGCGACATCAAGAGCCGTTTGAAACAATTACGAAGCCTAAGTAACGAATCATTTTTATGAGATTATGACTGAATAAGTAAAAATCCATACATTTAAAAATTCACAGCGCGCCATTTGCAGCAAACAGCCAACAAAGAGGGGTGAGCTCCAGACGATGAGATACAGCCAATGAAAACAGAGACAAAACCAGAACGGTTTCAGTGGCAAATTTTTTTTACAGTTTAATGCTCACATTACACATTTTCAATTTATACACATTTTGATCATATGACGGTATAGGCCATAGACCACATGAAATATTTCCTGACAGGAAGATCATATCTTTTTAATTTCATAGCTTTAGGACAGTGGATTTATATAATAAAAATAATCAGCAATTATTTGCGATATTTAAAAAAAATGTACCTTCATGGGCTTGTTAATCATTACATTCATTGTGTTGGCTAAAAATACTTATTTTATAGTTCATGTGCGATAACATTTAATTTCCTAACCAGCGGTTACTGTTGAAAAAGACACCCACTGTCACTCTCTTCAATATCCACAAAATAATGCACTCACGGAAGAGCATAAACCTCTCCCACACTCACACTCACACTCACACTCACACTCACACTCACACTCACACTCACACTCACACTCACACTCACACTCACACTCACACTCACACTCACACTCACACTCACACTCACACTCACACTCACACTCACACTCACACTCACACTCACACTCACACTCACACTCTATATATCCATGTCCTGTAGATTGCCCCAGCTGGTTCCTACTTTGACTTTGGCCTTAAGCTTCACGTACAGTTTGACAGCAGACTCCATCTCTCTCTTCACTATCTGAGCCACCTGACAGGAGGGGGAAAAAGTTAGACCTGAATACAGCCCGCTGTTAACGATCTACAGAAAAGAAACAATTCTTATATTCACTGACTGACCATCATTTCTTTCACCCCCCCCCCCCCCCCCCCCCCCCCAAAAAAGATCCAATTCAACAACACTTCGAAAACAAGTATCCAAGTTGAAGGTTAAAAGGTCGTTGATACCTGAATGAGGTCTTCTTCGGTGGTCTCATAGATCAGCTCGTCATGTAGCTGCAGGATGAAGAAGGCTCCCTGTGGCCGGTACACCGCCCTGCCACGATGATGGTCTGTAACATCCAAGTGTCATTGACTTTTGTTAGGAGTCATAGCATGTGTTTGTGTGTTATTGAGTGTGTTGGTGTGTGTAACACACACTGTTAACTGATTGTATTGTATGTGTTTCTGTATGATACACGTTTACCTGCTTGTACGTGTGTGTGTGTGTGTGTGTGTGTATGTGTGTGTGTGTGTGTGTGTGTGTGTGTATGACACACTGTTTGCTGTAACCTGATTGTGTGTGTTTGTGTGTGTGTGTATGACACACTGTTTACTGTAACCTGATTGTGTGTGTGTTTGTGTGTGTGCACTGATGGTGCAGTATTGTGCTTGGGATAGGACGGATACCTGGACACCTAAGACACACGGTTACCTGGTTGTGTGTGTGTGTGTGACATACGGTTACCTGATTGTGTGTGTGTGTGTATGACACACAGTTACCTGGTTGTGTGTGTGTGTGTGTGTGTGTGTATGACCCACGGTTGGGTGTACCTGCTTGTGTGTATGTGTGTGTGTGTGTGTGTGACCCATGGCTTGGTTACCTGGTTGTGCGTATGTGTGTGTGTGTGTGTGTGTGTGTGTATGACCCACGGTTGGGTTACCTGGTTGTGCGTATGTGTGTGTGTGTATGTGTGTGTGTGTATGACCCACGGTTGAGTTACCTGGTTGTGCGTGTTGGTGGGACAGTGGAGCGGTGGGGAAGGTTACCCTCAGTCGTTTCTGGATGTTGACGGTGGCCATCTTAACGATGTCTGCAGCTGAGCCCTGGACGGTGGTGTTCACGGCCTGACGCTCAGCCTAGAGACACCACAGAGAGCAGAGCGCTGTCCTTTCAATATTCAATTCATTATTCAATAAATAACGCTTTCTTTAAATATAACGGAGGTCTAAGAAAGAACTGATAACCAAAAAGATAACCAATATAATACAAAGATTTGTAAAAAAAAAAGTGTCTCTTAGTATGGATTATACTGTACTTCCAACAGCACAGGACTTTTTACCGACTTGTGGTTGTTTAAATAAAAACTGGTGGAATGTTACGTACTTTAGTACATTAGACACAGGTGGTGATTTAAATAAAACTATATTATAAGAAACGTCACATACTTTAGTATGTTAAGACACAGGTGGTGATTTAGATAAAATAATGTCATAAGAGACATCACATACTTTAGAATGTTAGAGACAAGGGTGGCGTTGAAACAAAGCACGTTACATTCACTCACACACACACACACACACACACACACACACACACACACACACACTGTGTTGCTACACGTTCCATTCACACACACACACACACACACACACACTGTGTTGCTACACGTTACATTCACACACACACACACACTATGTTGCTACACGTTACATTCACACACACATTCACACACACACACACTGTGTTGCTACACGTTACATTCACACACACACACACACACACACACCCAAAACACTAACACCAACAAACACTGAACCTACGTGGGCGCTCGAGTAGACGTTGGGGTCGGTGATTCCAGGCAGGTACCTCCTACGCCCCAGCAGGGTCTGGACGTAGCCGTGTTTGGCACAGCTCTTCACGGTCTCTCTCAGGAAGCTCTGGATCCCTGGAAGAGGCCGACAGAGAGATAAGCGGCGAGAGCACAGTCCACATTCCAAACGTCCTTTTAGCAAGGCATCACACTCGGAGCGTGTCACTTGAATCATCCCGATGTGTTTTTGTTTGCGTGTGTTTTTATCTGTTTTATTGGTTTAATCTGAACTACTTGTTCTGGTTTGTACAAACCTTTGGTTGAGTTGTTTTTAAATGTGCTTTATAAATACTGTAAATGTGACTTGACATAAATAATAATAATAATGCATTTAATTTATATTGCGCTTTTCAAGACACAAAGCACTTTGACTTGACTTGACATGTACAATAACATCCATGAAAGCACAGTTCCATTTAAGCAGCGATTTCCATCAACTCCGAGCCAGTCCAAAACAAAGCATGTTATTAGTCAAATCCAGATGAAATGCAAAAGGGCCCTGGGAAAATCTACAGCTTCCCTGTCAGCCAAAACCAATAGTCAAATGCTTTATTAGGAGTAGAGGAAATAGAGCAGCAAAGAGCAGCATCAGCGAAGTTAAGAAGTAAGTAAGTAAGAAGTAAGAAGTGTCTTCTTACCTTTGTATCAGCCGAAACCAATAGTTAAGTGCTGTATTAAGAGTAGGCGTGTACAGGCAGTAGAGCAGCACAGAGCAGCAGCAGTGTCTTCTTACCTTACCTAGAGTAGGCCTGTACAGGCAGTAGAGCAGCACAGAGTAGCAGCAGTGTCTTCTTACCTTACCTAGAGTAGGCATGTACAGGCAGTAGAGCAGCACAGAGTAGCAGCAGTGTCTTCTTACCTTACCTAGAGTAGGCCTGTACAGGCAGTAGAGCAGCACAGAGCAGCAGCAGTGTCTTCTTACCTTACCTAGAGTAAGCGTGTACAGGGCAGTAGAGCAGCACAGAGCAGCAGCAGTGTCTTCTTACCTTTGTATCGGGCCTTGAAGCTGTCTATGTAGCAGGAGGCGTCCTTTTCCTCCACACCCATCTGCTCCCCCAGAGACTTGGCGCCCATGCCATAGATAATGCCATAGCAAATCTAAATAAAGAGAGAGAGAGAGAGAGAGAGAGAGAGAGAGAGAGAGAGAGAGAGAGAGAGAGAGAGAGAGAGAGAGAGAGAGAGAGATACACAACTTATTGGGTGACTGATGTCATTCTATTTATAAATGCATATTTATTGCACAAAATCTAAATAAAAAAGTGACATCACATAGCTTCATTGATTGCTACTAGGCAGGTCTCTGCCTCTTTGTTTAAATTTCTCCTGATTGGTTAGTTTCAGGGGGCACGGTGAGAATTTAGATTTAGACTCAAGGTGTGAGACAGCGATTTAGATTTAGACTCAAGGTGTGGGACAGCGATTTAGATTTAGACTCAAGGTGTGGGACAGCGATTTAGATTTAGACTCAAGGTGTAGGACAGCGATTTAGATTTAGACTCAAGGTGTGGGACAGCGATTTAGATTTAGACTCAAGGTGTGGGACAGCGATTTAGATTTAGACTCAAGGTGTGGGACAGCGATTTAGATTTAGACACAAGGTGTACGACAGCGATTTAGATTTAGACTCAAGGTGTGGGACAGCGATTTAGATTTAGACTCAAGGTGTAGGACAGCGATTTAGATTTAGACTCAAGTTGTGGGACAGCGATTTAGATTTAGACTCAAGGTGTGGGACAGCGATTTAGATTTAGACTCAAGGTGTGGGACAGCGATTTAGATTTAGACTCAAGGTTTGGGACAGCGATTTAGATTTAGACTCAAGGTGTGGGACAGCGATTTAGATTTAGACTCAAGGTGTGGGACAGCGATTTAGATTTAGACTCAAGGTGTGGGACAGCGATTTAGATTTAGACTCAAGGTGTGGGACAGCGATTTAGATTTAGACTCAAGGTGTAGGACAGCGATTTAGATTTAGACTCAAGGTGTGGGACAGCGATTTAGATTTAGACTCAAGGTGTGGGACAGCGATTTAGATTTAGACTCAAGGTGTGGGACAGCGATGTAGATTTAGACTCAAGGTGTAGGACAGCGATTTAGATTTAGACTCAAGGTGTGGGACAGCGATTTAGATTTAGACTCAAGGTTTGGGAAGGCGATTTAGATTTAGACTCAAGTTGTGGGACAGCGATTTAGATTTAGACTCAAGGTTTGGGACAGCGATTTAGATTTAGACTCAAGGTGTGGGACAGCGATTTAGATTTAGACTCAAGGTGTGGGACAGCGATTTAGATTTAGACTCAAGGGGTAGGACAGCGATTTAGATTTAGACTCAAGGTGTGGGACAGCGATTTAGATTTAGACTCAAGGTGTGGGACAGCGATTTAGATTTAGACTCAAGTTGTGGGACAGCAATTTAGATTTAGACTCAAGGTGTAGGACAGCGATTTAGATTTAGACACAAGGTGTAGGACAGCGATTTAGATTTAGACTCAAGTTGTGGGACAGCGATTTAGATTTAGACTCGAGGTTTGGGACAGCGATTTAGATTTAGACTCAAGGTGTGGGACAGCGATTTAGATTTAGACTCAAGGTGTGGGACAGCGATTTAGATTTAGACTCAAGGTGTGGGACAGCGATTTAGATTTAGACTCAAGGTGTAGGACAGCGATTTAGATTTAGACTCAAGGTGTGGGACAGCGATGTAGATTTAGACTCAAGGTGTGGGACAGCGATTTAGATTTAGACTCAAGGTGTGGGACAGCGATTTAGATTT
>CM030172.1:51687115-51749615 GCA_017639675.1 Aplochiton taeniatus
TTGATACCTTGGGGTCTTCACACCTGACCTCCAGACTGATGCCACAGCTTAGCACTAGCATCTTGTACACCTGTATGATGTCATAGGTCACAGCCACGCCTCCTGCACCTCCAGCCAATGGCTTGTCCAAACAGGCCTTTACTTTCCTCAGCCTCTCGCTCACCGGCAAATCAGCATCCAGTGGGGGTGGGGCCATGCTAGAGCTGACGTCTATATAGGGCAACAATGTAATTGATTGAAAACATAAATGGCAGTTGATAGTTTACATTCAAACTTTGATAAGAACAAAAGTAACACCAGAGGAGGTGATGTAATGCTACACATCTTAGAGGATTCCTAAGTACCTTAAAATGTCAACTTTATTTTTTACTGTAAACATGTTTCAGCCTGCAAGCGTACACCCGGGTAAAACAGAAACTGTCACACATTTTAGATATTTGGGAGAGGAAGAGTGAGTTAGAATGAGTGTACTGTACTCTTGTTGTATTGATATGTAGTATGTATACCTGTACTTTGCTCTTGTAGTGATATGTAGTATGTATACCTGTACTTTGTCTTGTTGTAGTGATATGTGGTATGGATACCTGTCCTTTGTTCTTGTTGTAGTGATATGTAGTATGTATACCTGTACTTTGTTCTTGTTGTATTGATATGTAGTATGTATACCTGTACTTTGTTCTTGTTGTATTGATATGTAGTATGTATACCTGTATTTTGCTCTTGTTGCAGTGATATGTAGTATGTATACCTGTACTTTGTTCTTGTTGTATTGATATGTAGTATGTATACCTGTACTTTGTTCTTGTTGTATTGATATGTAGTATGTATACCTGTACTTTGCTCGTCTTGTATTGATATGTAGTATGTATACCTGTCCTTTGTTCTTGTTGTAGTGCTATGTAGGACGTATACCTGTACTTTGCTCTTGTTGTAGTGATATGTAGTACGTATACCTGTACTTTGCTCTCGTTGTAGTGATATGTAGTATGCATCTCTTCCTTCCCAGCAGACTGACAGTCCTATCAGAACCAGCCCATTGCCGTCTCTCACTGGATACCCATCAGGCTCACAGGACGACGTTGGACCTGGAGTGTTAATAACACACACAAATGGGTTGGCGAGATGACTGGGACTAGGTTTAGAATAATGTCTATAATACTAGGTTTAGAATAATGTCCATAATACTAGGTTTAGAGTAATGTCTATAATACTAGGTTTAGAATAATGTCCATAATACTAGGTTTAGAATAATGTCTATAATACTAGGTTTAGAATAATGTCTATAATACTAGGTTTAGAATAATGTCTATAATACTAGGTTTAGAATAATGTCACAAAAACTATGGTTTCTGAGGTAAAACTGTTTTTAGACGTTGAAGGATTTACAGTTTTATATACAGTGCTGTGCAAAGGGTTTAGGCAGATGTGGGAAAAAATGCTGGCAAAAATTTGAAAGCAAAGAGCAGTCACAGCAAATATTGATTGGATTTAGATTGTTCATTTGTTCATTCACTTTGCATTTAGTAAATTGCTGAAAACAAACTATTAACACTTCGATTTTTGAAAGCATTCTAACTTTACACGCCTGCCTAAAACATTTGCACAGTACTGTATGGTTGAATTATTAAATACATCAAAACAGGAGAGTAAATTTACATCTTTAGCTACTGATGATTAAGCCTTGCATTTGTGTGTATTCGTATTTTTCTTTTTTTTACCTTTCCTATGATTGACTCCTCTCCGGTCGTCCCATTGTTTGGTGCCTTCCCTTCTCTCGAGGGCCAAAGCCAGAGAGAACCGCTGTTTGTTCCCCCACTCCTGTACGAAGGTGTCAAACAGACGCCTGTTGCTCGCCACATCGATGACCGAGAAGGCTCCGGAGCCACTGGGGGTGAGCGACGCGTCCTGGGACAGCTGCAGGGTGAAGCCTTCGTCCGCGAGGGGCGAGGGGAGGTCGGAGCGAGGTTCGAGCCGGGGGGAGAACAGGGAGGCGGAGTCTGACGGAGGGCCAGGGTGCCGTGGGTCGGTGGGTTCGGGAGGGCTCGTCGATCGAGGCCGGGAGTCCATTTCTCCGCCGCAGAGCTGTTTTGACTCTGGGGGAGCCCCAGCCTTTGACTCTGGGGGAGCCCCAGCCTTTGACTCTGGGGGAGCCCCAGCCTTTGACTCTGGGGGAGCCCCAGCCTTTGACTCTGGGGGAGCCCCAGCCTTTGACTCTGGGGGAGCCCCAGCCTTTGACTCTGGGGGAGCCCCAGCCTTTGACTCTGGGGGAGTCGTAGGAATCTGTGCCTCGTGGGGTTTTGCGAGGCAGTTTGGTGTCAACGTGGAGGGTTGTGGTTGTTGGAGTCTTTTATTTCCTGCGGGGTCAACCACAACAGACGGAGGAACATTGGAGTCTCCTGGTTGGCCGGGGGGAAGCAGAGGGGTGGCCGTTGATTGGTTAACAGGTCTGGTCGTGAGTGGTGATTGGACAGAAGTAGCGGTCAGTTTAACTCTAGGGGTCACGGGCGCCGTCGCTTGACTCGGAGGAATGAGATCGGCGTGGGCCGACGCTGCTCTCTCCTCCGCTCTCTCCTCCGCTCTCTCCTCACTGTCAGACTGCGAGCCTGGCCTGCATCTCCCTGCCCCTGCTGGCTGTGAGGCCGCCTTGCCCCCCGGCCCTTCGACCTCCGCGGCGTGCTGGCGAGCGTGGGACTGGTCCGAGGGCGAGAGCGAGGAAGGTTGGTCGGACATGCTGGGCCAACGGTCAAAGATGTCCTGCAGTTCGGAGCTGCATCCCGGATTCGGGTCGGGAAGGTTCTGGGAGCGCGGACGTTTAAACACACCCTGGTCGGACGCAGCCACACCGCCTCCCGGCTCTTTTTCTCCCTCAGTTTTTCTTCCTCCTAGCTTTTCATCCGTTGTTTCTTCTTCGTTTTTGCTAACCTCTCTGGCTGAGGTAATTGCTGTGTCAGAGGGTTTATTTCCTTCATTGTCTGGACTATCATTGTGGGGGTTTTCTGGGGCTTTCACTTGGTCGGGATTGAGTTTAGGGGAATCTGTCTGGAGAGTTTTTGGTAGTGTCGCTTTTTCCTGAACACGGTCAGTTTTCATATGAAGTCGTGGTTTGTGATGGTCTGTTTGGTTGTGTTCAGGACTGAGTTGTTTGTTTTGACCAGAGTTGTGGAAATGCCCCCGTTGCACTGTCTCTGTGTGTTTAAGTAGGCTCCGCCTCTCCAGGAAGTGTTCACCCACCAGCAGTGTGTCGCCCCACTCTGATAGGTTAAAGGACGACTCGCCCCACTGAATCGCTTCCTGTTCCTCCGCCTCCTGATTGGCTAGAATCCCGCTGTGTCGTCGCTCCTGGGCTGATGGGAGGGGGTTGGCATCTTTTGTCTCCGTGGTGACAGGCCCCTCCTCCTCTGATTGGTTAGACTCCGGGTCTGGACTGAGGTTAGCCAATAGGGAGCTGTCATAGAGGCTGTCAAACAGGAAGCTGCTGCTTCTGTTCAGACTGTCAGACGCCATTTTGATGCATGGTGAGTTGCTTGCACCTTCCATATTTCCATCTTCATCTATGTCGTTGCTGCCACCGGCTCTACGAGAGATCTGAGAGAGAGAAGACAGAGACAGCAATTCTCAGTGCCAAATGTCCAAGAAATTATGTACACAGAAACAAACAAGGGCTTTCATTTAAAAGCAAGATATTTCCTTTTTTGTGTTTGAAGTTCACTACTACTACTACTACTACTACTAAAATAAATAAAAAACTATTCAGTAAGAATGAAGAAGTTTTGATTCCATGATATTTACTATATTTCAAACCTTACCACATAGACGTTTGATTTAATTAAAAAGTTTTGAACCAAGAGTGTAAATTATTCTGTACTTCCCCACAACAATATCCTAGATGACCCTAGGTTAATGCGCTGTGTTCAACTGTGTGTTAAGGTCAGACACCCACCTGATGGCTGCAACTCAAAAGCCGTTCTAACTGGCTGTCTGTTAAAGAAATGTTGAATTGGGGACGACCGTCGCCAGGGGAAACGGAGTCTCCACGGTTGCGGGGGCTGCTACGGAGACGGTTGCTGGGAGACGTGTGCCTACCTATCCTCCCCGACTCCTCCTCCTCCTCCTCCTCCTTCTCTCCCTCAGGGTGCTCTGTCTCTCTCTCTTCACTTCCTTCCTCCTTCTTTTCCTGTCTGATGCTGTCGCCTTCTGCACTCTCCCTCTCCTCCCTTATCCCCTCTTCTGCAATCTCTCTCTCCTCCCTTATCCCCTCTTCTGCACTCACCCTCTCTTCCCCTATCCCCTCTTCCCGCTCGTTTCTCGGTGTGCGTTCCTTTTGTTGAATAATCCTTTCCGTCTGAGTGTCCAACTCAAAGCTGTCGCCAAACCCTCCTTCATCGTCATGGTCATCATCGTCATCGTCTTCCTCAGCTTCAGCCTCCTCGCCCCCTATTCTTCCGTACAACTCGGGGGAGGAAAACTTGTCTTCTTCCTGTTCGTTCGTCCTCCTGCGTTTAGCCGTCGGAGATTCCGAGGGGCCCTGGGCGGGAACGTCGGATACTCCTTCTGGAACGGCTTTGTTGCTAACGGGGCTCGGCGCGAAAGAGAGGACAGGTTCTGGTTCTGGTTCTGGTTCTGCTTTGGCTGAGACAGGAACTGGAACTGGACCCACCACAGGGAGATTAGTGCTGTGGTTGGTCTTTAACCCTTTCTCTACTGGAACTGGACCCACCACAGGGAGATTAGTGCTGTGGTTGGTCTTTAACCCTTTCTCTACTGGAACTGGACCGACCACAGGGAGATTAGTGCTGTGATTGGTCTTTAACCCTTTCTCTACTTTTCCTTTTTCTTCGGAGCGAAGAGAGTTGAGCACTTTGCTTAAAGCTCGGGATTCCACCACTCTCCCTGGCTGAACAGGAAACGCTTGCGCACCGTCCTCTGGTTGTGCCCCCGTGGAAATAAAACCCCTGTTCGGTGGTTCCTCCGTCCGGGAGATGGGTGCTCTGAACCTGGGAGGGGGCCTGGGAGATGGAGAGGGTTTCGGGGTAGAGAGAGGCCGGGGCAGGGGGCTGGAAACGAGCTCTGCTAGCTCTTGTGTGAGGCTTCTTTCAGGAACTTTAGGCTTGTTTTTCTCCTCTCCCAGTTTAGTTGAGGCTAACCCTGCCCTCCTGCTGCAGCCGGGTGTCTCTGTCTTTTCTATTCCTACCTCTGTCTCTTGAATATTTTCACTTTGGTTTTCTTTACCTTCATTGGGTAGATCAATCAGCCTGCTCTTTTTGGAACATGCTTCTCTCTGATGTTTTGTCTCAAGCTGTCTATTTGACTCCTCTAACTTCTCCCTGACCAAAATGTCTCTTTTCATCCCGTTCTTTCCCATCGGGATTTCGGATTCTTCCTCTCTCGTCTCTTTTTCGTCACCCTTTCCTTTTTCTGCCTCTTCCTTCTCTCCTCTCTGGTTCTTCCTCGTTTTCCGACTTCCGTTTCCATCGCGCTGGATTTCAGGCTGTCTCTCCGAGTTGGATTCGTCGCTGGACAGCTCGTCGTCAGGGCGACTTCCAGGGCGTCGCTCGGAGGGGAGGGTCTCCGGGTCCCACTTGACTCCTAATTGGGCGAGATCCTGCTGTAGGAGGAGCCTGGCCTCAGACACGATCTCATTGGCTGCTTCCCGCTCTGTCAGGGCCCGTCCGTCATTGACCCAGACACAGCGCAGGCTCCGCCTCTCGGCAGCCTCCATCTCACTCTCGTCCACCGCACGCTTAGAGCTGGAAGGAAACAAACACTGCAGTGATCACAACCCTAACAAAAACAAACACTGCTGTGATCACAACCCTAACAAAAACAAACACTGCTGTGATCACAACCCTAACGAAAACAAACACTGCTGTGATCACAACTCTAACGAAAACAAACACTGCTGTGATCACAACCGTAACGAAAACAAACACTGCTGTGATCACAACCCTAACAAAAACAAACACTGCTGTGATCACAACCCTAACAAAAACAAACACTGCTGTGATCACAACTCTAACGAAAACAAACACTGCTGTGATCACAACCCTAACGAAAACAAACACTGCTGTGATCACAACCCTAACAAAAACAAACACTGCTGTGATCACAACCCTAACAAAAACAAACACTGCTGTAATCACAATCCTAACGAAAACAAACACTGCAGTGATCACAACCCTAACGAAAACAAACACTGCTGTGATCACAACCCTAACTCTCCACTGTACGCTTAGAGCTGGAAGGAAACAAACACTGCTGTGATCACAACCCTAACTCTCCACTGTACGCTTAGAGCTGGAAGGAAACAAACACTGCAGTGATCACAACCCTAACGAAAACAAACACTGCTGTGATCACAACCCTAACTCTCCACTGTACGCTTAGAGCTGGAAGGAAACAAACACTGCTGTGATCACAACCCTAACTCTCCACTGTACGCTTAGAGCTGGAAGGAAACAAACACTGCAGTGATCACAACCCTAACGAAAACAAACACTGCTGTGATCACAACCCTAACGAAAACAAACACTGCTGTGATCACAATCCTAACGAAAACAAACACTGCTGTGATCACAACCCTAACGAAAACAAACACTGCAGTGATCACAACCCTAACGAAAACAAACACTGCTGTGATCACAACCCTAACTCTCCACCGCACGCTTAGAGCTGGAAGGAAACAAACACTGCTGTGATCACAACCCTAACTCTCCATTGAATGCTTTGAGCTGGATAGAACAACACTGCTGTGATCACAACCCCTAACTCTACACGCTTTGAGCTTGATAGAACAACACTGCTGTGATCAAAACCCTAACTCTCCACAGGACGCTTTCAGCTGAAAGAAAAAAACAAATCCTTCATCCAATCTCCCATTTAATTTCTCCCTTTTGAAGAATAGTTAGATGCTTAGGTGCCCCACACACACACAATAGTAGTTAGGTGCGCCCCCCCCCCCCCCCCACACACACACACACACACCTTTTAAAGGGGACAGCCTTCCTCAGCGCTTTCTCTACCTCGGCCACGGAGGCCCTTGCGAGCTCGGCCACGGTGCAGAGCCCCTGGGCGTAGAGGGTTCTGGCCCGGCCGGCGTTCAGCAGGGACACCCGGACCAGGTCCACCAGCTCCCTCTGGACCCCGAAGCTCAGCCGGGTCTGGTACTGGGACAGCAGCAGCTCCATGGTGTACCAGCCCAGACGCTTGCAGAACACCGTCACCATGCCTGTCGGGACGGGAGGAGTGTGTGAGGGAGGGGTTTGCACATTACAGGTGCACTGTTACCATGCCAACAAACCAGGAGGAGTGTGTGAGGGAGGGGTTTGCACATTACAGGTGCACTGTTACCATGCCAACAAACCAGGAAGAGTGTGTGAGGGAGGGGTTTGCACATTACAGGTGCACTGTTACCATGCCAACAAACCAGGAAGAGTGTGTGAGGGAGGGGTTTGCACATTACAGGTGCACTGTTACCATGCCAACAAACCAGGAAGAGTGTGTGAGGGAGGGGTTTGCACATTACAGGTGCACTGTTACCATGCCAACAAACCAGGAAGAGTGTGTGAGGGAGGGGTTTGCACATTACAGGTGCACTGTTACCATGCCAACAAACCAGGAAGAGTGTGTGAGGGAGGGGTTTGCACATTACAGGTGCACTGTTACCATGCCAACAAACCAGGAAGAGTGTGTGAGGGAGGGGGTTTGCACATTACAGGTGCACTGTTACCATGCCAACAAACCAGAAAGAGTGTGTGAGGAAGGGGTTTGCACATTACAGGTGCACTGCTACCATGCCAACAAACCAGGAAGAGTGTGTGAGGGAGGGGTTTGCACATTACAGGTGCACTGTTACCATGCCAACAAACCAGGAAGAGTGTGTGAGGGAGGGGGTTTGCACATTACAGGTGCACTGTTACCATGCCAACAAACCAGAAAGAGTGTGTGAGGAAGGGGTTTGCACATTACAGGTGCACTGCTACCATGCCAACAAACCAGAGAGTGTGTGAGAGAGAGGTTTACAGGTGCACTGTTACCATGCCAACAAACCAGAGAGAGTGTGAGAGAGAGGTTTACAGGTGCACTGCTACCATGCCAACAAACCAGAGAGTGTGTGAGAGAGAGGTTTACAGGTGCACTGTTACCATGCCAACAAACCAGAGAGAGTGTGTGAGAGAGGGGTTTACAGCTGCACTGTTGCCATTCCAACAAACCAGAGAGAGTGTGTGAGAGAGGGTTATACAGCTGCACTGTCGCCATGCCAACTACCCAGGTAGAGTGTGTGAGAGAGGAGTTTACAGCTGCACTGTTGCCATGCCAACAAACCAGGTAGAGTGTGTGAGAGAGGGGGGGGGGCATGTATCAGCACCTGCATAGGTGGAGGCGGACTGCTGTAAAGACTGCAACTGGCCACGGCTACAGTTGTACTTGGTTGCCACGGCACCCAGTGGCTCCTCGTTCACCAGCTCCTGGAGCACCAAGGTGGTAAAGAACCTAGAGAGAAAGAGAATGAGCATGAACGAGAGAAGAAGAGAGGGATAAAGAGAGAGAGATACAGAGGGATAGAGCGCGAGGGAGAGATAGAGAGGCATAGAGAGAGGGAGAGAGAGAGAGAGAAAGAGAGAGAGAGAGAGAGAGAGAGAGAGAGAGAGAGAGAGAGAGAGAGTGAGAGAGAGAAAAAGCGAATAAGAATTATGAAGGGAGGTCAAATAAATACAAAATACAGCTTGATAGATTGGCGTGTTGTTATTCACAGTAGGATTAGTTGTTAGTATGGTGGTGCACCAGGGTGTGTGTGTGTGTGTGTGTGTGTGTGTGTATGTGTGTGTGTGTGTGTGTGTGTGTGTGTGTGTGTGTGTGTGTACCGTTTATGTACAGCCATCTGCCTTTGCTGCCTCTCGGTCTTGGCGATGATCTTGCCACCCACCGAGCGAGCCAGGAAGCCCTCCTGAACGCCCACCAGCTCCGCCACTCTCTTCATGGAGGAGGGCAGCTGCTCCCACAGGCAGAAGAACTGGTACCAGTCTATGGTGGTCCACTCTGCATAGACAGGAGTGATCTACAGAGAGAGAGGGGGGAGAACTGTGTATATATACTAGTGTAATCTTATATTAGATAGTTATATTGGTATGTATTTACTTGACTTGACACGGTAGGAAGAACACAATGTAGGATTCTCACTGTGTGTGTGTGTGTGTGTGTTTGCCTGTCATGTATTGCTCTCTACCTGGTAGAGTATGTGAAGGTCGTTCTCCAACACAAAGCCCTTCATGGCCCGTTGCAAGTCGGCAAAGATCCCCAGGGCCTCGGTAGGAGAGAGGGAGGAGGAGAGGGTGGCTGCCCCCAGGTGGGTCGGACAGTAACGCTCCTCTGGGAGGAAAAGAAGACCAAAAAAAAAAGTGAAAAGGTTAACAAAAGAAAGGGAAGATGAAGCCAGTAAAATGAGGTGGAAGAGGGGAAGAGGAAAGGCCAAAACAAAACAAAACAGAACAGAAAGAAAAGGGTTAAAAAAAAGAAGCTCCTCTGGGAAGAGGAAAAAACACAGAAGCGGAAGACGCCAAACCGACAAAGGACAACTGCCTGTTTTCTCTCCCTACCGGCTCCCTCTTTCTGGATGTTGATGAACTCGTTCTCCATCAGCCACTCCACGCAGGCCTCGATCGCCCCCTGGTTGGCCTCCGCGGGCCCGGCCTCTCTGCCGGCCGCCCCGGCCTCCTTTAGCCGGGGGTCGTGGCTCACGCTGGCGGCCAGGAGGGTGCAGGAAGCGTACAGCCTCACGTCCTGTGGGGAACTGGCCACACCGCCAACGATGATCTGAAAGTTGGTTACGGGGTTCAGATGGGGCGTGTTGGCGCCGAGAACTGAACTGAGCAGCGACTGGACATTGCTGGATTCTATATCCATATATAGATTATAGATTATTGATATATAGTCGTAGTTACAACACTACCATCACAGCGGACTGGAAAATGAAAAATATTATAGTTGTATAAGTATATTAAAGAGATGCTCATATTATTATTAACAAATAAAGGTTCAGTGCCATACATCATGATGAGTGGAGAATGTGTATTTTGCTAGTTATTATTAATATTAATCCTAGATGTTATTGGGACATAAAGGTTCAGTTTAGTAGTTATTATTAGTATTAATCCTAATGTATATTAGGATAGATATAGATATAAGGGTTGAGAGCCTGTCGTACCTCCAGGATAGCTCGTAGCATGCTAGTGGTCACACCCTCTCCCTCCCTCTTCACCAGACAGCTGGTGATTGGCTGCAGAGAACCCTGCAGGAGACGGACTCCTTTCTGACGCTCTGCCTCTTTACAGACCAGAACACTCTCCCCTGAGGGAGGAGGAGGAGGGGGAGAGACAGGTGATGGATAGGGAGAAAGAAAGAAGGGGGGGGGGGGGGGGGGGGGGGGGTCGGGGGGGTGATGGATAGAGAGAAAGAAAGGAAGAGAGAGGGGGGCCAGAAGGGGAAGGAGAAAGAAAGAGAGGAGAGGAGGAAGAGGGGGAGAGAGCGAGGTGATGGATTGTGAGAAAGAAAGGAAGCGAGAAGGGGAGGAAGAAAGGAAGAGAGAGGGGAGGAAGAGGGGGAGAGACGGGTGAACAGGGTGATAGATAGCGAGAAAGAAAAAGGGGAATTTCTATGTGAAAATGTTATCAAAATACGTTATTTCAAAAAAAGAATCAATCACACTTTAGTTTCTCCTCATTCTTGCAGTGTAGTCCTAACCGCCTCCTTCGTCCTAAATATAACTCTGGCCTTCCTTTCTCCCTCCCTTTCCCTCCCCTTCTCTCTTTCTCTCTCCTTCCCCCTCTCTCTTCCTTTGTCCATCCCCCCCCCCCCCCTCTCTTCTGTTCTCCCCTTCCTTTCTCCCACACCCTCTATCCCCCCTCTAGCCCCCTCTCTTTATCTCTCCCTCCTCTTCCATCCCCCTCTTTCTTCCTCCCCCCCTCTCTCTTTCTTACCCATGGTGTCCACTCCCTTCCGTCCTGCTCGCCCAGCCATTTGCTTGTAGGTGAGAGGGTCGAGCAGGCGCCCGTTGAAGGTGGGGGTCCGTATGATGACCCTGCGTGCCGGGAGGTTGACCCCAGAGGATAGGGTCGAGGTCGCGGCCAGCACCCTGACAACACTCTGACGGAACGCCCCTTCCAATATGTCCCGCTCGTCAAACGTCAGGCCTGGAGACAAAATGGCCACAAGCTGATTGGTTTGCTAACGGTAAAAAATAATAATAATAATATATATATATATATATATCCTTTATTATGTGGTAGATAATTAAGTTAAATGTGTAACAGAGAGCTGACGCAGTGTAGTTGAATGTGTGTGTGTAACTGTGAACGTGTAATTCATAAAGGGAAAAACACACACGTCCTATTGATGTGGGTGCAGGACAGAAAAAGTAATATGTATAACATTGAATAAGAAAATGTCCGCAACTGCGTTCATGACCTGACGAAGACATATTTGGTCGAACGGTTGTCCCTCTTTTTTGTGTGTCTCAAAAACACCGAACGGAGTTGCGGACATTTTCTCGACATTTTCTCCTTGTACAAAACTGTCAACGTGTGTACCTGCGTGATGAAAAGCGACTCCCCAGGGCACGGTGCGGCTCAGAGTCGGGTCGAGCCCAGCCGGGGTGCGCCTCAACTGGGCCACCACATCCACCAACCTCCCCTGGTCCAGACGCACCGCCTGGCTCTGCCCTTTGCCCTCAGCTTCCCCGACGGATTGACGCTCTGAAGGCACGAGGTCGAGCGAGAGACAGAGAAACATGATTCATACTTCAAAATTAATTTCTGCTTGGTCAGCACTGCGAAAGCTGAATTGCATTTTGTTTGTTTCAGGGGTTCTTTTTTTGGGGGGGGGGCTAACAACCTGCTTGTTTGAGGTTGTAGAACTCCCTGGCGATGCTGTCAGCCAGTTTCTCACACCAGACTTTGGAGGGGCAGAACAGCAGCACGGAGTGACCCTCTCTCACCGTCTCATAGCACAGGCTCACGACGTGGTCATCGTCGCCCTGGAGACGCAGCACACCCCGTAACAACAGCTCCACAATACACTCACACGTTACTGCACTGGACGGCTGGCGGGGCTTTGCACACTCCACAATAGATAACAAGTCACGTGTTTATACGATGAATAAGATCTTAATGCAGCACTGCAGGTCACTTAGTGAATTGACATGGTAATATTTCACATATTTATTCCCTTGATAAAAGCGTATGCACTGTGTGACGTAACTGTCACAAGCTGATATGTCTCATATTTCTACAGTTAATAAGAGCTAATATTTTGCAGAAAAAAACAGCTACTAGTATTCCCAGTACCTTGACTGTGAGTGCTGGAGTGAACCGGTGGACCAGGGACAGGCTGCTGTTGTACATGCTGCAGCCCACTTTCAGCCACTCTTGCAGGGGCACGGGTCTGTAGTCGGTCTGGTAGAGCTCCGCGTCCAGCCAGCCGGCCAGGAGAGAGAGGTTGGGTAGGGTGGCACTCATACCCACGATCTGAACCCCCTCCGACAGAGAGCTACAGACACACGCACATACACAACCACAGACGGCAGAGGAAGTTAGAGCAGTTACAGGAGTGTGCTCGCCTATGCTGTGTCACACATCACGCACTCGCACGCACGCACGCACGCACGCACGCACCACACTTAACTGTCACTATTTTACAGACCAAAACACTGACACATTGTCTATTAGAAAGTTAGTTTAACACAAACAAACTATATACACACATACACACATACACACATACACTCACCTCATATTGTGAAATCACAACACACACACACACAAAGACAAACACACACACACACACACACACACACACACACGTGCTGACCGTGTGCTGTTGTGCTTCTGGGCGATGTAGCGTATCTTGGTTAGGAGCAGTTCCAGAAGGTATCCTCTTCCTGAGTCACCAACCATATGCAGCTCATCCACAACCACCATACCTGAATCACACACACACACACACACACACACACACACACACACACACACACACTTAAAACAATACAAACCACAGTGGTGCTTTGAACTTACAAAATGGCGAGTATAAACAAAGTTCAACCGATAAGCATGCATTTAGCCTTACACACACACACACACACACACACACACACACACACACACACACACACACACACACATTACCTAGTAGATCCATGCTGTCCTCCTCAATGAGTCTGTTGATAAGAGAGTTGGCCTTCTCTATGGTGCAAACTGCCACGTCCAGGGAGGTGAAGCCACCAGTAGCTGAGGTGCTGCCCATGTAGCCCTCCACCCGCACTCCTGCTTCCTCAAACACGCTCTAGCACCAGGGAGAAGGAGCCACACATTAGTCCGACAAAAGACATTTTCATTTTCATCCACATCTAACATGACATGTTTTGCAGAAGTATGTATTGATGGTGCAAAGTAGATGATTTGAATAAAAGTTTATTTTTACCCAACAAAACCACTTGTCGACTGCTGATTGAAGGCCGTTACATCAATTTATATTTTCAGGTCCACAATAGTTCAATACAATTTCAATACGTCCAAATTCATTCAAGTTCATTGATCCGTGGGCTCCTACCGGAGTAGACCAGGTTGTTTCCCTGCAGCACCTGGCCTAGTTCAATACAATTACCATACGTCCAAATTCCCATGTCCAAATAGAAAAACTGCACCCATCCATCCATCCATCCACATCCCTTCCTCCCACCCTCCCTCCCTCCCTCCCTCCCTCTCTCCCTCTCTCCAGGACCCACCTGTAGATAGTACATCTTCTCTTTGGCCACAGAGACGAATGGTAGGATGAACAGAGCTTTCCTCCTGGTCTCCAACACACGCTTCAGCATCAACAGTTCAGACACCAGAGTCTTCCCAGCGCTGGTGGGAGCTGAGAAAGACACATGCAGCAAAACACAGCACATATCTGTCCAGGGGGCACTGCATTCACAAAAAGGCTTTTTAAAATAGCTGACCTACCTAAGTAGGTATAGCAAGACTGCTATTTGTAATAATAATAATAAACTTTATTTGTATCTGTCCAGGGGGCACTGCATTCACAAAAAGGCTTTTTAAAATAGCTGACCTACCTAAGTAGGTATAGCAAGACTGCTTTTTGTAATAATAATAATAAACTTTATTTGTATAGCACATTTCATACAAGTGCAGCTTGATGTACTTTACACGACGAAGAATGAAAACAAGGATTTTTTTTTTTATTTAGGACGTGCTGAACAACTGGCTATGTTTCTGAGTCCAGCTTGTTTTAAGCATTTCAACACACAGTTCATTGATCCGTGGGCTCCTACCGGAGTAGACCAGGTTGTTTCCCTGCAGCACCTGGCCCACAGTGAGGCACTGGGCCTGCCACTCAAACATGTGAGTCACTCCGTGTTTCTGGTAGCGCTCCAGCACGGCTTTGGGCAGCCCCCAGCTGGACAACAGCAGCCTCTCTGACGGCTCTGCTGGAGCACACATGGCAATGGTGGGGCCTGCGGAGAAAACACACACACACACACACACGCACACACGCACACACACACACACACACACACACACACACACACACACACACACACACACACACACACACACACACACACACACACACACACACACACACACACAGGTAGATGAATAAGGTTAGTGAAATGCTCTCTCACACAAAACCATGGGAAATATAACATACTGTACATGCCTGTTGGTCTGGTAAAAAAAAAAGTGTAGGCAATTGTATATGTATATATGCAAGTTTAGATGGTTGAGCGCGCACGCGCGCGCGCACACGCGCGCACACACACACACACACACACACATACACACACACACACACACACACACACACGCGCACGCACGCATAAACACACACACCCTTTCTCACACACCAAACAATATGTACAATACCTGTACATCAAATGGATACAACTTTATAATATACACACAAAGTTAATAGGTTTGTAATTCTAACTAATTAATTGGCTAGCGAAACCACCAGGAATCTTCTTGGTTTTCCCGACTAGCAACTCCGGCAATGGGTTTGATTAAAACTGGAGCGATATTAAAAATGTCTAATCACAGAGACATACATTATTAGTGTTGATGATGACCTGTGGCCATGTTAAAAATGCTTTGTCACAAAGACATACATTATTACTGTTCATGATTACTTGTGGCCACACATACATTATTAGTGTTGATGATGACCTGGGGCCACATTAAAAATGCATTGTCACAGAGACATACATTATTAGTGTTGATGATGACCTGGGGCCATATTAAAAATGTCTAGTCACAAAAACATAAGAATATTAGTGTTGATTCTGACCAGGCTGAAGTACAGATTCACTGAATGAGCTGAGTTCCAGCCCAGTAGGGGGTGTGAGCACGGAGGCCGACTGGTTCCTTAGCGAGCGCTGGTGCTCCGCCCTCTCCCTGGCCTTAGCCAGGCGGGTGGGGCTGAAGAGGATGTAGTCGTCGGACGAAGCCGGTAACATCCGGTTCGAATTTTCCCCTCGCTTGTTGCCCGTTTCCATGGTTGAAGGAGACGTCTTGGCCCTCCGACTCTGCCTGTCAAAAGAATAACATGGCCGGCATGACTAAGCAGAAAGCGCTATTGTTAAAAAGGAAATCCTATAAACCTCAAATCTCACAGCAGACTAGACGAGACATTTCTACCTTCTGGAAGGGTTTGCCTTCGGACCGGCCTGGCTTTCAGGAAGAGGCTGAGAGGAGAGATGCTCTGGGTGGTGAGACTCTGCTGACGCCACTGCCTTCTGCTCTGCGTTCCCCTCAGAGTCTTCACTGAAGAGGAGTCTCTGCGCCAGGTCTTTGCAGTCTGTCCTCCTCCTTATCCCTGGCCTCTCAAAGACACTCTCCCCATCCCCTGTTGGTGCCGTTGGCTGTCGGCCGTCGTGGCTTCTCTGGACCCCCGGTCCTGGTCTGTTCGATGGCGTGTCTCTAGTTACGGGGGGGTTCTTGGGTAGAGAGAGGCGGGCTGCTGTGGAGGATGGTTCTCCTTGTGCGTCACCGTTGGTGGACACTCTCTCGGGACGCTGGACAGCTGCGGGGCCTAGGGGATCCATGGCGTCCAGCGCCTGGAGCATCTCCTCGTCAAGGGCCAAGGAGCACTCTCCCATCGCAAACGTGTGCCCTGCACACTGAACACACACACACACACACACACACACACACACACACACTTTGTTTTAAACGTCGTGGAATGGGTGTGAGGTATTTTCATAACTAAGATGCCGTGAAAAAGTGAAGAGTAACTGAGAAAGTCAGTTTGTACGAACACTTACCGAATTGGGCTCTTTGTGTTCGGTTGCATGGATAAATCCTGAGTTGCTTTTTGCTTTTTGTGAATCTGACTGTTGGAGGCGACTGGAGCGCCTTGGTGTCAGCGGTTCATCAGGGGCTTGACAACTATCCCTATTCACGGGAAGAATAAATATGCTGATTACATATTGGAATATTTTATTCTAATGATACAAAAGCTTTTGTTTGGTATTACATTATTGTATATTTGGTAAATAGCCGTCTACTTTGGTAAATTTATGAGCTGTGAAGCAGCATTACCTATTTTTCTTTATGACTTGGTGCTGTCCCATGTAACGTTTCCTTTTTGGTGTAGGAGTCGTGGTACGCATTTTGATTAACTTGTGTTGTTACTACCAGAAACATGCCTGCATTATAAACTTAACGCTAATGTTAGCGTTTAAAGTATTGATAAATAACTATTGAGAGAGATTTGACATATAAATAAAACAAAGTGACAACATACGGGCTAGCTTACATTAACTAAACAAAATATTTTTAGAGAATCAAAAAGACCGCCCCGGTGTTTCACAAACACAGGTCGATGGGATTACACTTTCAGACTCGAAAGTTCCTACACAGTAAACAGTCTCCACTCACGAAGAGACAAGTGACTTGTTTTTCGTGGGGAAGGGTTTCCCTTATTTTTGCCTTTTATAAACATGTTTATTGATTGAATCGTCTCAGTTTTTTATGGTGATTTGTAGTATCCGGATGATTTACAACCAGTTTTTTTTTGTCAAATCGATTTTTTTTGTCACAAGAAGTTATTTGGAGTAAGCTAGCAAGCTAACAACAGAAACTTAGCGGCCAGTTACAGTTGGACAGTGAGATTGTCACTGAAGTAGAAGGTTTGATGTCAGTTAAAAGAGCTTTGGTGGATTGTGCTGTGGTGTGTCTGCAAGATACGTGCTTGCTCTATCCGTGTTGCAAAGCCTGCTTTTCCAGGGTAGATTTGCAGCGGAGTACAGAAAGGTAAATCTTCTTCAACGAGTTCCCTCCATCTTCAACTATCTTATGTCTGGTGTCTCTTCTCCGACCCTACCCTATTTGCTATTCAAAATAGGGCCTGGTGTTTGATGTTGTTTTGTGATAACTACAATGTTCTCGAAATTTGGAACAAATATTCACGAGGAAAAATGAAGATTAGGTTATTGTAGCCTTTCTAAGTATTGACATGTATTGTCTGAATAACGTTATCTTTTATTAGATGGAGATGTTTCAAGTGTGGTTATAGCTGCCTAAAGGAGAGGGTTGACTTCAGATACAGACTATCGCTCCGGGTTACCAAGAATACCGACATATTTGGAGTGACAGTGTTTGGTAGTTGCCTGAACCCCTTCTTTGGAATTCCAGCCATTGGTCTACAAAGGTAAACAATCTGTCATTTATTGAGATTAGAATGAATCACACAGTTGTCAGAGGAAAACATCATTCGAATTCAAGGGTCCCCGTCCCCCGCCCCCCTCTTCTTTATAAAATTATTTATTATTTTAGCAAGAATCAGGCATTTACTTGTTGATATCACAAGAAAGCTTTTTTCGGTGTTTTGTTTGTTTCTAGTTTGGTGGTGGAATTATCGGAGAAAATTAAAGCAGACATTCAAACCAGACTTCTAATCCAAGCTGTGGAGGACTGCTTTGTTGGAAAACATTTTATTTTTGGCATAAAGGTATTGTGACAAATTACAAAACGACATTGTTGCATGCAGGAATCATCTTACCAGCAGGACAGCACAACATCAAAACTCTAGTAAATATCTTGATATAACGCAGTAGTAACCAGCTGTCTTTGGTTACTCTACTCTCATACTTCTCCAGGTCCCCAACGGTGAAGGGGCTGGTCCTCTATTTGGCACTGCCCACGCTGGTTCGAGTAAAGAGCCCGCTAACTTCATTGCCAGTCAGATCGCTCTCTCCAATGCTGACGCCCCAGGTTGTTCTGTGGTCCGTTACTATAGAGCCCTCGTTCAAAAGGCAGCTGCCTGTAGTGATCCCAGTGCAGGCCTCGTGCCCTCGGCGTCTCCACTTCGCCTGCGCCATCCCAGTTTCACCACCTTCGACACCACTCCACCCACCTCTCCGCTGTCCCAGTCACGGCACGACGACACCCTGAGCCCCACGCCGCCGTGGCAACGGTCGCTAGGGGTGCTCACGTCGTCGGCGGAGCAGGAGGAGAGTCGCGCTGCCCAGAGCGGCGGAGGTGAGCTCACAGCCAGAGGAGGGTCCAGCCAGAGCCAGAGCCAGAGATCTCTTTGTGACGTCCCAGAATGGCTGAGTATCTGTGGGGATGGATCGCCTAATGTCACTGAGGGGTCGTTGCCCTTATCACGCTGTTTAACCGAAGTGGGCTCACAGAATGGGAATCACATCTGGAATGTTCTGTCTTCACTTCCTGGGTCGCCTGACTCTCCTGTTCACGTGTCAGATTATTCCACCCCCATTCTGCATGAATGGACCAAACCGTCAGAGCCCGACAACAATAGGACTATACCATCCGGTCCAAGTGTTTTCGGGGGTTCTGAAAGAGAGTCGGACGGGGAGGAGAGCAATAAGCTTCTGTCCGACTCTGTTGTCTGGGTGGATATGCCTTTCTCTGAGAGTCTGGGGGAATTTGTATGTGAAGACAGTATCAAGTCTGATAAGGAAACATTGCCAAATGTTATGACAAGATATTTAAGAGAGAATCATTTTAACGCTTCCCGTGGAAGCCCAAATGTTAACAGCTTGTCAGTCAAGATGGTTTCACATAGCGGTAGGACCAACTGTCAACCAAAAGATGCTCATTTACACCGGACTTTACTTGATATCACCAATACAGGTTCAACAAACAATGATAGTGATCTAGCTCTTCACACAGGTGTCAAGACCTGCAGAGACTTTTCGTATATTAGTGAGACCGTGTCTGATTATCCCCAGAGAGGCAGGAGTGATGTATCTGTAAGTGTTGGAAAGCGTACAACAAACGGAGAACAGACAGGATGTAGCGAATTTGACAACGAGTACAACTGCTCGGCAGATCTGTTTAGCAACTCGCAGAACAGCATGATTGAACCAACACCAAAACCGGACGCACACTCAAACACATGCCCACAAACAAGCGCAGACCAAAGACGCTCGAATATCAGTTTGCCGCGCGACTCTGAACTGTCCATTGGCTCACACAGTCTTGGCTTCATCCCTTTCTCCCAGTCTACTCCCTTAGCAAAGGGACCTGTGCCTGTAGAGATAGCCCCTCTCGCCCAGAGAGACAGCAGCCACACGTACTTGACACCGCGAAGACGCGTGGCTACACCCAGAGCCTTGAAGAGGACACACGGGGCACTGGAGCCCAGAGAGCATGTGGTGGCCAGGCAGTGTCTCAGGCTTCAGAGAAGGACTCCTTCCAGACCACCAGAGAGGAATACTATCACCTCGGGTTTACATGAAACCACTCTGAGTGCATGTGGTAATGAGGACAGTGAAATGATGGTTCCTCCCTCGGTAAAAACTCAGCGCGTTGTTAAGCCTAGCTTAAAGAGTATAACAGATACCAATACTTGCAAGAGAACCTTGCTAGATAGGCTGCCTCAAAGCCATCAGTCAGGTGCCCTAAAAAGACAAGGAGCAACCCGTGTGGATGCCAACATTGAAAGGACAATGGAGTGTGAAGACTTGTCTGCAGGAGAGGAATGTCTTGGTCGCACGTTCAGTCACTTCCTTAGTGATGAGAGTGGAGCATGTGATTGGTCTAGAGATCTGTTCTCTGACTCATTCTCATTATTATAATATATTATCATTTAATGTTTTTTAAGTCTTCCATCCATGTGAATGAAATTCACTGCACTATGCATTACCCAAACAAAACAAGTATAAATTGTATCTGTGTAATTTCTGAAACAATTGTAATACTTACAATTCAAATTCAAGTTACCCTGTATAAATAAATAAAAACATACATTTCCATGTGAAATTAATCCATTGTATGTTATTTAGTATTGCACAATGGTACAATACTACATTCATAAAATATTTTGTAATTATTTATTTTTTTATTAATAAAAAAAAAAAGATTATCTCTGTTCTATAAAATATACCTACGATAACTGCCTTCCAATCTGTTCAAAGACACGTGAGTAAATTGAATTGATCAAATCGCTTAATAAAAAAGACTACAAGTACCATGAAGCAACGCTCATTGTCGCGATATATGTGCTCATATCTCGCCCTTGCATTATAGCCGTGGAAACCCCAACCAATCTTCCTTTTCTCAACATGGCACCGAAGGCGAAGAAGGAAGGTTTGTGCGTTCGTACATTGAAACTGTATAAAACATGTTTATTTTGTCAACCCTTCGACTACCATTTACTCCTACAGAAAGTGCAACGCCAGCTAAATTGACGATGTAAACGGTGGCTTAACATTTCAAAACATTTAAATTATACAGATCATTCAATAACGTGATGATCGGCCACCATGTTAATTTATATTATGCTAACGTTAGCACAAAGCTACGTTAGCGTAAGCTTTGAGCCGATTTAATGTTCAAGTTTGTCTTTCCTTGCGGGCCAATATTACATAGGACATGTACAGTCGATTGTATTACATGTTTGCAAAGGCCCAAGTATGTATATTTGGGTCACAATTGCGGTAGTAGTAGTTGCAGTGTGGGCCAGATCGCACGCCACACGTGAAACCTGTGGCTATGCTAGAGTGGCAGCTAAAGTAACATAAATGCTACGATATTATCTAATTGTAGTAAGCGAAAGTAAAATCTTCGGTATTGACCCGTCCCTCACTTACAAACCCCTGGCTGTTTGTTAACTTGGCTTGTTCAAAAATGTCATCGGTAAACTTAAACATCAACGTTAGCAGGGCTAACTGGACATGTTAACAGCAGACATGATACCTTGAACTATGAGTGATGCTTGCTTTTGCCTAGATCAGTGCAAGGATTCTCGGAGGTGCAATATGATGATGATTATAGCGATCAAAGCTTGATAAACCATGAAATGACCTATTTAGTCTGATGCACAACAAACTCCAACTTAAGTATTACTTGCGTTTATCAATAGGAAGAAGTTCTAGCAGTAAACTTGACCAACAATATTCATCGTTCACATTGTAAAATATGTTCTTTAATAGCTGTCCCTGCCAAGACTGAGGCCAAGTCTAAGGCCCTGAAGGCAAAGAAGGCTGTTCTGAAAGGAGTCCACAGCCTAAGGAAGAAGAAGATCAGGACCTCTGCCACCTTCCGTCGCCCCAAAACCCTGCGCCTGCGTAGGCAACCCAAGTACCCCCGCAAGAGTGCCCCTCGTAGGAACAAGTGAGTTAAATATGGCCTGAACTGTTTAATATTATGAATGATGTGCAATTGTGTGTGCAGTAATACTTTACAATGATATTTTTGATATATTGCTCTACTACACTTGGTGCAAATGATGGTAACAGCGATCAAAGTATGAATACCCTGATTCCAACCCTACAAACCACTGATGCACGCAAGAGAATTCAAATACAAAGTTGTTTTAGAAGTCGGTGTCAAGTCTCGACTGGGTCCACTGAAATGGATTGCGTAAAACGTGCCTAACACAGATTTAATTGTCTCCATTTCCGGGTGGCGCTGGTCTTAATGATTTTCTGCTTTTCTTTTAAGGCTGGACCACTACGCCATCGTCAAGTACCCCCTGACGACGGAGTCCGCCATGAAGAAGATCGAGGACAACAACACACTGGTGTTCATCGTCGACGTGAAGGCAAACAAGCACCAGATCAAACACGCAGTGAAGAAGCTGTACGACATTGACGTCGCCAAAGTCAACACACTCATCAGGTAAATACTGACCGCCTGCACGGCAATGCATGAAGGCAGTGTGAAAAGTCCACACAGATTATAAAGTCCCTAACGTAATCTAGGTTCTTTATTTTGAATCAAGGTCCCCAATGGGTTGTTTTTTGATTGACTCATTGTTTCTGGTGGCTGTATGTTTGACGTGGTATACAAAATCCAAACGTGGGTATTTAATGTGAAATTAAGGCGTCTGACCTTGACCATTAATCAGATCGTGCTCGCAATTGTGGAACGAGTCCCTGTGTGAATGATGTAAATCAAAATGTCTGACTTTGTGATGTTGTCAAAGGAACCACTGACACACTCGGAGAATACTTTTCGAACAGCCGGGTGATGGATACAGACAACCATGAGTGACTTGATTTAAAGCCTGTCCTTTCTCTTCTCTCATCCCCCCCCTCCACCATCACCCCCTCCACCATCATCCCCCCCCCCCCCCCCCCCCCCTGCAGGCCCGATGGGGAGAAGAAGGCGTACGTTCGGCTCGCTCCAGATTATGACGCATTGGATGTTGCAAACAAGGTCCGTTCTCTGCCCTGTGCATTTCGGTAGACAACACCAAGTCAATTGAGAGGAAGCTCAAATTAAGAGCGATCTTGTGATGAGACTTTCTGTGCCGCGGGCCTGACTAGTCAAATTGAGTGGAGAGGTTTTATGCAAGGGATGCAAATTGAATATGCCTGACAAAAGTACTAATTTGTGTTTCTTTCCTTCCAGATCGGCATCATCTAAACTGTTGCTGGAGAGGTGTATAAAGTAATAAATGTTTGTAAAAACGTACATAATGACTGTTTTATTTGGCATATTACAATGCACATCACTGTTGGTTTGGTCTTATCAATACATATCAAATTCTTTTCAGTTGTGGGCAATATAGCTGTTACCACATGCTGTATTTGACAGTTTTTGTGCATATTATGATATAGAAATGATAGTTTTCATGCACATCCTCTGCAAATGTACAGTGCCAGTCAAAGGTTTGGACACACTTAACCATTCAAGTGAATGGGAAGGTTTCCAAACTTTTGACTGGTATTGTATATCTACAACACAGTTGTTATGAGAACTTAGTCAGATTTGACGTCATCACAGTTCGGCCTTGGACAGAAGTCGGCTCTCAGGAGCCTCTCCAGGTAGACCAGCATCATGATGTTCATAGTCACCAGGGGGATCAGGATGCAGAGAGCATGTTCAAGCCAGGTGTAGTTGGTGACGATATAGTGTGTGATGTAGAACTGGGCTCCGAGACGGAAAAACACGTAGGTGAAGAAGTTCAGTGGCCTGACGATGGTGGCGCTGTAAGAGGTGTTAGCAACGCCCGCTAGCTTCAGCATCAGTCTGGTGTGCAGGAACACACTGTTGACCTCAACGAACAACGCAATCACCACTCCTGCCACATACGTGCGTCGGAGCACCACGTAGAGAAAACACCACAACACCTAGAGGACAGCAAATGTGAGGTAATGGAGGAACAGAAGGGTAGTTAGGGCATGTGCTAGAAGGATGGTAACTAAGCAACCTTTTTCTACTATGGCCCCTCTGCTAAAGAAAATATTCTGTGACCCCCCCCTGTGCAATAACATGGCACATTTTTCATAACTAAATGTTTCCATTGAAACTTGCAGTTATTTTCCCACCATCTCAAGCCACCCACCCCCCACACACACACACTCTCTCTTGCTTGCTCTGAGGCCCACTAGTGGACTGTGGCCCTTGAGAACATCTGTGCTAGAGGGCAGAATCTGTTCCATAAAATGTCAGCCAAGACAATAAAGTGGTGCGTTTTGGTGTTGACTGACCAGCGCGTGATGAAGAAGAAACTCCTGTGATCTTCGTGCGTAGCCGCTGAAGAGGATGTCAACGGCATCCTGTAGGAAGTAACCTAACGCAACACAACACAACTCAATTGTCATGGAGTCCGGTATCTGTGGCCACTGCTTAAATGTCACCCAAAGAAGACGTTTCTCCTTTCTGGGAGCCTGCAGGGTGTGTACGTGATCTGTGTCAGAAGTTACTGTGGGGTTGACAATACGTTTGCAGTGTTGCGGGGCTACGTTTGCGTACAGCTTGGCTACAATTGAGGCCAATTCTGCTGTGCTTGGGTAAGAGAGTTAACTGACACCTTACTGACTGGGTTAATAATTGTCCTCGGCTTCATACCGAGCCTTTAAAACACAGGGACCACCCTGAGAGTCAACACACACATTTGTCAAATCCTGATTCTTTAAAGAGACCTTAGCGTAGTTCCGCCTGCCTCTACCCGAGGAAGACAAAGATGAGGAAGACGTTTAACGGCTCCGGTCGACATACCTGATGAGAAGCAGACGAGCAGGTAGGACGACGGGTTGAAAAACGAGAGCAGGTCGTTCAAGATTTCAGGATGCCGGATGACACTAAAGGGGTTTGTACAGAGGATTGGAAAAGATCAAAACAAGTACAAACACATTTTTAAACTAATAAACCCTTAATAAATAGTCATCCACTTAGATTTATAATTTTTGTGTGATGATGTGTAGGACTGGTAGTACCCGATGTCTGTGTGTTTCTCACCTTGCGATGGCCCAGGTTCCTGTGATCACCGAGTGGACTACGGAGACAGAGAGGTTCTTCCATTTCCAAAGTATCCGAGGGTCTGTTTCCACAGACACAGGCCGAGGAAGAGCACCCAACGTCCGATGGAGAAGCCGGAAGGCCAGAGAACACACGGTCACACACATCAGGGGCCATCGCTCACATAAATCAGCACCCACACTCACACAGTGTGTAAACCTGTCCATCCTACTATTCCTAACCAGCGATACTGTACTAACTCTTCACTGATTCACCGGACACCACTTACTACTCACTAACTTTTCTATCACATGGTTATGGTAACATCTCTCACTTCGGGTCCGTGGTGAAACTTGTGCTGTCTCCTTCTCCAATGTTCTCTTTGTCCTTTCTCTCCGACCAACCTTCTCCACTCTCCCATATCTCCTCCTTCTCCTTGCCCATTTCCCTGGGGAGTGAGAAGAGTTTGCTATGGGTGTGGTCTGCAATTGATTACTCTCTAAGAAGCGTGTGACTTTTGGACGTATTCAAATACTGTTCCGAGGCAGTGACTGTTTCAGTAATTACTGAATTGTTATTCTTATTATAAAGCACCTTGTAACCCTGTCCCCCCCCCCCCCAAAATGTAAAGTCGTTGTTTAGTAGTTTGACTGGTGTATGAATAACATATTCGGAAAGCACTTGCGGGTCTTGTAAAATACAGTTTACAGTCCAGGCGTTTTGTTTGCGGATATGGTTTTGTTCATTGTGTTGGAGAGGGGTTGTTACCTTGGTTGCCTGCAATAGCTAACCTATAGTTAGGTTGGGCCCTGCCTTAACTAACTGGTTGGATAACTATTCCGTCTCCATGGACGTTTGGTGGTCCATAACTCTTCAGTTAAACCAAAGGAAACGATGACTAATCACATATTATATAGGTATTTTTATTGGAAATGTTTGTAATAATCACATCACATTGTTGAAGACACATCCTAGCTTTATATTGCTCCTATTAAATGAGAGTAAATAACTGCCTCCTAAAACAACATCTACAACAACTTCACTGCTCCAGTGGTTATTAATATACTCCATGCACGTTATAAGTAACAACATAATATTCTTTAGATCGGTAGATAAGGGTAATAAACACTTCCAAATGGCTCAAGAAGTCATCAATCAATCTCCAAACCCCACCAGCTTAAATATTTGACAGTTTGCTTTTCTTCATTCACCGGTTAGATCCATTGGACGACAGTGGCAGACAGGAGGTTAATATAATGAGACGGTGAACTACGACGACGTCATTCAAATTGTTATCCTCGAGACAGGATCTATGCAAGTCCTAGGAGAGGAAGGTGCGGACTGTGCCTTTAACCAGGCCTCTGCAGATGGGACACTTCCGCAGCGAGGGGGCGCACTCCTTGCAAACCACCAGGTGTCCGCAGGGGATGAAGACGATGTTGACTTCCTTGTCCATGCACACCTTGCAGGTGCGCTCCTCCTGCAGGCGTCGGAGCTGCTCCTCCATGGGCAGGTCTGTGGAGGGGGGGGGGGGGGGACACGGGAAACGGGGTGAGAGAAAAACGAGGGAGGGAGGCCGAAGAGCAAGAAGCGGATAGGTTAAGATAAAATAAGATGTATGAATACGCACACGCACACACACACACACACACCGGCACAGACCAAATCCACATTTCATGAGACGCATTCATTCTCTTTCGCGCACGCGGGAGCAGTACAGAGCAGGGAAATAAGGCTTCACAACACAGCCCATCAAGAGCCCACGGCAGCCTTAGAAGAGTCAGTAGAAAAATCCAACTAGAAAACCGTATAGACAAGAGAGTTGTCAAGCTGGGTTGAGAGGCCTCATTTCCCAACGGCAAGTTGATCTCTCTAAGCCGAAGCTACAAGCAGTGTGTGAGTGTGTGTGTGTGTGTGCGTGTGTGTGTGTAGCAGAAGCCATTGGTTGTATTATGCGTGTGAATATACCTGAAAGATCTTGACTCGGTGATGCAGCTTCATTTGCCTGGGCTGAAAGTGCAGTGAGAAAACAAATTAAACAGGGAAGGGCTGGTTCTGTTCAAATGGAGGTGGAGACTAGGTGCTGTTGTTCGACCTGGATCACACTATGCCAGGCAAATGACGGTCCCCTTCCACTACATTTTTGGGACTGGCACTTATGGCGTTTGTTAGCCAACTTGTGGCAAACAGCAAGAACAGCGTTTTAAGATTGCAGTGATCTCCGTAAGCTTAATTTTGAAAAAGAGGTTTGAAAAAATGCTGGAAATGAACCATGTGAATTGCCATTTCTTTTAGCTTCACTTCCTGAGGTCGTGGTATGGAATGAGCTAAATCAGTAGTGTGCCTGCTGGTGCCCCTAGCCGTATCCCAGCCCGTACCCAACCACTCATTCTCACAGTGACACGGTCTGGACAATACAACACACCTACAACCCACCCACCCCCCACCATCCACAAAAAACAACACTTTACAAATTTCAATGGGGCGGATGAGGTCGCCTATCCAGAAAGGTAGTCATGTTAAACGAACTGGACCGGGTGGGGGGGCGGGGGCGGGCGGACGCGGTAGCTACCCATGAGGTCGCGGAGCAGGTGGACGTCATTCTTTTGGATCCAGTTCCGGAAGACCTCAGCGGCGGCGTTCCCTTTGGTGAGCACCAGCTCCAGGAGCCTGGCGGTCTGCTGCTGGGCCGATGCCTGGGCCTGGAGCCCGCTGTACTCGTCCGGAGCTACGGGTCAAACCGGGACACCAGGACACACATTAAGCGCCGTGGTCCTTCATGCTTTCAAGAGAGGGCTGGGAGGCATTCTCTACGCTGGTCATACATCGTAACTTAGATGCTGGGCTCCATGGAAGCATTTTACCGTAGAGATGCTAATAATATTCATAAAAATAATAACATGTTCTACATATTTGTATCTACCAAAAATGTATCTGACCTACTGTATCCTATCAACATGGGAAATAAAACCCTCCAAGCGTAAAATGTTGTAGGTCAGTGGAGACGTACTTATGACATTCTGCTCTCGTAGATGTTCCAACACCGACTCGACACTCTTCAGACCCAAGACCAAGGCTGCCTGGTGTCGCTTCAGGAACGTGAACCCGTCTGCGACAGACACCGGGAATAGGAGATAACAAAAAGTGAATTTTGATCCTAAGCATTCTGGAGCCCGAAATTACAGGTAAGCAAATAGTTTATTGTTTTTCTTTGAATTGGTAGGTTTCATTAGATCAAATGGTGTCGTCAAGTTCTTCAGGTAACTTTGTCTGATTAGTCGCATGGGTTAAGACGTCATACGTTATCCTTAAATTACAACAGAGACGGTACATTGCAAACTGTTGCCATTGCAGTTTAACAAAGCCGTATTGCGGATGGTGCTATTGGGTTAGCAGTTTGAGTAGGCCTACCTGAGGCCCTTTGAGGTAAACACAACTAGCTCTAGCGTAAGCCCTAGAGACGTGTTTGTTACTGGCCGGACCCCCCGATCTTTACGGCGGGGCCGCCTGTTTCAAAAAGTCAGCTGTACCAGATGCCATCGCTTCGGCCACCATCTCCCTCTCCTCCTCCCTCTTCTGGTCCTCTGCACTCAGCAGGTCTGAGACCAGCTCTTGGACGGTCTTGTAGTTCTCGCCGCTGGTCAGGATCTTGCTCTGGACCGTCTGCTTGACCAGGCCGCGCTCGAAGCCCATCTCTAGGGCGGACTTCACCACCGGGGTGTTCATCATGACCGCGTCCTCAGAGCGCTCCTCTCCGGGGCCCAGGTGAACCACTGAGGCGACAGGGTCGACGGTGAGTCCAGAGGAAAATTCCCTTCCCCTCAAAAATAATTCATGGAGCCCAAGATGGAGAGCCTAAAGCAGGAGGTCTACGGTTGAACTCACCTGGCGGATCCACGAACTCTCTGGAGGTGCTGTCTCCATTTGTCAGCAACTGTGAAAGAGAAATGTTACTTCCTGCGTGAACTTTCACTTCCTGTGGTCACTTCCACAAGAACACATTATTATTAATACAGAGAAGAGACATGGGATGCTGTAACCAAAGAAATAAAAACACCGTTTGCACAAAGCCCATCATGTGACAACAAAAAAAAAAAAAATGTATGAACTGATGTCAATGTTTCCTCTCAACAAAAATACTATTTTTTTCTATTTAATAAAAAAAACGTATTTCTATTTTCTTAGCAGAATATATAGTGTATACTCACATTCTATTTCTAATTGAGCTCGGTTTGTGAGAAAGATCTTATTCTACCGTTCTCTCTAAAACAACACTTAATACACTCTTGTAAATAAAACTTTCTGGAAACTCACTATCAATTTAAAAAGGCTAGCCTCTTCCGCTTATTGTAAAGATGTGAAAAGTTACAGATCCATGTTTGCAGGTCCTCTGGCTGCTTTTCAAAGGGTTACGTACAGTGTCACTGTGTGGCACCGCAGTCTATTCCCACACTGAACCCCTTCGTACCTGCTCAAACAGCCGAGGGAAGCGAGCCTGAATCTGGTGGACAAACTCCTGTCCTTTCTCCTGGAGTAGGTACTCACACCTGAAGATAGCATTGGGAAAATATGAGTTTAGACCGGCGACTGCTGCATTTACCACAAAACTCTCATGGAGATTTTGACACATCCAAACCTGTTATACTTGAGGACAGGACGTTACAACACAGTACAATTCCAATTGATTGCGAAACTGACTTCGCACATCACAATGTAGTTGCGTATTCAGCTATTTGAAAGTATTGACACAATGATATATTAAGACAGATTATACAGTATAAATACATTGACAAAACATGACATTTTAAAAAAATATAACGAAAGGGGTTTCCTTGTTATAAAAGTACCACATTTATTGATTATAAGTTTGTCACCTTGGAAACCATTTTGCGTGTTCCACCCAGGGATCATCCCCAGACTCCCAACATCGCAGGCCCCCGTCACAACAAAAACACTTCACGTCATCGTTTCGGCCTGGGGGGGGGCAAAAAGCTTAGTGGTCAAACACCGATAGAAAAAAACTGAGCAAACTGGGCAAAAGCGAAAACGTGTGTATGTGTGTGGTGGGGGGAGAGCAACTGCTATGGAAATGAGTAGACTGAGCCTGGGAACCGGTCTTCCTTTTCACATGTGGGTGTTTCAATGGAAAAGTTGTGGTTCTGACATTATCAAAGGGGAAAACCACGATGAGGTCTGTGTTTAAAACTGAAGTATCACTTTTACAGATCGCTGAGTCTCAGCAACCGTCCTTCTCGTTTCCGTTTTGCTTCTTTAAAGTGCTGGGTGGCGTCTGGGGAACCCCTAAAGGCTAGACAGCGTAGGATGAATGTGTGTGGCCTCCAGGTTGACCGTGGCGGGGGGCTCTCTCCGTCCTTACCCACGTAGTAGAAGCCGGCCTTGGCCAGCTGGTCGGGGCGCACTGGGATACGGGAGGGCCAGTTGACGAAGGTGAGCAGCCTCTCCTCGCTCTGCTGCATGGCCGGGTTGGAAACGTTGCTGAGGACAAAGGCCGGGCCGGACGACTGGGAGGACCCCCCTGGTGCTGCCGTGGTGGTCGTTGCTGCTGCTGCTGCCGCCGCCGCCACCCCACCGGCCCCTGACCCTGTGCTTCCAGTCAGGGACACGTTGTCCGCCCGGTCCTCGCGGACAAAGCGACAGTTGGGGTAGTGCCTCTGGTGCTCGGACACCGCTCGGTCGCCCGGCTCCCAGTTACTTAGCTGGGGGGGGGGGGGGGGGGGGGCACACAAAACATGTTAAAAGTCAGATTTTATTTCTGAATCCTACATACATCTGTACCACACCAGGGTGTTTTTAAAGTGTGCGCGACATCATGTGACCTAGTATTGCCCCTGACTGTAGACGCACGAATACACACCTGTCCTCCGCAGGTGAAGCAGGCCACCCTGTCCCCCTGTCCCAGGTGGTAGAAGCCAGCTTTGGCCAGCTCTGCCGGCGTGATGGTGGAAAGGCTCCAGGACTGGAAAGAGTCCAGCCGGTCCTGTTCGCGGCGCATGCTGGGGTTGTGACAGGCGGGCGGCCTCTGGTAGGACATGTCCTCCGTAACCCTGGAGGTCAGAGGGCTGGAGGGGGCCGGCGCGGAGAAGCCCATGTTCAGGTAGCCCACCTGCTCTTCTCCTTGGTTTGCTGTGGAAGGGTTTAGGGCAGGTACAGGAGCAGGGGCGGGCACTGGGCCTGGGCCAGACACCTAAAATAAAAACAACAAAAAGGTAATATTTCAATAAAAAAACAAAACCTCTATATTGTTTTAGCAAAATGACATGCACATGAATACATACACACATATAAACATGAATAAAACATAGGTATGTCTAAATACACACAGTACCATTCAAATGTTTGGACACACTTTCCCATTCACTTGAACGAAGCGGTGTGTTTGACTGGGGCACTTTGTATACAGATACCATACTGTGCGTGTGTATTTTATTTCTACCAGTCTGTTCATCTCTCTCACCGGTATGCGCAGTGGGGAGAAAGCCGAGTGAGAGGAGGACAGCAGGTTGGCGGTGGAGGGGAGGCTCTGGATGAAAGAGCAGGAAGGGGACAGCTGCCTGTGCTTTTCCGTGGGACAGTCCCCGGCCTGCCAGCCCTCCGCCGTCATGTTGCACCGGAAACACTGGACACGGTCGCCCACTCCCATGTAGAACCATCCCGCCCTGGCCAAACTACGCTCGGTCACGCCAGAGGCGGGGAAACGAGCAAATGTAGAGATACGGAACAGCTCTGAGGAAGAAAGGATGTATTTGTTTTAAGCTACCAATTCCCTTAAAAAAATGAAAGTCCTCTTAAAAAAAATGCGCGGAGAGTCTGTATCAGACAAACTTCATTATAAATCCCTCATATTATTGTTTTCACACATGATGTCGACTTTTGAACAGTACGTTATTAAACAAAATTGTGATCCGTTACGTGTATTTACCTGAGGAGTTGTCGTACTGTAGATCAGGTGGGGGCCCGTTGCGACGCAGCCCCATTAGAAATTGATTGTTTTTCAGTTGAACAAGAGTGTCCATTTTTGCTTTAGTTTAGCAGTTTAGTTTAAGATTAAGAATCAGCTTAGATAAAATAGGGATGCCCTCTAAACGGGGAGAGGTTCATCTATACCCATGGACATAGACAGACTTAAGACATGACGGAAACGGGTGAAATGGAAATCAAAACTGACAGAAAACCCCTAAAACAATACCAGACATTTTTCTGAGACAGAAAGCGGAGCGGGGGCTTCCTATAAAGCGGCATAAGTCTTTTCTTACACCTGTGTTTTTTTTTTTTTAAACCAACTTCCCCTGCAGACCCCCACAACCAGGCAGTCGTCGGAGGAAACTTTCCATACGTTTCAAAACTAGACCATTCTCTAGCCTATTTAGCAGAGGGAAACCCTGAAAGCTGTTCCGCTTCATCATAGGAATTGCCTGAAATAAACCCGCAAAACTACCAGTCACCAAACTGACACTGAAGTGAGGCCAGTTTCTTATACAATTATAAACTAAACCAGGAAAATGACTGTTCACCTTAAAAATCATAGTAATATATTTACTTCTTCAAGACAATCATCCTGGATTAGAGGGCACCTGATGGTCTATCGACTGTCTTGGTAAGTCCATTTTAACGTATGCCGCCCTAACAAGCCACTCAAAAAAACGAAAGTTGTGCAAGCTGTGAGACAGTACATGAAGCAACCTCAAAACATGTGGGTGAGTGAAGTATGAGATGGAACCGTCCATGGGTATATGACAACCCTCTCCCTATGTATCAGACATCCCCTTAGAGGGAGTTTAGGTCTCCATGACAGTAAATAAAAAACCCGATAAGAAGTATGAAGTCCCCTGTGAGGACCAGTTATTTTCAGGAAAGCACAAAGAGGCTCCGGCTTTACTGCATCAATGTTGAATGTTACTGTAGGAAAGAAGAACATGAAAGAAAAACCGTAACGTCTGCAAGAAGAACGATCATTCATATTGCTTTGCAGTAACCCATATTTTCTAGTTTGTGTTCATTATAATGGACGCATATCATATATAGCTTGATAAGTAATTTTGTTGAAAGGAATCCATGCAAACATCTTAGATCAAATATACAATCTTTCGTTGGTTTGGTCACTTCCTGAATTTGTATTCGGGTGGAAATGAATAGGCTTCCAATGCAAAAACTCGTAAAGGCCGTGGCTTAGTTCAGGAAGGTTCCAAGTCCACTGAGCTCATAGTAAGATTAACATTGTATATATGCTTCGACCTGACAGACCGGGCATTGTTACAATCTTTGTAAAATCGCTAAAACAAATTAATTTATCTTCAGAAATTTAGCAACCGTCCAGCTAGTTGTTACTGTACATTACCACATCTTATATAACAGTTGTGCTCTGGTTAGCTGCGCATTTGGCCTGGCTTTATATGGCATTGCGTAGCGCTGCTAGCAGCTAACCATCAACAACAAAAGCCGAGGGGGGGGGGGGGGGGGGGGCGCAAATTGGATAGAAATATTCAACTTTAAGTCAAACCCTATCAGTTCGGACTATCCATGAGATATTCACGAGAAGCGAATACTTACCCTATGACTATGTAGTCGTCGGTCCCGGGAAAGTACCTGGCACAGCGCCAGAACAAACGCTGTTGAGGTGGTTTTCCGGTTTGAGAGTTTACGTTAATGGTGATTCACTGTGACAAAAATAAAAGCTTTTGGAAAAAAATTTTTAGCATCGATGTTTGATGTTATTGTTCTGATGTTCAGTAAGAGAGTTACAAAGATATTGATCAACATGCTACGATGCTACGATAAAAAATTTAAAAAATCAACATTCAAATGTCTCGTAGGCCGTCACTGACACACAATACACCTCAAATAGGCTTACATTCAAAAACGTAGTTTACGCCTACCTACATTCTAAATGCAGTGTACACCATTTGAATTATAGATTTTAGGCCATTATTTTACATCTGGTAGCATAATAAGAAACAGTTAGATAATATATAGATCAGCCTTGATATAAACAATACAGCAATGATATAAACAATACAGCAAATTGTGATCTGAGGCCTAGTAATTAGTACAACAGACTTACCAGGAGAGAGACGTATACTAGAACAAAGTACAAGACAGATGTGGCCATGCAAACAAAGTTCAGCGAAAAGGAAAATGTAACCATGGGGAAAACCAGTTGGCCTACACCCCCGCCTTTTGGTGTGTCACAAGGCAGGGCAGAAGATATAAAAGCTTGTTTCACCCGCAAGAAATGAACTAGGACAAATACATTACCAAATAGTAAACAGTTTTAATAGTAAACAGTGACTCTTTTCAAAGGAATACAGTAAAAATGTGGTTAAATACATTATAAAACATGCATTAAAATATACAAAACTATATAATTGCTTAGTATCTGTTAATCCACAAGTCAATTTACAATACTAATGCATTAAAAAGTGACCCTTTTTTAATGTAAAATACAAAGCAAATAGCGTTGCGCATCATAAAATGACAGTATTACTAGGTGCACATTTTGGTTACAACAGTCAAATATTTAAATTTAGTTGTTTAGCCCCTTTGTTTCGCTGTTTTGGGGGACAGTGGAATTTGTTACAGTCAGAATGAGATAGTAGTTATCTCACAAAAGTATGAGATTTGGAACTACAAAACTAGAGCAGTTTAGAAGTACTATAAATCATTTACAGCTCAGTATTTCGCAGCCCATAACATGTGGATGATTGTAAGCAAAATATAGAAAACATAATAAAGATATATCTCTAAACTAATATCCATACAAATATATATGTATACATATGTAAATTTAAAAAAATGGGGCAATTTTTACGAACACTGCATGAAGATTACCTCATTTGTAAAGGCGTAAAAGAAAAAAAAATACGGCAAAATTCCATAACCTTGGGAAGTCGTGTTCAAAAATCCTTTTAGTGATACAAATCCTTTTAGTGATACAAATCCTTTTAGTGATACAAATCCAACAGCGAACTGTAGTGTACTCCCTCGTGAGAAGTTTGGTTATTCCGTACCAGCATTGTAGCACTCTCAGTGGCGGTGAAAAAAAAACAACAGAAACTGCTGTATGAGTCCGTGCTGTTGTGGTGTGTGTGTGCGCGTTTGTGTGTGGTCTATTGAGTGTCTACAGCCAGGTGAGCAGACTGTCCTTTTCCATGTGCGATGCAGACAGAACAGTCTCCATGTCCATGAGAAGGTCTGAACTCAGAGCTTCCTGTATGCTGGGCATCAGGTCCTCCCCCATTGTAGAAGGTACACCAGAGTCACCTGTGTAAACAGAGGAAGCACTACAGAGATGAAAGACCTGCTCTGTCTCTCAATTTGAGGTTACAATGTAATTTATTGCTTTAAATATTGCTTGTCATATATACATATATACACACACAGTATATATATATAAACTTGCATGTCTAGCGTGTCTCTCTTCAACTTGTGATGTAATTGTGTGTGTGTGTGTGTGTGTGCGCGTTACCTGTGTCCATGTGTTCCACAGTGTTTAGCAAATGGTCTGATGTGCGAGGTAGGCTGCTGACACTGAGACCACTGTCAGTACTTTCGTTACGGGAGTGTGCCCTACAAACACAACAAATCAAAACACTGTTCTGTAGAAGTTTACACACAGATCTGCTAACGCACCACAAACCACAAATGCATACGCACGCACGCACGCACGCACGCACGCACGCACGCACACACACCAAGGACGCACCCGTTCAGTACAGGTTCAATGCTGCCAGTTCGGGTCCTAAGGTCCAGTGAGGGGACAAGGTGTTGTGTAGGTTGCTCGTGCTCCATGGTACTAGCAAGCTGGGTTCTTCCCCCCACCTCCTGTAAGATATTCACATCTGTTTGTACAAGCTTACACGTCCACACGGACTGAACTGAATAACGTCCGTATGATAGTGATAATATGTTGTTGGTTTTTATTGTGTGAAAGTACGGGACTACAAAAACAAGTCTGTGCTTTGAGACTGCTGATAAAAAGATTTAACCGTGAAGGGGGTTGTCTGACCTGTGATCTGATTGACATGGGAAGATCCGGGTGTTTGCGTCGCTGTCTACCCTTATCTTGCCTTTGCTGTGCCGTCAGGACAATATTCCCATGGTTCGCCTTTTGGGCTGCAGCGTAAAATAAAATGATTTTGGGATGAGGGTTTTCAGTGAGGGTGAGACCATCCCCATGAGGCAGGTCTTTTAAAATATGTTGATATTTCGTTCATCTCTCGTGTTACAACACAGCAGCACCCCCTACTGGAAGACGGTGGATGGTGCATCCAAGTTGTGCTCACTTTGAGAACCGGATTCTAACGCGGGGGAATTTACCTAGGAGAGGGTCTAGCCAGGAGGTGGTTTTGGTGAGGTGGTTGATGTAGTACACCTCTCCCTCAGCAGTGGCAGCTTTCTCCCAGCCTTCGGGCAGTGCGCCTGCGAGAGGGCAGAGACAAACGCAGACTTTGAGGGAAACCCCCGACCACCAGGGGCAGACTGGAAAGGCTGGGCTGAAGGTAGTCTCTGACCTGAGTCTGTCTCGACTGCGGTCTCTGTGGGGTGACGTGGGCACGGGGGTTTGTTGAGGTTTTCGGTGTAGACGTGAGGAAAGAAGAGGGGGGTACAGGGTTTGGTGGGAGGGAGGGAGGGAGGGAGGTTTGGGATGGATTGGGAAGGGAGAAAGGGAGGGGGGGACCGGGAGAGTGTGGTGGTGGGAGACGGCCAGAAACCTACTTTTGGCTGGGCTGATGTGTTTCTGTAGGGATGATTGGAGAGGGGATGGGAAGACGAGAGTGAGAGAGAGAGAGAGAGAGAGAGAGAGAGAGAGAGAGAACAGTGGAAGGTGGAGACAGGGAGAGAGAGAGAGAGAGAGAGAGGGAGGGAGAGAGATTACTGACCTGTGGCTGGTGTACAGACAGCGGGTCAGGGGGACAGAGGTTTCGGGACAAGAGAGGGATGAGAGAGAAACAGAAGTGCTCCACAGAGGAGGAGCAGGAGGAGGGTGATACCTGTGTCTGGGCCTGCGTTGTTTAGTGTTGTCGGGGCAGGGTTGGCCAGGGTGTGGGCCTGGGGGGGAGGGCCTGCCGTTGGGTGTGGGGCTGCGTTCGTCTGCAGTTGGGACAGGCGAGGATCATGCCATGTCGTGGTCTGTTCTTGGTGACTGCAACGCGACAATAATAATACTTAAAACAGAGCTAAACTACGCACGCGCAGTTTCAAGCTAGGATGTGAGCCACGGTTTGCATTGAAGAATGAAAAAAAGTTGTTGTTTTTTCCCAGTAAGCCAGTGTCTCGGTCCAACCTGTGTAACCAGCTGGCTAAGGTGTGTGGGTACTTTAAGTTAAGACTTGCTCTACCTGTCTCTAAGCCACTTTATACACACACACACACACACACACACACACACACACACACACACACACACACACACACAAACCCATACATACACATTTAAGCGTTCTAAAACTGAACTTGGCTGAGACCTTGATCGCCGTAGGCTTGTTTTCTGCTGTATCAGAGCAGGTGTCCGACGACAAAAATGCCGCTCACAAGACACATTTGAATGTTTATTATTAATAATATCTCACTATTTCTGGTTGCCAACCCACAATTTTACAACCCACAACCCACAATTTATTAATTTGACTGGATCCAAAACAAGCTATATAGCCTTACCAATCCAGTGGGAAGACTCAACAGAAACATACATTTCTGAGATTACATAAGTAGAAAAATTATGAAGGAATCAATGCCTACTTTAGGAAGTAGCATTGGCCTGTAGGAGTCTTTGCCATCTCCCAGCCCGGTGGAAGGGGCATGTCATCAGGGAGTATCGGCGTTCCTACGACGCCCGTTGCTGGGGACGTGAGGGAATTGATTGGTAGGGAAGCGGGGGAGGAGTGGGCGCGGACGTGGTGAGGAGTCAGGGAACCACACACACCTCCATCCGAACTGGCCTGAAGGCAGAGACACACAAACACATGACACAATTTGTGAATGAGGGTGCCGCATTATAGCCAGAACATTTAAGAATTGTGAACCTCTTATTTTGATAAGTGTTTGGAAATAATGTCTCTTCAAAGCTCTGCAGAAGAAAACATCTATAGTGAACTGCAAGATGACAATATTACATTATGAATGAGAAAATGATCCATGTGTGCCAGCCAACATATTCATTCTCAGGCTGCGGTCAGGAAAGTACAGTCAGTGTTTAAAAGTGTGTGGGATGGGCGGGGGGAGGGGGTTGTCCTCACTTGTCTTGAGTGGCCACGGGGGTCGGGTTGTCTGAAGAACGAGTCGGGGAGTTTTCTCATGCGCATTGGTACGGCGGACGGAAGGCTCGCAGTTTTGTTGGGATTCATCACTGCATTGAAGAGATCCTCCAGATCTGTCTGCGAGTCCCCGCGCACGTGCACGACTTGCTGGCCCGCAGGGGGGGCACCATGATGCGCGTCCATGATCAGAAGTTCTGTGTCCCAACAGTCTGTAAAAAACAAAACAAACAAAAAACGCTTTGATCAGTACAGAAAAACACCCGTCGGTTTATTCAGGGCCTAGAACAGTACAAAAAAAAAAAAAAGATTTATTTGGATATAGTTTGTTTGGTTATACTTTTATATGCATTTCTGATAGCGTTTTTGTCCGTTTAAATTGAATATGTACTCATTTTACAGAGTCGCATGCTATGTTAAAGGCGTGAAACAGTGAACTACAGATTGAAATAAGGGCTAGCGTGCGTTAGTTAGCGAGACATAAAGCAGTGTCTAGTCTTTCACATACCTTCAAGTAGCCACTTTTTTTTCTTCTGCAGTTCACTCCAAACTGAAAATAACAACGGAAAAAGTGTACCACCACGACATCCAGCTTTCAGTTTTGCATAGTTTCGACGTGATTAAAAACTACATTTAATGTTTTTCAAAGTTAACCAAACAAATAATAAAAAAGTAAGTCCTAGTTTCCAAACTTTTTTTTCTGATCGACTAGTCTAGCAGTGCTAGACTCATGTGATCGCGTAGAGGGGCGTGGTTAGGGAGTTTAACCTTAAAGTCGCCGCAATCAGGCTCATGTTATATGAACAGTCTTATTTATAGTACAAATGTCAACACACAACAATACTTTTGTGCTTAAACCATTTATTGAACACATCTACTCAAATGAATCCCGCTTTCTCCCGTCTCAACAGCAAACTTCAACAACTTAGATAAGCTTCGTAGCCTAGCAACACTCACTTGACACCCTTTTCCTATTCAAACTATCAAAATCAAAACAGGAGGTAAAGATTAAGAAAGAAGACGAACAAGTTGAGAGGGACAACACCAGAAAGAAAAGCACCATTTAGAGAGTTTTCTAGCCGGTGTTAGTCAGGGCTGGTCTGAGTTGAACTCAGTTTTATAGAGGACAGCTGGGGCTGGTTCAGTAGATGGGGGTGGGGGTTTAAAATAACATCAAATCCCCTATGAGCTAGACCCCAGTGAGTAAGACCAGCCCATTCACTCGGAGGCTCACAGGCCCTCTAGTGGGAAACAGACAGATGGCTTCCTGCAACAGAGATTCTGTAACAGCGTGGGGTCACCACAGGGCAGTGGGGGGCTGTTAGACTTCCGACCAGGAACCCACCAATCGAGGGATCAACTGTCACAGCGTGAAGGACCCCACTCCGTAGCTGTGGTAGAACACACACACGTGTCGTCTGAAAGGGTCGACGATCAGGTAGGCGAACGTCTGCTCTTCCTCTCGTTTCCCGGGGTAACACAACCCAGACTCATCCTGCAGGGGGAAGAGTGGACGACACAAGATAGCCCCATTACTAATTATTCCTAACACACACACACACACACACACAACACAGAACTACACGCACACATCCCTACACACAACACAGAATCTCTCTCACACACACATATACTGAGAATTCCAAAACACACACACACACACACACAACTACACACAAGGAGGAAGAATTATGTCACACACACACACACACACACACACACACACACACATACATTGAGAATCCAGCCACTTACAGAGATTTCAAACACACACACAACCCACAACTACACACAAGGAGGAAGAAACATATCACACACACACCTAATGATAAGCCAGTCACTTACATAGGCAGAGACTTTTAGAACAGTGGAGACCACACTGATCTCCTTGGTTTCTGTCTCTTTCTGCACACTAGGAAACATGTCATGGGTTACTTAACAACTACATCACAGTCGTACATCGTTGATTGTAAAAGGACCTTTGTATACGTGTGTGTATACCTGATGAGGTCTTTGTAGATCTGCTTGGTAGTGTCTATGTAAGGAGCTATGGCGTCTTCATATTGGCAGAGCTCGCCGCCCAGACAAAGGTGCTGGAACAGGCGGAAGAGAAACTCCCCCCGCTCCTCTCTCCCCAGCACAGCGTGGTGCTTTGAATCCTCTTCCTGCAGCATCTGTAGGGGCCACAAAGTCATACGATCAAAGCGTACAGCAGGACTCTCATTTATGGCTATATTTGTGCGTGTGTGTGTGTGGATGAGAGAGAGAGGGAGAGATTTACCTCTCTGAGTTCATCGTAATCTGGATGCATGTCATGATAGCACTTGACAATATGTCCATTGGTTCTTATGACTCCACAGGTGTAGAGGGGGTCAAACATCGCCATGGAAACTTTACTGCAAGGCACAACCTCAACATCCACAGACACTACCTTGCTGTCTGGAAGACACACACAAAGACACAGTCACACAAGCCCTTGTCCATGAGCAAGGAGCTACACGCACAGCTATACACAAAGTGATTCATGTGATATTGTTTGACTTGTGGGTAATGCTGTTTAACATTTTATACCAGTCAATTTGTGATAGCTACATGTGGATAGTCCTGGACAGGGCTATGTGTATTGTTCAACACTTACCTGGTGCCACCCAGACCCCTGCCTCCATCTGTCTAATGTTGGCTGACACACAGGGGTCATTGAAGAAACTCTGCAGGCAAAAATAATCGTAATGACATTCACTGCTAGCTTCACTCATTGACGGCAATATTATTTAGAATTTTGTATGTAAATTGGTGTGTAATTCAGTCACTGACGGTGAAACATACATTAATACAATAACTACCACTTCTACTACTACTACTACTAATATCTAGTAACGTCATTAACTCTATTGTAAGTGACTCACAAACGCAAAGTCTTTACTGTTGTACGGGTAGAAGGTCTGGTCAAAGCTGTAATACTGAGCCGAGATCCTCCCCAGCATGGACCTACAACATATAGCTTCTTCAGAGACACAGTCCGTGTAACGATGATGATTCACATTTTGTAAACTTACACAAACATCATTCACAACACCACATAGCATAGCCAGCTAACGTTAGCTTGTCGGACAACGTTAAGTTAAATAACGTTAACTATAAAATATAAAAAATTTATTTCCAATGTCACCATTTCATTAGTAATTTTAAAGTGTTTTTGTCATGTAAAAACGCCACATTCTTAGAAGTAAGAAGACTGAACGAAAATTTTCGCTCAAAAGAGTAGCTCTCCCCTGCCATAACGTTTGTTGGCTTCTTGTTACCATAACAACCACACCAGCTGATGAAGCGAACTGGGACAGGAACTCAGGCAAATAAGCCTCTATAAAACAACTAAATGGATAAACATCTGAACAAAATGTGTTCAAATTCCTAGAAGATGTATCATGCTTCATGTTGGCCTACATATCAAACTCACGCTCTCTGAGGGTCTCTTCGTACGCGCGAACATACTATAGCTATAGCTATAGCTCTCATTTGCTATTAACCAGGGCAGCACGTATATCTCCAACTTATTCATTGACTTTAGACTGTAATGATTATGGTTTCTATTAAATATTGTTTTTTATTTATTTGAGACTGTGAACTCTTTACAAGGCCCAATAACAAGGTGCAGATGTGGAGGCCTTAGGGCGCCAGGCTTACACATTCCTCTCACTGACCGTAGCCATTAAGAAAACTCAGGGGTTCGTAGCATATCTTTTCCCATGTGGATTCAGCGCGATCTGCATTAGAAGTAGCCCTAGATGTAGCCCAGTGACATCCGCAGGGAGCTGAAAGGAATGTGCTGAAACTCGTTCAGAAACCACAAAGTCTGCTGGTTTTCACTTTCCTTACTGCTTAACTAGACAATTAACATCAAGGATTGGTCGGACACAGCCTAATAACCGTTGCTATGCTTTTCTTTCTTCTTTTTCTCACCACCAATTTGTAACACACTTAGTGAGAGAGAGAGAGAGAGAGAGAGAGAGAGAGAGAGAGAGAGAGAGAGAGAGAGAGAGAGAGAGAGAGAGAGAGAGAGAGAGGGAGAGAGAGAGAGAGAGTCAAGGGGGCAGAGACACAGGTTCTTGCTTTTGTGCATGAATGAAGTCTTCCAAGTTCCATTCACACATAAACACAGACAGAGAGAGGGAGAGAGAGAGACAGAGAGAGCAAGAGAGAGAGAACGAGAGAGAGAAAGAGCGAGAGAGAAAGAGAGAGAGAGAGAGTTGCCTACCTCACTAGGAGGTGTCCCATTTCCATCTCACATCTGGTTCTCATGTGCAGGACAGGATGCAGCCCTATAGCTGTAAAGCAACAATGCTTTCTGAAGGAGAGACCCACGTCGGATGGCTGCCCCCCTGGGAGATAGCTGTTGACAACAAGCCCACTGGTCCAAGATCAAATATCCCCACCACCTATACCAACCTTCCTCACTGTTACTGCAAACCACATCTGGCCCTACATCGGTCATAACGTAACCCACTTCTAACTAAGGATCATATAACCAGCCACCCGTAGCTCGTAGACCCATAGGCCCTCTGACAGACTAGGAGGCCTTTTTTGTTTGTTAATTTAACAACAACGTGTGGGAGTAGCACAGTTTGATAGATGTAGAGACCCGGTAAGGTAGTAAAGGCGAGAGAGAGAGAGAGAGAGAGAGAGAGAGAGAGAGAGAGAGAGAGAGAGAGAGAGAGAGAGAGAGAGAGAGAGAGAGAGAGAGAGAGAGAGAGAGAGAGAGAGAGAGAGAGATAACCAAGGAAAATGATCGAGTGGAGGGAGGAGAAAGTCGAACACTTCCACAGATTAAAAGAAAGAGCAGAGGAGAAAGGACAGGAATGAAGAACTTTCCAGGAAAAGGAAGAAGGCAATGAAAAAATAGGGAGTGGAAAAGAAACAGACACAGAATCACAGAAATATATATATATAAATATATATATATAAATAGAAATATATATATATATATATATATATATATATATATATATATATATATATATATTCAGAGGAAAAAGAGAGTAGTCAGCTGTGTTGAATTCAGCTAGGACTGCCAGAGTGGGAGTGAAAGAGTTCAGCTGGAGTACAGGGCTATTGTGGCAGAAGCAGCAGCAACATCAGGAGAGACAAACAGTCAACGTGGACCAAACAAGATGTGGATGGCATGGCTTGTCCTGCTGCTTTTTCCTCACCTGCCCGCATCCCTCAATCTCTCCACGGTATGTAACACAAACCTACAAAGTTTGAATAGTGATAGAATATCCAACATGTGTGTGCTTAACTTCAGACTTTCTGTGTTATCATTACTGGAAGCTCCTTCTCTGTTTTTCACGTTACCTCTTTCAGTGCACGATGTATAGAAGTGTGGCTTTAGAGATTTACGGTTTGAACAAAGCATATTCTTTTAAATTAGATTTACATTTCAATGTAAGTATATTATTTTCAGAAGGGCATCTGTAACTTAACCTCCATCTGGGGATGTAAGCCATGAATATAGGCACCTCATCCTGTCTCTGTATGGGAATATAATAGCTACTATATAAATAGTTTATAAAATGACACTGCATAAGCGATGTGTTCTATGTGTGTGTGCGTGTGTGTGTGTGTGTGCGTGTGTGTGTGTGTGTGTGTGTGTGTGTGTGTGTGTGTGTGTGTGTGTGTGTGAATATATACATATATGCTGCATAAGCAATGAAAAGAGTAGCCCCTATGTATTTACCTCTATATCACAGGAGCCAGAAGGCATGACCACAAAGAATCAATCCGAGGCGCTTGGCGAGGACTTCCCTGAGGTTCTTGTGAAGACTCAGAAGCCTTTGGGAGGGATGAAGAGCAGAGACGGGTGTTCTATTCCCTGTGAGCTCGCTGCCAAGCTGATACGGGAAGAGAAGCATTCACTCTGTGGTACATGATGTTTCACTTTTTCTAGTTCCATTTCTCTTTCTTCCTATTCTTTTTCCATCATCTCATCTTCTTCTTCTTCTCCCTTCTTCTTAATTTAAATATTATTACTATTATTGTTATTGTTCGTCTTCGTCTTATTATTATTATTATTAATAATAATATTATTATTGTTATTATTACTATTATTTTTATTTGTATTAATATTTGTCTTATTCTACTTTTCCTTCTTCTTCTTCTTCTTCTTCTTCTTCTTCTTCTTCTTCTTCTTCTTCTTCTTCTTCTTCTTCTTATTCATCTTCTTCTCTACCCTAATGTTCCTAATCTTTGTGTGTGTTTGTGCCTGTCTTTGCCTGCAGGTAGCATACAGCAGTCCCTGTTGGCATACGGACGGAGCACCAGAAAGCTGATCAGAGATGTAATGGAGGAGCAGCAGAGAGCCTTGGAGTTCCTTTCCAGTCAAGTACACAAACAATCCATAAACAAATGTTACACAACAACAAACAAATATTAAGGGTTTGTTCAGTAACCTAAACCAATGGCACCCACCGATTTTAGTGTTGTGGAGCTAAATCCAGGTTTTGTTCTTGTAGGTGAGTTAATTAATGTTACACAAAAAAAACACCCTCATTGTTGAGTATTCAATAACATAAACTATGACTAAAATAATTTATGAAACAAACAATTATTCACATATAGAAATCTGCAGTTATTTCAAGCAAGAACATAAAAACTTTGACAAGCCCAGTTTGGCACCAGGCCGAGGTAGGTTGACCATGCTAATGAAACAGACAGGAAACACTATTCGTTTTATAGTTTTTATACGTAACAGAACTAACTCCGGGGTCCTGCTGCTGGGTTCTTCTAGGTGACTGATTTAATGACGAAAGTGCAGAACCTCAGCTCTGAGGTCCAAAGGAGCAACAATGAGATGTACTCCGCTAAGCCTGTCCAATCTCACGGTAACAGTCCTCCCAATCGCTTCACGGGTGTCAGAACAACTCACCGTTACGCTAACACTAGCACGATGTCTTGCCACTTTTGATGTATGCATTGTGTAGTTCAAATTGCACTTTTCTTTTTTTTTTGCAGCTTGTAGCGTTGCCATTTGTGTACGCTGTAACAAAACAAAGCTTGGTTTTGAACCGGGAATGTAAAGGTTACCAATAGCAGGGCGCTTTACCAAACAACCGGTCAAACAATTTAAAGGAAGGTCCACAGTTAATACGTTCAGTTAACTTCAACTTCCTCCACGCTGTGGTCAACTCCGATTGCATAAGAACATCAAAGAAAGCCCTCTTTAGGTTTCTATGAAACGTGATGGCTCTAGTCAAGTGTCTCTATATTAGTCATCGGCATTTTTTTAATACACGCTGTGTGTAGGGAGAGACTGCAGCGACATAAAAGACAACCTCATTGGAGTGGTCCCCAAGATTCCCAGTGGCATTTACATCATTCATCCTGAGAACAGTGACTCTGCTTTTGAGGTAAAACTCTCTCTCTCACGCACACACATTGGCATGAGCAGTAAGAGCAGTGTAAGAACGCTACAGGCAGGATGTTGTATTGCGTTGCAGGTGTTTTGTGAAATGGACTACATGGGAGGTGGGTGGACAGTGATGCAGAGACGGACGGATGGCATGACGGATTTCAAGCGACCCTGGGCGTCCTACGTCGATGGCTTCGGACACCTTCCAGGTCAAACACGACGAGATAACACTAATGTCGAACACATCGCCATAACACTAACTCTATTTCTGCTCCAGAAATAGAACGCCATGTGATGTATCTGTCGGTGTGTGTGTATGTGTGCGTGAGTGTGTGTGTAGGAGAACATTGGCATGGACTTAGGAGTGTGTTCTACATTGAAATAGAACGCCATGTGATGTATCTGTCGGTGTGTGTGTGTAGGAGAACATTGGCTCGGGCTAAGGAGAGTGTTCCACATCGTGAATCAGAGGGAGACTAGATTCCAGCTCCACATCGCTCTGGTCTCCCATGACGACACCACTTCTTACGCGTCATACGACGACTTCAGTCTGGGCAACGAGACCCAGTTCTATACCATAAATCTGGGCCGCTATGCAGGAAGTGCAGGTAAAAAACAAACATTGTATTTGTATGAGTATATTTCCCGGTGTGCAATGTAGGGAAAAACATACATTAGATCAACCCCCACCCCACCACACACACACACACACACACACACACACCCTTCCACCCCCCACCCCACCCCACGTCCACATATCTTTATGAATCTCCATCCATTACATTATGTGCGAGTCTTCGTCTGAATGTATGTTTGTGTGTGTGTGTGTGTGTGTGTGTGTGTGTGTGCCCCGTGTGTGGGTGTGCGTAGGCGACGCCTTCCGCGGCTACGACCAGGACCAGAACCAGGACACGGCCCCGTTCAGCGCGTCCGACGTGGACAACGACGGCTGCGTTCCGTTCTGCTCCATCGACGGCCAGACGGTGGAGAGCTGCAGCTCCCGACACAACCAGACCGGCTGGTGGTTCAACCAGTGTGGCCAGGCCAACCTCAACGGCTCCCCACTGGAGGCCGAGCTGAACGGGGGGGACACCACTCGCATCCTCTGGGACACCTGGACCAGGAGCGGGGTCCCTCACCGCATTAAATCTGTCACCATGACAATCCGGAGAATCGCTACCAATAATTAGAAGACAACGAGGTCGATGAGGGGAGAAGGAAGGGTGTCTGTCAGGGTTTAATTGTTTGTTTGTTTTCTGATACTAGCTTAAATAAAAACACAGCATGGGTTCTTATGGTGTCTGTATGTCTGATCACTGCCTGCTGTAACCATCCTTTACCACTAGGTGGTGTTGTATACGCCTGAAGTACTCGCTACATTTCTGAGGCCTCTCGTGTGTGTCAGCATTTTAAAATGCTTCTGGTTGCTCTGTTGACAATTGGGATACGAGTGCTGACTCTTTGGGTGGTCTATTGTCCTCTTGGCTGTGTGTGTATCTCCCGGCTAATTAATGGTGACACACATATCCCATCCAGATAGGTGTCGAGTCAGTGTAAATAAGTGGACCCCTTCGGTGTGTGTATCTTTGACATGGCAGTTGTTTACATTTAGAACTGGGTTCTGTTCTGCACCAAGAAAGACTAAACAAAAGCTAAGCCCCGCCCCCTTGAATTTCTGACAAAGTCGATTCTGACCAAGTGAACTCCTAATCCTTCAGCATGAGGATATCTCTACATTGGTAATATGTGCATTTAGACAGCATCATCGTCCATATGTGAAAATGGCAAAAGAATCATAGAGGCGAAAAGAAGCGGAGAAAGAAAGTGAAAAGGAACCATTGAAGACCTTTGGTTATGGGGTGAAGGACAAGAACAGATAGCTGTTTGGAAAAGAGCTAAAAATACACACACACACACACAGATACATGCACGCACACACACACACACACACACACACACACACACACACTGTCTGACCTATGATTCTATATGACAAACAGATAAGCGTGTGTATAATAGTTTTCCCACGTTGGACATTTAGTTCGCGAGCACACAGGAAGTAAAATCTCCCAGGAATTCATCCAGAGAGGAATCTCATCTGCTGCTCCTCATCAGCATTTACACTCATGCAGTCTTTTACATTTACACTCTTTTACTCTCTCTCTCTCTACGGCCCTCTGTTACAGTCTGCACATCTCTTCCTCTCAGTCTTTTCTAACATACACTTTCACTGCTCAAGTGGTTGTTAAAGTGTCAGCCTAGCATGTAAGCAAAGGTTTATGAGAGATTTCTATGTAGCGGGTGGATTGTTAGCTTCTATCCTTGTTGCCAAAGTAACCCTAATACTGAAGAAGAGCAAAATCTTAGTGAAGCAAGTTTTCCGAGACACTAGCTAGAAGATTGAGATTGCAAAAATATTTGTATTTTTTGTAACTCCAATGATTAAACAATGACCATTTCATTTAGGAGGTGTCAAGTTATCGAAGAACGCAAACAGGGAGACACACATTTTTTGAAAGTGTATATGTAAGTGAGGGAGAATGAGAGAGAAAGAAAAAGGGAGAGAGAGAAAGAAAGAAAAAGGGAGAGAGAGAAAGAAAAAGGGAGAGAGAGAGAGAAAGAAAAAGGGAGAGAGAGAGAGAAAGAAAAAGGGAGAGAGAGAGAGAAAGAAAAAGGGAGAGAGAGAAAGAAAGAAAAAGGGAGAGAGAGAGAGAAAGAAAAAGGGAGAGAGAGAGAGAAAGAAAAAGGGAGAGAGAGAGAGAAAGAAAAAGGGAGAGAGAGAAAGAAAGAAAAAGGGAGAGAGAGAGAGAAAGAAAAAGGGAGAGAGAGAGAGAAAGAAAAAGGGAGAGAGAGAGAGAAAGAAAAAGGGAGAGAGAGAGAGAAAGAAAAAGGGAGAGAGAGAGAGAAAGCGAGAGAGAGGGGGGGAAACGGAGAGACTTGCCACATACACACGCATTGGCTGGTTGTTGTGACTGTGAGAATCCACAGGCAGGCGGGCTGGCACACAGGCAGGCAGTGAGACAGACAGGAGGATAGGCAGGCCGGCCGGCCGGCAGACAGACAGACAGGTAGGCAGACGGATAGACAGACAGGTAGGCAGGCAGACGGGTAGGCAGACAGAAAGACAGACCGGTAGGCAGGCAGACAGACAGACAGACAGACAGACAGACAGACAGACAGACAGACAGACCGGTAGGCAGGCAGACAGACAGACAGACAGACAGACAGACAGACAGACCGGTAGGCAGACAGACAGACAGACAGACAGACAGACAGACAGACAGACAGACAGACAGGCAGGCAGGCAGGCAGGCAGACAGACAGACAGACAGACAGACAGACAGACAGACAGACAGACAGACAGACAGACAGACAGACAGACAGACAGACAGACAGACAGACAGACAGGCAGGCAGACAGACAGGCACCAAAGCGCTGGCGGAGGGGACCGGGGGGAGCACCGAGCGGCCGATGCGTGTTGTCAAGATGAACCACAGGCAGACGGCAACCGCCCACAGACCTCCGAGTTACACAAACGACCGGAGGGTCAAGAGCTACGATAGCCTCCTGATGAACGATGACTGTGGGGAAGAGAATAGTTGCTATGGACACTATCATGGGTAAGGTAATTTTGCCTTGCATTTGGATTCAATTTACAAACTTGGGTGTGATTTGTGTTTCAGGCACTGTTTTAAAAGCATTGTCAAATATAGGCTGTACTCTTGAGTGAGTGAATATGACTTTTGCTATGCTTTGTATTTTTATGGTCTTCTCTAAATACATTTTAACGAATTGGTAGTGGACTTGATATAGATTCTTAGATAATATAGAAGAAATATAAGAATTCGAATTAATGTTGTCCATAAACTCGCAAAACGTCCCTCAAACATCTTAATTACAAAACACTCAAATTTTTGGCAAATACTGTCAAAGTGTAATGTTTTATGCTTCAGTATACAAAATAAAACTAAAGCTCAAAAACTTTTAGTCCACTGTCTCAAGAGCTGTACAATTTCTTCCACTTCTTTTTGCTTTTCGAGGCAATTTTCTTTTTATCATTATTTATTATTATAATACATGACAGTAAATGTTAAGTTAGGTGGTGCTTACTTAGCTGACCTAAGAGATAGTTATAGAGACAGCAACTCACAGGTAAACAGGGAATCCCTTAACAGTTGTGATTTTCACAACTGCACATGCGTTGGAATGTGTGTGTGTGTGTGCATTTCTTCGTGTACATGCGTGGTTATGTGTGTGTCTACTTGTGTGTGTGTGTGTACACATGCGTGTTTATTTGTGTGTGTGTGTGTGTTTATGTGCGTGTCATATTTCACAGACGCGGCAGTGAACGGCAACTCATGGCACGTCAGGCCATCGCTAAGCGACGCCAGGCTCTCCGATGCCCCGCCTACATATTCTCTGCTCCTTCCATCCACCTATCAGACGCTGAGCAGCGTTTCCTCGACGCCGCTGAATACGGCAACATACCAGAAGTGCGGCGCATGCTCCTGCACATGCCCCATCTGAACGTAAACGCCGTGGACTACATGGGCCAGAATGCATTGCAGCTGGCTGTGGCCAATGAGCATCTGGAAGTGACAGAACTTCTCCTTGGGAGGACGGAATTGTCCAGAGTGGGCGACGCCCTCTTATTAGCTATCAGTAAGACTACTGTGTTTACAGTACCTATATGTGTGATGAAATGTCCATGCTTTTACTCTGGAATGCATTATTTCTCTATGCCAATACTGGGACTTGACAAGGGTTAGCGACGTAGCGTTATGTGCTACGTAGACCAACTAGTACAATCAATGTCTTTTCCTAACAAGCAGGATTCTTAGTGTCTCATGTTCCCGATATAAATGTTGCCTTTGTTGCCTATGCTCATCCTTGTTTAGAGCAATGTTCAACTTCTAAAGAGTTGGCCAAAATGTTGATCTGTGTAACATGGCTTTAGGAGCCAGTCCTAAGTAAGGCCCAGGGAAGTTTGTTTACGACACAAACGTGTAGTCCGGGAAGAAAGTAAAACTCACTCCATGACACGGTCGTGACTGTTTGTTGTTGTTATTGATGTTGTAGGTAAGGGCTACGTTCGCATCACAGAGGCCCTGCTGGGTCACCCTTCATTCAGCGACGCTCAACGTCTCACTGCCAGCCCTGCCCAGGCAGACATGTTGGACGACTTCTACGCTTATGACGAGGACGGGACAAGGTGAGAGAGAGAGAGAGAGAGAGAGAGAGAGAGAGAGAGAGAGAGAGAGAGAGAGAGAGAGAGAGAGAGAGAGAGAGAGAGAGAGAGAGAGAGAGAGAGAGAGAGAGAGAGAGAGAGAGAGAGAGAGAGAGAGAGAGAGAGAGTTTGCAAAAAAGAAAGAGTCAAAGTGTTAGACCCAGTAGTGTTGTGACAGTGTGTGATCTCACATGTAGCTTATTCTCTAGCTTTCATTGTTTCTATTAAGTAAGTAAGGAATAGTTTCGTATATTTTATGTTTTGCGTTATTTCCATGTCTCCTGGAGATGATTAGACTCTACCAAATAGCTTTCACATTCACTTGGGTTGTTTTTTGAATAATTAAGTTTTTAAATTTTGCTACGTGCTAACAGTTTGACTAAAACCTAACGTGTTAGCTTAGCACAAAAAGAGCCAAAAATGTTTGCGCTAAGCTAACACATACGTTTCTAATCAAACTGCTAGCATGTAACTAAATATAATTCCCATGTATGAAAAAGGACTCACAGTCAGTCATGTGTTTATATACCTGAATGTTACAGTTTCTGGTTTGTGTTTGCCTGCAGATTTTCTCACGACGTGACTCCTGTGATCCTAGCTGCCCACTGTCAGGAGTATGAGATAGTTCACAACCTGTTGGGCAAAGGAGCTCGCATTGACCCTCCCCACGACTATTTCTGCTGCTGCGACTCCTGCAATTACCAACAACAGTACGATTCCTTCAGTCACTCCCGCTCCCGCATCAATGCCTACAGAGGCCTCGCGAGTCCCGCCTATTTGTCTCTGTCCAATGAGGATCCAGTACTGGCTGCGCTGGAACTTAGCAACGAACTCGCCTTGATGGCGAACATAGAGAAAGAGTTTAAGGTACACAAAATCACTACGTTTATTAAGGGTTTAAACACGGAAACACCCTTTCTTTCAATCCAACACACTCAATGAACCCCCCTCGCCCTCCAGACATAGCCTTTCCCCTCTGTTTGTAGAATGACTACCGTCGCCTCTCAGGGCAGTGTAAGGATTATGTGGTGGGCTTGTTGGACCTGTGTCGAAGTACGGAGGAGGTGGAGGCTATTCTGAGCGGGGACACGGACGGTGACGACGTATACGAACCGCCAGGCCGACCTTCACTCACACGCCTCAAGCTTGCTATAAAATACGAACTCAAAAAGGTCAGTAGAAAATAAATAAAAAAACATTTGCACATGCTGACATGGAAATCATGTTCAAAGTTGTGAGTTATTATTTAAATTAGTTATGGAATGGAATTATATGAAACGGTGAGATTTGACTCAAAATGGATATTCTCTCTAAACAAGACGAATGGATTTTCAATGTACATTTACTTTCCTTGGAAAAACATAACATGAACAGACAGTCTTCATCTGGTGGTCCTAATCTTTTGCTGCCTGTGCCTGTATTCATTCCTGCTCCTAAAATCAGATAAGTGTTCGAGCAGCAAAGACTGTTTATGTTTCCTGTTCACAGGGGCAATAAACATCCTGGCCTGAAATTCCCTCCGTGCTTTGCCCCCAACCCTCTTCTTCCACCCCCCACTATGGGTCTTTCTCCTCTTCTATTCATTATTTTATGCCTTCTTCTACCTTTCCTCTCTCCCTCTCTCCCTCTCTCCCTCTCTCTCTCCCTCTCTCTCTCTCTCTCTCTCTCTCTCTCTCTCTCTCTCTCTCTCTCTCTCTCTCTCTCTCTCTCTCTCTCTCTCTATCAATCTCTCTCCCTCCATTCCCCACTCCCCTCTCTCTCTCTTCATCTCTGTCTTTCTGTCCCAGTTTGTAGCTCATCCTAACTGCCAACAGCAGTTGTTGAGTATTTGGTACGAGAGTCTGCCTGGATTAAGACAACAGACCACCGCCATCAAGCTGCTGGTGGTGCTGGGAGTAGCCATTGGGCTGCCTGGACTGGCCCTAGCCTACTGGGTAGCACCCTGCAGCAGGGTACGTATACACCAAATATCGGGCCCACATTGATGTTTAAAACCCAAGGGTGTTGAACCGAAGGTGTGGATGGTGAAGACGTCTGACTATATGGATCTAAAAACATTTCTTATAAAAAATTGTTTTAAGACAATATAAAACGTTTAAGTTAATCTGTTGCCATTTTTTCGTTTTTTGTTGGGCTAAGAAACGGGAAGATACTGAGCCTCAACCTCAATATTCCATTTGGAGTGTTTTTAAGACCTTTATCACAGGCAATTATTCTACTCATTACCTAACAGTGCTCAACATTCCAAGCTACAGATTTATAAAACGACAGCTACGTAAACCCCTAAAAAGACTCCAGAGACCTTACAGGTGTGAATAATTGTCCTTGTCTCCTCCCTTGACCCCACCTCTCTGTCTCTCTCTCTCTCTCTCTCTCTCTCTCTCTCTCTCTCTCTCTCTCTCTCTCTCTCTCTCTCTCTCTCTCTCTCTCTCTCTCTCTCTCTCTCTCTCTCTCATCCTTCTCTGTCCATCTCGGTTTGTCAGGTGGGTAAGGTGATGCGTAGCCCCTTCATGAAGTTTGTGGCCCACGCCTCTTCCTTCACCATCTTCCTGTGTCTCCTGGTTCTCAACGCCGCTGACCGCTTTGCTGGGACCACGTTGCTGGCAAACATGACCCACAAGCACATCCGGCGGACCACCTGGGACCCAGAACCGGACCCACTTCTCCTCTATCGGATGACAACCACACCCTTCACCTGGATGGAGATCCTCATTATTTCCTGGGTCATGGGTCAGTACCCTTTCCATGGCAACTAGATCCCCCTGATATTGAAAATGAAATCAATTGACTGCATTATGAACATACATGAGTGCCTTTCAAATAGTACACAATCCTGTACATGTTTTTTCCAACAATCATATGGACAACTTTAATAGTTTCAGGTCCTGGAAAAAAATATTTAAGAAATCGACTTTAAATTGTGCCATGAAGATATTTTCCCCTTGCAGTAGCTCTTTATTCTCCCCTTCCTCCCCCCCCCCCCCACCCCCCCCCCCCTTCTCCTCCTCCTTCTCCTCCTTGTAGGTATGATCTGGGCGGAGGTCAAAGAGATCTGGGGTCAGGGACCGGGAGAGTACCTGATGGAACCATGGAACTTTCTGGACTTTGGAATGTTGGCCATCTTCCTGGCTTCATTTTGTTCTCGCTTCTCAGCTTTTAGACACGCTAACTCCGCCCAGACCTATGTGAACACACACTACACCACGCTGACCAATGTTACACTTCCTCCTGAGATACACTACTTTACTCTGGGTGAGTCCATCATTCAAGACAAATGCACACACACACACACACACACACACTCGTGTATTTCTATATTTGTGGGGACCTGAAATGTTATTTACTATAAATGTAATTGAAACAGTTGTTTGTTGGAAAAGCTAAACCTAACACTTACCCTAACCTTAACCATCACCTTTATCCTATCCATAACTTTAATCGCAACCCATAGCTGAACCATAACCATAAAGGAATTATAAACTATACCAATTCATATTTTATTCCATAGCTCGCGTCTACTGGTTGCCCTCTGACCCCCAGCTGGTGTCCGAGGGCCTGTACGCGGTTGCCGTGGTGTTGAGTTTCTCCCGGATCGCCTACATCCTCCCGGCCAATGAGAGCTTTGGGCCGCTGCAGATCTCTCTGGGTCGGACAGTGAAGGACATCTTTAAGTTCATGGTCATCTTCATCCTTGTCTTTCTGGCCTTCATGATCGGCATGTTCAATCTCTACTCCTATTACCTGGGAGCCAAGCAGAACGACGCTTTTACCACGTGAGGTTAACACATGTTCACACAGTAACACTTGTTACCATGCGAGGAAAACACACGTTCACACAGTAACACTTTGTTACCACCTGAGGTTAACACACGTTCACACAGTAACACTTTGTTACCACCTGAGGTTAACACACGTTCACACAGTAACACTTTGTTACCACCTGAGGTTAACACACGTTCACACAGTAACACTTTGTTACCACCTGAGGTTAACACACGTTCACACAGTAACACTTTGTTACCACCTGAGGTTAACACACGTTCACACAGTAACACTTTGTTACCACCTGAGGTTAACACACGTTCACACAGTAACACTTTGTTACCACCTGAGGTTAACACACGTTCACACAGTAACACTTTGTTACCACCTGAGGTTAACACACGTTCACACAGTAACACTTTGTTACCATGTGAGGTTAACACATCACACAGAGTAATACTTTGTTACCACATGAGACATTCACAGTACTTTCTTACCACATAGAACGAAATGTTTTTATCACATAAGTTTGTACATATTTACGAAGTCCACTTTTTATAACAGAAGGTTAAACAAACAATTTCAGAAGACAGATAAGATTACACACATTCACAAAACATATCTATACCACACAAGATCAAATATATTTTGAAGACGCAATTTTTACCATGGAAGATTCTGAGCGTTCACACAACACAACTTTTCTTTGTCTGAAAGAAATTCACACCGTCATCCTCTGGTCATTCTCTATATTTATAGGATTCACTGACTGTATGTGGTCCAGAATTTTTTTTAAGGATATTTCATGTTGTCTGGTTGCCAAAGAGGAGGATACTATCTCCAATCACTACATTAAACTGATTTATTATATCCGTCTTGAGTTTAAATAAAATATTTTGTCCTCATAATTTCTGCCATTTTCTCCCTCTGCTCTCTCCCTACCCCTCTGTCTGTCTCTCTGGGCTCAGACTGGAGGAAAGCTTCAAGACTTTGTTCTGGGCTATATTCGGCCTGTCGGAGGTGAAGTCCGTTGTGATAAACAACGGCCACAAGTTCATCGAGAACATCGGCTACGTGCTGTACGGAGTCTACAACGTCACCATGGTGATCGTTCTGCTCAACATGCTCATCGCCATGATCAACAGTTCTTTCCAGGAGATAGAGGTGACAACGATCTCGCACACACACTCGCCAGAATGCTCAACTCACCCTTTCACAAACACACTTAAGTACTTGGAAGTCCACTCCACAAATGGTGTTGCACTTAAATTGTAGTCAAAATACGGCAAAGGTTGAAGACAATAAGAAAACAAGGAGGCAACTTCTGCACCTCCACTTTTCGATAACTTCAGGATGACGCGGACGTCGAGTGGAAGTTTGCACGCGCCAAGCTGTGGTTCACATACTTTGAGGAGGGAAGAACTCTGCCTGTCCCGTTCAACTTGGTGCCCAGTCCGAAGGCCACCCTGGGGCTGGTCACCGGCATCAGGGCCCTGCTGCTCCGGTACATCGAGAAGCACAGCCAAACGACAATCGAGGCCGAGCTCAATCAGGTACACCGAACACACCGCCTCTTTTTAAAAACCGATAAAGTCAAAAGTTATAAGCTAAAAGAAATAGTACAATTCATGCAATACACTTCTATAGACTAGTTAAGAAATGCTTCTTCAGATTTTTTTTTCTTTAACTACCGCAATGTGGTAAAGGGAATAAACCTCAATTCTCACCCATAATTTAATCTGATAATGAATTTAGCAACCTTGACAATTCATCGATCAACGAATCTCTTTCCTGATGTGATCATTCACTGTAAAGTGATCTTGTAATATGTGGAGTTTCTGTCGGTTGGGGAAGTTACTAGAGGGGTGTTTGCTCTGAACACCATCCAGTTGCCGTACCAACACAACGAAGAGTGGCTCGTGGAGGCTCATCTGTGCTAATGATGTTAGCAATATTTCCGTTATGACAGAAACGTTTGCTTTACTTCTGTTCAAAGCTGGGCGAGAAAAAAGCCAGCGGATACAGCAGCTCCACAGTCCCGACGCGATACCAGGTATGTGTTTGTGTGAAGAGTTTGGTAGCTAAATGTTAAATTGGTATCTTATTTTTGTCATACGTGCTTTTGTATCTTGTAGAAAATCATGAAACGTCTGATTAAGCGCTACATCATCAAATCCCAGACTGATAAAGAGAACGATGAAATCAATGAAGGTATGGTGTTTCAGGGTCCAAAAAGTAAGGCCAATACTTCTTGTATCCTAAAAATGTTCATCACTATCTAACAAGTGAACTCTCTGTCAATGTATTAGAATAAGATGAGCTTATAATGAACTTGACCAAAGCTGGCATGCAACACTTTTTTAAACTATCGTGCATTGGCAGAACCGTAGACAGAACAGGATCCAGAACCAGCCCCTGGAATAGAGCTTATGTTTAACTTTCTGTCTCTTTCCTTTCAGGAGAGCTGAAGGAGATCAAGCAGGATATCTCAAGTCTAAGGTACGAACTCCTGGAGGAGAAATCTCAGAACTTGGAGGAACTCGAGAATTTGCTCAAGAGACTTGGGGAGAAGGTCAACACTGAGTGACATGAACGCGCCAGCACGCGCACACACACACACACTCACACACACTCTAACGGAAACGACATCTAGGGATGTATACACCCACAAGAAATGACATCAGTAAAAGATCAGAAAGAATGTTGTTTGACAACACTACAGTGTACGGGATTTCTTTTGTGATATCACAAACTAAGTGGTGAATCTGCCCTGTCAGAGAAATAATCAGAACACTAATTATAAATGCTAAATTGTAACGTATAGTTGTTGTTATTGATTGCTTTATATGTTGTCTGCTTTATATGTTGTCTGCTAAGGTATTTATTTGTTGGTGTTGATTGGGTTGAGGTATTTTGGATGCCTCTCACACAAATATACACACACACATTGCATTTCTGTTGTGTGCTAAGGTATTTATTTGTCGGTGATGGTGGGTAGAGGTATTTTGAATGTCTCTCTCTCTCACACACACACATAAACACACACATGCATGCTGTCACAAAAGAGCAACAGTTGGGAGTGCCAGTATATTTTATTAGTAAAATATTTATATGAAAAACTATCTGTTTCTATTTGTATGAATAGCAAAAATCTAAAATGGAGCAGTGCATTCCTAAAATCTACAAAAGTCAACCTGACTCTTTTGGTCGTTGACAGTATAATATCAATGTTTGTACAGAAATAGAATAGAATAGAAAAGATCCAGAGTACCATGTGAAATGGTAGTAGTGCAGTAATTAGTGTGTGAACAATAATAAAGAGAATGCTATACTATAACAGCTAATTATAAAATATTTAATAATAAAGAGAATGCTATACTATAACAGCTAATTATAAAATATTTAATAATAAAGAGAATGCTATACTATAACAGCTAATTATAAAATATTTAATAATAAAGAGAACGCTATACTATAACAGCTATTTATAAAATATTTAATAATAAAGAGAATGCTATACTATAACAGCTAATTATAAAATATTTAATAATAAAGAGAATGCTATACTATAACAGCTAATTATAAAATATTTGCACAATACCAGACATTATATATGGATACAGATACAACACAAGACGTGTACAGTACACACTCGCACAAACGAACACGTACGCACGCGCAGGCACACACACACGCACACACACGCACAATCGCATTACATTCTAATCCTTATTTATCTTTTCCCATCGCTTCAACAGTCAAAGCTGTCTGTACCACTTAGATAATAGTTACGAGTTTCCGTACTGTAACACAAAACAATACGATGTAATAAACTTAATATGTGGATATTAAGATAAATATTATAATCAGTAAAATAATTTTAGATGGTTCTCTCAATCTACAAATATTAACCAGTCTTTCAACTGTCCTAGTGATGAATAAAAAACACAGGCACTGAAATCTCAAGAGAAACATGACAGCATGTTGACTAGACAGACCTATCTTTTAGCTCTAGTACTCAGATATACAAAAACATCCTTTTTTCCTCAGTTAGGAGCATATAAAGAATTAAGCACCTACGCGTTCTTACTGAAGGAACTCCTATATAGCCTTCAAAGCAGAGCAAAGCGGATTTGTCATCTATGTAGTCCTAGAGTTTTTTGGAGGATTTTAGGACGTAAGTGTATCTTGTGTCAGCTCCTCCTCTTCTGTTCCTAGGTCGGCGCTGAGTTAAATATACATTTTTTCTATCATTGTATGATAAAACATCAGAGAGTATTCTTAGCCAGGCCTACAGTTCTACATACTGTCCTGTAACGGTGTACAATCCAGTTTTCTCTAGATCTAGGTCTCTGTGGTACAATCGCTTGGACACTAATTTCAGATAATTGCGGTTATTTTCAGGTTCTATGTCTAGAGTTTTGAGAATTGACCACAAGGTTCTGGAATTAGTGTTGAGGAGGTTGTAAAAAACGAACATGTTAGATGTATAACACCTAGAAACCCTAACATGTTAGATGTATAACACCTAGAAACCCTAACATGTTAGATGTAGAACACATAAAAATCCTAACATGTTAGATGTAGAACACATAGAAACCCTAACATGTTAGATGTACAACTCATAGAAACCCTAACATGTTAGAAGTAGAACACATAGAAACCCTAACATGTTAGATGTAGAACACATAAAAACCCTAACATGTTAGCTGTACAACTCATAGAAACCCTAACATGTTAGATGTAGAACACATAGAAACCCTAACATGTTAGATGTAGAACACCTAGAAACCCTAATATGTTAGATGTATAACACATAGAAACCCTAACATGTTAGATGTAGAACACCTAGAAACCCTAACATGTTAGATGTAGAACACATAGAAACCCTAACATGTTAGACGTAGAACACATAGAACCCCTAACATGTTAGATGTAGAACACATAGAAACCCTAACATGTTAGATGTAGAACACATAGAACCCCTAACATGTTAGATGTAGAACACATAGAAACCCTAACATGTTAGATGTAGAACACATAGAACCCCTAACATGTTAGATGTAGAACACATAGAAACCCTAACATGTTAGATGTAGAACACCTAGAAACCCTAACATGTTAGATGTAGAACACATAGAAACCCTAACATGTTAGACGTAGAACACATAGAACCCCTAACATGTTAGATGTAGAACACATAGAAACCCTAACATGTTAGATGTAGAACACATAGAAACCCTAACATGTTAGATGTATAACACATAGTTCTCAGGGATGAGTCCGGTTCTGCCGTTGAGTGTTGCCTGAAGCCAGCCGGGTTCCACTGAGGCGTACACTGCAGACACACACACACACACACACACACATACACACACACACACACACACACACACACACACACACACACACACACACACACACCCACACACGCACACCTCAGTTTAACATGGTTGCTAACTTGTTATTATTCATTTAATAATAATACAAACATACCCACATCATTTTAACACGGTTGTTAGCTTGTTATTATTTATTTATTTATTAATTAATAATAGATGCTTGTGTATTTCTATATATATATACATATACATCTATATATATATGCGAGTGGGTGTGTGTTTATTTATATAGCACTTTTCCAAACACAAAGCACTTGAAAATATACAAACACCCACACTTCAGTTTAACACAGTTGATAGCTACTTGCTACAAGTTATTAGGAATAAAGATATAAATATATAACAGGTCCTCGTTGTGTGAGTGCATGCAAATAAGTGTGTGTGAGGATGTTACATTGTGCGACTTTCAGTGTATGTGAAATTATTTGTGTGTGTGTGTCTGTGTGACTGTGTGAATGTAACGCATGCTTACCATTGGAGAAGAGCGCCCCCTGGGGGAAGCTGAGCTCGTGGCTGTGCTCTGCCTCACAGGAATAGAGGGCTTTTGCATCCCTGACAGAGAACCAGATCAAAAAGTAAACTTGTCAGGGACACGTACAGAACTAAACTTAAGTGATGATGATAATAATAATAACTTTCATTTAATATGTGCTGAGTGTATCAGTGACACATACAGAGTTGTACTCGGGTGATTTTAATAATAATAATAATTCATATTAATTATTAATTAATTATTAAAGAAGCATGGGCAAATATAAACTACAACGTGAAGGCTTCCTGACTGAACCTACCTTCCCCTGATCCCCGGTGTCAGAACCCGGGACGACATTCTGCAAAACAAACACACACGCACACGCACACGCACACGCACACACACACAGTACATGCATATTTAAGAAGGAAGAAAAATACAATCTTTTATGTTCTTTTTAATAATAAGTCTTTGCAGTTGCAAACACAGTCAAATACACAACAAGTGCAAACACACACACACACACACACACACATCAAGTATATACATTTACACACACACCCACACTTACAGTGTTCCGGGTTGACGGTAACCATTGCTGGCTGAGGGCCCAGAGTGTTTTGGAGGCAGCTCTGGTGTATACGACCCGTTCCGGGTGTGTGAGTTGTTCCGCGTGAGCGTGGAGTCCCGGGAGTCCAGTGACATCAGACTCTGAACTGACCCATGGCAGCTCTTGTAGTCTGAGACGGACAGAGAAATTGACCAATTACAATGGTGAGGCACTTCCTGTTCGGCTTGATGGTTTGAAACATTTTACAAACTACACTATGTGAAGAAACAAGCACTGACAAAATAAGTAGACTCCATTTTTCGGACTCCAAAACGAAAAAAAAATCCCGATTTGCTGTTTAAAAATGTAGTCGCCTTAAATTAGAACTTAGAAATTATACACCTTTGCCACCTAAAGGTGTCATAAAATGGCTACATCCTATATTTACCTTCTGAAATGTGTAGCGAGGTGAGGGAGGAGGAGGTGGAGAGGCGGTGGTGGAGGAAGGAGCACGAGGAGGAGGGGGTCCTGAAGGCGGCTCTATGCTCCGAAGGCGGAGAGCTGTTGCTGACCCCAGTCCTGGCCTCCTTTGCCGGCGAGGAGGCGCAGGAGGCGGTTCTCTGGACCGCCGAGCTCTCCTTCACCGAGGAGGAGTTGGAGGAGGTACGCTGTAGAGTTCCTATCTCCCTCAGGGAGGAGGCGCGGTCCAACGCAGTCTGCTGGGGCAGGGAGGAGATGGAGGAGGAGGAGGTCCTAAAGGCTGCTCTGGGCTCCTTCACGGGGGAGACGGAGGAGGAGGCGGAGCAGGGGGGCGTCTCCGCACAGACCAGGGAGTGTCCCGTAGAGGAAGAGGAGGAAGAGGAGGTGGTGGTGGTGGTGGTGGTGGTGGTGGAGGGGGATGCTCCATTACCAGACGGGCTCCTCTCCACAGTGGGCCGCAACGAGGGGGTGGAGGAGGACACGGAGGAGGTGCGCTGGGTTAGAGAGTGCCGAGCGGAGATGCAGGGGGAGCGGGGCAGGAGCTTAGGGGAGGTGGCACCTTCCGCCTTGCCCTTCGGCTCCTTCCCGTTGGAGGAGAGGTGGGACGGGGAGCGAGAGGGAGGCGCGGGAGGAGGGGTCTGGAGGAAGGAGGAGGAGGAAGGCATGGGAGCCGCCGTGGGGGAGGAGGGGGAGGAGGTCTTGGAGAAGCCGTTCTGCTCGGAGGAGTGGGAGGAGAGGGACTCCTGACTTCCCATAGGAGTGCTACTAGGGCTGCTGCTGAACGTATCACCTGAAAGGAGAGACCGAAACTCAAGAATATATATATATATATATATATATAAATAATAACATATATATATTTAACGTGTGTCTGCGTTTCACTGTATGGCGTGCTCCCTGTTTGTCTTTGTCCATGCTGCTTTCCTTACGACCTTTAGCAGGGGCCTTTTGAAAAGAGCAAAGCTTGTGGTTTCCTTTCATTTTGTGTGACACAAAGGGTTAACCGTAGGACCGTGTGCGTCGCCAACTGTACTGTTTGTGATGGTTTGTTGCTGGTGGAACTTGGTTCCGCCTGTCCTATCCAACACTTACTGTCGTTGTCAGCCAGGCAGAGGGCAGGCGGGTAGAGGCGGGACTTCCTGTTCCCGGATGACAGACAGATGGCCTTGCTCCTTCGAGGGGCGGAGCGAGACGACGAGGCCTGGGGCAGGGGCACGGAAG